>JBAJHW010000001.1:274869666-276069666 GCA_037013535.1 Intellagama lesueurii
GGACCCAGAATCAATTACATCTCCATTTTCCAACAGAGAGGAACAGATAGGGAGTTGAAGAGGAATGGTTGGAAGACTGCCACTGCTGTCTCTAGCATCTGCCTCCTGAGATGATTGCCTCAGTGCCTAATGGGCTGTCCCTGCTTTTTAAAACACTGGCTTCAGCACATGTGTGTGCTGCTTCACTGGCGTTACAGATCAAGGCACAAAATGTATTTTGTACCTCTCACCAAGTTCAAATGTAGAGATGCTTCCAATTTCTTTTAAATTGGATTGCATTTTTAAACTATTATTTCTTTCATCATGTTTTAATACTGTAACCTTGTCTTTATGTCTGTACTGTTTTAAATTAATTTTGCTGCATCTCACTTTGTGACTCAATTTTGGAAGAAGGGCTGGATCTAAAGCAAACAAATAAGTCTTTCAATAAAACAAAATATTAACAATCAATCTGCAATGACCAGTGTTCCTTTATCTGTTTCCTACTTTCTCCCATCATGATACCAAGTTCAAAATGTTCATTGTTATGTCTCACATTTTCACTTAACTAGGTGCTTTAGTGGGGCAAATTGAAAAGAAAGAACTTCTCCTTCAGGTACCAACCGTACAACATTTGGAACATCTACTTCCATCCTTGCAGTCCTCAAGATAGCCCCAGTTTCTTTCAGAGTGACAAGTAAAGGTTGAATGGGTGCTTGCCATAGAACAGATGTATTAGAAGGCTGTGGCAGCAAGCCAGGCCTTACAATTGGGGCATTGTTTCCCAATGAATCGTTTATCCTCCCTGTGGTGAAGTGTCTCTGCAGAAGGCCATGAATAATATTTCCACCATCCACATGCTTTCACCAAGTGACATCCTGCATCACAAAACTCACTCAGCCTACAATGGACCACAGTGCTTGGGATGTACATCCATCTCCCTAGCAACTGCTTAAGGCTGGATAAAATGTTTGGCAAGCACAGCTGACTGCAAGTGGTCTTATAGCTTGAATTATCTACTGTCAAATGACACTTTAAGTGTGAATGGAGAAGCAAATGGGAATCAATTAAAGTTTCACATCTTTCCTCTGTAATACAATGGATTAGAGAGCATCTCACACTGATTGCAGGATGAAATGAAATCACCTTTCTCTTATGGTAATAGCACTCATTGTCACCAGACAAAGAAATGTCCCATCTTTTTTTGTAATCAACTCAGGAGCAACACAACTGCACCATAAGGAATGACTGATGGCACTGAATTTATAGCAGGCTGATAACATTGTCTCAAAGTGGCCATATTGACGCTGAAATGACAGTCTGGTGGGTTTGCCATGTGACTCATTTCACAGGAATGATGTGAAGGCTATAATTTCACAGTATTAATCTGATTTCACATTTAACTTCCTCAAGAGATTCCTAAGGTATGCATCAGTGTCTGCTTAGCTATTTTTCCATTTTGCAGATTCCATGTCTGAATGTCTTTTGGAGATGATACCTTGGTGAAATAAGTATGAAAATATTTCTGATCAGCCCAGATTTTAGATGCTTGACATTGAGTGAGTGAGACCCATAGGTTTATTTAATTTTAGCATAATAGACATGAATCATGACATTATGCAGAGTACCACAAGTGCAGGATTCACCCACCAGCTATGTCTGCCTTGAATTGGGGTGCCTCAAGGTTCTTGTCAGTGTTGTTATATACCCCATGCGGCCCTGTTGCAGAAAAGGGACACACATTCTGTCTGTTCAGAAAATAGCCTGTCTTTCTTCCCCAAGGTGAATCCTCTTGGCCCTATGCAGTGAATGGATGTGCAACATCCCAGTGAATAATCCATTAACACAACAACACATATTGCTTCCTTCACCACTGAACCTAACAGTAAAGTTATATCTTTGGTCTTTTTCTGTGACTCTTGTATGTCTCCTTGGATCTCCTTCACATTTGCTACCCCAGTGGGCAACCGTTCCGACCCTAGGAAATACAAAGCCAGGAGCAAGGCAGTCTGGGAAAATCAAAACAGTTCCAAACATGACCTCCCCCCCCCCCTTTTAAGGCAGAGCTGGGGAAAATAACTTTTTTTTTATTCCAGTTCCTAGACTACCAAAGATGTGTGTTGTTGTTGTTGCTACTGCTGCTGCTGCTGTTGGTTGCTGGCAGTTGGCACAATGGACACAGCAGCAGCAGTGGTTGCAGCTCTTCTTGATAGGGCTTACACTTTGCATGGGCCTTACCCTTCCAGTCTCTACACTGCTATTGAGATCTGTGGAAGCCTCACTGCAAGCTGGAATGTGTTTTTCCCCCCATGTCCTGTGCAACTACTGCCAGAGCTTCCAAAAAATATAAATAAATCGCAAGCTACAATGCAGATGCTCCACCTACCTGACTGGCTTGTTCCAAACAGCCCAAGGGGCCCAAGTACATTTGCTCCAGATGGCTGAAGGAGCCTAAGTGGCTCTCTCTGCAGTCGCTTCCTTTGCACATGACGTTTTGGTGCCCCACAATAACACAAGCAAAACACCGAGAAATATCTTTGCACTGAGCCAGGGAGTCAGCTGGGAATGGGTGAGGATGACCACCCAGACTTTAAAGTCACATTACAGAGAAAAATCTAACTTCTTCCTTCTCCAACACTGCAAACATTGCATTCTGAAATATTTGAAGAAGCATCACTATTGCCTGAGAGTTCTGCTCATGCCTTGGGTTCTTGTTTTAATAACAGATGAAAAACACAGACCAGAATCTGGTTTGCTTCTGTGAACATGTTAAGTGGGATCTCATAAGGATTTCCTTCCCATTGTAGACTCCCTTTTGCATGCCAAACCTTGCCCAGGCTGCAGAATCATGCATGCCCAATGGACTATAGAAAGGAGAGCCATCTAAAGCATCTATTGAACAATTGCCTGGATGCAAGGAGATTTTTACTTGTTCTCTTACTAGATTTTGGGCCCTGGTTTTAGCCAGCTTCTTTTAAATCTATTATTTCTGTTAAAATTTCTCAAGCGCCATGTAAGATCTGTCATTGCCCTCCCAGCCCGGAAATAACGAGGCGAGACACAGATTGTTGGATTAAAACTTGGGCCACAACTTTATTAACTATTTAAATTGTATCCCCAAAAATACAAGGGAGCCTACCGTAGTGCGAGTTCCTTTTATGTCCGGATAATCCTAGATCTCCGGAAGCTTCCTAGAGCAGGGCGAGCTCCTATTACTGAATCGTGCTGTCCTCTGAACAGCACGCCTTCAGTTGCTCTATGAAATGGTACCCCCCAACCAGCTCTTCCCATCAAGCCTCGAGACCCTAAATGGGCAGCTGGCAGGGAGGTCTTTCCATATAAGACACCTCTCACCTAGTAGTCGATAGGCTCGACCTGCCGGCGAGATGTCCTAATTTTTTGGCAACCCCGTGCCAACATGAACTCACCCCTACTTTTTTCCTCGCACTACCCGAGGCTGTGACCGGAAATGACATTAACTAAACTCTATTTACATGCATATTTATAATGCCACACTCTGTCATTAAGAATGGGATGGGCGAAAATGCACCCACAACCTTAGGCCAATTAGGATGTGGGTCAAAAATTCCCATCCGGCTCCAGAGGCAACCAGCTAGTCTCACTCTTAAACTAGGGGTGGGCGGGAGGGATTGCTGGCTCAACCTGCAAAAGAGGCTGAGCCGGGGAAACGGAACCTTTTAAAAAACTCTGTCTTCCCTCCCCTCTGAAGGCAGCGTCACCTGTGCGACACCGCTTTCCGAGCAGGAGGGCAAAGTGTCCCCACCACGGCAGGAGAGCGCTGCGGCGGAGCGGACATCACTAATGTATAATGTGCCAGAATGAGAGTTTTTGTTTAGAAAAATAATAAAATGCCTCATTTATCTACTTTTTGGAAGACAAGGTGTATGAATACCGTGATGCTGTCAGTGATGACGATTAAGATACTCTCCCTTCTTACATAGGGACATAATTATACGATCGAATTCTGCCTAATGGTTTTCTCTTTGCAGCAAGAGCAATAACAGTTTAAAAACAGAAGGCCTTTTTAAAAAAATGGTTACAATAGTGGTTGATCTGGATAAAATACTTGGTATTCGAAATTAACCGTATTAATTCCATGCAGCTACTTTCCAACATTTGCATCTTAAAAAGCGATCTGCTGTTCTGCCAAGAAATTAAATCTTCCTTTTCTCTAATAATATGGGCTCTCTCTTCTTGTCTTCAGTGAAATTGACTGGCAGTAGGCACAGAATAAACAAAAAGAAATATTTCTTTATGCAGGACATAATCAGTAGGATCCATTGCCACAAGCACAGATGGCTTTCTAATAGGATCAGACAAATTCATGGAGGACAAGTCAATCAATGGCTATTATACAAGAGCATTAGGGAGGATTATTTGTCTTTGGACAAATGTGTGAAAACAGACCAGTTTAGAGGTATTTGGACAATTTGGAGGGCAACCACAGGGTGGGGCAAATAGCCACTGATTTCTCATTGTGTGGAATGACCCCAGGGATCCTTCGTGCTATTATTTACATGCCACAATTCCAAATGAGGAAAAGAAAATCAAAGAAATCCACTATATCCCTCTGATGACAAAGCACAAGAAGAGTGACAGCTGAACCCCAGCTGAACCCTCCAATAAAACTCAAGACCTCTTCTGGACATTCCACTGAGGTATTGGGGGTGGGTTCAGAATGAGGTCACTGGGTACTGTAAATCTCCCCTTGCAGCTGTTTGGCCAACTATTTTATGTAACTGAGGGAAAAAGTAAAAGATTCATGTTGTCATTGCTATCTGGGGTTCACATTCTAGAATTTGCTCCTCCTGCCTTTCTCATACAGCTCAGTTTTCTAAAATTTACACTTGCTGGATTGAATGTGTGTGTACAGGTGAAATAATGTCTTCATTCCTCTTGTATTGGCTTTGAGGGCCTAGGTCAGAATTAGCATGGTCAGATACGTCTTTTTCTTTCCCTTCCACCTTTTAAAATTTTTTTTGTGGTGATGCAAATAGACAGCACTTGCTGGCTTTTGTGCCATTGCAACAAGAGAACTTGTTAGCAGAACTAAAATCCCCCTGAATCTCTTTCTCTGAGTATTTAAGGTGTACTGTACTCATAAAATTGATGGTGCTGTGTAGGCCCCACTCTACCCTAAACCATAGCCACTGTTATTTGTCTATTGACAAGAATGGGATTTTCCGTGGAGATTGAGAAACACAAATACCTTCACAGACATAGAGAAGAACTAGGCCAAAGTGACACCAGAAGGATACTCTTACTAGGGCACTGACTTGGTTTGTGTCCAATATATATCCCTAGTAATTAAGAATACTACTGTTGTTTCCGACTTATGGCAAACCTAACAAAGTTTTCAAGGTATGTGAGATGTTCAAGGAGTGGTTTACCATTGCCACCCCAATAGAGTTTCCATAGTCAAGTGGGGATTCAAACCCACATTTCCTAAGGCCTTGTCTGACACTCTGTCCACTACAGTATACTGTCTCTTGACATATAGGAATACAATTTCTTCACAGCCATTTCAGCTGCTGGCACCTGGCTAGTTAAGTCCTTAAAACAGAATTACACTGGAATTCTCCATGCAACTCTCTACATGGTAGCTAACATCAGAGAGTGTGATCATGCCAGAGCTGTAAAAATACATTTAAGAATGAATTATACCATCCATATATGAGCAGTAACAGGATGATGCCCCCTGCCTTACAGCCAACTACTACTTGGCCACAAATGGCTCCCACATGCCATTATTTTCATTCCTAAAAGTAACTTTCTAGGCTTTCATGCCCAGGGTAACCCTGGGCCTCTCATCAAAGGAACACATGAAGCTTCTCCACCCAATACTATAGCCAGAAACCAAGCTTTGCTCCCATTTTCCCCACATGGCAAAAACAGAGTAAAGTGTTGTCAGCCAGTGTTTGCAGGCAGCATCTAAAACCTGACCTAAGATTCATTTGGCACCTGCAAATGCCAGCTGTGATTTGTTGGCTTTTCTTTTTCTTTTTAATCCCTCTTTTATATGCAAAAGAGTGAAGAGGAGTAAAGTGCAGTTCAGAAATTTGTCAATATCTCAAGTCACTGAGTGGAGACATCAGTGCTGACTGGAGATATCAGAAGGCATGGACGCTAATGGAATCCATGGAAAGGCATGTGGCAAGTAAAAGAATCTTCCTGCACAGAGGTAGAGCTTTGGGGAAGGGTTGCCTCAGATCCCTCAAGGTCTGCTTGGAGAACCTTCACAGGTGGGATTAGGCATGGGAGAAGGGGCCAGAGATGCCATTCTTCTGAGCTTGAGGGATCTTTGTCAGTCTGGTTTATCAATTTTTGTATGGCTTAGGAAGGAAGGAAGGAAGGAAGGAAGGAAGGAAGGAAGGAAGGAAGGAAGGAAGGAAGGAAGGAAGGAAGGAAGGAAGGAAGGAAGGAAGGAAGGAAGGTGAGAGTGGGAATACTGACAATGAAGTCCAAAAGAAAATGTAATTCTGTAGGTGATATCAAAAGGCAAAAGTGCAGGTTCTTGAAAAGAGGCTATAGCTTATGGGAAGAGTTAGGACAGATGGTACTGGAAAAGGTTTTCATTGGATATTTATTATTTATAGACATCTCAGGGGGGAAATAATGTGGAAGGATCAATATGCATTCATGAACTTCAGATTCCTGACTGTAAGACAGTTGCATTGTGCTAAGGTGATGGCAGAAAGAAACATCAATTCAAGTAACTCAAGCAAATATGCTGCACACTGTGTTCAAAGTCAACTTGAGCTAGTAGGAATTCCTTCTTGGACACAAATGAATAATGATATGCCAAAGTGTCCTGTACCTTAGCAGGATCTACTCAGAAAGAACATATTTTTTTAGGACCACTCACTTCTCTCTTGTGGTATGACACCTAGCTTTTTTTCTTACAGTGTATCAGACTACAGGCCAAATCAGATATATTTTAGCTCATATTTAGAAGTTGTGGTTAAGTGATGAAATACATTTGTTTGTTATAGAACATGTTTTCCTTCACCTCCTGGTCTGGTATTCCTGCATATTTGGTTTTGTGACTGCTGGTGCAAATCTCCACTCAGTTTGTAAGACTGATCACACAGGCTCTCTGAGGAAATCTCACTTTGAGAGGAATAACGTGGGTAACTACAGCTAACATACAGTTCCCTTAACTCTACTTTGATCTTATGATGCTGCAGAAGAAATGCCACAATCTGGCAGTGACAAATATCCCCCCCCCTATATTTTTATTCAAGATTTTAAAATTAATAATAAATATCATAAACACTTTGAAATTCAAATATCCTAATGCATCTAGATATGTGCAAAGGTGTCTCTTATGTATTTTATTCCTTGCCAGGAGCTTTTTGCATTTATAGGAAGTCTCTTAGGTACTAAGATGGGAAATCCACCCACAAAGAGAATCCCCTCAGGAAAGTGCCCTTTAGCATCTGGCTTGGGGAAGCCCAATCTTCACCAAATTGGGAGATATTGTAGAGGAGAGTCATGGGAAGCCTATCTGTGATTTTGGTGTCTCTAGGTGCCTGGGAAGAATTTTGTGGATGCATAACTTGGATGTCTGAATCCCCAAACTTCACCCAACTTGGAGGGCTTGTAGAGGAGAGTCAGGGGAATCTTCTTTGCAATTTTGGCATCTCTGGCAGCCTGGGGGGTTGTTTTACAGCCCAACAAATCAATGAATCAAGAATTACTAAAAATTCAATGATTCATATTTGTAGGGGCATTGATTCGTACAAATACGAATTGATGAATTCATGATTTTTGATGGATTTTGCGATTCATTTTTCAATTTGTGCTGATCTCAATTATCAAGTTATTCTATCCAGCTAGCCTGAGTGGATAAAAATGCCCGTTGTAAAGCATCTTTAAGCTGCATTCTTAAAGTTGAGTAGATACAGATTTTAGATAAAAGTTTAGAGATGGTCGCATTTTCCATCTGGTATGATTATGTTTAATTTAGATTCTTGTGCAACATTTGGACCTAGTATTTTGCTATAGTTATTCTGCAGAGTCTGATGGCAGAGCATGGAAACATGCTCTTCATGATGTTTGTAGGTGTAACACAACATTCCTCAAAATTGGTTAAAACTCTTAATGAACCATGCTGACACAGGTATGCACAAACATTCTGACTTGATGTGGCTGCAATCAGGATACTTATATGTCAGAAAGATGCATTGGCTAAAATCTTCTGGCATATAGCACAACATTTGGAAGCAAATTGCTCCAAGTTAAGGAATCACCATAGGCATTATCAATTGCTCACTGAGTTGTACAACTGCCCATCTCTAGTAGGAGTTATACAACTCTGTATGCAACAGATACAGTGTACAGTGATTTCTTAACTTATGGCAATTCATTTCCAAAAGTGACACCATTTTGTACTACACCAGCAGAACTACTCATGGAATGGAGTAATTGCTCCTTATTAGTAACTGTTCAAACTGGAGTTATGTCTAATAGCATTCTGGATATGTGACTGTCAAAGGCTGCATAACGTTATCCTTGCTAGTAAGGATTTGACCCCAACACATACACTAATTGTAATTCCTAAGCAGCAGTTCATTATAGTTCTTGGTGATTTGTAACTGAGATATATGGAGAAGAAAGCTACTGTGAACCTTGACAGATCTTTCAATTTATGCTGTTCTAGGAGAGGTATACTTATTCAGAAGAGTCTTGATTGAGTCTAATTAACTTTAAATTCTGCATAAAAGTTGGAATTTCTGTAGAGATTTTCATAGTTCTCTAAGGCTTCTTTTGGATTAGAGGGAAACAGAAACAGATTGTCTGCACACAGCTTTATCAATTGTTCTTCTTTGTTTGTTTTTTTAAAAAGAATCTGGGTTCCTTATATTACTGGATTGGGTTTTTTAGAACTTCTAGATCTGTACCAAATAAATGTGGAAACTATAGGCATTTCTGCCTGGTTCTTTTTTCTGTTCTGAAGAGTTGGGTGTCCATCTTATTTGTATGTGCTTTATATGGCAGCTAGGATGACTGTCAACAATTCCAAATCTTGGTAAAGCAGGGCTGTGGGTCTGAAGGCAGTGAACTGGCTGTAGTCAGTTCCAGGTTTGTTTATTGGTACCAATGTGACAGATTCCCATGTATTTGATGTGTCTCTGTTGGATTTCACTGAATAGCAAAGTGAGTGAATAGCAAAGTGAGCCGTGGTGTTATTTCTTTGGTGATTGCCTTGTCAAATTTGCTGGAGAGACCATTTGCATTAGGAATTTGTCCATTTGGGAATTTTTTGGACTGCAACCTCAGTTAAGAGGAAATTTAACTGTATCCTGTTCTGAGTGAGGGGGTTGTTAATGTGCCTAGAAAACAGCCCATAACATAATTCTCCTGTATCTCTGATTTGTTTAGATTTGCCTAGAACTGTTTAAAAAGGTGAATTATTTGAGCTAGAGAAGAGGTTGGAGTATCATCAAGGGGTTTTATACTGGTGATGACATTTCTTTTCTTCAGTGTCTTAATAGCATATAGGATTTCTTCCCCCAAATGTGGAAAAGGAGAATTGTCTTCTAAGATGAGCTACTTCCCTAAAATGTAAAACTGGGAGAGAGGTGGCTGAGTGTCTTGATTACTCTGTGATTGCTGGCTTCTGGAGATTTACTTATGTGTGTCTATCAAGCTGTTTAATGCTTCCGCTGGCCAACATGGTCAGTGATGTGTCATTGGACTTATGAGAGGTAAGCAGATGGTAGACATTTTTTGGCAAGACTCAAATAAGACTATCAACCAACCTGTTTGCTGTTACTTGTTGTCATCTCAATGTGGTGCTACTTATTTCTATTTTACCCTTTTCATCTTTGAGTTGTTCCAGCTCCTGTGGAATCAGGACATCAAGGGCTGCACATTTGATAGTGAATTGCCCCACATTTGTGGCAGTAAACAGCTTTTTTGAATAATGAACCAGGACCCTAAAAGGGAAACAACACCTATATCTGAAGCAAACCTCCTTCAAGAAGTCAGTACACAAACAAAGGGCATTTATCTTCCTTGATGTTTCCAAGGAGAGATCTTGAAATACAGTTGAGACTTGCTCCTTTAACTTTGAGATTTGTGATGGTTTTGAGATGGCTCAGAACTCTGGATTTTATGTTGGAGTTTGCAAATGTAACAGCAGTTTCACTTGGGTGCTCTGGCTCTTTCAGTTGTGGTCCAGCAGCCAGTATCACTGTCTTCTATGAATACATATAGTCCAATGTTCTTTAGAGGATTCTATTCTTTTTGTATCCTCTGATTCTGGAACATTGTTCTGGTGAATTCACTTCTCCAAATTCTCAGTCTTTTCTTGTAATTATAAGGTGACGTGCAGCAAGTCTTTGGTGTCATTTTATTGCAGGAAACTAAGATCTAGCCTCCCCTGTGGCAGAGGTTTCTGTTATATCAGTTTCATGGATTAACACATTTATTTCTTGTCAAGACTTAACACTTCAGACCAGTCTTGCTGGAACTCAGTCCAAAGCTGCAGTGGCAGTTCTCAGACTGGGCCCTCAATGCATGCTTTGTTCTTGTTTCTGCTACTTCCTGGCCTCTTCTTAGCTTCAGGCATCTTGTTTTGATGGACTATCATTTTGCTCTTTGTCTCCACTTCATTGGGCTCTCTAGAATGAAAAAAAAAGTAGCAGATCTCTTTCAAGCACCTTGCATTCCATGCATTTGTTCCACACATTCCATTCCTGGTTTGTTTCTACGGTATTATAATGCAATGCTTTCATTTTGTTTAACAGCTTTTTAAATTCTGCAAATATGTATTTTTGGCTCCAAAGGGTCAGAGAATGAAAACAAGTTTCCTCAAGTAATTCTGCTCAACTGGATACAGTCATCAAATTGCACAGGCTACCTAGTTGAACTTTCCGCTCAGTGGAGCAAATCCAGAATTGAGACAATGGCTGCCCAAACCGTGCTTTAAAACTCCACTGAAAAAACAATTCACCTTCTCAGGAACCTACCTCTTTGCTGTTTTGCCCGCTCAGCAGGGAAGAGGCAAGGCATCACAAGAGCTGGGAAAGGGCGAGAGTAGAAGCCTTGAAAGAGTCTGCTCGATTTGGCCTCACCCTCTTCGTCGTGCTGAAGTTGAAGAGGACAGAGGGCTGCTCAGCGGGCCACAGCAGTTTCGCTTTTGACCGCTAGAGCCGAAGAGGACCTGTTTGCGGGCTGGGCATCGGCTCAGCCCACTGCGGTTGGATTTTCAATTATTTTCTTGGGGGGAGAGCCTTTGCAGGCTTCCCTCCATTTGTTTGTTTGTTTGTATTTTAAAGGGGAAATTATTAAATCATTTTATAGTTTTAGATAAGTGGTTCTTGGACTTTGGGGGTAAGGATTGTAAGTGGGGTTGTGGGATTTAAGATCCCCTCCCCTTCTCTTCCCTCCCCCCTTTTTTCTTCTGTCTGAGTTACCCTCTCCCTTCCCCCCCTGCCATTCTCATAGGTTACAGTGCACGGGTGTTTAGTTATTTTTTTTTAAAAGGGGGGGAGTTAACATTGGGTTATAGCTATAGTAATCTTTTTAATTGATATTCAGCTTAGCTAGACGTAAGTCACTGTTAATTGTAGGTGTTATTGTTGGATTATTAGAACTTAGATAAGACTGCTTTGCTCTGTGGTTAGTGCTATTAATAGTGGATAGGGTTGTTAACTGGTGAGAGGGGTTATTTTGATAAAGGTAATAATGGGTCCTAAGGGTGATAGAAGTGGGGAAAGGGGGAAACAGCCTGCTAAGCGCAGAGCTCCCCCCCCCCACGTTCACCTCCAGTCATTTCATCATCAGACGAAGATGATTGGCCTGATTATAGAACAATCTGGGAGAAGCTTAGTGTGTTAGAGAGGGAGCGAGCGCAGAAGGGTGTTGCTGATAGTGGGACAGCAGTGAGGAGGTCCAGAAGGGAGTCAAAAGCACAGAATATGGCAGAGCTTAAGAGAATGGGTGATCTCATGCTTTCACGCATCGCTGTTTTAGAAGGAGAGTGTTCCAGCCCATCAGGTTCATCTTCAGCAGGCAGTACCCCGACAACGCAGCAAGGAGTGCGGGTCGCTGAGCAGCGGCGTAGCAGATCACGGATGGCGTCAACCAGTACCCAGACCCAGAGGACAGAGGATGAAGAGCAGTCGGAGGCGGCTGCAATCGGGATGGTTCCCCGGGAGCAGAGCGGAGATGGTGGAGTGGCCATGGCTGTTCTGGAGGAACCTGCATCCACAAGTGCCCTTGCCGTGGTGCCAGGAGTGACATCATCAGGTGGGGGTACAGTTACACCGGGCACTACACAGTCTGCGAGTGTTTGGCCGTGGGTTACCGGGAGCCAGGCAGTGCCAGTTCCCCCGGGCTTGCTTCCGCAGGCAGTAGGGTGTGGACACTGTACGCACACAGGTTCCAATTTAGGGGTCGTTCTGAGACAGCCTTCTGTACATCAGGCAAGTCTAGCAACAGGAACAGGAGGGACAGTGGTGCCAGCTGCAGTAGACATGGGTTATAATTCGGTGGCAAGGTGCGCCCTCCCTGAGGGTGATCAGTCCTTACCTTTAGGAGATCATCTATTGCCGGCCATGGTTGAAAAAATTTGAAACAGAGAGTATGTAGATGTTTTCGATTTATTGAATAGAGAAATTGAGGAAAAGAAGAAGGACAAGGAGGAAGATAGGGAATGTGAGAAACTTCCCAGGCGTAAGCCGGACAGGTGCTGGGCTAACTGGCTTCCGGACTTTTTTATTTATGTGGGAACTGTGGTTTGCGCTTATCCACAAAGAGCATTGGCGTTAATCCAGTATTTCGACCTGATCTACAGGGCGTACGTGGATTTCCCTGGGCATGCGTGGCTCCTTTATGATGAAGGGTTCCGTATGTGGGCAGCGCTGCACACGAGCATGTGCTGGGACGTCCCACATGATGCCCTGTGGCTACGGCTCATGACTCCATCCCGCCTGGTTTGGGGCGATAGGTTTGATAGTGGACATTTGGTGCAAAGGGCACAAGCCGGCAATTCCCACATGACAGCGGGTCAGGTGGTTTAACCCCGCCTGTTTTGCTGGGAATTCAATGCCCGAGGTTCCTGTAATAGAAGACCGTGCAGATTTAAGCACCTATGTTCCATATGTAGTGGCCCACACACATCGTCAGCATGCCTGAAAGGGCGACCAGGAGGTGCAGGAAGGGACTCGGGAGGAGGGGGTCACAAGCCACCCCCAACCTCACCCACTGTTCCAAAGGGGCCCTAGCCCAATTAAGGTTTCAATTTTGGAGCAGTGGCTCAGTGGTTATCTGGACAAAGTTGCAGGTAAGTTTTTATTGGAAGGTTTCAAGTTTGGTTTTCATATTCCTGTAAAGGGTGACAGAACATCCACCTGGTCTGACAACTTAAAATCAGTTAGGGGTCAGGAGGATATTGTGTGACAAAAAATTAGTAAGGAAGTTAGGGAAGGACGTGTTTTGGGTTCTTTCCCCACACCTCCAGTGGAACATTTTAGAGTGTCGCCCCTATGAGTAGTTCCTAAAAAGACGCCTGGGGAATATAGATTGATTCATTATTTATCCTTTCCAGAGGGGGATTCAGTTAATGACAAAATTCCACATGAACTCTGCAGTGTTCGATATACATCATTTGATGAGGCGGTAAGCATGGTGCGGAGTTGTGGGATTGGCGCTCTGCTGGGGAAATGTGATATCAAATCAGCATTTAGACTTTTGCCCATCCACCCGGATGATTTTAATCTTCTTGTGTTTGCGTTTGAGGAAGCTACTATATGGATAGGGCGCTCCCAATGGGATGTTCCATATCCTGTTTGGTTTTTGAGCAATTTAACACGTTTTTGGAATGGGCACTTAGGCGTAAAGTTAGGGGAGCCAAAGTTGTTCATTACCTTGATGACTTTTTATTTTGTGGTCTTCAAGGGACCCCTCAATGTCAGGAGTTGATGGGTGCATTTCAGGAGCTGGCCAGGGATCTAGGCGTCCCTTTGGCAGAGGAAAAGACGGAAGGTCCTAGCCAGAGACTGGTATTTTTAGGTATTGAATTAGACACTACCATTCAAGCCAGCCGTTTACCGGAGGAAAAGCTGACAGATTTGCAGACACGGCTGCAAGGAATGCTGGCACGCCATAAGGTTACCCTGAGAGAGCTACAGCAAGTAGTAGGACACCTAAACTTCGCTTGCAAAGTAGTTGCCCCAGGGAGAGCCTTCCTCAGGAGATTATGCGAGGCGATGAGGGGTCTTAAAAAGCCGCATCACAAGAGACAACTAAATCAGGGCATGAGTGAGGATTTGGAAGTGTGGCTGCATTTCCTCCAGGGCTTCAATGGTACTTCCTTTTGGAGAGACCACTTGTAGCTCAGGGCGGATTTTCAAGTACAGACGGACGCAGCAGGATCCCTGGGTTACAGTATCTTTTTTAGAGGTCAATGGTGTGCAGGAATGTGGCCAGAGGAATGGCACGTCAGGTATTACAAGGGATCTTACATTTCTTGAGTTATTTCCGATAGTTGGGGCCCTATGGTTGTGGGGAGAGCAGTGGGCTAACTCGGTGGTTACCTTCTGGTGTGATAACCAGGCAGTGGTGCACATAGTTAACTCACTGACATCCAGGTCCCAGAGAGTTATGGTATTAGTTAGGTCTATGGTGCTTTATTGTTTACAATTTAATATAGTCTTTCAGGCCCGGCATGTCCCGGGGATTGATAATGCCATAGCTGACGCCCTGTCCCGTCAACAGATGGAGCAGTTCAGGGCGTTGGCTCCAGGGGCACAGATTCAACCCAACGAGTTGCCGATCGAGGTATGGAATCTTGGCGGGTTGAGGCCAACAGAGCCATGAGTTTAGCTGTAGCCCCTAGCACCAGGCGTAGTTACACATCTGCCTGTGCTGAATTTTTCAATTTTAGAGAGGCAGAGGGTTTAGGACAGCAGTGGCCCCCTTTAGATGATCATATGATGCAGTTTGTGGTGCATCTTCACTGCAAGGGATTAGCACCCCGGTCTATCCAAGGGAGAATGGCTGTGCTAGCATTTTATGCTAAGGTGCAGGGGTGTAAATGTTACGTTATAGACTTCAGGATAAAGAAAATGATTGAAGGTTGGAGTAAGGAGAGAAGTTGTATTAAGGATTCTCGTTCCCCCTTTTTTCCCAGCAATACTGGTAAGGTTAGTAAACACATGGCATTCGGTCTGTAGGGATCACTTTGAGGCCTGCCTTTTTAAAGCAGCAACGCTTATAGCATTTTTTGTGCCTTCAGGGTGAGTGAACTGGTGGCGTTAACAAAAACCGACCAGTCCCTATCCTCTTTACAGATGACAGACGTAATCGTGGGGGAGAATCAGTTGGTTATACATCTACGTAAATCAAAAACGGACCAAAGTGGCAAGGGAAAGCTGATTGTTCTGGGGGGGGGGTGTTCCATAAATGAGATTTGCCCATTTACAGCCGCATGGGAGTATTTACAGCTCAGAGGAGTTGATGATGGAGGAGACCTTGGTCTAGATGGGCGGGATAGAAATCCAATAAATAAATAAATAAATAAATAAATAAATAAATAAATAAATAAATAAATAAATAAATAAATAAATAAATAAATAAATAAATAAATAAATAAATGATAGAGGATTTTTGCGGCATCAGGATAAGTCGCCCCTGACGAAGTATCAATTCTGGAAAATAACTTCTCAGGCCTTACGCAAGGCCGGGATACAGGGCTGGCACTTTGGTACTCATTCCTTTCGAATTGGAGCTGCTTCTACTGCGGCGGCCCTAGGTTATGGAAAGGAGAAGATCAAGAAAGTAGGGAGATGGGCGTCAAGGCATTTTCGTGATTACGTGCGCCCCTTGCCACAGTTCTAGGTGCTGCTGTTGTTTGTTTGGTTCTTCTTGTTTCAGGTGTGCAGAGACCGTTGGCCCGGGTCCGTGTTCTGTTGGTCAGGCACAGTTACCTGTTTTGGGCTGCGAAGTAGGACCAGTTGGGGTCGAAACCTCAGACTGGGTGCTTTCGCTACATTGGAATGGAGGGGACGGAGAGGCCTGCTGTGGGACAGGTTCCTCGAGTTGGTG
Organism: Intellagama lesueurii; assembly: GCA_037013535.1. Taxonomy (NCBI): domain Eukaryota; kingdom Metazoa; phylum Chordata; class Lepidosauria; order Squamata; family Agamidae; genus Intellagama; species Intellagama lesueurii. The sequence goes on from JBAJHW010000001.1 coordinate 274,885,723, forward strand.
CCCCTGGATGGCCCCAGATGTTTTGGTGGTTCACCTGGGGGGGGCAATGACTTGGCTCGGAAGTCGGGCAAGTCTTTGATTCTTCAGATACTTTCGGACCTGAAGGTCTTTACGGAACACTGTCCATCAACATGCGTTGTGTGGTCAGCCATTGTCCCTAGATTGTTATGGAGGGCTAGCTGCGACCCTAAGCGTATAGATAAGGCAAGGAAAGGAGTTAACAGGGAGGGTGGCAGAGTTGTTAGGCATGGTTTGGGTTCAGTCATATCACTTTTGAACATTAGAGTATCTAGGCCTGAGTTATATTGGCCTGATGGAGTTCATTTGTCTGACATGGGGTTGGAGGTTTTCTTAGAGGACCTGCAAGGGGGCCTTAGGGCCGAGATCTTCGGCTTGGTGGGGGGCAAGGGGTATACGTTGTAACCCATTGCTGTGGTAGGTGGTGCAAAGGAAATAGGTTCAAGTGAGTTTAAAAAGGGGCGTTTAGGAGGTGCTGAGCACCCCTCCTCTCAGGCTGGAATTAGCAGAAGTTAGCTGAGGGGAGGGGAAGCAGGGTACTCCGGTTACTTTATGCCTGGGGGCGTGCTGTATAGTAGAACAGCACGCTTGCAGATTAGGAATTCACGTAAGAGAGGTCTGGAATGGAAAGTCAATTTTGAACACGTTCACAGACCAGTAATGCACTACAGTAGGCCCCCTTGTGAAAGGGGAATTCAAGTTTTAAAAGTTAATACAATTGTGGCCCAGTTACCCCATGTTACGTGTCTCATCTCTTTATTTCGGGCTGAGCGGGCAATGGATTTAAATATGAGCAAGAAGATATGTGGCAATATGTGTTGCATGTGATGGTGCAACTCAGCTTATGCTCAAGAGGAGAGAGACAATGGACCTCCTCAGGTTTCGTAGAATTTCTTTTACCTGCTGTGACCTGTCCTGGCCTTCCTTTGACCTTAGACTGCTATTCTTAGGATTGCTTATGTCATTTCCTTCCCTCTCAGATCTCTCTCTTATCTCTCCAAGGAGAAGGCATCTTGCCTTTGTTCTCTAGAGATGAAAAGGGCAGCCATGGCTCCTGACATTTCCAGCTCAATTAGTCAGAACTAGGGCTTCTGTCACCTATCCTGTCCCAAGTGTATATCTCCAATAAATACAAGTTATAAAATTTTCTTAGAAAGAAGTATGGACATGATTCCTGTACAAAGGGGTAAGTGTGCCCAGTAATTTAAGTTTCAAAGGCCAAATCTACAAGTTAGCATTGCTGTTGTACTGCTGTGTATGTACTTTTTAAAAATTTAAATCTTTCATGTGGAGATGGCCAACATGTTTTCACCAAGAAAACTGTAACCATGAAATCTGTCCCCCTTTTCTGAGATTTAAACAAAATGAATGGGGCAGAAAACCGAAGTGATACATCTGCCAATCAATGCTGAGGATCTTAGCTTCTTAGCTCTTAAAAATCTGGCTTCAATTTTCTGTATTCTCTTTGTGGCACTGGATTATGGTTGCCTCTGCTACTCTCTCCTGAGTACCTTCTCATCGTTAACAACTAACTACACAGCAGGCAGGTTCAACATGGTACACTCCATGCTGGAAACAGCTGTATCTGTTCAGCAGATGGCTGAGCATTACCCCCAATGACTTTGTGGACTCTTTGGAAAAAATCCCTCTTTGGACTACAACTCCCAGAATCCACTATGAATGCTGGCCATGCCACTTGGAAGATTCATGGAGTTGCAGTCCACAGAAGTACCTTTTTCAAACTCTGTGTTTCTGTCAGCGCAACTGGATACAATAACTCAAAGTTCTTTTTTCCTCCTCATTTCTGTTTTACAAAATGTGTTATTGTTTTATTCTGCTCTTGAATGTGTTATTTTAAGCAGGGGGGGAAATTAAAGCAAATGACTTCGAGATTTTGGCATCCTCAAATCATTTGTTACAGGCATTCAGCAGAACTGTAGTCTGGCACTAATTAGCATTTGTTAATGAACATATGGGTTCTTTAGCTCTTTGGTATACTATTGTTAGGTTGTTTCAATGTATAAAAATGCTGTGTAGTGCACATTCAATTGACTTGGAATGAAAGGCTTTTTACTGATAGGCAATACAGTTACCAGGCCCTGCTGGTTTCTGCTTCTTATGTTTGACATCCTGTGTTTTGCTCTGCAGGCATTCGCAGATGATTTGTGAAAGCACATTGTGGAATATGCTGTCGTTTCTATTAGAGCATGATCCTAATGTATTTATATCGACATATATTGCCTATACTATTTAATACAATACAATACAAATTTATTCTACAGCCAAAGGTCCGATAAAATACAATATAAGTACAGTATAAATTCACAAAGTAAATTTAAAAAGTTTAAAATTAGTTGAACATCAGGATTCTCTTTCATGTTTTCTGGGCAAAGGGAAGGAATTTAGCCACAAGTTCTGTAATGGACTTATTTGTATCTTCTAAAAGGTATTTTGTATACCAGTTCAATGATCTTCCTGGAAAGCTTCTCATTGAGGGGTGTAGGAGCCTGGCACAATCAACCCTGTAATGACTACATGTAAAGAGAACATGTTGCAACATTTCATTTTCTCTGTTATTACAAGGACATACTATTTAAGTTACCAGGTACGCATGTTATTTATTCTTAGTTTATTCCCAAGTTGCACTGGTCACCTCACCATAGGTGGCATGTGAGTGAAGTGGGAAGGGTAACTCTCAAATTTGGGGTGAGCCCCCCCCCCGGCCCATCCTGGTAATATAGGTATGTTTCACATGAATATTATAAAAAACCTGCATAGTTTGTCTGAGGAAGTGGATATGTCCATGAAAGCACACACTAAAATATAGCAGTTAGTCTTTATGGTGCCACAATGTTTTTGTCTGGTACATTTTTTTATTTTGTTTTTTCCTGATATGCTAGCACAGACGAACCACTTCTAAAACTACTGCATAATTTATGAACTAGCTATTCCTGAGATCTAGTCAATGACACTAGTGTCAAAACCAAAATTACAAAATAAAATAAAAACAAAACTATTGAGGAACTTCTAAGACTAGCACATTTCTTTCCATGGATACAATCTACCACTTTAGATATATGGAACACAAATCTGGTAAATATACAGTGTAGGTAAACCTGTAGCCCTGATTTGTGCTCTGCATGTTTAAAAAAGTGGATTGAATCCATGAAAGCTCACACTGAAATAAATGGTTTACTCTTCAATGTTCCTCAGTCGATACTTCTGTTTTTGTTATCAGTGAAATAGACCCACATGGCAAACTTTGTGAAAATTGGACAATGTTGTGGGTTCAGATTTGATTGCCAGCCACAATAGAAATGCACATCCATGTTCAAAGACAGCAGATCTCTGACTATGTGACCAACAACAAGCAATGGAAAAATGACAATAAATTGGTCAAAATCCTGTTGCTTGGTTATGCATATGAAAAGCAAAGTGCGTCACATTCAGTCATTTCTAGCCAGCAATTAACAAGTCATCACTGGGATTCTTGGCAACATATAAACCCATTGGCTTGGAGAATCCCAGCAGGGACTTATTAATTGCCACCTAGGAAGAATTGGATATCATGCCTTTTGCTTTCCACATTCATAACAAAGCAACAGCATTTCAGGCATTTTTATTATTATTATTTAATTCATTTCTTACCATTCTTTCAAGACAAATGATCTTCTCGAAGAGGTTGATTAAACGGTGAAATTTAACGTGAAATTATAAAACTACTTTACTTTTACACCATTTTATTTAAAAAGAAGTCACTTAAAATGAAATATAATTTCAAATGACCACCAGAAAATGCCATACCATATTTTTGATTAAAAAGCTTTTTCTAAAATTCTTTGAAAAGCAGCCCAAATTGTTCAGACCATATATCTTACAGGAAGGCAATCCTTAAGAGTTTGTTTGTTTGTTTGTTTGTTTGTTTGTTTGCTGCCCCATTAGTGCACAGCACTATTCTGGGCAGTGTACATTTAAAAACAGCAAAAAGGCACAATCCAACACAATAAAAAACAAACAACTATAAGGGCAAAATAAACCAATATTAAAATCTGATGGTGCCGCAAATCAGAGCAGCCATGCAGGGGCAAATAACTTCCAAAGAGGCTGCCTTCAAAATTCTCTCAAAGGAGATGCATTTTTAGCCACCTCCTAAAACTGGGGAGGGAGGGACTGGCATAACTCCACCAGGAGGAAATTCCAGAGATATGATATGACTGCTGAGAAGGCCCCTGCCTCTTGCTGAGGATCTTCTGGCCTCCTTCAGTGTAGCCACATGGAGGAATATAACCTGGGATCATCTGGTAGTGCCAGAAGATGACTTTGGGGAGAGATACTGTGACAGGTAATGTGGTCCCAAACTATCAAAACCTTGAATTTGACCCAGGATGCAACTGGTAACCAATGTAGGTGAGCCATTACCAGAGAGAAGTGATCACATATTGTCACATCTGCCACCAGGTTGGCAACCACATTCTGGACTTACTGCAATCTCCAGTTCAACCTCAAGGGAAACCCCATGTAGAGAGCACTGGAGATTGCCAACATTCTGAGGGCTTCCTCATCTAGGCAGTGGTGGAGCTGAACAATGAGCTGAGTTACCACTAACAAGACCTTCTATCTAGTGCAGTGCTTGGTGAAGTTTCTTTTCTTTTCTTTTGTTTCTTTCTTTCTTTTCTTCTTCTTCTTCTTCTTCTTTTTTTTTTTTTGGTCTCCAGCATTCAGAATTGCTCATGCTGCAAGGTGAATGTTCATGTTGGCTGGGAGTTTCTCTGATCCTTGCTTTTAAAAAGTAACTCCTCCAGGCTCTGTTCCAATGCCTTCTAACTTTACTGATCTTATTGACAAGCCAATAAGTAGCATTTCTAAAGATGATCTTCAGTCAAGAGCAGTTTTCTGTTTATGAATGTCTGGAGTTATCAATTTGGTTGCTGTTTGAAACAGAATGAAATCCTCCTTGATCTTTTTCCATTTCTGGGAGATCCTGTCATAGAAAGGGCATCCATTGAAATAATTCAGCCTTAAGTTACAAGTGACTTGTTCCATTCTTTCAAGTTGGATTTAACTGCAGCTAATTTAATCTTGTTCCAATCTGGAGAGATGGCATGCTTCTGCTGCATTGATCTCCTGATTCAATCTGTAGCCCAGCTGAAGGATTTAGAATAGATCTTGATTCAGTCTAGAGTGATTTGAGCACCAGATTCAGATGTATTTGTAAAATCTCCCATTGCTCCCACATGGAGAGCCAAAAGAGCTAAAACATTTTTATTCTGGTGCTAATGAAATTTGGATATATTCTGGTACATGAAATTTGGATATATGTAAGGAGCAAACCTGCTAAATTTCAGACAGCTGGCTTGAGGAAGGGTTGGGGTTTTTTTTGGGGGGGGGGGTTGGACATTATATGCCATCAAGTCAGAACTGACTTGCAGCAACCCTACGAGGGCTTTGAAGATAAGTGAGATATTAAGGAATGGTTTTACCAGTTCCACACCACCAGTGAGTTCCCATAGCAGAACGGTATGGATTTGAAAGTTTGCTTTGTTTTGCTCTGGAGTTGAATCTGCCAGTTAACTTCAATCCAGATCTCATACAAAATTGGTCCAAATCAGCCAATTTAATTCAAGCTTCAGCCAAATCTGGGACACAGCCTCACTTCAAACACTAACCTGAATTCACTCCAATTGAATGATGTGGATATAGCTTTCAACATGGATAGAATTGTCACTTCTAGCAGGGGCTGCAGTTTAATGTATGTGTCTCTAATGTTGCATCAGGGTTAGTCTTCCTCATTATTACTCATCCCTTGTATGATACTGTAGCTGGCTGGATTGCTCAGTGAGTTAGGTATCTGGCTGCAGAGCCAGCAATTGGGATTCTCCACTGTGCCTCCTACAAGCAGAGCCACCCTGTGTGGGCTTGGGCAAGCTGCACATTCCCAGGGCACTCCGAGAAGGAGGGAATGGTTAACCTCAGTACTCTCTACCTAGAAAATCCTGAAGAGGTTTGCTATAATTCAAAATTGACTTGATGGCACAACATTATTAATATTTAATACTGGCATCTCATAGTAGGACTGAGGATAGAAGAGCTTTCTTCTGTCTAAACCCCTGTGTCAACTTGCTAGAAGAGAGTGTAATTGGTCTGCTTTCTTCTATTCTAATTCACTACCATAACAACTGTCAACTGATGAAATACCAGGTGATACAAGAGGCCAGTAAAATTCTCTGTTGTCATAAAAGGCAGCCAACCCTTGCAACACTCTGGTGTATGAACAATTGACTGCTCAGAATGGACTCTCTCCGTGCTTGGCCACTTGCTTGCCTCTAGTCTTGACTTTTCATCTTAATACTTAATTATCCACCACAGAAGGGGCAGAGAAACCTCCCAAAACTTACTGGCATGCATACACACATGCACCACAGTACACTACACTGTACATACACAATCTACTATGCTGTGTTTTGTCAAATAGCCCTCTAGTTCTAGCCCTCCTTCAGTAACTCACATTTTAAAAAATGCAGTATTTTCTTTTTTTTCTTCCTTGCTCCTCCCCTCCTCCCCCTTTCTTTTATATGGTGGAAAGCTGCAGTATGCAGACCATCTCATACAGAAGGTCAGATTAGATTCAGATAAAGGAGGAGTGAAAATTGGTGGAAAAACATCAATAATTTAAGATACACAGATAGCACCATCTTATTGGCAGAAAGCAGCAATGACTTGAAACCACTTTTAGGGAAGGTGAACATAGGAAGGGCCAAAGCAGAACTCCAACTGAACATCAAGAAGACCAAATCATGACTACAAAGGAAATACACAACTTTGACAATGAATAAATCAGTGTGGCACCTTGGTTCAATCATCAATCCAAATGGAGACTGCAGCCAAGAAATCAGAAGAAGACTAACACTAGGAAGGGTAGCAATGAAGAAATTAGGAAAGATCATCGAGTGTAAAGATGTGTCACTGGAGACCAAGACCAAGAACACCCACACTCTTGTATTTCTGATCACCATGTATGGGTATGAAAGCTGGACAGCGAGAAAAGATGATAGGGAAAAAATGATTTGTCTGAGATATGATGACGAAGAAGAGCTTTGTAGATACCCTGGACTGCCAGAAAGACAAACAAGTTGGTCCTGGATCAAATCAAGCCTGAAATATCTCCGGAGCAAAAAATGTTGACACTGAGGCTGTCCTACTTTGGGCACATCATCAGAAGACAGGGTTTTCTGTTGGTTGGCATGCATATGTGTGGTATGGAAAATATAAGGAGCAATCACACTTTATGGAACACATTGTGAGGAAGGCTTTATACCTAGTGTGGCAAAAATTTCAAATACAAACCTACAAGAAAATTCCAATATGGGTAGCGCCTATAGAAGCATTTACTCTGAAAGTATTGAACCAGAAAGGGGCACTGCTAACATATAAAGAATTGCTTAGCAAAGAACAAAACATAAAAAATAAGCAAGAACTAGAGGTACTGGGGCTGGCAACAGATTGGTGGTCAATGAACAAATTGGAATCAAGATATAAAAAAGACAAAATTGTGCGTTTCTTTGAGGGTGAAGTTCAAGTGGATAAACTGTGGATCTATACTGATGAGAAAATAATTAAAAAAATGTATACATACCTATTGGAATATGAGATGGAGGATGAGAGGGTAAAGGAGACGATGATAAAATGGGCAAGCAATTTTGGTTACAATATTGATATTGATGATTGGACATTGATGTGGAAAGAATCCCATAAAATGATTAAGCCGGTAAATTTAAGAGAAAATATCCTCAAAATGTTCTATAGATGGCACTATACCCCTGTAAGGTTGGCAAAAATGTCAGAGGGTAATAGCAATGTTTGTTGGAAGTGTAAAAAAAAAGCAGGAACCTATTATCATATGTGGTGGACATGTGAAAAAGTCAAGAGATATTGGATGCAGGTGTGGGAAATAATAAAAGAAATCATTCAACAGAAATTAAATTTTAAGCCTGAAATAGCACTGTTAAATATTGTGTCGGAAATCACTGATAAGAAAATCAAATATTGTGTAATGTATATACTTGTAGCTGCTAGGTTACTCTGGGCCCAAAAATGGAAAAGTGAAGAAACACCCACGATGGAGGAGCTCCTAAAGAAACTGTTGGATATTGCAGAATTAGATGCACTTTCAGAAGCACTACGTGAACAACCAAGAGACTATGTGAAACAAAGTTGGAATTTAATATATGTTTGGGCTCAGGAAAAGACAAAAATTTAGGGGAAAATGTTTTATGTTCATTATCTTTTTCAAGGCTCACTGGAAACCTGGGGAATCTGGGACTCAAAGGAGATTGGAATTTCTTGTCCTCTGAAGGGGGGAGGGGAGGGCTTATTTTGGGCTATTTTTTTATTCCTTTTCGTTTTTTGATATTTTATATTTTGTATTCTGTAGTTCTGCTTAATAAAATAAATATCTATCTAAAAAAAAAAACTGAAAAAAAAAAGAAGACAGGGTTTTCTGGAAAAGACAATAAAGCTGGGAAAGGTTGAAGGCAGCAGGAAAAGAGGAAGACCAAATACAAGATGAATCGATTCCCTAAAGGAAGCCACAGGCTTGCGTTTACAGGAGCTGAGCAAAGTTTCTGCCCGCAGGAAGGACATTTCAACATCCTTGAAGTGCGTGGCCGGCTTTGCCCTCCTCGGTTCCGAAGGACGCAGGGCAGATCCGGTCACATGGGAAAAAAGGGAGGGGGCGAGAAGTTATTTAAAGAAATGCTCACCTCCGACACGTCCTCTTTCTTGTTCGGGCACCCACCCGCCCGCCCTCTTTCTAGTGTGTTTGTGGTCGCTTTTATAGGGCCGGATAGGAATTTTTGACCTCTATCCTGATTGGCTACTGGATGGAGGGATTTTTCGCCTATCCCACACTGGAAAAGGGTTTTGTTGGCTTTTGCTTGGTGGTTATTCTCGGTCACACTGGCGGGTAGTGCGGGGAAAAACTGGTTGTCTCGGTGTGTCCCTTTGATAATTATGGTAAGCCAACAGCGCATCCGACCTCCCGGCTCTGCGGATCGTGCGATTACAGGGCCGGCGGCGGGAAGATGCGCTGGGCCACTTTCGGACTGACAGCCATCAAATAAAGATGGCTCGAGGTCTGGGGTGTTTATTAGAGGCCGGCTGGGTTCCTGCTGTCGTCGAGACAGCTGGAACCTGGGGGCCTGGGACTCGCCCATTGACTGAGAAGGGTATTGTGGATGCCCTGCATTTATTTCTCCGCACTACCGCAGGCCCCCTCACTTGATGAGGACAATGATATCTATAATCAGAATTGAATTAATAAAGTGTGGCCCGTATTTAATCCATACCACTGTCTTGTGTCTTCATTTCGGGACTTGGGAGGGCAAAGAGTTGAGGACAGGACATTTTGGAAATTGCTCATTCATATGGTTGCCAAAAGTCTGAAGCAACTTGACAGCGCATAACAACAACAAACAATCTGCAGTAAAATGTTCCTACTGACTCAGCAGATTTCTTTACAGGGCCAGTATGTTAACATCACAATTGCTTTGCATTACCTTCATTTTCACCTGTCCCTCACAACACCCACTTTTATTTAAAGAAACAAGGGCAGGATTTCATATTAATAGATTTCATAATATTATTTGTCTATTTCCACAGTGCAAAATGAACATTGAACACCAAGCAAGATCCCTCTAACTATAAATTTTGGCAATAAATGCATAGTTTCATAATATTCATTCACCCTATGATACACAGTAAAAGCATGCTAAGAATTCATATCTCTTTACTGTCATGAATTAACAACCTTGGGATATATATTTATTACTTTGCAGTTGCCTAAACCAGGAATATGCATTTTTATTTAGCAAATGAAAGTGTATAACTGCTGCCTTATAAAGATTGTAAAGAACCTGCCTTATACCGAATCAGGCAGTTGATCCATGCTGACTGGTTACATCCCTCGGGGGTTTCAGGTAGAGGTCTTTGACAATCTTATGTGGAGATGCCAGGTTTGAAATTCCACTAACAAAGCATGTCTCAATGACTGAACTATTGAAAATGGATGAATGCAAAACCAAGCTACTTTCAGACTGAATTTGACCAAAGCTTTTAAACTAAGAACTTAGACTTGATATTTGGCTAACGAGTTCTCACTCTGGTTCCAAGACAATGCCTTCCCTTAAGTTCATTCATGACTAAATATACCCACAGAGTAGGGAAATGTCAGTCTTGGAACACATGGGTGTCACATTATGAGAAGGAAAGATTCACTGGAAAAGACAATAAAGCTGGGAAAAGTTGAAGTTAGCAGGAAAACAAGAAGACCAAATATAAGATGGATTGACTTCATAAAGGAAGTCATGGGCTTGAGTTTACAAGAGCTGAGGAGGACTGTCAAGGATAGGGCATTTTGGAGACTGCTGATTCATATGGTCACCATTAGAGATGTGCATGAACCAAACTATGAACCAGAAAAAAATGACAAATCAGGCTGGTTTGTGGCTTGGTTCATGACCCAGTTCGGGGATCCTGTTTTGTCAAAGCAAAACAAAGCACCAAACTTTCCCCCCCTCATTGCTTCATTTTGCTTCAGCAAAATGGATGCCTTCCCACCCCCTTCCCACGGCCTCCGTCACATCCCTACCTGGTCCTGCCTCCTCCTCCACCACTGCCACCATCATCAGAGACAGCGGGACAACTGCCCTTCCAGTATCCAAGCCCACTGCCTTTCCGTGTGCATCCATTGCCCAGCTGAGTGGCAGGCACATGTGCAGAGACAACAGGCTGACTTCCCTTCCTGGAGCTGGCCATTACTTTTGCGCATGCACCCACCACCCAGCTGATACATGGGCACATGCACAGAGGCAGCGGGCCTGGCTCCTGGAAGGGAAGTCATCCCACTGTCTCTAACAATGATGGCAGCAGTGGAGGAGGTGGCAGGACCAGGTAGACATTCCCCCCCACAAGCATGAACCCAAAAAACGAACCGTGAACTTGTTCATTTTTCAGGGAGTTTGTGAGGGTTCATGATTCATGGGTAGCCACAAGCCATCATGAACCACCCATTTTCTGTTTCATTCCCATCTCTAGTCACCATAAGTCTGAGACAACTTTATGGCACATAACAATACAACAACATCCATGTCATCTTCTTTAGAGGCCACTACCAGTTTACTAACCCTTACACCCCTGAGAGGAATCTGTTGCAAATAGGTCAGACTATTCATCCAGAGCTGTTGCGCCTGGTCTTCTCTAATATTTGCATAGTAGCTTGAGAAAATGTGTATACATATTGATTAGCTTCAGAATGTGGCTTTCATGACAAGATAAGATCATTTAGAGAGAGATAATGATGGACAGGTGGATGAATGGACAAATATAAACAGACAGACAGACAGACAGACACACACACACACACACATTTCAAGTTTCTAATTTCTGAATTCTGGCCATAGCCACAGTGATGTGTGTAACATCTCAGATCAGAAAGCTTACAGACAGCCATGTACAATATTTAGAAGTCTGCCAGTGAAGTTCTAGTTCCATATTTTGTGTCAATTTTCATTTTTATTTTTGTGATAGAAGAATCCTAATTTCCACTCAGCTATGGTTATGTCCAGTCAGCCATGAAGAATTCTAGCTGGCCAACCCTATATTTCAAGGCTGCACTTGACTGGTTTCAATAGTATTCCTCTGATTGCACTGATTACCTCTTTGCATCTTCTGGATCGATGAAGCACACAATGGAATAGGTGATTCTTTGTGAAGGAGCACAGAAAGTTTCAAAAATGATTGCCAGTAAGAAAACAGATATCAGCATTCACCACCATTCCCTTTGTGACAAAAGAAATATGTGAAGAGATCTAATCTATTATAATAGTAACGGTGTGGGCCTCACCACTGTGCATATAGCTAAGATAGTTCATTCTTAATTATACTATTGCACTTCTTCTAACCTCCAAATACATAATTTTTGATTTATTAATCTAACTAATTATCTAACGTAGGTGGGCAAGACATAGCTGGTGGATTGCATGTAGGACCCCCACCTGCTTTAATCTCAATAGTCCCAACTACTGGGATTTTTTAGATTTTTCTGAACAACAAATCCCATAATTCTCCATTCTGAAAGTTCTACCTACAGATACCTTGTAAATACCTGAGTGTGAAGCACCTACAAGAAAGGCCTAAATTGGAAGGCTCTAAGGCTTAGCTAGGTCAAGGTCTACCCAAGCTTCTTGCTCAGAGATAAAGCTCCTAGCTAGCCCTTGGGTAGGAACAGGACACTTAGGCAGAGTTTGGCTTAGCAAAGCCTCAAAGTGTTCTAATTTAGACCTTTTTGGAGGTGCATCACATTCAGGTACTTTCAAAATGTCTATAAAGTAGGTAGAACTCCCAGAATAGAGAATTATAGTATTTGTAGTTCAGAAAATCCAAAAATCACATCTGCAGTAGTGGCAGCTCTCACAGTGTTCCTCAGAAATATATTTCAGTGACATGGTGGTCAAAACACAAACAAATGAAAAACAAATCCACAATTTGCCTTTCCTTTTATAAAAATTAATTTGCATGTAAAATAAATTGAAATAAACACAGGATGTATGACAACATAAAGAACAAACAGATAACTCAACACTGGAGAAAAGCTCAGATCGATATGTCCTTCCAGAGATTAACATACATTGCAGGTGGTCAAACCACAGAACTGGGCAAATTTATATATTTGATAAACAGGAATCAAAGTCTCATTAAAATTGTTTTAGTTGCGCTCATGTCATGAAGTGTCTACTTAATCTGTAAGTTTTTCCATTAAAACTATGTGTTACATTTTTACTAAACAAAGAATTAGGGCACATTTTCAAATCTATTTTTGAAAATCTAGCAGCGATTGTTACTTGTTCTTCTAGGCATCAAAAAAAGAAATTAACTTTTTATGATTAAGATCACAATTCTTATCCAATAGTAATAAAGAGAACAAATCCAGTGCCAGTGACAATGCAATTGATTATTTTGTGATAATTTCTGATTCCTTGAGGATCTCCAATTCTAACTGGCAAGCCCATGGGCAAAGCCACCACATATGGAAAGATGTCCTGAGCTTCTGACAGTTCCTCCAATATCAGGATTTTTTTTAAGTATTATAATACCAGAAACGTTCTCAGGGTGCTCCCTTAATTTAGTTGAGTTCCATATGAAAGGGAAGAATCTGCAATATTCTTTAGATCCTTTCTTCAGACTTGCTCAATTCCTACCGTGCTCTCATAGGATGCATGAATTAATATTTTATAAAGCTCAGAAGTAATTCATTGTATTCCTTTCAGAGTGGGAAGTAAAAAATTCTAAAGGTGAGAGGATGTGGTACTTGGGAAAACATTGAAGGTACTCCTGTAAATTGGGATATAACAGCAAATGAAACCACAAAACATCCATCTGTGGTATTACCTTTTTGTGTCAGACAGTTCCAGTGGACATGCTAGACCTCTTGCTCTTGAATGTGCAAAAGATATTATGGCTTTTATCAGTCAAAATAAGCAGTCAAGAACCTGCCTCACAAGTCCTACCACAAAGCTATAAAGTACCGGAATTCTAATGAGAACAGTTTAGGTACACCAAACACCTGAGACTCGATTATGTGATATTTCAGTTGAGACAATGAAACAAAACTATTAATGGAATTGATATATAGGTTCTGTAAAAAAAAAAAAGTTAATGGTTTTGATAAAATCAGGAGTTTGCCCTTTTTATTCTCTAAAAGTAAAGATATATCACATCTATCACACCTATTTTTCATGAATATCTTTAGGGTTTGGATTAAACAAAGCAAATCAATATTTTCTTCCTCCCCTTTAATCCATTCCTCTGTTATTGCCTCTTTTTTGGACAGTGATGAACTCTCTCAGTTTAGGGAAAGATGGCTGACACCTATAGTCCAAGGATATTGGCTTTCATTGTATTAAATCAGGAGATCCGAGGCCGTGCTAAACATACCAAACAACAAGTTTATAGCATGCAAATTTCTTACATTCTGCACAAGGCTGTCAATAAGAATCTTTCCACTAAAGTATATGTGCCTCATGTATATGCCCCTGGAAGCCTCTGCTAGTTGTCTTAGAAGGCGTCTGTGCCCCACACATCTTGTTTTGAAGGTAGACTGCAGCTGGCTTCATCAACTTTGCTGGTGGATTAGCTGTGGGAAGCCTTGTTCCTTCTTGCATGGAAGTTGCCCACTTCCAAAGTCATTCAATTAGGACAGTTCTGTTGTTTTGTTGTTGCTTTTACACTTTTTGCCACAATATCCTGACAAATTATCATGAAAGACTGAGGAGATTTTTATCTTGAAAGCCAATATGGAAACGTTTTAAATAAATAGTGGGAACTTCCATGAGCACGTATTTATTTCCAGATGGAGGATTAGGCCATCCCAGCTCTATCGGCTTGCTCAGTTCTTTACGCCATTACCTGCTGTAAGAGGCTTTCCTGGTTTCAGTCTCAGGCAATGCAATATTTTCCCTTGTCTCCAAGCAGGGAGATAAATCTCAGGGCAAGCAGAACTAAAGAAGGAGAAAGTTCCATTTTTGTCTATGAGATGGCTTTGAAACCTGGGCACTCTCTCCACCAAATCCCACTGGCAATAGGGTGCACTTTGCCACTTGCCCAGTTGCCAAAAAATGGTCCTTCCACCCTTGCTCTGGGTTGCCATATTACCTGGTGAGCCACATTTTACCCAGATTCTTAGCTCGTTTACTCAGATTCCCCTTGTGCCCCTTTCCACAATCACGTGGCCCCTCTGCCTCCCAAGTCTTTCCTGCCTCGTCCCTGTGACATCACAAGGTTCTGTCTCCTACTCTCAGGTTTGGCCCTGAAGGAGCAGAAACTGAGATGCTTCTGACCTGGCAAACCTATGCTGTTGTCTTACCCATCTGTCCCACTGTAAGCCTATAGTAAGCACAGGGCATCGGGACCAGGGAAGTGCTGGTGGTGGAAGGTTATGATTCAATTGGTTCCACTGAATGCAGGTAGAAATTAAATAAATAATACATGAGGAGAATCTAAATTTGATCCATCCCTCTCCAGCCATCTAGAATGTAGGGCACATCCTTGAAATCCCCTCCGACTCATACACAGATGCTCACACCCCCACACAAATAATTTCAGCTGAACTTTATCTGTGCACATGACATCAGCACATGCAGCTCATGAATGTAAAGTACCTCCATAAATGCTCTATGAAGTTAGTGTCCAAATACTCAGCTCCCTATTCTTTCAGCAGTAAATTCCTAAAGTGAAATCTACACTTTAATGAAGTCCCTGGCAAATCACCTATTACATTGTAATAGTTGTATATTGCACCCGTAATATACAATACCCCAAATGCTTTGCTTGCTACAAAGTCATTTCTTCCTCTCAACCTTGATAAGCATTTGCTTATTTTCCATATTTTTTGAAAATACTTTAGAACGTACACATCAGCAGCAATTTCTGCATTGCTCTGAAAAACACAAAGGCCCAAAAAAGCTCAGATTTATTAAACTGCTCCCTGCAGGCCCTCATAGACTATGGAAGAGTTTTCAATATTAGGTTATCGTGGAGGTCTGCTCAGTGAGAAGGCTATAAAGCTATTTAAGGATGTGCTTAGCTGGCTGGAGTCCTTTCCCCCTCTTTTCAGATCATAGTGAAATAATAATTTCAGGCAGAGCCAGGAGCATCTTTCTCCTTTTGGGTACTTATTATTACAATATTATTTGTCTGAGTTTCATATTATAGATTATATTGTTTCCAACGATGGTCTGAACTAACTTTAACCTGTAAATCTTAGCAGGATGGTCGAGAATTTGCCATTGCAGCTGTATATCAAGCTGTAAAAGGACATCTAAGAAATGTTGCTGCTCTGATTTCTGGAAATATATTTTAAAAAACATGTATTTACTTTGTTCAGAGCTGCTCATTTAGAAAGAACATTTAACTTGGAATGATATAGTGGTGAATAGAAGCTGTTAAGATTTTATTGGACTGATCTCATATCCATCATGCTGCATTATGTAAGTCTTCCCAGATACATATTTATTTTGTTTATGTTGCATCTTATTATTATGCCTGCCTCTGCAAAAGAAGATTACATCACACTTTTTCATTCTTTCTCCTTACAGAGAATATTTTCATTGCTATAGAAACAGCACATCACAAGATATTGATATGGGTGGAGCTTTGAATCATTATTTTCTATTTTAGCATGTTTGTTTACAGCAGTATCATTTAAAGCACATTTCGGATAGCACCAGGGAAATGTGTACTGCCATTTTAATATAATGCAAGCTCATTGTGTAAGAGATAAGAAATCATCCTATGCTTAGCAAATTTATTTCAAGCATATCAAGTACTTTCTTTGGGCAATATTTTAAGTATCTTTAGTTAACATATGCTATTATATCATGCACACTGCTTTTTAAAAAAGAAAATGATGCCTTCACTTTGTGACATTTAAAACCACAGAGGTTCAGAAATGGCATTTTATGTCGTTTCTAAAAAAAAGCAGCATGGAGGAGGGGCCTATAGATGAAAGTGGGTCAACCCCATTGATGCAACCCCATTACCATAGGGATAAAATAAAGCAAAATTGTAGGTCAATGCCAGATTAAGCATGTCACACCAATCAAATTCTCTCTGACATTTTCAAGATTACTGTTACCACCATTAATTCATAATTTTACCACTTAAATGGGACAAAAAAATTGAAAACTTTAAAATGGTACTAGATGCAATGGCATCTTATAATAATGAAAGGAATTAAAACATAGGTTAAAATTTTATATATGACCAATTCCAAATGTCATAAAATGGTCACTAAGTATGGACTTTTTTCCAGCTGAATGTTATGTTGCATTCACTGAGAACTTTTTTAAAAAAAGTATTTATTGCATTCCTATGTTAAACAACAAACTGGAAAGTCATATTCGGGGGGCATGGTAGAACAGTCCTACTGAGGGCCATGATGTAATTTCAGAATTAAAATAGGCATATTTCATGATATGTGAGATTTCTTTCCTGACTTATGGAATTGCAGTGTCTCTCTCTCTGTGTGTGTGTGTGTGTGAGAGAGAGAGAGAGAGAGAGAGAGGAAGAGATGGAGAACAATGCCATGAAAAGGCTCTTGAGCTTTGCTAATACCTAAATATTTGAGCAAATAAACCATCTTCTCACTATACATCATTGACTCAGGAGACCTGGGTTCAAATCTCCACTTGGCCATGGAAACATACATGGATGAGTGGAACTGGTAAAACCACTTCTTAAATGACTCACTTACCAATCAAGCAAGCTCTATTGAGCTCATTATAATTCGGTTCTGACTTGATGGCACATAACACACATAATAATTTGTTTGGTCAGATTCTGAAAGACTTTTAGTGAATGCTGGCTTTTTTTTGGAGAATCATTTATGAGCCATTTGAAGCTGTTGCTCAGATCCCATCATGCAGTGCAATCAATGCTAAAGAATGGGATATGCTAAAGAAAATCAGACTTAGAGTAGGTCCACTTGAATCAATGGAATTTATGTAGGAGTTGAATTACCAAATCCCCATTTATGAACCAGTTATGAATCAACAGCTAGTTATTATTTATTGTATTTCCATCTTCTGAAATGAATTTGGTCATGTTGGCGCAGGGGATTTGGAAGTTTTTGTCAAAAATAGCAATATTTCTTGACTCTGCAAAAACTACTTTTAAAATGCTGCTGATTATTAGTATCAGGATGAGGCTACACTGTAATCTATCATGCTGTTTCTGCTGGAGTTGTCATGGATAAATCCAATGTATTTTCCACTGACTACATAATGTACAGCTAATCACACCGAAGCTCTATCTTATTTTGTAGACGTCCATTGCATTTTTTCAGCTGACTGGAGCAAGTGGGGCCAATATTAGTCCAAAGGGGCAGTCAGGGTGGGGAGGGTGTCCTAGGGTGTGACAGTACAGCAGGGGCATCCCCACCATTGAGCACCTCTGGTCTATACTCAGAATATATACATATATATTAAAAATAACGCTTCTGTGTAATGTACATCTCATAGGTACTACAGTATTGTCATGTTAAGTTCCATGGGAGTGACAGGTCACACCGACTGCATTTTGGCTCCTCCTACCAGCATTGCCTTTTCCTGTGAGGCATGTTAAATGAAAATAATTGCAAGAGGAGGAGGAGGAGGAAGAGGGGAGACATCTGGGAGAAATAAAAGCTTGTACTCAAGATCAGTCTGTTTCTGACAAGGTGACATTTTCAGCGTTGTATCACCTGCCTTTTCTTTTTAATTGATGAAGAAGAGGGAGGATGGATGAAAGAGAGTGATGAAGGGAAGGGTTAGGAAAGAGACTGCTGAGGAGGGTGGGAGGCTATGATCTGGATAAGAATTTTAGCAATTTTAAAGGTGCAGTGTGGACTGTCCCAACACACTTTCTGGAGTTGATTAAACATTGCTGAGTGAACAACAGTTATGATTTCAGCAGGAGAAACTGCCAGGGGCATGGTATATAAAACTCTGTTCGCTCTGCCAGGTGCGGAGCTGCTGTGGCAGGGATGCTTTGCCTGCCCGCCTGGAGAATGGCATCACAGAGTGATGATGCCGCTCTCAGGGAGGGGAGGAGGGGCAGAGCCTTTAAGAGGCGGCGTCCCTCTTGCCTGGCCTTTTCTTCCATCGGCCGAGCAAGAGGAAAGCCGTGCGGATCCGCCGGAGCGGTTTCGCTTTCCCTGCAGGTGGCTGGCCTGGAGAGCCTGCATATTTCGGTCGCGCAACAGCACGGCCCCTTGTTTTTCATATTGTTGCTTGCTGGGGTGAAGGGGGAAGATTAGAGGAGTCCTCCCCTAGCACGGAAAATTGGGTTCAAGGAATTAGTGAAGGGGCAGCAAAGTTAACAGTTGCCTAAAGGGTGGATTAGAGGTGGAATAGATTTTTTTTTAAAAAAGGAGGAGACCAAAATAAATAAATAAATAGTTACAAATAAGAAAGAGAATAAATAAATAAATAAGAGCATTATATCTATCTATCTATCTCTATATATATAAATAGTGGATAATTTTTTTAAAAAAAGAAGTAAGTAAGCTTTCTGGGTTGGGTGCTACGCACCCTGTTGGTCTCAGCCGATTGGTTGTTGCCCAGCATATTAAAAATAGATAGATAGATAGATAGATAGATAGATAGATAGATAGATAGATAGATAGATAGATAGATAGATAGATAGATAGATAGATAGATAGATAGATAGATAGACAGATAGACAGATAGACAGATAGATAGATAATAAGAGGGGGGCGAGTTTACAAACCTATTGTAATTTTTTTTTAAAAAAATCTAGTCAGCATGGTGTCAAAAAAGGGACAAGGTTCCAAAAAAGGCAAGCAGCCTGCAAAACGTAAGGCCCCAGCCAGACCTCCTCCAGTAATTTCTTCATCTGAGGACAAGGAGTGGCCTGATTATAGTGCCATACTGGCAAAGTTGAGTGAACTGGAAAGAAAGAGGGCCATGGCTAAGAATGTGGCTAGTATGCCACCCCGAGGAAGTCTCTTAGAGAATCCAAGGTGCGCAGGATGTCTGAGTTGAGGCAGTTGCGTGATGTAATGTTGTCACGTATTGCTCTTCTAGAAAAAGATTGTACTGGTTCAACAGGAGTGTCTTCAGTTGAAACAGCGAGCGACAGTCATCAGACCATTTGTCCTGATACGGAAGTGGGCATGAGGCCTGAGCCTCAGGCAGTGGCGAGTATTCCAATGGAGGATCCTGGTGCAGAGGGGCAGACCCGTTTAGGTGCATATGTACCAGCAGGCAGGCAGATGGAGGTTGACTGTGCCCCACCTGGCACTAGCCAACAGGCATCAGAGGTGCCTCCAGCCAATGCAGTTATGCTGGCACTGCTGGTAACAGGTGAGTCAGCAACCATATCACACACAACACATATGGAAGGGATGTGGCCTTGGGGGGAGGTTAGTCCATCAGCTTTCTCTCAGTCGACTGCTGGTTTACCGCCTTGCAGCATAGGGAGGGGTTCACCTGTATCGGGAGGGCCTGTACTGGCTTCGAAGCCTTAGACAGTGCCCTACCCACAGTGGTCCCTTCCTAGTCAAACACCAAGGTTTGTCAAAGGTTTACGGCAGTTCAACCACACCATAATTCCAAACACTGGGTATAACTCAGTGCCTAGGAGTGCTCTTCTGTATGGGGATCAATCCTTGCCGTTGGGTGACCATCTTCTCCCAGCTACAATAAAAAAAGATTTGAAAAGGTAATTATGTTGATATATTCGAACTACTGAATAGAGAAATGGAGGGGGAAAAAGTTCAAAAGAAGTGGACAGGGAGAAAGAGATTTAGAAAGAAAAAAACAGAGATGTTGGGCCAACTGGCTTCCAGGTTTCTTGATATATTCAGGGACAATAGTGAAGGCATACCCTTCAAGGGTTTTCGCCTTGATACAATAAATGGACTTAATATATAGGGCCTATGTTGATTTCCCAGGCCCCACATGGCTGTTCCATGACGAGGGGTTCCGTATGAGAGCGGCGATATACCCCGAGATGCGTTGGGATGTGCATCACCACGGTTTGTGGTTGCAGTTAATGTCCCCTACTTGCCCCAACCTGGGCGACCGTTTTGACAGTAGACATCTGATTCAGAGGTCCAACAATTACAATACTCCCCACTCTCTGGTGGGCCAGATCGTTCAACTCCGCCTGGTTTGCTGGGAATTTAATGCCAAGGGGTCCTGCAACCGGAAACCATGCAGACTCCAGCACCAATGCTCAATATGCGGGGGCCTCCATGGTTCAGCAACATGTTTTAGAGGATGCCCTGTGTCAGGTGGCAACAAGGATGGAGGTGGTCCCAAGTGGCAGCCTCCGGGTCCATCTGCTGCTGCAAAAGGGACCCAGTCCAATTAACTTGACAACATTAGGAGACTGGTTGCTCTCCTATGCAGATAGAGAAGCAGCTCAATATTTGCAGGAGGGGCTCAAGTTCGGTTTTAGGATCCCCATTCAAGGTGTTAGGGTTGCTACTACGGCAAGCAATTCGAAATCGGTTAGGGGTATGGAAGACATTGTTAGGGAGAAACTTAAGAAAGAAGTTGCTGAGGGGCAGGTAGCCAGACCTTTCACTGAACCACCCATACCAAATTTGCGAGTCTCCCCATTAGGGGTGGTCCCCAAAAAGGTTCCAGGCAAGTTTCACCTCATTCATCATTTATCCTACCCAGCTGGGGAATCAGTTAATGACAAGATTCCCCAGGAACTATGCACGGTCTGTTATACATCCTTTGATGCTGCAATTAGGATGGTTAGATCCTGTGACAATGGGGCAGAACTTGCAAAATCTGACATTAAGTCGGCTTTTCAATTATTGCCGGTTCACCCAGAGGATTTTGAGTTACTAGGTTTTCAATTTGAGGGGCTATACTATATGGATAGGGCAATGCTGATGGGGTGTTCCATTTCTTCTTCTGTGTTTGAGCATTTCAGCCGATTTTTGGAGTGGACACTTAAGCGCAGGGCAGGGCTTTCTCACATGGTGTATTATTTGGATGATTTTTTATTTTGTGGGAAGCCAGGGTCCACTCAATGTGAACACCTCATGTGGACTTTTCAGTTAGTGACAAGGGAACTTGGGGTCCCTCTAGCAGAAGAAAAAAACAGAAGGTCCCTGTACAGTAATTACCTTCTTAGGAATCGAACTGGACACCATCCAGCAATCAAGCAGATTGCCAGATAGTAAGTTGGTGGACCTTAGGATTCGAATTTGGAACCTAATACAACGTGCCAAAGTTACTTTGAGGGAGCTGCAGGAGGTATTGGGTCACTTCAACTTTGCATGCAAAGTGATTGCTCCAGGCAGGGCTTTTCTTAGACAGCTATGTGAAGCTATGAGTAGGTTAACAAAACCACACCACAGACGGCGACTTTCAACAGGGATGAAAGAGGACCTGTGTATCTGGTTAGTTTTTAGATGTACTTAATGGAATTTCATTCTGGAGGGACAAGGTGCACTTGGGAGCTGAATTCCAGGTCCAATCTGATGCTGCTGGGTCAACAGGATATGGCATTTATTTTAGAGGCCAATGCTGTGCCAGCCTATGGCTGATAGAGTGGCGTGACTCCGAAGTCACCCGGGATCCTACACTCTTGGAGTTTTTTCCAATATTGGGAGCCCTATGGCTATGGGCTGACATTTGGGCCAATTCTGCCGTCACATTTTGGTGTGACAACATGGCTGTGGTCCATGTGGTGAATACCCTCACATCAAAATCTCAGAGGGTTATGAGATTGGTGAGAGCCTTCACGCTGCGCTGTTTGAGATATAACATTGTGTTCCAGGCTTGCCATGTACCTGGCATAAATAATGAGCTGGCTGATGGCCTGTCCCACCAATGGATCAACTGGTTCAGGGCATTGACTCCAGGAGCAAAGGCTCGACCAGAGATATTGCCACAAGAGGTATGAAGCATTGGAGGCATGAAGCCAACAGGGCAATCAGTTTAGCAATCGGTCCCAGTACCAGGCGCAGCTATGCAGCTGCTTGTGAGGAATTTTTTGCATTTTGCAGTGGAGAAGGCCTGGGTAGACCATGGCCTATAACAGTGGATCATTTACAGCAGTACAGAGTGTACCTCCATCGCAAAGGTTTGGCTCCCTGCATGATTCAGGGGAGGATGTCAGCTCTGGCATTTTACGCCAAGGCGCAGGGTTGTCCTGATTCGGAAAGTGATTTCTGGATCAGAAAAATGATTGAGGGTTGGAACAAGGAAAGAGGTTGGCAGGAAGATAGGTGCACCACTATGTCCCCCAAAATCCTGTTTCAACTGGGTCAGGTTTGCGACAACATTTGCAATGACTATTACGAGGTCAAATTATTTAAAGCAGCAATATTTGGTGCATTTTTTGGAGCGGTTAGTATTAGTGAGTTGGTAAGGGCGTCAAAAGCAGACATTTCGAAGACAGCATTACGGATGGACAACTTATTGGTCTCTGAAGACAGAGTTTTGTTCCATCTTCACCGGTCTAAGACGGATCAATTAGGAAAAGGCCAAGTTATAAGTTTAGGGCGTTGTTCAGTTGAAGAACTATGTCTGGTTAGAGCCATTTCTGACTATGTTGAGCTGAGAGGGACCTTAGCAGGGGATTTATTTTGCCATAAAGATTGCTCGCCCCTCACAAGATACCAATTTTGGACAGTCACCTCCCGTGGGCTTCAAGAAGCAGGCATAGTGGGTTGGAAATTTGGCACCCACTCTTTTCGCATAGGTGCAGCATCCACAGCAGGAGCTTTAGGATATGGGGAAGAGCAGATAAAGAAAATAGGAAGGTGGTCTTCGTACAGGTTCAGAACTTATGTACGTTCTCTTCCACAATAGATGCTGGTGTTTGTTTTTCTCTTTCAGGCTTTGAGTTGTTTACCGCCCGGTTGTGAGTTGTTTTGTATGGCCACAGTTATATACATTGGGCGGCGAAGCATGCTTTGCGGACTGGTTGGGGCCGTAATTTAGGCCTGGGTGCTCAGGCCACATTGGAATGGAGGGGATGGAGAGATATGCTCTGGGGCGAGTTCTTCGAATTGGCATCCCAGAGTACTCCAGATGCGCCCCTGGATATTTTGGTTGTTCACCTGGGAGGAAATGACTTAGCTTATAGAACAGGCAAGTCATTGATATTGCAGGTGATTGATGATTTGCAGATCATAAAGGCCAAGTTTCCTGTGACAAAGCTGATATGGTCAAACATAATACCAGGAATGGTATGGAGGGTCGATTGCGACCCTAGATGCATTGACCGTGCACGGAGTGGTGTGAATCGGGAAGTAAGCAGAGTTATGAAGGCTGGACTGGGGTCAGTGATAAGACATTCTGACATAAGGGTTCGCCAACCAGAATTGTAAAGAAGTGACAGAGTTCACTTGTCTGATGAGGGTATGGGCCTTTTTCTGAGGGACCTACAAGGGGGCCTTAGTGTCAAACTTTTTGGCTGTGATGGCAGGCTTGGGGCATATAAATAGCCCCATGCCATGGCAGGTAGTGTGAGGGGAAGAGTTTGGGTGAGTTCCTGGAAGACACATGGTTCAAAAACATTCCATCTCCCTGTTAGGTGGAGCCAGTAGGGCCTCTGAGGGGAGGTGATGTTTTCTTAAGGCAGTGGTCGGGGAACAGGGGTAATTTACCCCAAATGGGGTAAAAATGACAATCCTGGGGGTAATGAGCAGAGTGCTACCCCCCCACCCCACCCCACCCCACCCCTGCAGCCGAACCTCAAACTGGAAGCCACCTCTCCTTCCTTCCTTGGTTGCGGCACTTGTAAATCCTCCCTTCTTTTAGAGATCGGAGATAAGCTGGCTTTATTGTTTATGGCTGTAGCCCTGGGCAGTCAATCCGGGCGGCTTGTGAATGACTACTTTGAATGACTACTTCCGCGGGAGTTGAATAAGGCGGGAAGGAAGGTGCGAGAGAGGGAAGGGTGGATTCATCAAGCTTGTTTAAAGGTAAGATTGTAGAAAATTTAGGGAGGGAGGGTTGGTTTATGTCAGAGAGAGACTGACTTTCATAAAGCCATGAAAAAAGGAGGTGTCTGCAAGGAGAGAAGGCTCAAATTAAGGCAGGAAGGTGAGAAAGAGGGACCGGGTGGCAAGCTTGTTTAAATGTAATGAGAGGAAATGGACATACTGAACTGAAGCAACTGATTGTTGAAAATTTAGTGTGTGTGTGTGTGTGTGTGTGTGTGTGTGTGTGAGTGACAGAGAGAGAGAGAGAGAGAGAGAGAGAGAGACTTGACTCTTTCATAAAACCATGAAAAAAGCAACCTTCAAAATTTAATCTCCGCTGCATTTAGCTCTGCAGTTTCTGCTGAGAAGAGCAAGTACTTAAAGATTCTGTTTAGACGCTGAATTTGTACTGGGCAGAACCGGAATATTTAGAAGAGTCTCACTAACAGCAAACACCTAGTAAAAGACAACCAACACACCTGGGACTAGATGTCTGAAGTGTGTAGCAAATGCATTTCTGTATTTCTCATCCCCAAAGCAGGCAAGAGTATCATAGTTTATTCCCCAAATCTGAATCCCTGTCACTCTGCTCCTGGTCCTGCTTTGACTGCAACACCAAACAAAAGGTCTTACAAACAAAGACTGTTGCTTTCTTTATAGAGTCAATCCATCTCATGTGCATTCTTCCTCTTTTCCCACTGTATTGGACTTTTTCCTGCATTGCTGCCTTTTCCAGTGAGCTTGTCTTCTCATGACGCCACTGTAGTACAATACCCTTTGCTTGGTTATTTTAGCTTCTAGTGAGAGTCCACACTTAATTTGCTTTACTTATCTCTTCTATTTGCCAGGAGGTGATGGGACCAGTGGCCATGATCTTAGTTTTTTTGATGTTGAGCTTCAGACCATTTTTGGTGCTCTCCTCTTTCACCCTCATTAAGAGGTTCTTTAATTCCTCCTCACTTTCTCAGGAGATAGATGAGGTGGTCAGGCACTCCCATTTCTTTAAGAACTTGCCATAGTTTGCTGTGGTCCACACAGTCAGTAGTCAATGAAGTAGAAGTAGATGTTTTTCTGGAACTCTCTGGCTTTCTCCATAATCCAGCGCATGTTAGCAATTTGGTCTCTAGTTCCTCTGCCCCTTCAAAATCCAGCTTGTACTTCTGGGAGTTCTTGGTCCACATACTGCTGAAGCCTACCTTGTAGGATTTTGAGCATAACCTTGCTAGCATGTGAAATGAGTGCAATTGTACAGTAGTTGGAGCATTCTTTGGCACTGCCCTTCTTTGGGATTGGGATGTAGACTGATCTTTTCCAATCCTCTGGCCACTGCTGAGTTTTCCATTGATGATGATAAAAAAATAAATAGCGCACTGGTCCTTTGATGTTGGGCTGTGGCACCAGGGTGGGTGACATGACCTTTAGCCTGGTTTGTTCCTTTTTGCACACCACACACAGAATGATTAAAGTGGTAGGAAAAGCTTCCCCCAACTCTGCCTTGGCTGTCTCTAGCAAGCATGTCATTGCTAGCACCACTCTGGCAGCCATTGATGATGATTAAATCCTCTGCGAGCTAGCAAAAATTTAATGCAACTTGCTAGGCACCTCACTACTCACTATACCACCCCATGGATGGTGTGCAATGTGTTCTAGCAAAAACAATGCACATCTTTATTAAATTTGGTGCATCCTGCTAGTTCGGTACACAGCCTGTGTAGATTCAATAAGATTTTGAATTCAAATAATGTATGATTTCCTTCCTTTCAAATCAAGGGGGTAATGTCGGCTTATATAAATTTTTTGGGGGGTAAAAGGTAAAAAAGTTCCCTGACCTCTGTCTTAAAGGGACCTCCCGGGCAGCAGTTCACCTAGGGTCTCGAGGCTCGGTGGGCTGAGGCAGTGGGGGGTACCCCTATCACTGGGCACCTGAACACGTGCTGTACAGAAGATAGCACGATTCAGAAATAGGAACTCGCCCTGCTCTAGAATGGTCTGGAGGTAAAGGCTACACTGGATTTGGAGAAAAATCTCACTACGTTAGGCCCCCTTGTAGATTTAGTTTTAATAGTTAATAAAGTTGTGGCCCAAGTTTTAACCCAACAACCTGTGTCTCGCCTCCTTATTCCAGGCTGGGTGGGCATTGTTCACTCTGCCAGGCATGGAGCTGCCGTGGCAGGGACACTTTGCTTGCCGGCCCGGAGAACAACGTCACAGAGTGATGACGCCGCTCTCAGGGAAGGGAGGAGGGGCAGAACCTCTTGCCTGGCCTCTTCTTCCATCAGCCAAGCAACCCTCCCACCCACCCTAAAGGTAAGAATGAGATTAGCTGGTTGCCTATGGAGCGGATGGGAATTTTTGGCCTGCATCCAAGATTGGCCTTGAGGGATGCAGGTGCATTTTCGCCCATCTCATTCTTACTGCGGGGTGCGGTTCTTTAAGATGAATTAACTGATAGTTAAAGCCATGTTTTTGGTCACAGCAGTGGATAGTGCGAGGGGAAGAGTTACGGTGAGTTCCTGGAGGACACATGGTGCAAAAACATCTCATCTCCCTGTTTGGTGGAGCCAGCAGTGGTCCAAGGAGACCTTTATTAAGGGCACCTCCTGGGCAGCAGTTCACCTAGGGTCATGAGGCTCAGTGGGCTGAGGCAGTGGGGGGTACCCCTATCACGGGGCACCTGAACATGTGCTGGATGGAAGACAGCACGATTCAGAAATAGGAACTTACCCTGCTTTAGAATCCGGAGGTAAAGGCTACACCGGATTTGGAGAAAGATCGCACTACGTTAGGCCCCCTTGTAGATGGGGGAGTTAGTTTCAATAGTTAATAAAGTTGTGGCCCAAGTTTTAACCCAACAACCTGTGTCTCGCCTCTTTATTCCGGGCTGGGTGGGTAATGTCTCTGCTTGGGACAACTTGTGCAGTTGAGCCCTTAGTAACAGTACTACATAATGACAGCAATAATAGAATAATACTTCTCCAGAATACTTTTCCTGTGTGAAAGAAACTAGCTTCTGGTTTCAAACATGGACTTGAGGGCCAATTGTTTCTAATCATAGATGCACAACTCCCCACCCATTTACAATGATAAAACAACATAATAAAAACTGTGTAAGGGAACAGCTATGCAGGATAAGGAACCAGAGAGCAGGTGCACCTTTATTGCTTCATTCTGCAACAAACCCAGAATTATGTATATGGAAATATGCTGTATTTGGAGAAAAGTTGCAAAGTGGACCAGATCTGTAGTATTTGTATCTTTATTGGTCAATGATAAGGTGGGACAAGACACCTCCAAGTGGACCAACCACTCTAACAAATCAAACAAATTTGCTTTATCATGGTTTAAAACAGTAGTCCAAGGCAGAAGAAACATGTGAGATGCTAGTTGTTGTAGGCTGGAATTTTCCTCTTTTAAAAAATATACTAATCAGCTCGCACTTCTGCATTGTAATACCAGGATTGTCTGTATACGCCAGCATGCATAGATAAATGTGTTCTTTCTTGTGCAAGTTTTGATTGGACAGGTTACAATAACATTTGGATTATCCCCCCACCCTTTTTCTGGTTTTCCTCACTTCTTTTTTCCCTGGTGGTGCACCATGAAGAAATATCAATACCTGCTTCTCTTGCAGTTTGTTGGCAGAAGTAAGAAAAGTATTTCTTAGTTCAGATCAGTCTTCATGTTCATGTTAGACCTTTGGTGAATTTTGTTGTTACTGGACATAAAATCTTTGTGGTGTCTTACCTGGGCATATTTCTGGAAGATAGTTTACCAATTGGGAGAATTACTCTACACAGCATGTCCATCTTTGGATTCTCTGCCAAGCACCGCTGCCTCTGTGCTGTTCAAGCCACCTCTCAGACTACTTGGAATAGGTCAGTGCATATCTCTGTGAAGGATATTTGTCTACAGATGAGGTCAGGAGGTACCTGTGCAACCCTATTTCTGAGCCTAACAAAGGATCAGCACTAATGATAATATTTTGCTGAAATAGCATGGATCTTAAAGTTTAAAATTTCAGCCCTTTAATGAGGGATTAGAGTTACTTCAACATCTTAAAAAGAAAGACCTGGAGTACTCAGATAACCTTCCTTTTTCAATCTAATACATCCAGATATGCATGTCCTTGAACATAATTAACATGCTCCAGCAGCACCTGCACATAACATCTTTAGCAGTCAGAATGAAATTCAAAACCTTCCATTTGAATTCAATTCATCAGTGAGTTGTATCAGAGTCAACAGAATTTTCAAGTATGTTTTCTTAGAATGAGTATATAAAGCTGTACTGTAATGTACAATTACTTGAATGATTCTATTGGATGATGCTCTTGCACATGTACTTATGTGTTGTCCTTTGTCTTTTTTAGTCCTCTGAAAGAGATCTTAGCTTAATGGTTGTTGTTACATGCATCAAGCCACATCAAACTCATGGCAACCCTATGAATGAGCGATCTCCAAAATGTCCTGCAGATTCAGGCTATAGCTTCCTTTAGAGAGTCAGCCCATCTCATATTTGGTCTTCCTGTTTACCTGCTGCCTTCCATCTTTACCAATGTCATTATCTTTTCCAGAGAATCCTGCCTTCTCATGATGTGCCTAAAGTAAGAGAGCCTCAGCTTCAACATTTTCACCACCAGGCTGAAATAAATTGCAGATTTTAACAATATACATCACATGTATTAATTGCATCTTGAAATTTATCTCTTCCATATGTGGGTTCTAGGTTGAAAAAGGAAGGTTGTCAAGGGCAGCCCTACAGAGAAAGCATTGCAGTAATTAATTTTTGAGATTACCAATGGATGAATTATTATTGTCAGATACTTCCTATCCAGGTAGGGGTGTAACAAGGCGATCTGCCAAATTTGGAAAAAGGCAGACCTGGCCATGGCTGATATTTGCTCCTCCATAGAGAAAGCCGGGTCCAGGTTCACACCCAAGTTATGGCTCTGATCTTTTAGAGGGAATGTAACCGCATCCAGACCAGGAAAATTACCACCTAACCTATCAGGTAAGCCTCTTAACAACAAGATCTCAGTCTTGTCAGGATTCAATTTCAACTTGTTAGCCATTGACAAGGCCAGAGAAGCCTGGAGAAGCAAATGGAGGGCATTTCAGAACAATCATGTCAAACCACAAATCACTGCTGTGTACCACTTGGAGACCTGGGTTTCTACAGGACTGCCAACCAGGTCACCTAAAGCATTCTGGAAGCTGATCACATCCAGAAGCCTTCAGGGGGAGACCATATTAATGGGCCCAGCCTCCCTGCAGAGGGGGGTCACTAATGTGAGTCCTAATTTCAGCACATAATGATATGACCATGACAAGGGAAGATACCACAGCTATCACCTCCAGATGATTATCTTCCTGCCCAGTCATGAACACCTGATTGAGTGTATGTCCCACCACACGTGTAGGACCCTTCACACATTGGGATAGGTCCATGGATGTTATGGTATCCATGAACTTCAAGACAGGCTCAGCAACTGCTACCTCTGCATGGATATTGAAGTCACCCAGGAATAAAAGCCAGAGAGACTTCAATAATGCAACAGAGCTTAAGTTCATTAGCCCCAGCAGGAAGAGCACTGGATTGTGGGGAAACTGGTACAGCAGCACTATTCCCACCCTATCCTGTTGGTCCACAGACAGATGGAGGCATTCCAAGTCTGGGCACAACAAGGCAGAGATTCTGCTGACTCTGACTGAATCCTTGTAGACCATAGTAACACCCCTACCCCACCCTTCTGGTCTGCCCTGATGCCGGATGGCATAACCTAGGAGGCATATCTGGGAATGTAACTATTTTAACTAGTCTTGGTGAAACCTGTTGGCATTGTTGCAGGTTCAAGTTGCAGTAAACAAAATTTATTTATGTATTTATTTATTTAATTTTCATACCTCTCAATTAGTGCAAGGCACTACTCTTGGTGATTAACAGATAAATTAAACAAATACAATATATAACAATAAAAACAAACAGTAAACAATAAGATGAAATAAAAAATCCATCAGCAACAAGCGACAAGCACACCGAGAGCATCGGACAAAAGACAGGCAGCACAAGTTTCACAATCATTAGAGGATATAATGAAAAGCCTCTTTGAAAAACACCATTTCCAGCAGTCTCTTAAAGGCTGAATGGGAGGGGGCCAGGCAAAGCTCAAGAGGAAGCCCATTCTAAAGGGCTGGTGCCACAACCAAGAAGGCTCTGTTTCTGGTGGAAGTCTTTCTAGCCTCCCTTGGTGGGGCAACTATAGGAGCATGGACTGTGAGGACCTGCCGGTATGGAGAGATGTTCTGGAGGAAATGCACTGATTCATTCCAGAACTGAGGCCAGGCAGCACTCAAGCAGCTGGACCACATCCACTGCAGAAGATATAAAGGAGATACATACTGAATTATTGTCAATTTTTCATGACAACGCCTCTGCTTGTGCAGTTGAACTTTTCCTTTCCCACTAGTCTGTTTGTAAAGGTCTACCAGCCGCCCAGAGTAGAGGGACATAAAAGCTGCAGGAGAGAGGGATTATCCCATTCTGCTGGGAGAATCTTTTTGTTGGCAAAGTGACAGTAACTGAAACTCACCCATTCAGTTTAGGTCTTGAAAAGCAGAGCTCTGAATGTTACTTTTTAAAGGTAATCCATTCCATTACTTACTGCTTTAAGCCAGCAGGAGGCCATTAAAGAAATTTATTTATTTATTTATTTGATTTCCACCCTGCATGCAGCTTAAGTTCAGAATCATTGAGATAAAGTGCTGTATTTTATCCCCCTCTCACTCCTAATCAGCTTCCTTTAAATGTTTTCCCCCAGACTAACCTCAGCCTTTGCAGTTCGTTCTTGTTCTCCTTCTTTTAGGGAGGGCCTTTTTTGTTTCCCTGCTCTCATCTCTCCCCTGCTCATTTTGCAATGCCTCCTTCCTCCTCTTCTTCCTCAAAGAGTGGCAGTGGGATGCAGCAAATTGTGACCCTTCCTCCTTCCCCCAGCTACTCAGAGCAGTAAGAAGCAACAGAAACAGGCATGTTGTCATTCCAATGGAAAAGTCCTGAAGAACCACGATGGTTGGCAGAGACCCATATATAACAGTAAAAGGAATTTAGTTCCACCTTGTTATTAAGGAAAGTAATGTGTTAATGAAGTAAAATGTGGAATCTCAATTGTGGGGTTCTGCAGGGCTCGATTATCTCCCCAATGCTGTTTAATATCTATATGAGGCCGCTGGGTGGGGTCATCAGGGGGTGTGGGGCTTCGTGCCATCAGTACGCTGATGACACCCAGCTCTACATCTCCTTTTCTCAAACTACAGTGGATGTCGTTCTGTCCCTTCAGCGCTGCCTGGAGGCTGTACTGCAATGGATGCAGGAGAATGGACTGAGGCTGAACCCGGATAAGATGGAGGTCCTGAGGGTGGGTGGCCCCTCCATCGGTGGTTTGGGAAACTCCCTCTCTTTTGGGGGAGTGACTCTCACCGCAAAAAGTGAGGTTCGCAGCTTGGGGGTCCATCTGGATCTGGCGCTCACCATGGAAACCCAGGTAGCGTCAGTGGTCCGCTCCACCTATTTCCATCTGTGGTGGATTGCCCAGCTGCGTCCCTATCTTGATTATCTGCGTCCCAGCTCACCACTCTGGTCCATGTGCTTGTAGTCTCAAGATTAGACTACTGTAACGAACTCTACATGGGGCTACCTTTGAGATTGATGCGGAAGCTTCAAATGGTGAAGAATGCGGCCGCCAGACTTCTCACTGGGGTGAGAAAATATCAGCATATTTCCCCCACTCTGGCTGCCTTACATTGGCTGTCCGTTTGCTTCCGCATTGATTTCAAAGTGTTAATGATGACATATAAAGCCCTAAACGGTTTAGGACCGCAATATCTAGTGGAACGCCTCCTCCCACCTAGATCTACCCAAATCACTCGTTCTAGCCAGGAAGGGCGGCTGAGAGGCCTAATGCCAAGGGAGGCCCGGAGAGAAAGAACAAGAAACCAGGCCTTCTCGGCAGTGGCCCCTTGCCTTTGGAATAGTCTGCCCCCAGAGATCTGTCTGGCTCCCTTGCTCGGGGTTTTTAAGAGCAAACTTAAGACCTGGCTCTTTAGGCAGGCTTTCCCTCCTGTCATCACTTGAATATTTTTCCCATCTTGAACTATATTACTATTGTTGTTTTTTATTTTATTATATTGTTTTTATTTTATCTATTATTGTTAGCTGCCCAGAGTAGACTTCGGTCTAGATGGGCAGGGTATAAATAAATAAATAAATAAATAAATGTCACAAGTAACATGTTACTTCCAAGTTCTGTGAAAAGCACTGCATCCAAAGCTTATTTTCCATCTCCAGGTATTTTTTTTTAAGGGTATGGTTTGGGCTTAATTTAATGCAGTGTTATAAATTGTAATTATTTGATAATTTTTAGATCTAGAAAGAAGTTCTACATGAAGGAAATAATCTGACATTGCAGAACTGATCTACAATTTCAGGGCCTAAAAGTGTAAAGCACAAAGCAAATGTTACAGGACATCTCTTTAGACTCTAGTATTGATTCTCATTTCTCCTATAGAGTGTTGCCCATTTAAGCGCATTATCAGATACTTAAAGAATAATTTATAAAGCCTTGAAGAGCATTTACTTTGTGCAGAGAGGCTAATAACATCATTAAGATGGTAGAACGTGTCAGATTGTAATAAATGCAAGCGCACAATGCAAGTCTTAATGCCTATTAGAATGAAAGCCAAACAGATTTCTATAACAAGTTGATTTTTTTCCTGAAGTATAAAGCTCAACCAAGGCTTAATTAGCATTCCCAATTGCAGCTATGGTGAATCAATTAGGTAATTAAGCTCGGAGCTATCTCTAATATCATTCACATTTATATTAATAATAAAAATCCTATGTGTTGTTGGCAGAAGATAGAAATAAATGCTTTCCTGAGTAATAACAAATGAAAGGCAGCAAAATACATGCTAAAATAAATGAATGATAATTAAGTGTCCTCAGGTGTCAATGTCTTTATTATTTAGAGATTTAACTAGGATGCTTAAATTTATTTCAGTATTTATTTATGTTCACTTTGGCTTTCAGTATAAAATTGTACATATTTGGTGTAACATTACATTGGTTTCAACCACATCATATCATACAAACATGCACCCAATTACAGTTGCATATAGATTCAGTCCAGACCTTGAGACACTGCTTGGAAAGTAGCCTGATTTACTTTTGGGTCTGGTCAGTAACTGCCAGATTCAGCTTAGTTTGAATCTAATGCTTGATTTGGAAATCCAGATTGTCATGCCTCCCACTGGTTAGCAGTAAAAATTACTCAATTACCAGGGATGTTCTTCTTGTGTGAAAATAAGAAACATCACTTTCCTCAGTGGGATATATACTACTGAGATGTGTTTGCACAAACTGTCCAAAACTACAATAACTGTTGCTTGGTTGCCCTGACTTTGGCAAATTAGAAGCAAAGACTGCTTTGCATCTTTTCAACAGCCAGTCCTTCTGTTCTTGCTGTGCATGCACATGCTTCAGAAAGGGGAAAGACACAACTTTTGTGCAGAGACATTTTGCACACATTGCAGAACACTGGCCTTGTGTGTGTGTGTGTGTATGTGTGTATGGAGCACTCCTCACCCCACTCTGACATTCAATGAAAGAAATCTTGCAAGAGTTAACTAATTCTCAAGAAGATGTCTCCGTCTGTTGAGAAAGGCTATCTCAATCAGAATAAGCCTTTCTGAATGTTAGAAAATCTTTCTAAAGGATATACTTTTCAAACTAGTTGCCTAATCTTGATTTGCTTTACTGGCATGCTAACCCTGATGAGGGAGGTACGACTTCAAAGTTCAGACAAACTGCTGTGGATGGTGTGTGTATGTGTGTATGCTCTGCTTCTTTCAGTTTTGATTTTTTAAAATTATTATTATTATTATTTTAGGGGCTGCTGATAACGGTCACAGGCGTGGCCAATAAACACCTACAGATTTGTTCTCTTAGTGGGGTTGGAGGCAGAACAAACAAACAGCAAGTGATGTAGCCAAAGCAATTTATTCCAGCCAGTGGAGGTAGTCTCGGTAGTTTACCAAGATGTAGAAAGAAATACAGTTTTTTATAGTATCTTTGAGCAAGAAGGAGGCTAGCATCTAATTCCACCAATCAGCAAGTTAGAGGGGTTTCATCTCTTGACCAATCAGTAAGCAGCTCTTAATCAGTTATTTTGCAAGGCAAGTATGTCCTGATTAGAGATGCTTTCGAGCATGTGCTTGCTGCCCAGTTTAGCGTTTCAGAAACCTCTGGCATTAGCAGAGAAAGAGGGCAGAGCTGAGTACCATCAGTGCAGTGGTGAAACCCAACAACGTCATATAAATATTTAAAAGCTTAGGTAAAATACTGAGCCTTGAGAGATACAGTAAGCTAATGGGCAAGGTACTGAATAATCATTCCCCAGCATGACATTCTGGGCCCCATTCATCCAAGTATAACAGGAACCACCAAAAAAACCTGCACCCCTGGGTCCCCTATCAACCACATGGCCCAGAAGGATACCATGATCAAATACCACTGAAAGGTCCACCAGAAATGACATGAACACACCCCACCTTTCCAGTGCCCACTGCAGGTTATTCACCAAAGAGACCAAGATTGTTTCTGTCCTCATATCAGGCCAGAATACAGACTCTAAATGATCCAAATATTCAGCTTTACCCAGGAAAGTCTGGAGTTTTCCTGTCACTACTTGTTCCGAAACTGTATTTTTCAAAAGGAAGATTAGTTGCTAGCCTACAACTGTCTTGGATATTGGGATACATGAAGATTTTTCATCAGAATTCTTGTAAATGATTCCTTTAGAAGGATGGGAATTGTTACAATGACAAAATAAAAACAGCAATGGTTGTATTAATTTCAGAACAAAGATTCAAAGTTGGGCAGAACAGGAGTGTTGCTGGGGAACTAATTTTCTTTCTCTTACACATAAACATCTAACAATAGTTTTTAGTTTTAACTACAAAGAGCTTTTCTACAGATGTTTAAACAAAACTACACTGCTGCCTTAGAATGAAGCCATGACAATTAAAGTGGTATCAAAGAGGT
Source organism: Intellagama lesueurii (assembly GCA_037013535.1). Classification (NCBI taxonomy): domain Eukaryota; kingdom Metazoa; phylum Chordata; class Lepidosauria; order Squamata; family Agamidae; genus Intellagama; species Intellagama lesueurii. The sequence goes on from JBAJHW010000001.1 coordinate 274,921,346, forward strand.
GTAAGTGTGCAGTGTAGAAATCTGTAGAAAAAAAGCATATGTCACATAGGTATTCCTAGGCAAGAAAGCATAAAACTTTTTAAAAAGATAGATAACAGGTCCAAGGAGTTATGACAAATGATGAACAGGGCAAGACTTTGGTTGTTGTTTTTAGCTCATTTGGCACCAGTCTCAAAGAAAGTGCAATAGGACTGAGTGGAAGATTACAGTCATTTTTGGATGTCAAATGATATCAATGGAAGGCATGGAACGTCACATTACCAAAACTCCATGGAGACATGGGACCAAAGTCAAAGCAGAGAATGAGCCAGAGTAGAAGGCAACCATTTTCCAAAGCATTGAATCAAGATCCAGACCAAATTTTGGACTTGGTGCACCAAAGAAAACAGATTAAAAACAAATTTTAAAAATCAATAAGAAGAAAAAACTGCATAAAACCTATTCAAAATCTTTCAACCACCAGCCCATCCTAAATGCCAAAGGCCTGCTGCTAATGTACTTACCACAACTTGGATTCAATATGTTCTGACCTACCAGAACCTATCAGACATTTGTTGTTCTCTCAAGCTTTCAAATTATATTTAAATATATGCAAAAGCATGCCAACAGCAGACCACAAAGATTATGCAAACATGAATAAAAATGTCAGCTATCATCCCTCTCTATGAGTGTACAGATTTCAGCATGGGTGGGGTTTGATGTATGCTACTGTGCTGTTGCTGAGGAAAGGAGTACGACATTTGAGAACCATATTTGAATTCTGTCAGTGGTCTTAGATTTCTTCATTTGGTCACACTGGACTGTATCCAGTGATGTGATTGTGCTAGCACGAGATCTATCACACCAGCAGTGGTGTGTTTTCAGAGTTAATCGAAGAGTGTATCCAATAGTTTTTGTTGCACAAACAGTTGTGTATACATGCAGTGACACATGTGGGTGTATAGCAGTTATGCATAAATTATGCAATTGATGAGCAAGGTTGTACAACAGTTGTGTGATTGCACAATTTCACATCCACATTGAGAACTGCTTGCACACCTACTTGTGCAAAACTATTTATCCTATTCCATTATAACTTTCGGGAAAAGATTGGGTTTGTGACTAAAGGAGTTAAGGGCACATTAATTTGAGAATGTGGTTATAGAGCTGAAGCTCTTGAGAGATAAATAAAGTTGCCCGGCTTGATGCTGTGAGGAGGAAGATTGGAACACGGTGTGATTTACTTAAAACGTCACTGTTTTATGAACAATAAAAGAGTGAGCACTTTAACAGAGTACAGCTCATATTAAAACTCTGATCTTCAAAGGGTGGCAAATTCCCTTCAGTATAACTGATTTGCCAATATTAACTAGCTATTGAACATGAAGGTTTTGCTGACTGTTCCATGAATCAATTAAAGTAAGCAAAGGAAATGACTGATTCAAGGTTTGCATTGATTTAATACTTTCAAAACCTATATAAGTACAGCCACTGGGAGAAAGGCAATATGATGAGGAATTTTATAGCAGGATATCATAAAGAAATTCATTGTTCAATTCATTCTTGAAAGCAGCCCAACATATCAAACCTGGTTTCTGTCTTACCATATATATTTACTATTCAGAAATGTGTGTGCACGCATACATGTCTGCATGTGTGCATGCACCACAATTCAAAATCATCATGAAATACAGAAGACCTCTAGGCATTTCCTGATCATTCGGTGATAATGCTTGTGGGGCACAATGTGTGATCAGACCCCCTTATTAATTTTCTTTTTAACTTCCTCAGAGGATGTGGACAGAAGGAAAAGGAAATGACAAGAGCTACACTGGCAAAGCCGCTAGCCCTCAGGTAATGATGCTGTGGGGTTTTTCCTCCCTCTGGTGATCACAGGATTTGGATTGGGACTGGGCACCATCACCAATGGAGAAAGATCATTGGAACATCATTTCCCACCAGAGAAGGAACCCTTGTACCACTTTCTAATCTATCTTACTTCTCCATTGTGATGGCTTTTCTTTCATTGGAGGCCCTTTGGTGGAGATGTGCCAGTGGAGGCAGACAGAGCCACACCAGGGCTGGTTTGGTCTCACAGGGAAGGACCATTTTGCTACACCATCTAGCCCCTCTTAGGGCTTTCTGTCATCTGACCTGGCACTGCAAAAGAGCTAGAGAGGCTACACATGTCATTTTTTTTACCTCTTCTTCTTCCTCCTCCTCCTCCTGCTGTTGTCTTCCTCTTTTTTCTAGGACCAGTGGCAGGGCTCTTGTATTAGCACTACAACACCCCTTCACCTTATGACATATTTTTATCTATGTCTGTCCATCTAATGTTCAACCCCAACAGAGCTCATAAACATAACAAAAGGGGGTAGACAAAATAGGATCCCACAAAAAAGGAGAGGGAACGCTTCTTCATGGGTTTCTTTTTTGTGCTGAATAACCAGTCGTCCTTCAGAACTTCAGCTCCCTTGTATTACTGCAACTCCCATTATGCCTCATCATTGGCTATATTCAGTGGGGCTGATAGAAGTAGCAGTCTAACAAAATTTGGAGAACCACGAGGTGCTCATCCCTGAACCAAACTATTAATTGCATTACCACAGAAGAGAACTATTATTTTTCTAACTGCCAGATGTTAGGCATTAACACAACTAGATGTCTACTGACATCGCAGGGCATCTCTTGGACCACCATGAGACCACAGGGTGATGAACTAGGTATTCTCCTCCAGCACAGCAGCTCCAAATATCATATTGTATGACCGATATTAATATACTCAAGTAAAACAAAATGAAATGTCAATTAGATTTCTAACAATCTCTGTATGTCTCTCCATAGTACTTGATAAAACTCAATAACCACTACCATCATCTTTGACACAGCCTAAGAAGTTGTATCATCCATGCTCTGGATGTTCCTCACGTTCATTTCTGAGCATGCTAATCACTCCACGCTGATTAAAATCAGACACACTTCCCACTCTGAAATACAGAATATATCCTGAACAGATTGAAATGGGCAATTGAAACAGTCAATTGAAGAAGAGGCTATATTAATTCAAGCCTCATTGCCCACGTTATGTCATAATTGTCTCCATTTTAAAACTATTTGATGTTTCTTCTGTTTAATCAATACCTGATGGAAAACTATATTAAACGATTGTTCAGATTTCCCCACTAAATTCCCATAAATCAAGGCAAGTTAAATCTGAGATAGCTTATGTGTAAGGGATTTATAAAACTTCACAGAAATGAGATTTCATTGCTTGATCATATGCTATCTCCCACATAAAGTCTAGCCACCTGTAAATTATCAGTGCTGCCTTATTCAAAAGTCCCAAGCAACTTTATATCCCCTTTGTTGATTCTATAAAATTTCAATCAAGCATTCCACACATAGCAAAACCAATAACTCTTCTCATGCCTTACAGACTAACAAGTTTTATTTGGCATAAGCTGTTATGGACCATAGCCCACTTCTTCAGATACATATGGTGCTAAATTAAGTGCACCCTGCTTGTGTTTGTGAAACTGATCACTCAAACCATGAGGTGTGGGTACTCGTTGTAACAGTCCTTACAGCCATGTCCCAATATACAACCCACAAATAGAAGTAGCTACATCAGCCCCTACTAGACATGGGATATTCATATTCATATCCCCAGGTATACCAATATGAATATCAGCACCACAGGTGCCTGGGAAGGCCAGTTCCTCCCCCGCAAACCAGCAGGGCCAATTACCAGTTGCCATGTGGTGCAGCCAGCCAGCATCATTCTCATCACGCCAATTGCGGAAGTAGTCCAGCTGGTGCTTTCCTGCCTCCCCACACAGCCGACCAGTCAAGAGCTGAGTAGGGAGGTTTGTCATCCCGCCTCCTCACCAGAGTGGTCTCTGTGCAGGGAGGAAGGGAAGGCCAGCTGGGCTACTTCTGTGATTGGTGCAATGAGAATGACACCAGCCCTGCGTGCCATACAGCAACCAAAAATTGGACCTGCTGGTTTGTGGGGATTGCTCATTCAAGCACAGGCCATCCCAAAATATATCGCATTAACTGGGATAGCTCAAAACAATACATGACTGCTGGGGAAATTAATCTCATACCCTCAATCTACTAATGTGAGGATTACAGTGAACCTCTGATGGAATAGAGAACCCTAAGTGTATGAGGTGGCAAGCGATAACATTGTCCCAACTAATAATTAAGTCCTAGAACTTCTTCAGGGTGCTAGAGCTTTAAAAAGTAACTTTTCCAAGTGTTCATTGTATTTGTAGCTTTGTAACCCTGAATGCTGTTCAGACTCCTTGCCGATCAGGACATCTTGAAAAATTGTCCAATGAGGAGAATGCTCAAGCCGCTGCTGAGCCGAACTTCAGAAGCGTGGCTCGCCTTTGCCTCCCTCCCCGGATAGCGTGAGATTTCTGGTATCACGAGATTAGCATAGGAGGAGAGGGGGGAACGTTAGGTTATTTAAGGGCCGTTTCCCCCCTCTCTTCTTCCTCTTCCGTTGCTGGGAATCAACAAGGACAGAGTCTGGCGGTTTGGCTAATCTTACCATTGCATACGGTGTTGGCGAGGCTTGAATAGCTCGGCTTGAAAAAGGGAGGGCAGCATTGGCTGCCTCCCACGGTTTGTCAGGCGCTTCTTTTAACTCTGCAGATCAGGATTGTGCCCCCCCTCTTTTGTTCAGTCTCGCCAACATTAAGAGGGGCATATTTTCTAAAGTAAAGAATAATTAAAAACAAAAAGAGAGGGAGAGAGGCGGAAGTAGCCATGCAAGCTACCTTTTTTTCTGAGCCAATCTGTTGGGTGCAAGGAGCAGATCTCGGCTTGGCTCGGCTCAGCCATTTGGCACTCAACCCCCTCCCTCTGGCGAGGAAAGAATAGAGTGCGTTTGGCTGTGCCTGAGCTTGAATCAGATCACGTGCTCGGCCGTTTAGGCTGAGCATGCTTCCGTCGTGGGGCCTCTCCTTTTAATTAAGATTGTCTGTTTTTATTAATGGTGATCTGGGTTTTTCTGCTCGTTAGCGAGGAGGGGATCCGGCTGCGCCTCGGCTCCGCTGTTCGGTGCTCCGCTCCCCCCCCCCTTCAGAAGCAGAAAGAAAGGAACGCGTTTGGCAGTGTCAGGTTTTGAGATCAGGCCACATGCTCGGCCGTTAAGCTGAGCGCGCTTCTGTCATGGGACCTCGTGTTTTATCGATAGTAGCAATGTTACTAGGGCTCATTATACAATATGAATAAATGAATAAATAAGCTCTGACTTAATTACTCAAGAATTAATTACGAATATAATAGGGATTATCATTGCCTAATATTGTGGATTGCATCAAAGGATAAATTATATTTAAATGAATAAATTATCATGTAAATAGTTAACTATATTTAAATAAATAAATGATCAAGTAAACAATTATTTAATTAAAATTATTAATTGAATAAATGAATTAATAAATAATAAAATAATTATTATTATAATTAAATAGGTATTTAACGAGATATTACAAATATATACATATTGTATTAGGCATCCTTCAGTCTCAAAAGACTATGGTAACGTGCTCTGTATGGAGGACTTGGAACAGCGTCTAGTGTGGCTGAGAAGGCCAATTCGAGAGTGACAATCCCTTCCACACTGAAGACAAATACAATCTGTCCCCTGTCCAGCTCCCTGATTTTGCTGCTTCCGTGACTGCCTCTTTGCCTCGGTCTGCTGGACAAGGGTCTCTTCAAATTGGGAGAGGCTGTGATGCAACGCCTGCCTCCAGGCTGAACACTCAGATGTCAGGGTTTCCCATCTGTTGAGGTCCATTCCTAAGGCCTTCAGATCCCGCTTGCAGTTGTTGTTGTATCGCAGCTGTGGTCTCCCTCTGGGGCGATTTCCCTCCACTAATTCTCCATACAGGAGATCTTTTGGAATCCGACCATCAGCCATTCTCACGACATGCCCAAGCCAACGTAGACGTCGCTGTTTCAGTAATGTATACATGCTAAAAATTCCAGCTGGAAATATATACATATACTATTTACATTAGCAATATTGCATCATCAATATAATACAGCTACGGATGGTCGTTACAGCCTTTTGTACAGTGGTTCACAGCTGGGTGTTCCCATTCTTCACCACTTGGTGTAGTAACGTGTAATTGTATGGATTGCTGCCTGAACGGACATCCAAGGCTACAGCTGCCTATGGGGCGTTTTGAAAGGATTTGAGCATGGCCGATAATCTAATGTTTAGGTTTGCTGTTCTAGAGGTGGAACAACAGGCTGCGGGGATGCCCAGAAGGGAAGCGGACGGGGCAGTAATCACAACGCTGCGGCAGCGCGTGGAGGAGGAAAGAGCGACCTCAATCCAGGCAGCAACCGGCACAGCGGCAACGGCAGTGGGCAGGCATGAGGTGATGAACCAGGCAGGTCCAGACTGCCAGTTTGGAAGGGAGGATCCAGTCACGATGCCATTTTTGTCAGAAGCGGAGCAACAGGCTGAGAGAACGTCCAGATGGGAAGCAGATGAGGCAGCAGTAACATTGCGGTGGCAGTGCGCCAATGAAAGAAGAGTGACTCCAGTCCTGGCAGCAACCGATACAGCTGCAGCGGTGCCGGGCAGGCTGGAGGCGATGGGTGAGGCTGGTTCTGACTACCTGTACGGCAGGAAAGAACCAATTGAGATGCCGCCTTGGTCAGAGTCAGAACAGCAGGGTGAGGGGACATCCAGATGGGAAGCAGATGGGGCAGCAGCGACACCGCTGCAGCAGTCGTCGATGAAGAAATTGTGACCCTGATCCCTTCAGCAACCGGTACAGCAGCAGCGGCGGTGGGCAGGCATGATGTTCTGGATGAGGCAGGTCCGGACCACCAGTGTCTGGTGAGTCACCTGTTGCACCGGACACCTCTCCACAGTTCCCTGTGGTGACAAATCACTACATCTGACACCACGCCACCATTTCCGCCCAGGACAAACCACCGCACCCAGCACCTCCTCATGGTTGCCTGCGTGGCCTTGGCTAGGCAGTGGGCAATTTACTTCACCATATTATCCACCATATAATATTCAGAATTTTGGGGCTCTGGGTTCTTCAGGGCCTTGTACGAGCACCCAATTTGGCGGCTGTTCCACGCCATGCCCACAACTTTCATTTCCAGCCCCGGTAACTCTGGCTGCTTGGGTAGGCGTTTGGCTGTACCCCAAATTTACGTTGGGACAAGCCATTGCTGGGTCTCTGGCTGCAGTTAATCACTCCTGCCAGGCCCAATCTAGGCGACAGAACCAATAGTGGGCACCTGATCAGGAAGACTGCTTTGAATTGACTCCCCGTGCAAGCACGGGGCAGGTGGTTCCACCCCGCCTGCTCTGCTGGGAGTACATCTCCAGGGGTGTGTGCACTAAGACACCTGGCTGTTTCAGACACGAGTGTACAGTGTTTGGTGGTCAGCTCCCCAGTACCACATGCTTCAGGGCCAGTGCCCCGAGACAGAATAAGAGCCCTGGAGGTGGGAAGGAGCCCAATGGCAGTGGGGGTAACCCTGTAAAGGGCCCCAGCCCAATTAAGGTCCCAGTTTTAGAAGCATGGTTGCGTGATTATCCTAGTAGGGACGAAGCTAGTTATTTACTGGAAGGTTTTAAGAAAGGCTTTAGGATACCAGCGGTTGGGGAGTGCACAGCATTCTTTGCCCAAAATCTTAAATCGGTATACGGCATGGAGGCTGTAGTTCAAGAAAAGATTGCCAAAGAAGTACAGGAGGGGAGAGTGTTGGGACCATTTGCAACAGCTCCTCTGGAGACTTTGCGGGTTCACCTTTGGGAATGTACCAAAGAAGGCACAAGGTGATTTTAGACTGACCCATCATCTGTCTTACCCCGAGGGGGAGTCGGTTAATGATGTCATCCCTCAGGAACTTTGTACTGTGCGCTATACCTCCTTTGATGAGGCTGTTCGCATGGTCCGTAGGTGTGGTCAGGGGCAGAGTTGGCAAAATGTGACAGAAAATCAGCATTCCGGATTTTGCCAGTTCACCCGCAGGATTTCGATCTGTTAGGATTTTACTTCCAGGGTTTTTTCTATATAAATAGAGCGTTGCCTATGGGCTGCCCTGTTTCATATGCTACATTCGAACGTTTCAGTTCGTTTCTTGAGTGGAAGCTTAGGTGTAGAATGGGGATGTAAAAATACAGCCCATTATTGGGAAGCTTATCTTTTGTGGTGAAAGGAACACGGGAACGTGTAAATTTATACTAGATACCTTTCATTCAATGGCAGTAGAGTTAGGTTTACCTCTGGTTGAAAAACAAACAAACAATGAAACAAATAAAAAAAACGGAGAGACCAACCACATCCCTGATGCTCTTGGGCGCTGAAGTAGACATGGTACGGCAAACGTCTAGGTTGGCAGACGTCGAGTTGGCTGCCCTTAAGGTCAGGGTAGCCTCGATGTTACAAAAGGAACAAATGTCCCTGAGGGAGCTCCAGGAGATGGTAGGACATTTAAATTTTGCTGGTAGAGTCGTGACGCCTGGTCGTACCTTTCTGCGTGGCTCTCCAAGGCAATGAGAGGGCTCCATTGCCCATTTCATAGGGCTAGAGTTACGTATGGCATGAGAGAAGATTTGAAGGTTTGGGGTCAGTACTTAGCTGAGTGCAAGGGCATTTTCTTTTGGAGAGGAGACAAGATGCTTAAGGCCGAAATTCAGGTCCAGTCGGCCGCTGCAGGCTCCTTCGGGTTCAAAAATTTACTTTGGAGGCTGATGGTGCACATGCAAATGGCCGGAGGAGTGGCACCATGCGGGAATCACCAGAGAGTTGACATTTTTGGAATTTCCCCCAATAGTTGGTGCCTTGTGGCTTTGGGCACGTGAATGGGCTAACACTGTTGTAAGTTTTTGGTGCGACAATCTGAGGGTGGTCTGTATAATTAATAACCCCACGTGCATTCAGACTGTGTCACAACACTGGTGCAGGCTAGACACATACCAGGCGTAGATAATAGCTTAGCCGAGGCATTATCACGCCAACAGATCGAGCGGTTCAGGAAGTTAGATCCATGAGCCAACGAGTTTCCGGAGACTCTTTCCCCGGGGGCTTGGCAATTTGGCGTGATGATGTGGAAAGGGCAATAAGACTGGCCCTGGCACCAAGGACATGATCAGTGTGCTCGGCAGTGAGTATAGAGTTTTAGGAGCTTAGGAACTTAGTTGATTTAGAACCTATGTGGCCAGGACCTATACAGGGTAGGTTATTGGCGCAGGCTTGCTACACTAAAGTTCATGGTATCAGAATTATTCTTCAGACTACCGCTTTAGGAAAATGATTGAAAGTTGGTCTAAGGAAAGAGGCAGATTTAAAGATTCGAGAGTACCTATATCACCGGGACTATTAGGAAGCACTTGTAAGCAGTGGTCGGTTATCTGTAGAGATGATTATGAAGTTGTTTTCTTCAGGGAGGCGTCCTTAATAACTTTTTTGGCACCCTCAGGATTAGTGAAGTGGTAGCCACTAGAAAGGGAGACAGAACCGGAGTAGCTTTACAATGGCAGGTTGTTTGGGTAGTCAACAGGACGGTGCAGATTCACATCCATCGATCCAAGGCCGATTAACGAGGCACCCCCTAACATCTAGGCAGGGGCCTGGTTTGTTTTATCTTGCAGATGCCATAACAATGATGAGAGGAAGCACATCATGATCATTGGCCGCAGCTATGTTTTGGGCAGCTCAGTACGCTGCCACGTCCCCATGGGGGAGCAGTCTCGGACTGGGAGCTAGAGCTCTATCGAAGGGAAAGGACGCCGTGGGATGCTGTGAGGCCAGCTTTGCCATGCAGCTGCCTTTGGTCAACATCCCCCAGATGTGTTGGTAACACACTTGGGTGGTAACGACCTGAAAAGGATCTGCGGAAAGGCCTTGATCCTTGATGCGATTGGTGACCTCACATGGTTGAGGGTTACGTACCCTGCTATGGACATTGTATGGTCAATGATCATCCCTCGGCCGGCATGGAGGGATGTGAGGCATTTTTGGCCTGCTAACACTGCACGAAAGAGTGTTTGCAGGGTGGTCTGCAGAGCTGTCTGCAGTGGCCTGGATCGGTGATTGGTCACCAGAGGATCCACGGATAGGCCTGAATTTTTTCCGATCGGTGATGGCACGGTACCCTGCTATGAGCAGTGTATGGCCGATGATCAACCCTCGGCTGGCATGACGGGATGTGAGGCATTTTTTGGCCCACTAATGCTTCATGAAGGAGTATTAGCTGGGTAGCCTGCAGAGCTGTCTGCAGCGGCCTGAATCAGTGATTGGTCACCAGAGGATCCATGGATAGGCCTGAGTTTTCCGATCGGTGAAGGCACCGTATCATGCTATGAACACTTTATGACCGACGACCATCCCTCAGCTGGTATGGAGGGATGTGAGGCATTTTTGGCCCGCTAAAGCTGCGCGAAGTAGTGTTAGCAGGGTAGTCTGCAGAGCTGATTGTAGTGACCTTGGATCGGTGATTGGTCACCAGAGGATCCGCATGGATAGGCCTGGTTTTTTCGGAACAATGGTGTACATCCATCCGAACAAGGTTTGGATGTCTTCCTTGAAGACATCAAGGGGGGCCTGCTGTTGGAGCTTGGTGAGCTCGATGGCGGGCATGGGACTTAGCTTGGCTAGTCCCTATGCTATGGCGGGTAGTGCAGATATAACAGGTTTTGTTGGTGAGTCCCATTGCAAACTCAGGTAAGCTATAGCCCATCTGACCTCCCAGTGCTGCAGATCGTGCGATTACAGTGCTTGGGAGAAAGATGCGCTGGGGCCACACCCGGACCAACAGTCAACAAGGAGAAGCTGGCTTGAGGCCCGGGGGTGGTCAAATTGGGGCCGACCGGGTTCTCGCTGTCTTTAAGACCACGAGAACGTGGGGACAGGGACTCACCCATTTGTTGCTTAAGGCGTCCTTTGAGACCTCTGTGCTTAAACCTGATTCCGCACTACGGCAGGACCCCCCTTTGCCAAAGGATGGCAACATTGATTATGTTTAATAAAGTGTGGCCCATGATTAACCCATAAGTCTTGTCTCGCGTCTTCATTCCGGGGTTGGGAAGGCAAAAGAAAAATGTCTTTGGGCAACATGTTGGGAGCCAAATGAACAAGTATATACACATGTGAAGCCATGTAGCCTACTACCAGCAGTAGAAGAAAGAATGCACATGAGCATTCCCCAAACCCCAGGCTTAAACCATTTAACAACCACAAGCAGTCTTGGCAGCCTACCTTCCAGCTTCACTACATATCAACAGAATAGGAAAGGCAGCTTATAACAGGAGAACCCGGTAGAACAGAGGGATTTTTTTGTCAGTGGTATCAGGCCCTTACATGGGACAAATACTAGTAGTCTTTTGTGACCAGTGGTAGATCATTTGATCAAAGAATAAATTGTCCTGATTTAAAACCTGGGTTTAAACCTGGGTTTAAACTGAGTTGAAATCAAGGGATCATCTTGAAAAAGCAGCAAGGTCAATCCTGTTTTCCTCTTGTAAGGTTTCTCAGATTCTGGGGTTTTAGTTATTTCCAGCATGAGGTTCGAAGAGTAGATTACTTCCTATCATACCAACCTAGAATATCATCAAATAGAAATATCTGGAAACTGCAGTGTGCAAGGTATTTCTCTCCAGCAGCAAAAGAGGGGCAGTTTTGTAAGTGCCAGAGTATGTAGCTCAATATCTCAACACAAACCATAGATTAAGTCCGTATTAATTTTGAGAGAAATCTTAAACCAATTCCCACAATAAATCTGAATTTAGAAAAGCTTTGGTCTTCCCTCCGCTGAACGGGATATGTCCATTCCTGTCATTATGTCTCTGGATTTCTTCCCTCCTTTAGGCCTCGATTCACACATGTGATGGACAAATTCCTTTTTTAAAACCTGTATTTAAAATCACACATCTGTAGATGTGCATAAACATCTACAATTCTTTTTTTAAAGGGTGGGAGCAGGGCACAATTTTCTCTTTGTGTGAATCTTGCACAGTGCCAACATGCCAATGTTGATAGTTTGCACACCCACCTACACCAAATTATCTCCCACTGTGTGTTATTAATATGCCAGATCAAAATATAGGAAAAGTGCTACAATTTGGGCATGTGTTGTCCCTGTTTGCAGTTAACCCACAGAAACTACACTTTCTCCAGTTTATTGCAATGGTGTAGTTTTGATCCTGGAATGTTGTTCCAACAAGTAGTAAAATAACTATTCTGTGCACATGAACTTTCTGTTGCTGACCTCACATGGGAGCTTCTATATTGTTAAGGCAGATGGCTGAACCCTTGAAAAGTGTATCTCATCTAAAAGCACAACGATTGTTTCCAGGTGCATGGAGTTTGGCATGGTAAAAATATCTATTCAGTTAGTGCTATATATTTCAAAGAAACAGCTAACAATGTCTGACAGCAGTTTTTAATTTTTACTTCTCACTTGCAGTTCCCCCATTTTTGCAACTCTGTTTTTAGCACACCCTGAACATTTATTTAATCAAGGCTCCACTAAACTGTATTACATTTTTTGTGATTTAAAAAAAAAACATGAGGGGGTGCTAAGTGGGACCACAGCATGGAGTGGGGAAGAGGCTTCAAGCCTTTGTTATTCTCTTACCCCATTTCTAATCCTGCCCGCCTCAGTTATTTGCCCCAATAGGAATGCTTCTTCTGGCATCAGAGAAAGATCTCTGCCCACAGAAAATAGCAGACACAAGATCCCCCTTCAGTTCAGAGTGGAATATTGTCTGGGCAAAGACCTCATCCTTCCGTACTATGTTCCCAATCCTGGTAGTCATCCATTTTGGCTGCTCTTTCTTTCAACTATACCTGAGTTTATCTCCAAGGTCCTGTCATAAGCAGACACCCTTCTCTCAAGCATATTTGAATTTCTGCTTGTTACAGTAAGTGGGAGTGAAGAAGGGTGGAAGGACTGAGAGACAGAGGGTAGAAAAGGGAGAAGGGCTGGAGAGAGAGAGAGAGAGAGAGAGAGAGAGATGTGGAAGAACGGATGACCATCCAAAAGCATCTGTTGATTTAAAACTAAAGGACATATTTGGGGGCTGGTTCTCTGGCAACTCTGTTATAAAAACAACATATTTTAAAGTACCCGAGTGTCCTCTTCTGAGGGAAAATAATGTAACATAATGCATGCATATTGCTTCCTGGTTCAGAAATCAAGCTAAGCCTTAGCAGTTGGATCTCAGTTCAGGCCTTTGCCATTTCAGCTAGCTTGTCCTATGTAAATATTGTGATCTCAGTAAATAAATACTGAAGCACAGCTGGCCTTGGCAAGATATCACAGCTAGGTTGCCACAGGTCTTCTTTTGCCAGTGGGCGTTGCTAATTATTCTCAGAACAGAGGGGCCAGCATGTGCATGGAAGAGAGCACAGAAAAGAGGCATTGGGGTGGTTCATGTTGTGCTTTTAGAAAGAAACTTGTTGGCTGGCGTTTTAGCTTCTAAAGCCTAAAGGCAGACACTTCCCTTAGTTCAGGGCTGGACTGTTTCCTCATTAAAAGGACATAACGATTGTGTTTAAAAGTCTAATTGTAATTCAGCTGCCTCCTTCGCAGGTGCAAGTGACGCCTATGTGGTTGTTCAGGAAATGCTCTCTAAAGAACATTAAACAGGTGTCTTTGACTGAATACACAAGAGAAGCACTCTCCTCCCTCCCTCCCTCCTGCTTTTTTGCTGATGGGTAACTTAAACAAGCGCTGTCGTACGTAAGAGTTCATTTCATTTGACTGCCACGTCTTGCTGAAAGGAGGCACTTTGCTGAGGCGTTGTCAAGCAAAAGAGAAGGAGCATAGGAAGTGACACCACTCTGGCTGAAAACCGTTATTTTTTTAATTGCTAGCAGCAGGGTGGATTTGATGACCACAGCATTCAGTGTCGTTGGCATTTGTGCTTGCTCATCAGATTGCATGTTACGGCCTCTTTGTGCCGTTCCTGTGCAGGCTCTAGTGTTGCAAAATTGCTACAGATCTTCTTGTTGAAATTCAGAGCTGCCCTAACTGTGGAGGCAGCAAAAGGATTGTGGGGCTGACTTTACAAATGGATGTTGCTGAAGTTTATGATTCCTTCACTTGTAACATGAAGTTTGATCGCTTATAATCCTCGCCTTTAGTACAAGGGGAACATCATGGGCCTGAGAGCTTCTCAAACTTCGCTTTTAGTATGGGTTGAAAATAGAGATTCTACCATTCCTTGCATTTTTAAGATTAAAACCTGAGACCATTGGATTGATCTTTGTGATATCATGGAGAGGGTCCCTGTAATCTTACAGAGGTGATTTCTTGTGACATCAGGGAGGCAGGACAGTTCAAAGGTTGAGAGAGAAGTAACCGTAACAGGCATACAAGCAGCTGCACACTTAGTATGCTCTGGTGCCAACTGAGAATGGACAGAGATGGGTGCCCAAACTGTCTCACACTGTCTCACTACCTGCACTATCAGAGGTGGCAAAAAGGATGGGATTCTTTCTCTCTCCTCTCCTTCTTCAATGGTTTTCAACTTTCAGTGACATCTAGAGCTCAATTATAGTATAGCATCCAAGCCAAGGGAAGAATGGCAATACAGTAGGTGATGCTCAGATGGTGAACCCTTTGCCCTAGAAGGGGCTGTACTGTACCTTGTGTTTCACGTTGTTTATCCGAATTTCCTTTTGCTTTGTATCTAATCTATATGTATAAATCAGTGATAGACAATAAATAATATCCCATTGGCTACACATGCCCCCCACTATTTTTGCAGATATCCCACTGCGCAGATTGATGGTGCCATGGCATGGCAGCAAGAAACTGCATTTCCACATTAAAATAAGACTCGTGAGGCACACCTTGTTTTAGAGAATCACACTCCTGGAAGTCAAAATATGTGCATTCCTCCATACGTTTGTACAAAAAGCCAGTTTTTGTGGAATTGGAATTGCCTTCTTTACACCTGGTTGATATCACACAGCTACATTTCAGTGATGTGCTGTGGGATAAGGCTCACAGTGGAATCTGGAGGCTGAAATTGGCCACGGGACCCACCATATTTCCCATCTTTGATCTTTATGGTAGATTGAGATATTTTGCCAGCTTCTGAGATCTGCTGGCATGAACCAGAAGCAAGCAAGAAAGAAAGCTGCTAGTTCATTTAACTACAATTCACCCACCTAGCAAACAAACAAAAAAATAACTTTTCTCAACATTCCCTAAGCAGTGTTCACTCTGAGTCAGACATTGTTTCAAGCACCATACCTAGTCTTTATTGGATAGATGGATAGATGGCATTTTTTTAGTAATTCATTATGTTTTAGTTGTGTTGCTGATTGGGGTGATGTGAAGAATATTCATTTTAACTATCCACCAATATAATTCCTTAAGTATTTTTCATGTGTTACCCTTTCAGGGATTAAATACAGAGATTATGCCATACGATGACCTTTCTTTTCTGGTTCATCAGTTTGGCTTGAAACTAGCTTTCTGAGCCTACAATTAGCTGTGGAACATCCCCTAAATCCTCATCTCAAATTTACATCCCTGTGAAATGAAAAATCAGAAACAAGGAATTTTTCAAATTAAACCAGATGGTGTAGAATATGTTGAAAAAAGTGTGTTTGAAGGATGTTTATGAAGGAACTCATGCACAACAGCATATGGGATTTAAATCAGAGGACTTTAAACAATGTATCAGTAAGCAATATCTTTTCCCCCCCTAACTTACGGTGATTCTTATTGGGTTTTCAAGGTGTATGAAATATTTAAGGAACTGCCAGATCACAATGAGTTTCTGTGGTCAAGTAAGGATTTGAATCCAGGTTTTCTGGGACCCAGTCTGATGCTCTGCCCACTACACCATACTGGCTGTAACCAATATATATGGCAAACTATTTGTCGATCTTTATTTTTCTGAAATGGTGTTGGCTAAAGCTATAAAGAACATGTGCCATAGTGGTAGGCCACTTCAGTCAGCAGATCTTTCTACTCATTGGCAGGTTCAGGGAAAAGATCTCCTGTCGAGGCTTTAGAGAAGTTCAGCTGGAGACAGTCCAGCCTTCAAACTGAAACAGCTTGTGAGCTCCACCCGCCTGCGCTTGCTCAGCTGGGTTCTCTTCTTCCATCTTGTGTTCCATTAGCTCTGGACATGAGGGTTGCAGCAAAACAGGATTTATTATAACAGTGAAGGGATTAACATAGAATAACTTAACTGGTTTTTGCTCAGTTCCTCTCACCAGACATGCATTACTATATACAGTCTTCAATCTCTCAGTTTTCCTCACCAAGAGATCCAGAATGTCTCTCCCAAGCTCAGTTCTATTCACTGAAGCTGGGATGGGAATTTGAGCTGAGGGCCCTAGTCCAAATGAATTAGGCAATCATCCTGCCAGACATGCTGGGCAAGGAATTTCAGATTACATGGACACTGAGCTGATGTTCTACTAAGATGATTCTTACAGGCTACATCAGTTTGATAGTCCTAACTATGACAGACTCATTGAATGACTGGGACTCATGTAAATTCCACTGATTCAATGGACTTGAATGGAGATGAACGATTAGATTTTGCCCTACACAGTTTTGCTCTGTAAACATTTCCTGGATGGTGCCAGCTGTCTCTATGTACTTCAGAGTAACCTCAGTGATGTGGGTTAATCTGCACAGGGATGCTGTATGCAGGTGTCCTTGCCTTATAAAAGAAAACTGTGTTTTTAAAACTGAGCTGCAATGAAGCAATAGTAAAGAACAATGATGAAGTTGATGAAGCAAATCAAGAGAGTTGTGTGACCCAAAATTAGCAGGTCTTGCACAACAGTTCTTTTTCAATATCTTCTTATATCCCCTTGATAAAAGAGCACAATATTGTGTTCTCCACCAGCTCTGTGATTGTTATGAATGAAGTGTTAACTAACAAAGCCTGTACTATTGAGACTGGAAAGGGAATCCCATAGGCTGTGTGTATGTATGGAATTGTTCATTAGCGACTGCTTTTCTCTGGTAAATCACAAACTACAATTTTGAGTCCTTCATTTCTCTGTTCATTTTAAGATTAGACACATAGGGATGGTATTATACTTTTTAGGGTCCAACTGGGACAGAACCATCTCTGTTTACTAACAGACTGTCCCCTTGAACAAGGTCACAAATGATCTGGGGAGATGCCTAGCAAATTTAATGTATATGACACAAGAGAGTCAAAATAGTTTAAATTAGGCACAACAAGGAAAGGATCCATGAAGGTGTCAAGGGAGTTGTTAATTAGAAGGACAAATCTCTTGGGGGGAGGGGAACTTGCAAAATTGGGATGAACAAATGACCATGAAAATACTTCTTCACTCCATTTTCAGTAACATATTAATGTGTCATTCTATTTTCATTGTGAGAACAAAGGGATGTGTTGAATTGTTCAATTTTCAGGGCAAAATAATGCTTTCGAACTAATTCACTTCTTTCAAACCTCTTTTGTTTAAAGCCACCTATGGATGTTCACCACATTGGCCAAAATCCTATTATTTCCACCCACTGTTATAACTGCAAAGGTGTAAATCTCATTTGTGAATTGCCAGACCTCAAGAAGTTAGTGAAGGCATTCGCGGTTACATACCAGTCATGTGACTCAACACAAAGCAGTGAATGCCTCTTCTGACTTCTTAACTTCAGCAGTGCACAGCTGAAATTTATAAAGATGGAGTTACTCTGATATAATGTATCAGTTTGATCCCAGCCAGTGTTTCCTTTTTCTGTGGCTGCTAGCTCTCTCCCACTCTTTTTGAGTGAGCCAATTATAGTCATATCTCCCGAACAGGCAACAGTTTTGCTTACATTCAAAGAAGTCTGTAGAAAACAATAGAAAGGGGACAGCCTTATTTTGATTCAATGCTAAATTATAATACTGTACATGTTTTGAGGATTAGCTAGGTGTTAAATGAAAATGTATATTCCCCACAATCAACCTGTGTTACTTCCAACAGAGTAATTTCCTCAGAGGTAAATTCCTAAAAAATCAGGCTTATATGCTGAGTCCTCAATGAGTACCTTCCAATGATCAATGACACCAGAAACCTCATAAGATACAAAAGGGAGTAAAAAGTGCTATGACAGACAGATGTCTATCATCACTTAAAGAAGAACTACTCATAGTGATATGCTGCTAACCATATCATTTAGTTTGACTCTGAGATATCCCTTTAAAAATGACCACTCCAGATATTAGCTTATTTCAAACTTTCCAATTCCTTGAGAAATAGGAAGATTCAGAGCAGACTTCCACAGATTGAGTTTCTTTGTCTAATAGAACATTGGAAACATGCAAGCTATTCCTATGCACATTTTATTAGGAACTGTGTCTTTCTGACTTAAAGATTGTACTAGCATTTCTTCTGATAATTTATGAAAATACATATTGACCAGGGAGACTCACCATTCATGCTGTCCCCTGACACAAAAGTTGTGATATAGCTCCCCAGGACTTCTTCATGCTAGTCAGATACAAGTTCTTCCACTGGTCTCAAAATGGCTTCATCTTCCAGATGAAGTTTTGGCCAAGCTGATATTTTCTGTATTGTTTGGATCACAATTTAACCAACAGGGAGGACCTTGTTAATGAGGTTGAAGTGGTGGGAGTCTTTGGTGGGAGTGACCATGCTTTCTTGGAATTTGTTATACAGTGGGAAGGGGAAGCCAAGTGTAATCACACACACATTCTAGACTTCAAGAAAGCCAATTTTTGTAAATTTAGGGAATTATTGGCTCAAATTCCGTGGACAGAGGCACTAAAGGAGAGGGGAGTTCAGGATGGATGGGAATTTTTTAGACCTGATATACTAAAGGCACAATCTAAGACTGTTCCAACAAGAGGAAAAATGGGAGATGTCTAAAGAAACCAGAATGGTTGCCTTAAGAACTTTCAAAACATGTACAAGAAATGGAAAAATGGGGAAAGCATCAAAGAGGAATACAAGCAAATAGCCAGTACATGTAGGGGGATGGAAAGAAAAGCTAAAGCACAGCACGAACTTAGGCTTGCTAGAGAGATTAAAGATAATAAAAAGGGATTTTTTTAGTTATGCCAGTAGTAAAAGGAAAAAGAAGGAAACAATAGGGTCTCTGCATGGAGATGATGGCCAATTACTAACAGGGGACAGGGAAAAGGCAGAACTACTCAACACTTTCTTTGCCTCAGTTTATTCCAAAAAGGAAAATAGTGCTCAACCTGAGGGACGAAGAACAGGTGAAGTAGTGTGGGAAATGCAGCACAGAATAGGTAGAGAAGTAGTACAGGACTACCTGGCTACCTTGGATGAATTTAAGTCTCCTGGGCCAGACGAATTACATCCAAGGATATTAAAAGAACTGGCAGAAGTAATATCAGAATTTATTCTGATATTGAGAATTCTTGGAGAACAGGGGAAGTCCCCACAGATTGGAGGAGGGCAAATGTTGCTCCTATCTTCAAAAAGGGGAAAAAAGAAGACCCAAATAATTATCACCCTGTCAGTCTGATATCAATTCCTGGAAAGATTCTAGAGAAGATCATTAAGCAGACAGTTTGTAATTACTTAGAAAGCAATGCTGTCATTACTAGAAGTCAACACGGGTTTCTCAAAAACAAGTCATGCCAGACTAATTTGATCTCTTTTTTTGATAGAGTTACAGGCCTGGTGGATGAAGGGAATGCTGTGGATGTAGCACATCTTGATTTCAGTAAGGCCTTCGACAAGGTTCCTCACGATATTCTTGCAAAGAAGCTAGTAGATTGTGGGATACAGTAGATAGTGCTACTGTCAGGTGGATTTGTAATTGGTTGACTGACCGAACCAAAGGGTGATCACATATGGCTCCCCTTCATCCTGGAAAGTGGTGACTAGTGGGGTGCCCCAGGGTTCTGTTCTGGGTCCCGTGTTATTCAACATCTTTATCAATGACTTGGATGAAGGAATAGAGAGTATGTTGATTAAATTTGCAGATGATACCAAATTGGCAGTGGTTGCTAATTCCCCAGGGGACAGGATTAAAATTCAAAATGACTTTGACAGATTAGAGTCCTGGGCCAAAACTAACAAAATGAATTTCAACAGGGAGAAATGTAAGGTCCTACAGCTAGGCAGGTCCTACAGAACTGTACAGATATAGGATGGAAGACACCTGGCTAGACAACAATACCTGTGAAAGGAATCTAGGAGTCTTGGTAGACCACAAGCTGAACATGAGTCAGCAGTGTGATGCGGCTGCCAAGAAAGCCAATGTGATTCTTGGTTGTATCAAGGAGTATAGGAGTATAGTGTCTAGATTAAGGGAAATGATAGTACCTCTCTATTCTGCTTTGGTCAGACCTCACCTAGAGTATTGTGTCCGGTTCTGGGCACCTCAATTCAAAAAGGATGTTGACAACCTGGAACGTGTCCAGAGGAGGGTGACTAAAATGGTTAAAGTTCTGGAAGCCATGTCCTACGAGGAGCGACTTAGGGAGTTGGGAATGTTTAGCCTTACAAAAAGAATGTTGAGAGGGGACATGATAGCCATGTTTCAATATTTGAAAGGATGTCATGTTGAAGAGGGGACAGGTTTGTTTTCCAGGGCTCCAGAGACTAGGACACGGAGCAATGGTTTCAAACTACAGGAAAAGAGATTCCATCTGAACATTAGGAAGAACTTCCTGCTGGTCAGAGATGTCCAGCAGTGGAATAGGCTGCCTCGAAGGGTAGTGGAGTCTCCTTCTTTGGAGGTTTTTAAGCAGAGGTTGGATGGCCATCTGTTGGGAGTACTTTGATGGATGTTCCTGCATGGCGGGGGGTTGGACTGGATGGCCTCAGTGGTCTCTTCCAACTCTATGACTCTATGACTTAATAGCATGAATAAATTTTGAGATGGTTTTGCTGAGTGTCTAATTATTATTATTATTTTTACAAATGTAAGTTTATTTCAACTCATCAGTTTGCAAATATGCTTCTCCCCCAATGACCATGTGGACATTACCATGCACTACTGTGCACATTTCTCTAAAAATAAAAATATTTGCATGCAATTTTCTAGGTGACCTAGAAACTTTCCCTGATTCATTCATCTATCCATATTTGTTTTTTTAGTTATGCACATTTCAGAGGGGATTTTTCTTGAGTTGTGAACAGAATTCTAAAATTTTGGAAAATGCAGAATACTAGAGTAAGAACATGGCTCATAGTGTGTTATTTGTTTTATATTTCATAGTCACTGTCACTACATCAGGCATGGTAATAAATAATTGAATAAAATATTTTTCTGGTTTTGACATATTTTTCTTACACATTCTTTTGCAGTAAAACTGTAAAAGAAACTCAGTACTGTACATTCAGCACTCAAAATACTCAGATCTTTTAGTAGACCATCAGCACTTCAGCTATTCATAAAGAAAGTATAATGGTTTGGAGCCAAAAGTTCTCCTCTGGGAACAGAAAACACTCCCCTTTAGAACCAAGAAAACTTCCACTGAAGAAGGTCAGTCTAATTAAACTAAGGCAATGGACAAATCTATTGTCTCTATTTCATGCTGTGTTATTGTGCTAGGACAAGACACTGCTTGTTTCTCCTAAGGACTCTTAAGAACTGTTAAATGCTTTTGAGATCTTCAGATATCAGGGAACAATCCACTCAAGAGCTCAGTCTGCTTCTGTCCTGATAATAGCAATGGAGAACTAAACAAAATTTTCTAGTGACATAAATGAGACCAAACTTTCCCACTGAAGCAAAGCAGACTGGAAAATGCTAGATTTTACCAGAATTATGTCCCATGTTCTCAGTAGAGCCTGGGCATAAGCATTTTGTGGTAGAGGACATTGTTGCATTTCATGCTGCATCTACTATATTTTCCAATTTGCTTGTGTTCCAAAGCCTGGGTAGATATCTTTCCTTTCCTTTCCTTTTTAAAAAAAATTTAGATGATTGGATCAATGTATATCTTTACACTTAAGTTCTTGCAATGTAGATCTTACAAGTAAGGTTGTACTGAGCAATAGAAACAGGGTGGGAAACCCTCTGTTCTTCTGTTGCAGTTTACATTCCTTCGGAGAGCATGACAGTGGTGGACTGGCTGTAGACAGGACCAAAAGTAGCAAGGCTCTCCCTACTTCGATTGTCCCCACTGCTGTGTCCATCAAAGCTGCCAGGAGGTAGATAAATTAACCTTTCCTGAAGTCTGAACTAATCACTTGCAGAGAGCACCTCCATTCTGTGTCTCCACCCATTTCCCTTCTCCTTGCTTGAGATCTGAATTGATTGGCTAACAGAAGTTTTTCACTTCTTGATGCCATTGCATTGCCATTTCAACATTTGCTCACATCCTCTTTTATTTCTTGGCTTTTCCTCCCTGAATGTAATTAGGAAGAAGGTGACATGCAACCTTGGACCACAGGTTGACCACCCCTGCATTGGAAGAGCTGAACTGCAAAATCAAATTGTGAATATGATGCTTCTTTATGTTATTGTCCCACTACAGTGGTGCCTCGCTAGACGATGTTAATCCGTTCCACGAGGATCGCTGTCTAGCGAAAACATCGTCTAGCGAAGCACGTTTTCCCATTGGAATGCATTGAAATCGCTTCAATGCGTTCCAAGGGAAAATGCAGTCATCTAGCGAAAATTTCCCATAGGGAAACATCGTCTAGCGAGTGCGGGTCCCCATAGGAATGCACTGACAGCTGCACTGACAGCTTTTGACCACTAGTCGGCGCACTCCTATGGGGAAACCTCATCGTCTAGCGAAAATCGCCATAGGGAAACATCGTTTTGCGAAGCGCAGTAGCGATCGCAAAAAGGCATCGTCTAGCGATTTCCTCGTCCTGCGAGGCAATCGTCTAGCGAGGCACCACTGTATTGGAGTTGTCAGTAGATGAAGTAGCAGTGCAGTTTAGATTATCCAAATTATCTGGACAAAACATAATGGAGATATGCCCCGCCCCACCACACACACTGTGCACTAGAGTTTTACTGACTTTCCTATTTCTAATTTAGATTGCCATCAAAATGGAAAACTTACCAATTATGGAATCTCACCTGCATTCTAGTATACTCTACTCTTCCCACAGAGTGTTAGGTCATTCATAGCTACAATTTGACACTGAACTGTTGCCAATATTTTGCCAAAGACATATTTTTGATGACACCTTGGTGAGTAAATAATGTCTTTCCTGAAACTGTGGGCAACTTCATTTTTCCCTATTCATTGTAAACAAGTCATCTGGTAAACAGGAAGCAGTCTGGTCCAGTTGGAGTGGTTATCATAGTGTCAGTAATGGACTATCTACCACCCACATTGCTGGTAAAATTGTTGGCAAACCTTAGAATAATGCCACTGACATATCTTGTCATAATGGAAGACCTATAAGATTAAATTATTTATTAGATGTAGAGAGACAGTTAAAATACATTTTATAGCATAAACATCCTGAAGTGAATGGCTATTGAGTTTATCTCTGCAAAGGTATGGTGCAAAATCAAAGGAAAACCTATTTAGAAGTGGCTGCAACATACATCTTGTATGTTTTGCTTGCCAAATTCTTCTGTTGAATGACAGTCTTGGTGACCCAGTTAACTATTCTGAAACGGTAGCTTCATTCTGATTTCAATGTAATTAGCTATTTCCTCACTCCTGGCATCTCTGCATGTAGTAAATTTGTGAGCCAGCTGCCTCCAGATCTCTTCTGCTTGGTTTAATTGTGGGTGAGATACCATAAACCTCCTGCAGATGTTCAAAATTTTTGAAGCACATCAGGTGGTTTTAAAATGAGATGTACCAAGATGCTGAATTTCTCACAACATATTATAGACATCAGAAAGAAAGGGAGGATTTTCCAAAGTTGTATTTTGAAGGGAAGACATCTAGCTAAAGATGATAGACAGAAGAACAAATTGAGAAGCCAAAGAACTGAACTGTCAAAGGAATAGTCTTTTTGTCTAGTTGTTTAAGGAAGTAACCATCCACTAAGGTTAATGACTTCCAGGATGTACTAACAACCCAAAATGTTTCTTTTTTCCAATTTTTGTTTTTGGGAAATAATGTTTGAATTAACACTAGGATTAGGAATATGTTAAGATTTTGTCATTTTCCCTTTGCCATTCTTTTGTATTTTAACACATTCTTTTTGTCTTGAATATGAAGACTATTTGTGGTTTGGAACATCTCTCAAAAGCACATTCAAACTCAATTCTCTCCCTTTTGCACTGGGCAAATTCAGTAGGTATGGCTATTCCCAGCATGGAAAGGACCATGGTGCCCCTGTTTGCCATATAAGTGTACCAAAAGAGGAAATGCCAAGCCTACGTCATCTAATTGCCTGCCATATAGGTGAGGAAAAACATACCAAGTCTAACTCAAGATATAGAATTGATTACCCACGAATGGACACCCAGCCTGAAGAACTCAAGGCCCTTGGTTATCTGGTAGTTTTCACTTTCTCCCATATTTTAAAGTTTCTACTTTTGTTCATCTCAAAGAGGGATTTGAGAATTTTTGGTAAGTTCTCATTTGGAATGTACAGAAATGAAGTCTTCATTCATTATTAGGAGCCTCTGGGTCTTATGATTGCAGATAACCGGCTGTGAAACTGAATTTGAATGGAAACTGAAGGTGCACATTCATTTCAAATGAAGTATGGATCCTGAACCAATCAGCCCACTACAGAGAGATTTAGACCTTATCCAAAGCAACATTTTCTCTGAAGGATATTGAGCTTCTTCTAAATCTTGGACCCACTTGGGATTTGGAGGAATACAGATACAGCATACAGTTTCCTCAAAGCTTTCAAGAAGGAAATGCCTTTTCTTCCTCTTTTTTTTAAAGAGAGAAAGGGAGTATTGCTTAGTTTTCAACAGGTCACTTAGGGATCTCTCCATTTGCAATAATCAGTTTTCAAGCATTTACCTGAATGCCTGAACAGATAAGTGGGTGGTATAGATGTGGGTGCCCATAAGGCTGGGTTTCTAGTCACCAGAACTCTGTAATCATGTTCGGTCACACATCAAGCCATCAGGCCATAAAGGTTTGTGACACTGCTGCATATGGGGATATTCAAGCCAGGGGCTCAAGGATCCACCCAGCTTTTAGCTTTTCACTTGGATATAGCCAGTGCTTTTAAAGGATGATGTTATTTTGATTAGCAAAATAAATAAAATGTAACATGTCAGAACTCTGCCACTGTTTTCCACAGTCCATACTTTCAGTTATGCTACAAAAATGAGGTAGATTGTTATTGGTTGTTTTTGGTTTATATCACCTAAGCTTTCGTTTCTTCTGGTTCAGACCAATATCTCTGTAAAATAGTTCCCCATCTTTTCCCCCTTAAAATCTGCCTTTAAAGACTCCAGTCATTTGCACTATCATCCTCATCATCATTACCACCATCCCTGCCACTATCTTCTCTTCCTGATGCCTGTTTGTATTAATTGTTATTTTACTTCTAAGTAGGGCACCTCTTCCAGCACCAGCACCTACCCTGACTCTAGCTACAATTCATTTTATTGGAAGGAGTGTGTTATGTGTTTCTCTGCCACCTACATGCCTGAAAATTTCATTCAGTTACCTGGGACAAAATGTGTAGATTGTTGAGTTTTTGCATTGTTACTGATTTTTATTTTGGAATTTGAAAAAAACGAATTTGTTCAAATTCAAGTACAAAATATAAAACGTTCACATTGCTTATACCCAATAAATAAATAAAAAGATATAGTAATTCCATCCCTTTTAAATAACTAACCAACCAAACAAGCAACAAAATACCCTTAAACTTTAAAGGCATCTAGTATAATAAAACAAAACAAACCAACTGCACTAGCTTTTTGTCTGAAATTAGGAGTTTGCAGACAGATTTAGTGTTCTTCTCTTCAGTGTGATGGAGCTGTCTTGTCTTAAGTGGATAGGTTTTACAGGGTGAGAGAAGTGACTTCGCTGTAGGAACAAACATTGCCAATCTAGATAAAGTCTTAGACCTGAAATCCATTCCTGTTCATTTATACTCTTGGTGCCTCGGGAAAAAATGTCTCTGAAATCATTAAGATGTGAATGAAGTTAGATTTAAAGAAAAATCATGGTTGAAAAATCATTCAACAATGGCTGTACAAATAAATGGAAATGAATACTGTGTAAAACAATCTCTTAAACAGTATCACAGGGTGCAGAACACTTAACTCAGAGTGTGAAGTGGTTTAACTTAATCTGACGTTACAGTTTCACAGAAGAGTAAGTGTAGAATTAGGTTAAAGGGTGGAACACAGCCACTTGATGTAGTTTTACACTTTAATTAATTCAGAATAAGATGTATGAATGAACAGTGTGAGCCAGCTATACCACAAGGTATAGGTGTGTACAGTCAGAATAGATATTAACCAGATAAGCCTGGGTAATGCTTATAAAAATAAGAACAATCTTCAGTACAAAAGCAAAATGTAGTCTAAGGATGTGATCAGATAGGCATTTGTCCTGCGGTTTGGTCTGGGTTGGGGATGGGTTGGTTCATTCCTTTTCCCAGCAACTATACAATATATGTGCCATAATGAACCAGTCCATTCCTGATCAATGCCTACCAGCACTTTTTGGGGTCGCTATCAGTGCCTTCCCCTTCACGGATTGCTGCCTTGTCGTGGTGAAGGGGCTTCAGTAATTCAGAGAAGCTATGGGCTATGCCGTGCAGGGATACCCAAGATGGACAGGTCATAGTGGAGAGTTCTGACTAAACGCGATCCACCTGGAGCAGGAACTGGCAAGCCACTCCACTATCTTTGCCAAGAAAACTCCATGGACAGAAACAAAAGGCTAAAAGATATGATGCTGGAAGAAGAGCCCCTCTGGTCGGAAGGCGTCCAACATGCTTGGACAAGTACAAGTAGCTCCAGAGCTAATGAAGTCGTTGGGCCAAAGCCAAAAGGACACTCAGCTGCGGACGTGCCTGGAAGTGAAAGGAAAGTCCGATGCTGCAAAGAAAAATACTGCATAGGAACCTGGAATGTAAGATCTATGAACCTTGGTAAGCTGGATGTGGTCAAACAGGAGATGGCAAGAATAAACATTGACATCCTGGGTGTCAGTGAACTAAAATGGATGGGAATGGGCGAATTCAATTCAGACAATTACCATATCTACTATTGTGGGCAAGAATCCTGTAGAAGAAATGGAGTAGCCCTCATAGTCAACAAAAGAGTGGGAAAAGCTGTACTGGGATACAATCTCAAAAATGATAGAATGATTTCAATATGAATCCAAGGCACACCTGTCAACATCACAGTAATCCAAGTTTATGCACCAACCACCGATGCTGAAGAGGCTGACATTGACCAATTCTATGAAGACTTACAACACCTTCTAGAACTGACACCAAAGAAAGATGTTCTTGTGATTATAGTCGACTGGAATGCTAAAGTAGGGAGTCAAGAGATAAAAGGAACAACAGGTAAGTTTGGCCTTGGAGTTCAAAACGAAGCAGGGCAAAGGCTAATAGAGTTTTGTCAAGAGAACAAGCTGGTCATCACAAACACTCTTTTCCAACAACACAAGAGGCGACTCTACACATGGACATCACCAGATGGGCAATACCGAAATCAGATTGATTATATTCTCTGCAGCCAAAGATGGAGAAGCTCTATACAGTCAGCAAAAACAAGACCTGGAGCTGATTGTGGCTCTGATCATCAGCTTCTTATAGCAAAATTCAAGCTTAAACTGAAGAAAGTAGGAAAAACCACTGGGCTAGTCAGGTATAATCTAAACCAAATCCCTTATGAATACACAGTGGAAGTGAAGAACAGATTTAAGGAACTAGATTTGGTGGACGGAGTGCCTGAAGAACTATGGCTGGAGGCTCATAACATTGTACAGGAGGCAGCAACAAAAACCATCCCAAAGAAAAGGAAATGCAAGAAAGCAAGTGGCTGTCCAACGAGGCCTTACAAATAGGAGAGAAGGGAAGGGAAACCAAATGCAAGGGAGATAGGAAAAGTTACAGAAAATTGAATGCTGACTTCCAAAGAATAGCAAGGAGAGACAAGAGGGCCTTCTTAAATGAACAGTGCAAAGATATAGAGGAAAATAATAGAAAGGGAAAAACCAGAGATCCGTTCAAGAAAATTGGAGATATTAAAGGAACATTTTGTGCAAAGATGGACATGATAAAGGACAAAAATGGTAGGGACCTTACAGAAGCAGAAGACATCAAGAAGAGGTGGCAAAAATACACAGAGGAATTATACCAGAAAGATTTGGATGTCCCCGACAACCCAGATAGTGTGGTTGCTGACCTTGAGCCAGACATCCTGGAGAGCGAAGTCAAGTGGGCCTTAGAAAGCATGGCTAACAACAAGGCCAGTGGAGGTGATGGCATTCCAGTCAAACTATTTAAAATCTTAAAAGATGACGCTGTTAAGGTGCTACACTCAATATGCCAGCAAGTTTGGAAAACTCAGCAGTGGCCAGAGGATTGGAAAAGATCAGTCTACATCCCAATCCCAAAGAAGGGCAGTGCCAAAGAATGCTCCAACTACCGTACAATTGCACTCATTTCACATGCTAGCAAGGTTATGCTCAAAATCCAACAAGGTAGGCTTCAGCAGTATGTGGACCGAGAACTCCCAGACGTACAAGCTGGATTTCGAAGGGGCAGAGGAACTAGAGACCAAATTGCTAAAATGCGCTCTATTATGGAGAAAGCCAGAGAGTTCCAGAAAAACATCTACTTCTGCTTCATTGACTACGCAAAAGCCTTTGACTGTGTGGACCACAGCAAACTATGGCAAGTTCTTAAAGAAATGGGGGTGCCTGACCACCTTATCTACCTCCTGAGAAATCTATATGTGGGACAGGAAGCAACAGTTAGAACTGGATATGGAACAACTGATTGGTTCAAAATTGGGAAAGGAGTATGACAAGGCTGTATATTGTCCCCCTGCTTATTTAACTTAAATACAGAATACATCATGCGAAAGGCAGGACTGGATGAATCCCAAGCCGGAATTAAGATTGCCGGAAGAAATATCAACAACCTCAGATATGCAGATGATACCACTCTGATGGCAGAAAGTGAGGAGGAATTAAAGAACCTCTTAATGAGGGTGAAAGAGGAGAGCGCAAAAAATGGTCTGAAGCTCAACATAAAAAAAAAACTAAGATCATGGCCACTGGCCCCATCACCTCCTGGCAAATAGAAGGGGAAGATATGGAGGCAGTGACAGATTTTACCTTCTTGGGCTCCATGATCACTGCAGATGGTGACAGCAGCCACGAAATTAAAAGACGCCTGCTTCTTGGGAGGAAAGCGATGACAAACCTAGACAACATCTTAAAAAGCAGAGACATCACCTTGCCGACAAAGGTCCGCATAGTCAAAGCTATGGTTTTTCCAGTAGCGATGTATGGAAGTGAGAGCTGGACCATAAAGAAGG
The DNA here is from genome assembly GCA_037013535.1 of Intellagama lesueurii. NCBI lineage: Eukaryota > Metazoa > Chordata > Lepidosauria > Squamata > Agamidae > Intellagama > Intellagama lesueurii. The sequence goes on from JBAJHW010000001.1 coordinate 274,950,725, forward strand.
CTGACCGCTGAAGAATTGATGCTTTTGAATTGTGGTGCTGGAGGAGACTCTTGAGAGTCCTCTGGACTGCAAGGAGAACAAACCTATCCATTTTGAAGGAAATCAACCCTGAGTGCTCACTGGAAGGACAGATCCTGAAGCTGAGGCTCCAATACTTTGGCCATCTCATGAGAAGAGAAGACTCCCTGGAAAAGCTCCTGATGTTGGGAAAGTGTGAAGGCAAGAGGAGAAGGGGACGACAGAGGATGAGATGGATTGACAGTGTCATCGAAGCTACCAACATGAATTTGACCCAACTCCGGGAGGCAGTGGAAGACAGGAGGGCCTGGCATGCTCTGGTCCATGGGGTCACGAAGAGTCGGACACGACTTAATGACTAAACAGCAACAATCAGTGCCTACTGTGTTTTATTTTGTTTTGGTGCAGGTAGGATCACTCCATTTTGATTCAATTCCCACATGTGTGATCACTGGGATCGAATGAAGTGGATGGCTTAAGCTTTCCTTTTCTTAAGCCACTTAATGATTTTGAAAACTGGAAAGCTTCCTTCCTGCTCGCCTGCAGAGGGGAAGGGAGAGGAAATTGACCATTTCTTTTTAATGGTTGCTAATGCACCAACAATGCTTGAAAGGACTATTTTTTAAAAAAAGAAAAGTCCTTCCTATGCATCATTGCTGTGTCACGTCAGTTAGCAAAATTAAGCTCATTCACTGTCCACGGAAGGAAGCAATACACCGCATGCCATTTTGCAAGGCTTGTCTGAGTACTCACACTGCTTCTCCGATCCACAAATATCACATGTCTCCCCCCAATCAACTCTCCATATAACTAGAGAGGAGATGTAGGACTCCAGAGGAGAGAGCCAGGTAGTCAAGAAGGAAAGGTAGCCTCTAGTGCATCCAATTCTCTTCTCCCACCACCACTACTCCTTTTTTTAGCAGCATCCACATCTCCTTTCTGTTTGATGTGTGTGGGAACACACAGTGGGTATATGGGTCAGGTGACATACCCTGGTGAAGAATTGCTGCTTCTGTAGAGATACTCACAGTAACAACTCTATAGAGTGATTTGATTTGTTTTGATTTAATTTGATTTAGTTCCATCTTGAATGATTAATTATTTTTATTTTTGAATATTGATGATATTTTAATTGTTTATTGGTACACTGATGTACGCCGCCCAGAGTAGTCAAAACGACTAGATGGGCGGGATAAAAATGTAAGAAATAATAATAATAATAATAATAATAATAATAATAATAATAATAATAATAATAATAATAATAATAATAATAATAATAATAATAGAGTGGTGAGAGGCATGACACATTTGCCTCCACTAGCACCATGGCTGCTTGAAGCAGCTGCCTCATTGTGCCTAAGGGCAGTGCCAGTGCTGCAACTAGGGAAGCTACAGAATGATTAAAAGAAATTTAAAAACAAACAAACAAATGTGGAACCTTTGACCATCTAGCAGTAGTATGGCAAACTTTAAAGTATAGTCAGAAAACATTCTAAAGGGTTCTAAGAATGAGATAGAAAAATTGGAGCATTCTTCATTGTAACATATGGGAAATATGGAGGACAGCTTATGGCACAGCACCAGCTTTGCATTTTGTCTGAGCTAGATGCTACAGAATCTTACAAAGAAAGTACTCTATGATGAGCACCTGAAATAGAGACAAAATATGTCCACAATGACTTCTCAGAACTTTTTATCTTTGGAATGCCTGGGGAAGGTGCTGAATCCTGAAGAATGGCAATGGTTGCTGAGCCAAAATTTCTGAGGAGACTTTTTTTTTTTTGATGAATATTTCTTAGAGGTTAATTTTCATTCCTTTCCCAGAAACAGAAGTCTGCTTTGCACAATTTGTTCAAAAATAGCTTAATTATTTTAATTTTAATTTCTATTTTGGTGGCTGCCTCCTACCATCTTTGCCACAACCCCTTCTACTTGATGTAATTCAAGGACACTACAGCCAAATTCTCCAGTGTTTGCTATTCCTGCCATATGGAGACAGGGGAAGAAAAGGTGGTAGAACTGCTGCTAATGGTCAGCCCTATCTTTCAGAAACTGCTCGAGAATTTCTCCTTCCTCTGAAGAAAATCAAGGAACTTGCCCCTTGCCATTACTTTGCCCACTAACAAGATGGAGATCTTAGAAAGTCTATCTGTGCATTGTTGTAGCTCAAACTGAGAGATATTTGTGAACAATAATGGTCAGTGGGGTAGATTGTTCAGGTATAGGCAGCCTCACTAATTCTGATCTTTGTCATAGACTGACCATGTCTTTGTGATTTAGTGAGGGATATCTCTAAAGCAAATTGAAACATTTTTAGTAGAAGAAAATTGTGTTTTTCTCTTCTTCTCATTGAATTTGCACCCAGATGTCAGTGCTGTAAATGATTGGTTTGGTCTTTGCCAGCCATCAAATAAATGTCACAATGTATTTTTATAATTTGCCACAATGTTTGTGCTAGAAAGGGAGTGTGCCTGACTACCATACCTCCAGCTAAAAGCATTGTTTGTGATAGCATGGCTAAACACATCTTTGACTGAAGTCTATTTCATCCTCTCTCTCCCCAAGATGTTCATATCCTTGTAACCACCCTCCTCTCCCACACAAATGCTTAATAAAAAAAGATGCATTTAGCCAGTCCCCAGGAAAAAAAGGAAACAAAGACCATTTTGTTTTCCTTTTGTAGACTTAATTACTTCTCAGAAAATCATGATAGGTTTGCTCTACTGGTTGCTTCAGGGAAGCAAAACTGTAAAGAAACCTTTATACATTTGTTTTTCAATAAACTTTTAATCATGCACTTAAGGCTATACAATCAGTTACAGCTTTCCCAGGACCTGTACGCACATGTGTCTCTGTGTGTGAAGCCATCAGCCTGAGGCTTCAAGACTGGAACACTGATGACAAGAAGCAGAAATGAGGAGAAATAAAGCCATGTTGATGGGAAACAATATTTAAATGTGGAATTTCCACCCATTTCAGGGTGGTGGTGGTAGGGAAACCCCAGAAACATACAGTGGCTCAATTTCAATGAACGCAGGGCTCAATTATATTATGGTGTGCCAATTCAGGTGAGTACAAGAAACAATTTGCCTTTAGAAATACATAGTGTGAAGGGGAAATGGATTTATGTTTAATCCATTCAAAATATGTAGTGAAGTTCAACTTTTGTGCAGTTGGGGTTAAATTGTCAATTAACATGAAAATGATGCGGAACAAAGTTAATAAATGAATAGGTATGAAACTGACATGGATCATAAACACACTGTGCCATCTATCTCTGCAATCTAATGGGTGTTCAAGTGGACAGTGAGGCTTTATTGCGACTCTCCTCACAAACAGAGGCAACAAAGTGATAAAATCCTCACTACTACTTGGGCTGGTGACACAAATTTCCAGTGCATACCAGAGCAAGTTACTAATTGCTGACTGGCAATCAGATGAGAACAACACCTCATCTTTCCAGTAAAAATAGTATGCAAGGAGTCTTACAAACTTAAAACAACAGCAACAAATGAAAACAAATTTAATTTTAAAAAATCATAAAATCAAGTAAACCAATCCAACTGTACACCATTAAAATCAAGTAAATATGTTAAAATGATTAAAATCACCAAAGAATATGGTTAAAATAGCACTGCAGGGCCAGTTAGACATCATATGCCAATCTAAACATTTGTGATTTTTACTCTTTTCTTAAAATCAGTCAGAATGAGAACAGATTGCAGCCCAAAAGGGAGTGTATTTCATAGTCCAGGAGCCACACAGAAGAAGGCTCCCTCCCATGTGCTTGTTAGGTGGGCCTCTGAAACTGTTGGCATTTGTAATATGCCCTCTCCTGAAGATCTTAACACTTGCACTGGAATCTAGTTTGCTTATGAGCTCAATTCAAAGAGCTGTTCTTGACCTATCAAAGCTTAATTCTCCTGGGACCAGGGGTATCTGCAAGCCCATTTCCTCTTATATTGAAGAACTGCCCAGGTCTTCAACAGAGACCTTGTTTTCTTCCCTGCAATCTTGGGAGGTTACTTTGGTGAATACACAAGCCAGGGCTTTCTTTGTAGTGGCACCTCAGTTGTCAAATTCCAGCTCAAGGGAACTCAGACTGGCTCTGTCTGTGCTGACTTTTTGACTCAGGCAGTCACAACTATACTATTTTGCCAGGCCTTTGGCTTTTAGAATAATTGTTAATCTTTTTTTAATTTCTGTTCTGTTTTTATATTGTGACTTTCCTACACATCCCTTTGGTGGTCCCAGTGGACAGAATAGCAATTTATAAATATTTTAATAAATAAATAACATGAATTAATTCCATTTCCACTGCCCTTCACAGGAAAAGCCTGTCTAGACTTATAGCAAAAAAATAGCATGCAAAAACTCCCTGGACAAAACAGTTTGCTCAAAGCAATATACACCACGTTGTGGTTCATACCACTGGTTATTCTCTGTCTTGAATGATAAATCAAGTAATCCAAATAAAGCCAGTGAGTTAGAAATGTTTCTCTTCAGGTTAACCAATCTGCAGTTTCAAATAAAGAGACTGACAAGAGCTTTGATTAAAGACTTGTTACAAATTTCAGAAGTGCAACCCAAAACGGCTTGTGCTTTTAAAAAAGAAAGGAAAAGAGTTCACATAGTTCTTCAAATAGAGCCTGCATTTTTAAAGTAAGTCTAGAAACAAAGGCAATGTTGAAAGCACCACTTTTCCTTCATATTTGCAGTCAAATTGTCATGCATAAACATAAAAATGGATAAAATGTGCTGCCTGGGAAATGTGAGGTTGATTTAGAGGTTCACGCTTGGGTGAAATATTGGTACAAATTAAGATGGAAGTCAAAAGAGTTCTGGGAAGATTATCATTAGTCTGGAATGTATGCCTAATGAAGTTAATGGGAGATATAAAGCAGCAGCAGAGATCTGGCGAAAGCTGAATGCCTATTCCAGGCAATATGGGTTTTAGCATTTGAATTAGATGTGGGAAATGTGCAAAGAGCTCCGCATGCCACCTGTGAGCATGGTCCTATATGTGAGGAAATGGTTCGAATGATTTTGCATGACAATAATGTGTCGAAGGAATAAGATCATCCTGTGCCCTTAAACAGAAATGACTCAGGTTCAGAGCAGTGCTTGAACAACAGGAACATGGATTTCAGTGAAGAGATGTGTACAGTATATGTACTGTAATGGCCAATACACACTGGTGACCAATTAGGAATGAAACTAATTAAGGGTAGCATGGACAAATATGGGTTTTTCCCCCAGAAGCCCTCTCCCAAGTTGTGAAATTCCTATCCAAGAGGGAATAGGCTGGACCCCTTCTTGCTGTCATTCCACCAACAGGTAACAAGATTTAAAGAACAAAAATAAAAGCCAGGTTTTCGAGGACAGCAACGTTTTCTAGAAACCTCAAGAGGGCTATACTCACAATGAAAAAGCAGGCATTGCTTCAGTAAGACCATTCTCTCAAATTACCAGAAGAAGGAATTTCAGCAAAATATAAAACACATGAAAATGCACAGGAGGGAATATTTTATTCTGAAGTATGACAATTGATATTTTTTTTCATCATTGTGGTTCTTCAACTACACTTTTAATGGTAATGTTATTGCATGAAATTAGGGTAACAAAATGCATCAGGCCATTTAAATTCCCTGAAAAATATAAATATTTGGAAGGCTTTCCTTCTAATCAAACATTTCATGATCTCTTCATCTACGTGTTACTGTACAAGCTAGGTTCTTCTCTTGTCTGATAATTAAACTATATGTATAGTTTATATGAAAGTTTAAAATGTAAATTAATGGGAATAAATGGAAATAGTTCTCTGCCACATCCCTTTTAGTCTCTCTCTCTCTCTCTCCTGCCCCCCCTCACACACACACATCTATATATTGCTCTCAGTGATTGCTCTGTGAAAACAACAACATAATGCATTTCCTTTCTGGTCAGTTCATTCCCTCAAACACAGTGAAAGAGGCCAGGAAATTTATATTGGAAAACATACAATTTATGTTTTAGGGAGGAGGACAGACAGTGGATACAGGGACTGTCAGGAGAAAAACATACTGTTGAGAATAAGCAGCTGCTTCACTTAATAACTGCCAAATGGAAGGCTCTGTTACTCAGAAATATTGCCAATGATAAACTCCAGCCAAAACTACTGAGAGTGAAATTGCTCACAAGTATTGAGATAAATTTCCAAACAGCTCCTGAGACCATGTCTCCACAGTTCTTCATACTACATGAATACATATCTGTATCTGTGATATGGAAGTCAGATCTACCATGAACTTATTAAGTAGACCCAGGCAGTCACCCTCCCTCAATCTTTCTGTAGTGTGTCAGTAATGATTCTTACAGTGCTCCTCAAGGTTATTGAGATAATGCAGAATCCTATTTAACACACTGCTGGCATGGAAAGATCTACAAGAAATACTTATGGAGTGCTTTGCAGATGACAGAGATGGTGGGGTCTCCAGCAGCAGCCCAAACAACATAAGGTTGTCCCAGAATTTGCAAAGCCAAGCTGGATAATCCAGTGGCCCTCTCCTGGATAGTGGCTCTCTTGGCTAATGCTGGGAGGAACTATAGCTGCCTCAGGAAATTAGTCATGCAAGGAAATATCAGATGCCTACATGCATCACCTTAAGAAAAAGTGACCTTAAGCACCTTAAGCACCAATGAGAAGACAGGCACTTTTTTTGTGGTCCCAGTACCAGCATGAATGGTAGGCTTTGTTGGTACAGTAGGTGGAGAGGACGGAGAGTAAGAAACAGATGAGAACGTGTGCCACAAAACATTAATGTACAATAGTTGCATGTATTTAATATAAAGAAAAGGTATGTTCATCAGGAGTTATCAAATTACAGTGTTTTGTGAGAAAGAAACTAGCCAAGTAAAATTTTTAATTATTTATTAAATATATACCTCAACTTTCCAGTACAAAGTATTACCCAACATGGCTTACAATCTTCATAAAGTAGTATAAACAAGACAAATTTAACCATAAAATCATTACAGCCAGATCAGACCAACACTGCCATAAGACCCATTGAAATCAATTATGAACATCATAGAAAATTATGCATTATTCACCACTTTAAAAATATGTGTTTTTTACACACTTGCTAAAAAGCTCTGAGAATGGAAACTGCTTACAGCTCTGAGGGGAATGCATACCACAGGCTGGGAGCCTTGCAAGAGAATGCCTCTCCTCCAGGCCTGTCAGGCCAATCTTTGCAGCTGTTGGTATTCTTAAGAAGGTTTTTCCTGAAGAGCTAAGCATCTGGACAGATTCATAACAAGACAAGCAGTCCCTTAGGTAGCTGGGCCCCAAAACATCTAGGGCTTTAAAGGTTAAAACCAGCACTTTGAATCAGCTCTGGTAAACTGAAACGTATTGTTCATTCTCCCCTTGTAAGATGGCAGTTGCTCCATGGGACAAAGCTTGATGGTCAGGCAGGATGGTAAGTACAGACAAGATGGGGTGGGGGCAAACATGGAACTTTGAGACATCCATTTGTTTGTCCAGTGGCATAGAGCACCACTATTTTAACAAGCTTAATCTGGTTTTCAATGATCATATCTCTCAAGTCCCTGTCTCTATCCATTTTAAACTTTGCAGCTTTCTTGCCTGGGGATACCTCCACACATTGTATCATGGGGCACTTTTTTCTCAAACAAAGAGAGAAATAATTAGGACTCCCCTCCCACATAAAACACTGTCCCTAAAATTTGGAAAGTTTGTAGTCTCAGCACTGTCAGCCTCTTGCAGAACAATGGAACTGGGGTTGATGAGAATGTCCTTTTTATATAGCCTCCAAATCGAAAGACTGTTCTTGCACAGATCTCTCTGTAGCAGCCTTGCTTCCCTCAGGAGATGTACCTATTTCAGCACATTTTTTCTGTGAATACTTTTTTTTTGGTTTTAAATTTTATGTCCCAGTTAGGTGAGAGCCAAAATTTGAAAACACATAGAGCCACTGTAGCCACCAGTGTAGTCCTTGAGATGTATAAAGTTATGCTGGCCCACAGAAAGGGAATGCAGACCACACTGGAGCTCACTGTGAAGAATTTCCATGGCACTTTGCAGGCAAAATTGCTTGGATCCACTCTGGCTTGGATGGTATAGTTGATACAGGTCCTGCAAATGAAATTATGGCCCTTAGTTGTCCTGCATTAATGGGTAGATTTCAGTTTTTGCAGCCTGATGGTGTGGACAGGACCCTTGGAGAGGTGAAGGCTCTCCTACCCAAAAGCTCTCCTACCCAAAATCATGTCCATTGGACCCTTGTCTGTCTTGGCTTATAAAAGATGTCAGAAATGGACTGGTTAAGTGGGTAGGAGGAGGAGTGAATGCCTCCTTGCAACAAGGTTGGATCCCGGCATACTGAAAGGAGGCAATAGTAAGACGGTTGTTGAAAAAGCCCTCCTTGGATTGCACAATACTCAATAAATACCAACCAGTCTCTAATATTCAATTCTTGGGCAAGGTGCTGGAGTGGGTTGTGGCTTCTCAGCTTCAAGGGTTCCTGGATAAAACAAATTATCTAGATACATTTCAATATGGTTTCAGGCCTGATTATGGCACAGAGACTGCTCTGGTTGCCTTGGTGAATTATCTATATCAAGAACTTGGCAGGAGGAGCTTGTAATATATAACAATAATTGAAACTCCATCAGATCTCTGGTGTCTTTTCTGAAAACTGATTTTCATTGCACCAGGATTATTCCATTTTTGCTTATTAACTGTGAAGTCATCCCATCTGCTCTCAGGGAAGTCAAACATTCAGCAATATCTGTGTCTTCACTGCAAGCCTAAGACACTTTTTGTTGGACAGAAGATCTGTCAGCTTAAATCTGAACTTAATTCACTGAGCATACATGCAGAAGAAAGTCAACCCATTATTTTCAGCAAGGATAGCAATTATATTTTTTACTGAAAATACAAATTTCTTTAAGTTTCTTCTTAAGCTTAAGAAACTAATGTTAGAATTTCATTTAATCCAAATCATGTGTTTGGCTGGATTTTGACATGTTTGATGTTCGATTCTATTAAATTTTGCAGGCAGTCTTCCCTATTCACATGCCATTACAACTGAAAAATAGATTTTGCTGTTGTACTGGTAGACAACAGTCTAAGCACTGGGCTGCTAGTACTAAATTACATCTGAGAATTTCTTTAGAATTTGTTTGGTGAATGTTGAGTGTGTTGTTTTTCTAGGAGATTATATGTTAGAATCAGAGCTTGGAATTAATTAGCTGCAAGTAACAATCACCCATAATTAACCACTTTTTGGGTATCAAGATAAGTAGTTTAAAAATTACTTTGCTGGTCTAATGAGTAATGCTTTCTAGGTATTTTAAGGCATTCTGAGATTTTGACAGGAATTTTCCACATTCTATGAACACAGGGAAGTATTTGCTATTTGTTCATGTATCAAGTACTAAAGGAAATTCTGTTTTGTTTCATTTCATCTTTCACCTTTTTGTTGAGTATTTTCAGGGTGCACTATCAAAACTGGCCACGAGAGAAGCCCCTTGCTGACTCCATTTAAGAAATGATCTTGTGTGCTAGATATTGTTTGTTTGTTTGTTTGTTTGTTTCTTTCTTTCTTTCTTTCTAGATTAGCACTAACATTTAAATGTTTCACACCCAAGAAGCTCTTGCCCCTTTTAATGACTATCTCCCATGCAGAACAAATGGCAGGAAATCGATGAGGAGGAGTGGGGAATCAAAAGCTGGGATCATTGTTAAGGATTGTGAAAAACTCTGAGATGAAGGGAAGGTCTTATCAGGAACTCTCAGCATAGTGAAAAACCAGACATCACTGAGAACAAGACATTTCCTAAGAAGCTGTCATATCCATACTACATTACACCTTCCACTTTCTGTTCCTATGAGACCACAGCAGAGCCTTCATTCTGCTCTTGCAAGAAAAGGTTGGCTGTGGCCTAGGTCTGAACACATGGCTCTCTGTTACTTGGTGCCATTGAAGTCACAGGGGCTCACTCCCATGACAATTGCTAGTAATTTGATGGCTGTTGCATTGTTGCTTTTAATAAAGTACTCTCCTGTTTACCTCTGGTGATGTGAATGAACATTTTATAGTTTGGATTCCTTTAAGGCAGTGGTTCCCAACGTTAAGGGACCTTGGGATGAGGGCTACTGGGAAAACCTGCCCAAATCAAGGACAGCAAGTCAGGCTTTACATATCAGTATTGGGTGGCTGCCGAGCAGTTGAATGCCCAGGAGACCGTTTATTTTAGCACACTGTTTTCCTAATTGACTTAAGCCTATTGTGAACATTAAAGCCAGTTTTAAAAGGGAGCATTCCAGTAACTCAGTAGGAACGCAGGAAATGACTAAAACAAACACATGTGACTTGAGTTGGCTAAAATTGAAATGCTACATATTGTGTGTTATTTGATAAATGTATCTCTTAGACTGGGTAGTTTGTCAATACGTAGGCAGGTTGTCAGTTGCATGGATCCACCCCTACCCAGCACCAACGGTCTGCACTGTAACCAATACCATTGTGGCTAAATTTTGTCCATCCACATTAGCTATCTTTTCTCATCTTTGCTGGGCTAGTACTGCTGCTGTGATTGTAATATACTGTGAATTTAAAAATAAGTATGTTTACAGAGAAATAATTAAAATGTTCAGAGAAAAGACAGACTATTTTGTAAGAAATAAATAGATAGAGATATACATGGAAATATTTACTTTTAAGTAATTATTTATCAGTTTGTACTGTTCAGCAACTTCAACTGTATGAATATTTTCCCTGGTATAGAAGCTTCATTGGACATTGAAAGTGGTCCCTTGGTGCATGTGCAGAGTAAATAACTTTATACAAATGAGTGAAAACATGATAGTCTTCATTATTTAATTAGCTTTGCAGTCCAAGCTTAAATATTTTCTTTTTTATTATTATTTTTTCCTTTTTTAAAATAATATTTTTTTTAATAACACACAAACAAACAACCATCAAAAGGATACAACTACAGGGAGGGAAAAGGGGGTAACACAAAACAAAACAAACACAGGGAAGTATTTGCATTCATACAATATCTAATATACTCTTGACTCCATGGCTGTGATACAATATTAAAATCCATAACCTATATTATATTCTCTACTCATATCTGTTCCTGGGCCCAATCATAAAACATTTTCCAGCTTTCTTTAACATATGTTCTTGGGTTTTCATGTAATGTCTCTGACAATCTGTCCATTTCTGCATTATCTAATAATATTTTAAGTAGCTCCTCTTTCTTCGGATTTTCCTGATTTTTCCACTTTTGGGCCCAGATCAGCCTTGTTGTAAATATGTGCAGCAATATATATATATATATATGTTGCTGCACATATTTATTTATGTATATATTTATTATTATTTATTTATTATTTATTTATTATTTATTTATTTATTATTTATGTATATAATATATATATTTAATCAACAATTTCTGGCACTATATTCATCAAAATATCTGGTTTCAAAGCTATTTCTTGTTGTATCATTTCTTGTGTAACATCTTTTATCTGTCTCCAAAAGCTTTTTGCTTTATCGCATGTCCACCACATATGAATAAAAGTTCCAGGTTGCTGAGAACATTTCCAACACGAGTTGCTAGCCCCCGGCGCCATTTTTGCCAGTTTTACAGGTGTAAAATGCCATTATAAAACATCTTTAAAACATTTTCTCTCAAGTTTACTGGTTTGAGCCATCTATAGTTCTCATTCCACATTTGAGTCCAGTTGTCTATGTCTATATTATAACCAAAATTTTGTGCCCATTTAATCATCCCTGTTTTCACCCTTTCATCTTCTAGATTATATTCTTAAAAAAAGGTATATATTTTTTGTATAATCTTATCATTAGTATAAATCCATAACTCATCCACCTATACCTTCCCCTCATAGAAACCCACTATTTTGTCTTTTTTAAACCTTGATTCTAATTTTAACATTGTTCATCAATCTGTCTGCAGACCCATTTCCTTCAGCTCCTGTATATTTTTTAATTGTTGCTCTTTAGTTAGTAGGTCTTTATACATGTATCTCCATTCTTTCAAAATTAACAAAGGCTGAATACTTCCAGTGGTGCTACCCATATCGGGATTTTTTTTATACGTTTGCTCCTGGAACTTTTGCCAAACCTGGTACAGTGCTTTCCTTACAATATGATAAAAAAAAAGTTTGATCTTTACCCCTTGCCATACCATATATGTGCATGCCATCCTAATCTCAGATCATGTCCTTCCAATTTTAAAAAATCTTTGGTCCTCCAACATAATCCATTCCTTTATCCAGTTCAAAGCACAGGTTTTATAGTATAATAGAGGATTTGGTAAGCCCATTCCTTCTCTTTCTTTTACATCCTGTAAAGCTTTAAATTTTATCCTCGGTTTTTTAGCTTGCCATATAAACTTAGAGAGCACAGCGTCCATGTCCTTGAAGTATTTATAATTCAACAATATTGGTAGATTTTGGAACAGGAACAGAAGCTTTGGTAAGATATTCATCTTTATGGTAGCAATTCTGCCCAGCAATGAAAGCTGTAGTTTATCCCAAGTTTCCACATTTTCAAGGATTTCTTTAAGTGTTGGAAAATAATTATCTTTCATCAAAGTGCTTGTTTGTTTGTTTTTTGGTTTTTTTGTAATATATACTCCCAAATATTTAATCTTTGACGTATGGTCAAAGCCTGTTTCAATTTCTAATTTTTTGGCTTCCCCTTGTGTCATGTTTTTTGTCAAGAATTTGGTTTTTTCATAATTTAGTTTGAGTCCCGATATTGCCCCAAAGTTTTCAATTGTGGGTATTAATTCTCTAATCGATTTTTCCGGGTTTTCTAATAATAGTACCAGGTCGTCAGCATAAGTTTGTAATTTATATTCTTCTCCTTTTATTCTCAACCCCCTAATTCTGGAGTCTCTCCTTATTTGTCTGTTTAATATTTCTAATGTCAAGATAAAAAGTAAAGGTGATAAGGGGCATCCTTGTCTTGTACCTTTTTGGATTTGAATCTCTTCTGAGATTTGACCGTTAATCTTAACGCTTGCTTTTTGAGCTTAAATATTTTCAACCAACAGGTACACAGGAAGGTTTGGAAGAGGGTGACCTTTTACACATCAAGATGGTGCTCTTCCTGTGTTCTAAACTGGATACCACATAGGGGCTCCTCATCTGTCTAGAAATCTCAGTTTTCACCTCCTAGGACTATTGCTGGAGTATGCTTATTAATCACATAAAATAAAACCATGAGATTATTAAAAAGAGGGAGAAGAAAAATTCTTGTAACCATCTAATTTGAGTAAAGCCAGCCTATATGGCTTTGGACAAGCTGCACAGTCCCAGGGTACCCCCAGAAGAAGGGATAGTAAACCACCTGTGAGTATTTTCTAACTGGAAAACCCTGAAAAGAGTCACCATAAGTCAGAATTGAATTCACAGCACATCATCATCATCATCACTTAATTAAACAATTAACCCTTTCCTACCAACTCTTCTATCTCTGACACAAAGTGAAACAGAGAAAAAATGAAATGGATGAACTAACACACTCCTCCTGACTTCACTGGAGGTGACACGTGCTTTAAACACCTGAAGAGGGCTCTGCATCCCAAGTTTGGAAAAGTTGCTATCTTTGAAATACAGCTCCCAGCATCCCAAAGTCACCATGACCACACTGGCTGGGTGTTTCTGGGAGCTGTGGTGCAAAAAAGTAGCATTTCCAGGTTCTGACTACATCATAGTTAAAGCAACAAGAAAGCAATACAAATGTGTATTCAATAATTTTTAATCTTTATATCAGTGATATAAGAGCTGATATATCTTTATATCAGTGGTATAAGAGCTGTGCATATTCCCTGATATTAAAGAAGATTCAAATTGTGGATTAGATCCAGATTTAGCTCCAGCCAGACTAAACTGACTGGAGTCACTTTAAATTTGTCATGCTGAACATAACCCTCACTGATTTTAATGCATCTACTCTACATATTTGACAGTGTTGGGTGGTGCTGATTATTTGGATCTATTCCAATCCAAAATCAGGTTTGGATTGGAATAGATCCAATCCAACTTTGATTTTCCTATTACATAACTTATACCCAGGTATGGATGAGACCAAGATAATTCACACTCTTGTATTTCTGATCAGCAAGCTGGATAGTTAAGAAAGTTAATAGAAAAAAATGAATTGGTTGAAATGCGGTGCTGGAGGAGAGCTTTGTAGATACCCTGGAGTGCCAGAAAGACAAACAAGTAGGTCCTAGATCAAAAAAAGCATGAGCTATCTCTGGAGGAAAAAATGATGATGCTGAGTCTGTCCTACTTTGGGCACATTGTGAAAAGGCAACATTCTTTGGAAAAGACAATAAAGCTGGGAAAGATGGAGGGCATAAGGAAAGAGGAAGACAAATATGATATGGGCTGACTCCCTAAAGGAAGCCACAGGCTTGAGTCTGCAGGATCTGAGCAGGGCTGTTGAGGACAGGACATTTTGGAGATCGCTCATTCATAGGGTCACCATAAGTCAGAGGAGACTTTATGACACGTAACAACAGCAACATGAATGAGAGAGATGATCCTGTTGGTCCCCCTGGATGCCTCAGCAGCCTTCAACATTACCAACAGGATTGTTTGACTGTGTTGAGTCATAAGGGGCGTGGTGTTACAGCGACTCCACTTCTCCCTGGATAAATCATATCAGGAGCTTGAGGTCTTCTATATCATTGATATCACTTGGTTCTAACAAGGGAGATTGAAGTGCTACTTATGTCTAGGAGTACTTTTTGGAAGTCTAGGCTGGTGTGCCAATTGTGACCCTATCTAAGAAAGGTGAGGTTTTCTTTGGTTATTTATGTTCTGATTGTATCCAGGCTAGATTAAGACAATGTGCTTCACATGGGGTTACCTTCAATAATGATTCAGAATCTTCAGTTGCAGGATATAGCTTCTAAAATATTGGTGGTCAACCCATGTGGCTATGCCAGCTGCACTACTTACAAGTGTATTTCTGAGCCTAATTTAATGTGCTGGTTTTAACCTTGAGAACTTAACTCCAAGTCACTTGAAAGACCACATTCACCTGTACCAATTTTACTGAATTCTGAGGAAATCAGCAGAGGCCCTTCTCTCTCATGCTTGCTCCCAAGGGTAGTTAAGTTAATTAATGCAAGAGAGAGAGCCTTCCTGTTGGGGATTTATCAGACCCCCTTCTTCATATATATTCAGGAACACTATGAAGACTCATCTTATATGCTTGCCTTTTCTTAAGCTGGCCTTGGTTGTAATTCCGCTTCTTCATTGTTGTTGTATGGGTATTGATTGCATTGTTTTTATCAGCCTTGAGAGGTTTCTACTCTTAAAGACTACATATAATAATTTTAAATAAAATATACAAATGAAAGTGATATTCCTTATTGCTAAGTCCAGCTCAAACCATTTTATTTTATTTAATGTTGACTCTGACAGTTACTTAACTACATAACAGCTAGCTCACAGTCATTCTGAGACACCATTAAGTGAAACAGGACTTTTAAGGAATTATATCTATACATAAAAGTTCCTCACTGATTCATTCCAGAGAAGCACCCTTAGTTCTCAGTAACTATTGTGGGGTCATGTTAAATAGAATTAAGCTAACCTTTTTTTTCTTTAATAAAGTCACCTCAGACCCACTCAAATGCTAATCTTTATGCCCCCAGTGATCTTTTATTTAACACTAAATAAACTGAAACTCCTTAGGTGGATACATTAAAAACTTAGAAGTAGATACCAACAGAGAATATTTCATACTTCAGGAAGGAATCATCTTTCCAGGTTAAATACTGAGAATATCAATTCCTACCATCCTATTCCAGAACGTTTATCATTTTTACTTCAATAGTTTATAGGGCAAAAATGTAAAATAGGTTTAGCAGAATATGTAGAGGAACATACCATAGTGAATAAATCATAAGAGAGAAGCAGATATCATAAATCATGAACCAACTTCTTTTTAATATGAATGCTGAGAAAGAAATACTGAATAGGCGATATGAATAAAAAAGTAAAAAGTGTATTCTAGCTGTTATAAATACTCTCTTTTAGATGAAATTAGCAAAAGGAAACTCAAAAGTCTTGGAATATAAATCATGGCTCCAAACAAGGGTTTAACTCTTTCTCTGGATTACAATCTCAATGTGCTGCAGTTTCAGCACCCTGGATAGTTCCAACACTCTAAATGAGATTATATACTAACAGTGTGCACCAACTACAAGATTCATCTAGGACCCCAGTTTACTGATTGAGAAATAGCTCCATTCATCTTAGATCAGTTTGGAGGTTGCCCAATTCAGCGTAGATCCAAAACTATATTTTATTTTTGAAATTTAAATATCCATGCCTGCCACTGATTGTCATGAGAAGTAAACAAATGCTGAAAACTTAACCTCCTTTGTCTGAATGCGATGACATTTGCCAGCATAGTAACCTCTGAGGGGAGAGTTATGCCTGTCATATTTCAGACAACTTGACACCGGGGTTTAGTACTACACACCTTTGTTTCCTTTAAAAGAGAGAGATAACTTTTTTAAAATTTCTTAGAAGAATTGGACGACACTTACATGGTAACATGTACCACTGACCTAGGGTTCTTTCTTGTGAACAATAGTTATGAAAATGGCCTGTGGAATAGAGGGAGGCCTAGTTAAGAAAGTTGAAAGATCTCAGAAGAATTGTCCAGTATTTTTATGGAAAAGCAGTGCAAATTAGGGAGGGGTGATTTGTTTCCCCTTTTCACCTCCATAGATTTGGGGCAGAATGTATGAAAATGGCATATGTCATACAGATGTTCTGTGGGCACCTCTGGAAACCTGAAAATCCCAAAGGATAAGTGCAAGTGCTATGATGAATTAAAAAACAGTTTAAGAATATCTTTGTTTCAGAGGAAGGCAACCAAGATGATCAGGGGGCTGGAAACCAAGCCTTATGAGGAAAGACTGAAAGAATTGGGCATGTTTAGCCTTGAGAAAAGAAGACTGAGGGGTGATATGATAGCACTTTTCAAATACTTGAAAGGCTGGGGCAGGATCTGTTCTCAATCATCCCTGAGTGCAGGACATTCAACAATGGGCTCAAGTTACAGGAAGCCAGATTTCAACTGAATATCAGGAAAAATTTCCTAACTGTCAGAGCAGTACAGCAATGGAACCAATTACCTTGAAAGGTGGTGAGTGCTCCAACACTGGAGGCATTCAGGAGAAATTTAGACAATCACCTGACAGATATCCTTTGATTTGTATTTTTGCACTGAGCAGGGGCTTGGACTCGATGGCCTTATAGGTCCCTTCCAACTTCATTATTCTATGATTCTATGATTCTGAAATGGCACCAAAAATGCAAAGTGTGTCTGATGGACAGCATACAGCAGCGGTTGCAGAAGACAAACATCCAACATTTTCCAAGCAGTCACCCAATGCCAGATTGGTAATCCCATGTCCCACGGACTCTACCAAAACAGTATCAATATTCCTGCACTTGGGAGAGAGATCTACCATGAGCACTGAAAGCTGGATAACAGATGCAATGTATTATTCCAGCAATCCCTCCCCATGGAGCATTCACAGTACCGTAAGTAGGAGCTAGTTGCAAGTCACAAAGCTACATTGTTTCTTCTCTTTCCCTCCTTTAACATATATTGGTGTTTCCTTAATAGCAGGAGCAGGACACTGTACCCAGTGAGTAATATGTGCCCCCCAAGAACTCTATTTCACCCCCCACTACCCAAAGCCCACTTCCAAATATGTTTGTCCCAGGAGGACTAGCGATTTCATAGCATTTGCATACATACCATCATATTATGCCTTTTTTTCAAAATCAGAATTGACCCTTTGGCTGCAAGGTCAGGTGCTGTGGTAAAATAAATAAATGTACTTACTTACTTACTTCAACTTGTATACTGCTCCATAGTGTGAACACACTCTGGGTGGTCCGCAACATGACAGATCAAACTAAAGCCAATCGTACAAAATACAATATGCAAAAAATACTACAAAAATAAATAAAACACTGTCACTAGCTTAAAAATTACATTTAAATAGAATTAAACAACTTAAAACAGATTTGGACATCTCAGATTGGTGGTTAAAAGCATTAATAAAAGGTAGCTTTAAATAATTCTGTTGTTACTAATTTCCTTAAAACTGAGAGGGATTGTGCCTGACGAAACTCTGTTGGAAGTTGGGATGGATAGCTGTTTTGTGGGAGAAACGTTCTGACACGTATTGAGGTCCTAAATTGTTAAGGGCTATGTAGGTCCTGATCAGCACCTTGAATCGGCCTAAGAAATTAACAGGGAGCCAATGAAGGCATGCCAAGACAAGAAATTGCTTAATGTGACACCCTAAAATATATGATCGGCTCCTTACAGACTTTTTGGTTACACAGTCGGAGACACACAGATTCAAAGGTGCAGGTGCAGTTCTTTCATTTCCTGGAAAATAGGCAGTGGGCAGCTTCCCACTCTTTGGAAGCTGTCCCCTGCTGTCTTACACAGGCAGCTGGGGAGAAAGGTGTCAAATTTTGGGCACACTTTGCAGATGTCTTTGTGTCCCTCTAAGGTCCAAATTGCTAATGAATCTTCAGGAGTGTTAAGGAAGGATTCTGTCCAGTTTGGAGAAGCCCCACTTCATTTCAAAGATGTCCCAAACTTCTTAAAATCCACCCAACGCAGTTCTGGAGTCAGGATTTCAAATGATTCATATGTTCTGATCACCATCGCTAAGACACACCCCTACAGACTATGGCTACCATCTCTTTATCCCTTGGGCTTCAACCACACTTTCAGCTAGCTACATGGCAGCCCTTTCCCCAGCAATATGCCATATAGCAGGGCAAATTGGTCTTTCCCACCAATTTGCTACCAGGAAGTCAAGAGTTTTGTTACTATAACATATAAAGGTCTGCTTATTTTCACTGATAAATAAAAAGAGGGTTCCTAGAAATTATTAGGTACCATCTTCATTTGTAGAAAGAAATTATCAGGTACCATCTTCATTTGTAGAAAGTGAAGTAAAAATCTAGGGAAAGAAGCTCCCCCCCCCCCCCAATAAGGCTTTTTGAAGCAATAGCGTTCATCTTCAATGAGATTCATGCAGGTGGAAGCTATTCATACTAACATGAGGATGATACAAATAACCTTCTCTTGTTAAAGGATATTTGATTAGTCACAGATGATCAGGACATATGAATCATTTAAAAAACAACACTTCCTGCAGCTCTGTTTTTTCAGTGCCAGGCTGAAACAATAGTGTCAGAGATGACTCAGTGAAGGGAAAGGCTAAATACATGTCTTATCAGCTTCATTTCTTGATTACACTGAGTAATAGTGGTGAGCACTTATTTAATTTTGTACAGGAAATGATTCTGTAATATCAAATAATTAGCTTTCTGTGTTCCTTTCTCCCTTAGAAACCAATGTGTCTTATTTCCTGTTCTGAGATTTGAGGACTAATACTGAAAAGCCTGTCTAGAGTTATAGAGTGAAATCAAGTAAAATAATGGAGAAATACTGAATTATCAATAAAAATAAAAATAAATATTTTAGGAGGCTCAGCAAGGTGAAGTGGGATCTTGTCAAGTGGTTGCCATGCAAATGTTTGAATTGTTACAGCTAGACTGGAAGTCTGTTCTCAGAAACCATATGTCCTGTTTTGTGAAGTGGCTAGACTCAGGCCTGATCAGCTTTGCAGATGGGATGGACTGCCAAAGCAAGAGAAAATAATCAGAGGATGAATATTTCACAATAAATTAAATGCTGGATTACTAAATGTCCACACAGGGTTATAATTTATTCATTATCTGTACATACCTGATTTATATCCTGCGTCCTCTCAGAATTGGGACTCAAGGGGAGTTACATCAAGACTGAAATAGATACAATTAAAAACAAATATAGGAAAAGATACACATATATAGGCCAAAAATTCTGCTGGGCATGATCTGTCTGTGCAATTAAAGGCTTCCTTTTGCGATATTAAGGTGCACATGACTTCATCATATGGTTTATGAGCTGTGCACACTCTCAAACCACAAAAGGAAGCTTGAATCAGTAAAGCTCTGTGTGGCTACCAATCACATCATTCCAGTTTTACAGGCACAGTTGTGCAACAGAATTTCAGCCATAAAAAGTTGTCATTGCTGAAACATGATTAAATTAACTATAACATTAAAATGCAAATATATTCAGAAGAATGCAAAACACATCCATTTTAAAAATATTTTTTTTAAAAAAGAACTCCTTTCTTAAAACAGCCAATCAATTGCCAATGGCTTGTGGGAATGAGATATTGCTACCTGCCACCAGAAGGGCAAAAGGTCAGGGCCAGTCTAACCTCCCTTAGCAGAAGTTCCAAAGCTTGGGCTAGCTGCAAAGAAAACATTCCTGTGGTGGTGGTGGGACTGATAGAGGACTCTGCCTTCCTCAAGATCTCAGAGTCTAGGCAGAGTCTCATGGGACAATACAGTCCTCCAAATAATATTATAAGGCACAATTTTAACACAGGGGAAACAGCATGAGGAAATAATTTCTTTGATTTGCCAACATTTAAAAGCACTCATACCATAACACTTTTCATTTTGTAGGGCAACTCACCTTTTCCTCCCTTAGCAGTGCAAGGTGCAACTAGCATTCAGCCATATGAGAGATGAGTCAGCAATTTTTCTTCTGATTTCCCATGCACCTTGGCCATAGTAGCTGGAGAAATTTGTGAGTTTTAGTAGGAAACTGTGATGACCTTAGTGTCTCGATCACAGGAGCTGAATGTGGCTATGAAGCCCTCTGCAGATTTTGGTGCTCAGCTTGCAAAGACCTATGCCACTACTAGGCGCATGGGGGCATTCAGGAAGGAGTTTATGAGAATATCTATGGCTCTGCCACCCATGTAGCCCTACATACCTGCATAGGGCTTCTGTCAAATGTTATCCGTAACACAAAATGGTGTGCAGATTCAAAGGAAAGCTCCATGTGGTATCGCCTGCTACTATTAGGCTGAAATGCGTTGTTTATTAAACTTAAAGGATGGCTTCTACACTGATTTCATCTAGCCTTCTTAACAGGTGTTTCCAAGTGTGGACAACACAGTCTGTGGAAAAGATAGGGAACATTAATTTTCTTAAAAGAGTTTCATTACTCCCTGGTAGATGGTGGGAATACTGTAAACATAGTATATCTTGACTTCACCTATTTGACAAAGTGCCTCATGATATTCTGATTAGCAAGCTAACTAGGGCTGGATAGAACAATTTAGCTGTCTGTAGGCATCCTTCAGTCTCGAGAGACTATGGTAACGTGCTCAGAATAGAGGTCTCAGAACAGCGTCTAGTGTAGCTGAGAAGGCCAATACGAGAGTGACAATCCCTTCCACACTGAAGACAAATGCAATCTGTCCCCTGTCCAGCTCCCTGATTTTGCTGGTTTCGGGACTGCCTCTTTGCCTCGGCCTTCTGAACAAGTGTCTCTTCAAATTGGGAGAGGCCATGCAGCACCGCGTGCCTCCAGGCTGAACACTCAGAAGTCAGAGTTTCCCATCTGTTGAGGTCCATTCCTAAGGCCTTCAGATCCCGCTTGCAGATATCCTTGTATCGCAGCTGTGGTCTCCCTCTGGGGCGATTTCCCTGCACTAATTCTCCATACAGGAGATCTTTTGGAATCCGACCGTCAGCCATTCTCACGACATGCCCGAGCCAATGTAGACGTCGCTGTTTCAGTAATGTATACATGCTAAAAATTCCAGCTCATTCTAGGACTACTCTATTTGGAACTTTGTCCTGCCAGGTGATACCAAAAATGCATTGGAGACAACGCATATGGAACATGTTCAGCTTCCTCTCCTGCCATGCACAAAGGGTCCAGGACTCAGTGCAATATAGGAGTGTACTCAGGACACAGGCTCTATAGACCTGGATTTTGGTATATGCCGTCAGCTTCTTATTAAGCCATACTCTTTTTGTGAGTCTAGAGAACATGGTAGCTTCTTTGCCAATGTGTTTATCCAGCTCGACATCTAGAGAGAGGGTGTCAGAGATCGTTGAGCCAAGGTACACAAAATTGTGAACAACCTCCAATTCTTGTGTAGAGATGGTAACAGAGGGAGGTGAGTCCACACCCTGGCCCATGACTTGTGTTTTCATCAAGCTGATTGTTAGTCCAAAAGCTTGGCAGGCCTTACTAAAATGATTCATAAGTTGTTGGAGCTCTTCAGCAGAATGGGCAACAACAGCTGCATCATCAGCGAAGAGGAACTCCCACATGCATTTCAGCTGGACTTTGGTCTTCGCTCTCAATCTAGAGAGATTAAAGAGCTTTCCATCTGATCTAGTCCGGAGATAGACACCTTCTATTGCAGTTCCAAAAGCGTGCTTCAGCATGGCAACAAAAAAGATCCCAAACAGGGTCAGCGCGAGGACACAACCCTGTTTCACTCCACTTCGGATGTCAAAGGGATCTGATGTTGAGCCATCAAAAACTACAGTGCCCTTCATTTCCTCATCAAAGCACCTGATGATGTTAAGGAGTCGAGGTGGACATCCAATCTTGGGAAGTATTTTAAAAAGACCATCCCTGCTAACCAAATCAAAGGCCTTTGTAAGATCTATGAAGGCCACAAAGAGTGGCTGTCGTTGTTCCCTATATTTCTCCTGCAACTGTCTGAGGGAAAATACCATGTCAGTGGTGGATCTATTAGCTCGAAAGCCACACTGTGATTCTGGATAGACTGTGTCTGCAAGCACCTGGAGCCTCTTCAGCACAACATGGGCAAGCAGCTTCCCTACAACGCTGAGAAGAGAGATGCCACGGTAGTTATTGCAGTCGCCCCTGTCACCTTTGTTCTTGTACAATGAACAACTAACAGAACAATCGGTTAATAGAACAATAGAACAATTATCAATTGGTTAAAAGGTAACGTGGGGTACCACAAGAATCAGTCTTGGGCCTTGTGCTCTTCCACATTTTTGTTACTGTATTGGATGAAGGGATGCAGGGAATGCTTATGAGATTTTTGGTTGACATAAAATTGGGTGGAATATCTAATACTCTGGAAGACAGAAACAGAATTTAAGAAGATCTGGACAGGCTTGCTAACTGGGCTGAAAATAACAGAATGGAATTTAACAGGCACAAGTGCAAAGTTCTAAATCTAGGGGGAAAAACAAACACACAGTTACAAGATGGGGATACTTGGCCCAGTATTACTATGAGAGAGAATGATCTTGAAATTGTTGTAGATTACAAGCTGAATATTTGCAGCCAGCAGTGTGATGTGGGTGCAGAAAATGTAAATGCTATCTTAAGCTGCATTAACAGAAGCATAATCTCCAGATCCTGTGAAGTATTAGTTCCTCTCTATTTGGCACTGGTTAGGCCTCAGCTAGAGTACTGTGTCCAGTTCTAGACACCACACTTTAAGAAGGATGCCAACAACTGGAGCAAATTCAGAGGAGGGCAATAAGGATGATCAGGGGACTGGAAATCAAGTAATATGAGGAAAGACTGAAAGAACTGGGCATGTTCAGCCTCAAAAAAAGGAGACCGAGGAAAGATATGATAGCACTTTTCAAATACTGGAAAGGCTGTCATAGAGAGGAGGAGCAAAATCTTTTCTCAGTCCTGCAGGATACACAATAATGGGCTCGGGTTATAGGAAGCCAGATTTTGGTTGAATATTAGGAAAAACCTCCTAACTGATAGAACAGTATAGCAATGGAACCAATTACCAAGGGGTAGGGTGAGTGCTCCAACGCTAGAGGCATTCAAGAGAAAATTGGACAACCATTTGTCATATATACGTCAATTTGGAATCCTGCATTGAAAAGGGAGTTGGACTCAATGGCATTATAAACCACTTCCAACTCCATTATTCTAGGAGTCAATGATTCTATTGGTCAGGTTGTTAATTGCTGATCAAGGTCACTTTGTATGGTCAGGATGTTATAATAGAATATCAAATTTCATAGCAGCTGCGAACTGCTGCTAAAAAAAGTACTATTTTATTTTACTTTGAAAAAAATCAGATTTTAAAAAACTTATTAAAAATAAATGAACTCATTGACTCTAATTCTACTACAATAGGGTGACTTTGAAGTACATAGTTTAAAAATAAACTGATCTTATTTCATTATGGCCTCATTTCAACCTGTATTATCAAAATGCACATGAGAATATGATCATTTCCTGAAGGAGCACGATAGAAGGCTCAGAGCTGCCTTATGTTTCTGCTATCTAGTCAAACTATATTGAGAACTACAATATGAGGCAAGAGCAACTTTGATATATTACTCTTCCTGTAGTGCAAGCTCGCTAGTCTCTCACCATTCTCTTTATCACACAAAGTTTCAGTGGCATTATGGTATTTGGATGATGATTAGAAATCTGAATCCATGCTAGCAGTAACTAGAAACTAAGGCTATTACATAGGAAGTTCAAATCAAGGATTCATGTGACTTCAAAAACCAAAACAAAACCATGGCTAAACCTCCTCACTAAATTTCAGCTCTGTCTCACAGAAGATAAAATATATATTGGCAGGCACAATCTTGCTCACCTAGAAGGCATCAAACCATCATGTCTACATTAATTAGAAAGCATGCCACTGGAAGGGAAGAATGCTCTGAAAAATGTTGGCACATAATATGATTATGTGTTTTTCACTGAAATGCTCTACTTAGTGATGTATGATGAACCGTGTTTAACAAACATTTACAAGTTATTTGGGGAAAAGACAAAATGGAGAAATTGAATTTGATTCTTAAATAATTCATTGAAGCAAATGAAGACGCTAAATTATGTAAGAGGCTATAGCTGTTTCTCTCGGCAATAAATTGAATGGATTTGAAAACAGGAGGATGTTTTCCTTTGCAAATAAAGGGTACAGTTCATAGAACTGGTGGGTGTTGTATAAGGAAGTGTTCAGATACATCCCAGCCAGTAGCACAAGTTGTGTACAAAATCAAGGCCAAGATCCTCGCAGCCTTGTTCGGATAAGGAAAAAGATAACGAAGGTCCTTACCAGGTAAAAAGATCTTGGCTTAGTATTAGAGATGGCCCCGAACTAAAAAATGAACCAAGAAGTTCATTAAAAATTGCTAGTTCATTGGTTCAGGTTCATCAAAGCCAATAAACCCAAACCAACCCAAACCACAAACTTTTTTGCAATTTCACAAACGTTCTGATTCGTTTTCCCCTCTGCCCTCATAGTCTGCCCCCTGCCTCCTTCCCACTGCCTCCGTTGCCTCTCTACTTGGTCCTGTTGTCTCTTCCTCTTCTTCCTCCACCTTCACCGCCATCTTGAAACACAGTAGGCCTGGCTTCCCTTCCAGGAGTTGGACCTGCAGTCTCTGTGCATGCCCACATCTATCTGCTGATAGGTGGGGCATGAGTAGAGACTGCAGGTCTGGCTTCTGGAAGGGAAGCTTGGCCTGTCTCTCAAGATGGCAGTGGTGGTGGTGGAGGAGGAGGAGGAGGAGGAGGAGAGGAAGAGGAAGAAGCAACAGGACCAGGTAGGGAGGCAACAGGGGCAGTGGGTGGGCTGTGAAGCTGCAAATTGGCGATCCAGTGCCATGCAGTACTGGATCAGGACTGGGCAGTACTGGATCACCCATGGGTAGCCATGAATCATGAACCACCACGAACCACCATTTTTGTGATTTGTGCCCCTCTCTACTCAATATTGCCAGAAAAGAGGCCAGTGACAGCAAGTTAAAAAGTGGTGCTGATGTTTAGAAAAGGGAAATGCAGAAGAAACCAATCAAACAAGATTCCCAGGTGCAGAATACCCACCCATTACTGGTTCTCCCAAATAGCTGAGGGTGGATGTGGCAGAGAAGGCATAGAAAAGTACCCTTGGCTAGCAGGAACCAAGGGTGATGTCTGGATAGGGCCTTGGAAAGGAGAGGGATCTTACCTCTCAGTGAGAGGCAGGGTTCATACAGAGACGTGGAAAGCTGGGTAGGAGAATAAGCAGGATTAATAGATCCCTCCATCAGCAGCATACAGCAGACTGCCAGTGATATGCATAGTTATCTGATTTCCTTGAGGCAGTAGCAAAAGCAACTTTGCTCCACTTACCTCAGCTAAAAGAGCTGTCAGAGTACAGGGAGCTTTCAGGTTGAGAGACTTCCTGGGTCTCATTGATTTATTTATTTTGTTTGTCCTTAGGCACCATTAAAAGCAAATGACTGTGTATGCAGGCACAGACATGCACTCATGCACCACTGATACACCCCACTCCTCACATTGTCCCACAAGTATAACTGTGATATGCTAAGCATAATTAATGAGTGTATTTGGTTCTTTATTTGTTTTTTCCTGGTCTGGTTGCAGCACTATATGTTTGTTTCGTTCTTGTTACCTACATTTTAAACTTTATTTCAAAATAAAATAGCAGTTTTATGGAGAGAGAGAAAAAGGCTCACATTGCTTGTTCTATTAACAAGCCCCTGCTATTCACAGCTGCAGTCAATATTTATTTTATGACTCTATGTTTTTTTTACTTAAAATGTGTGTCTACCATTCTTCAATGAAATTGATTCCAGGGCACAGTTGAAATATAAGACCATAAAAACAGTAATGAGAGCTCCTCCAGAGTTGTCACCTTAAAAGATAATAGGGCTCTGGCCTTAAAGTTTCCGGTCCTTCCAATAGGTCAAAGTCTGAGCAGCATTTCGAAGAATTTTTCTCTGACAGTCTGAAAAAAAACTATTGTCAGGAAATGTAAGCTTGTTCTTGTCTTGTCTCGGGGTCATCAAGCCCTAGTCTTTAATTCATTGGCCTTAGGCGTGTTTGTTTAAAAAAGGCTTTTGCTTTTCATGATCACTTTCAGAGAGGAAAATCAATGCTAGCCTTTCTCATTATATTCAATAAAACTTCTGCTCTAAAAATTAATCTGTATATTGAGATTTAAAGGTTCTAAAAGCATATCTATATCTCTATTTTTCTTTTTTTTTAACACCTTTATAAGAAATGATTCTACGAAACTCAAATGCTTCTACTTACCAAAGGAAACACATCTTCTGAACAACTTGGATTCTTGCCTGTATTTCACTGAACCAACACAGTAAATTTCCTCCATTTATACAATTTCTTGGTTTAAAATATATTTTAACTTCATGTATAGCTTTTACTGATGTTGGTTTGTTTATTAGAAAAACAATGACTGTCTTGATTTTTTTTAAAAAAATTACAATCATTAAAAACCATAAAATGTACAGTGTAAAATGAACAACCATCTCAGAAACTTCTGTCAACAATCCAAATAATTGTTGAAATGTATCTGTTTTTCATCCTTTGTGAGAAAAAGATAATTCTACAGGGAAGTAATTTTAGAGTGCAGGAAAAAAAATGTGGCAAAGGGCCTAAATGATGTTCAGTCATTTTTTGAATATGTTCTGAAAGTGCTCAGAGCCGAATCTCTCCAGCTCAATGTACCTGGAAGATGAAGAGAAGCAGCCCCAAAGATATACAGATCCTAGATAATGGAGAGATTCCAGGAATTTGAAAACTAACACCTGTCTCCCCCTTTTTAGAAGGAGAATGGATTTCAAGCTTTGTCTTGTCCTATAGGTTCCTTTTTTAATGAAATGCTCATCTGGGTCTCTTCAACATTCTCTGGTCAAAAGTCAATAGTTTTGCACTGCCCTAAGTAGAACAATGTGGAAAACATACTGAAAAAAAAATCTAAATACAAAGGTGTGTGATGACTTGTTAGACCACTAAAATCTCACACACAGTGGCCAGCTTTTGACTCCACATGAGTCTTCATCAGACTGGCATGACATAGCTAGAGGTGGTATAGAAAAAACATAAAAAGGTCAAAATTCATGACTAGGTATGCTGGCTAGATTTCTTGTTTAAAGCAATTTCCAAAATGGCGGCTGAAAATTCCCTTGGTGATGGTAAGATTCCAAAACCATGTGACAATACACATAGTCACAACAAAGTCAAACTACACACACAACAAATACCTCAGGCAAAATGTCAGAAACACAAACACAGACTCGCCTGAAACAGTTGACACTAACATTCAGTAAAACACTGAGACCAGAAGAGGTGTGGGTAGAGCAGAACTATTGTATTCGCAATTTTAAATAATCTTTGAAGACATGGCTTTTTAGGTCGGCTTTTCCGGAACTGACATCTGAATAAAGTGTTGCACTCTTCAGTGTTTATTTCTGTGTTGATTTTATTTTATGGTGTATGTTCTATTTTTGATTTGTGTTTGATTTTGATTAATTTGGACTTTATATCCATCAATGATGGTTGTAATTTGACAATGTCTTTATTTTTGTCGTGTGTGTGTGTGTGTGTGTGTGTGTGTGTGTGTGTGTGTGTGTGTGTGTGTGTGTGTGTGTGTGTGTGTGTGTGTAAAAATCACCCAGAGTGGCCTTGTAGCCAAATGGGCGGTATAGAAGTCAAACAAACAAACAAACAAATATCAATACTATGCATGAATGTGAAGCTGGACAGTTAAAAATGCTGACAGGAAGGAAATTAATTTGTTTGAAATATGATGCCAGAGGAGAAATTTGCAGATACTCTGAACTGCCAGAAAGACAGACAAGTGGGTCCTAGATGAAATCTAGTCTGAACTTTTTCTGGAGGCAAAAATGACAAAATTGAGGCTTTCCTGTTTGGAGCACACCATGAGAAGACAAGATTCTCTGGAAAAGACAATAATGCTGGGAAAGGTTGAAGTCAGCAGGAAAAGAAGAAGACCAAATATGAAATGGATTGACTCCCCAAAGAAAGCCACAGGGCTGTGTTTACAAGAGTTGAGCAGGGCTGTTGAGAACACGGCACTTTGGAGATTAATTATCCACAGAGCTGCCATAGGTCAGAGGTGACTTGATGGCATGAAACAACAGCAACAGAGCAGAATGGACATAAGTAGTTGTCCTATACTGAATTATATCTGTTTGTATTGTGATCTACCAAAAATAGACAGAAGCAAAAGCAAGAATAGTTTTAAGAATAGATAGATAGATAGATAGATAGATAGATAGATAGATAGATAGATAGATAGATAGATAGATAGATAGATAGATAGATAGATAGATAGATAGATAGATAGATAGATAGATAGATATTACACTAGTCCATGGAAATAGTGAATAATGGTTTTAAATACACAGCTCAATTTCTGACACCATAACAATGCATGAATACTTAATCAAATTTCATGTTATCTTAACTTAGGTGATGATCCAGTCCTTCTCTGTATCAGTCTACTAGTATATGTAAAAACAGATTCATATATTCATGGGCTGTTTTCCACACAGGCAAGGAGGGTCTGGAAGCAAAATTCCCAGATTTTGGGGTTTTTTTTATTCTCACTACTAACCACGTGACTAGTGTGGTACCAAACATTCCCCTTCCATAACTGTTGCCATTTCTGGCAGTTTATAGCCTTACAACCCACAAAATGCACTTTATGATAACTGTAACTATCAAAGCATTTTTGTATTGAGATGGGTGATGGAAATATCTCTGTTTCTCAATGTTTTAATTTCTGTTTGTTCTGCTTCAATAGAAGCTCATTTTCAGTGCAAGGCTGCAGGAAAGAAATACCCTCAGAAGTATCCCATGCATATATTACCTAACCCTATCTACTTTATCACAGGAACCTTACAATAAAATTAACGGTTTAAATGTGTGTTTTTCCCCATTGTCAGCTTCACAGTCATTCTTTTAAATACCAAGCCTCTATAATAGAGCAAATTTGCTAAAGCATGTCTGGCAAATTGACTTAACAATGCTTAATCTATACAAGACATTTATAATACCGGTCACCTTGGACTTCAGTATGATAACATACTCATCGCTAGGAATTCTGAATGTCATGTTGCTACGTCTGCTGGAAATGTCTATCATGTCATTAACCACAGCTTCTTCAAGGTTCCTTCCTATTCTTCGAGGCTAGTCACTATGGAAATGTTGAGCATGAGGGAGAATGTCACTCAGATGCTTTGCCTAGGACCCACTAGAAATGTGCCAGTTATGGCCATTAAAAAGATAACTTTTCACTGCACACAATAGGCCACTGGGTATGTGTAGCCTCAAGGATATGAACCAGGACATTTAGGTAAAGGTTCCCCTTGACATTTAGTCCAGTCGTGTCTGACTCTAGGGTGCGGTGCTCATCACCGTTTCCAAGCCATAGAGCCAGCGTTTGTCCAAAGACAGTTTCCGTGGTCACGTGGCCAGCGCGACTAGACACGGAACGCCATTACCTTCCCACTGAGGTGGTACCTATTTATCTACTCGCATTTTTACATGCTTTCGAACTGCTAGGTTGGCAGGAGCTGGGACAAGCGACGGGAGCTCACTCCGTCGCGTGGATTCGATCTTACGACTGCTGGTCTTCTGACCTTGCAGCACAGAGCCTTATGCAAAAAATAAAAAGAATTAAAATTGAATAATTGTAGGTAGGAAAGGGCACATATGTACATCAACATGCTTCTTCCTCCATGTGCACAGAAGAGGGTCAACCCATTGCTAGTCGAGGAGCACAAAGTGAATCATAGGCATGTTTCTTAGCTTGTCTCCCCCGGTACCCATATAGTGGCAGATGCACTTGGTTTTGTTTCCTCTGCTCTGCAGGCCCTGTCCCCTTCACCTCAGCCAGTTTCCTGTCAGGAGTGAATGACTGAGGTAGGGCCCAGCTCAGGGCTGCTGAAGGGAGGAGGGAAAGGAGCACTTTGGCTGAATGCCACAGGTTTGGCTCTTCCCAGCTTTGTAAGGCCTGAAAATGGGGCAAGTGTAAAGGTGAGGCTAGGTGGTGGGCTAATAAGAAGCCTTCATCGGGCCTCAGCAAAGGGATTCCTGGAAACCAGTCCCTCTCTTCAACACTCCCCACTCCCTCTACTGGTCTTGTGCATCCTGCAAATCAGTGGGAGAGGGAGAAAGAGAATGAGTGGAGGCAGGGAAGGGTACCCCCACCCCACCCCCTGGGGTACCCTGGTGGATAAAGCAAATACAATTCCATCCTTCCAGTGGAAAATCTAGTTGGCCTCTGTGGGGACAAAATGCTGTTCTAGATAAACTTGGTTCAGTCCCAAAGTGTGAAGAACGGCCTACTGCCTGCTCTCGGGTGAGGTACAGGAGTCTTAAGGCTAGGCTGGCTATGATGTTGTGTTCCCAGAACCTACGTGGCAGGACAGTTTAGAGGTCATCGAGAAGGAGAGGCGCAGGATGTACTGTAGTACTTTCTATGGATCATCTCCACATACCTGTCTACATGGAAGTATTACTTTCATCATTTGAAAGTGAAGAAAGTGAAACTAATTTATGATCATGTATTCTTTTTGCTCTTTCAGATCCAGAAACAATTCCTCTCTTTCTCTATTTATTAAAAAAAATATTAGATTTCATTCAGTGAAGATAGTACTGGACTGTGTTGGACCCTGGAAGAGTTGGGTTAAAAATTTTCTTAAAACATAGGAACATTTTTAGGCTACAACTCCCAGAATGCCCTATCAAACCTAGCCCCCCAAAATGCCTAATAGACTCATATAATTTAGGTGGTATGGGGTATTTTCAGTGGACTTTGACTTTATGAACAGAATGAATTTTGGGTTCCAATCGTTTCTTTTTTCCTTCTTCAGTGGTTGTCATTTTGGCTTTGGGGGCCATCCTTCACCCTGCATGTGAGAGTATGGCCTTTACAATGAATTTAAAATTCATTCCACTGACATCTACAGAGCCATCTTCTTCTCTGAGAAATGAGCTGGCAGCTTGGAAGTGTAATAACAAGTAAAATAAATGAACTTCACTTCAAAGACTTTAAGAGGCCTCTGGTAAGCTGTTGTTTTCAATAGGGGATTGGAATCATTTCTAGCATGAACACTTTCAATCTTCTGCAAAGCCAACGGATGCTTCAGAAAACATTACTCAGCTGTGAACTCTTTGCTGCAGAAAAGCAGTGGTGTGTTGCCCCAGCATCAATCTAACATTGCAGAACCCATATGACAGTAGCATAGAACATAAATGGGCATATGCATGATCTACAGTGCATGCTCTAAAAAAGAAAATGGACCCAATAGAAATGCTATGATGTGTGTTCAGATTTACAGCCTTTGAACATGGCAGAGCTTTGTCCTTCTGCCTATCCAGACAAATTTCTAAGTTTGTGCCATACTGCCTATGAAAAACTTCTCCTCATTTTGGGAGGAAAAAAAACCTATTGGGAAGTTGATTAGCCTCATGATAATTCATTCAGTTCCATTCATAACCCTTTAGACAATTACTGAAAGCTGAACTTCTTTAACATTTTCAAATGGAATTTAAATGACAATCTGTAGCATTATCTGCAAGGAAATACCTTGTGGTAGTAGTCATGTTTTGACCAAACTCCGGGAGGCAGTGGAAGACAGGAGGGCCTGGCGTGGTCTGGTCCATGGGGTCACAAAGAGTTGGACATGACTTAACGACTAAACAACAACAACAACAAGTAGCCATGTGACCAAAGACAGCTGAATACACACACACACACATCCTATATCACAGGATCTCAGGGTGGGTTACCAAGCTGTATAAAACAATTTTACAACTTAAGGTAGTTCAAACAATTTAAAATCAAACAGTCCAAAGTTAAAATATTCAGACTTTCAAACCATTAAAACCATTGCACTTTGTTGCAATAGTGGATGGCTTATATCATGGACTGGATGTATAAGTGTGATCCTTCCCACTCTGTCAGACCTACAATTTATAGGGTGCAAGATAAGCTGTGTACTCGCAGTTCTTTGAAGAGACAAGAATATCGAGGAGACTCAGGAGCAACATCTGGTGGCTGCTAATGCTGCCTTCCAGCATCTTCTGCCTTAGGCAGTTGCTTCACTCTGCCTAATGGCAGGGCTGGTTCTCTGACCAGCACCATATTAGCTTACACTATATTTCACCATGCTTTAGTATGAACATTTCAGACCAAGGGCTTTCCCAAGTCCAGGAAATAACCAAAGTTATCACAGAGCAATACAAGTTCAAGCACTACTAGTAGCCGCTTTGGGGTAAGAAAGAGAGCTCCAGGAATCCAAAATAAACCA
The DNA here is from genome assembly GCA_037013535.1 of Intellagama lesueurii. Classification (NCBI taxonomy): domain Eukaryota; kingdom Metazoa; phylum Chordata; class Lepidosauria; order Squamata; family Agamidae; genus Intellagama; species Intellagama lesueurii. The sequence goes on from JBAJHW010000001.1 coordinate 274,983,840, forward strand.
AAGATGTGCTTTTTAATTGGAAGGGACTTCTTACACCCACATAATGTGTGCCCATGGGAATTCTTCCTTCTTGATGTGATAGTCTCTCTTGTGTTCATTTTGGAGGTCAACACTTTGCTATTTTGCATATAAAGCTTTTATGGGACCGTAGACAATTTACCTTCTGTGCCTTTAGTCAAACTATTTATCTCACTGTGCTAGATGGCACATAAAAATAAACAGTATGGCTTACAGTCTCATTATCACTATGTCCTCAGCTCAGCAGTCGTATAAAAATGGCAGTCATAAACTGACACACTCATAGCCTGTAGCATATTCTTCAATTATCTTGGGTTGCTCCTAACAAATGCAGATTAATGGAGGGGTGTGTGAGAGAGTGTGTATTTGTGTGTGTGTGTGTGTGTGTGTGTGTGTTTGCATGCATGCATCTAAAAAGCCTTAGGTTAAATATCTGATATACTATCCATCCATCTGCATCACCTCTACCTGACCCTTTTTGACAGGGGATGTCAAGGACTGAACTTCAAACTTCATCCATGTAAAGTAGTTGTTCTGAAGACCTTGCTCTCTCCACTATGATCATTTGCTCACTACTACAGACCTTCTGATGTATTGGTATATCAATTACACACAGCCATAGGTGTACCAGAACTTTATAAAAGTGATTATCTTCTGTCTAGAACATCCTGCCAAAACCTTTGTAGTGTGCAGAGTTCCTTGGCAGACAAGTCAATAAGAAAAGGGTTCCCTTCAGGCAGAAAGTTACAGAACAGACACTGCACATTCAAGTTACATGTAAGTCTATTATTTTCAGATATATAAAAGTGATGCTAATCAATGTGCCATTTTGTGGCATTCCCAATGTGCATATACTACAGTTTGATTTTCTCCCAAACCAATGTGCCATCATGATCCCAATATAGCACCTCTTGATACAGATCTCCACAAATCCAGAGCCAGGAAATAATTTGTTTTTTAAGAGATTCTTTTGGAGCAAGTTCCCTTTTGCAATAACAAGCCAGAATGAAGTCACTTTTTTACTTGCAATAACCATGACAGTAATTTACTACTTTTTGAATGGAATGAGAGCTCCTGTTACTCCTGTTACTCTTTATGAGTGCGGGGTTGGCCTGGGCAATGAGAGAAGAGGAAGAAGAGTCAGTGGGTGATTCATTTTGTACCTGCTATTGTCTTCCTTGGTGAAGGAGGCATTTTATGGAGATTAGACTGAGGAGAGAGAAAAGCAGAAGCGAAAGGACAGAAATCAAGAAAATAATAATCTTAGAACTGCAGAGCTAGAAGGGACCCTATGGATCATCGAGTCTAGCCCCTGTAAAGGAGCCATAGTGGGGATTTGAACTCTCAACCTCTAAGCCACTGAGCTATCCAGCATGCAAGTACACAGGTGCTTCTTCTGGATCATATGCTTCTTGAGCACTCCGGACTTCTATCTGTAACATTTACACATTCCCCAGAAACAGGCATATTTTGTTCTGCCCAGTCACTTGTTCTAAATCCCTCTTGTGCAAGCACTGCAGGGCTGTGAAGAACAAGACTGAGATAGAACAGGCAGACAGCTCACAGATAACAGAGAGTGCATGTATCAGAAAGTCTGTATGTGAGCGAAGGTGAGTGTACAGGTACTTGACCAAGTGAGAGAGGACACGAATGGAAACAAAATCTAGCTGCATGTCTGCAAGAGAGAGTGGATGTGTTTGCTGAAGAAAGTGTGAAGGTGCAACAAGGCAAGCGTAGTTGAGGGCAAGCGTGTGTACAGAAGAAAGAAAAAGAGAGAATGAAGGCAAGTACCGAAGAGAGAGGATAACGGTGGCTATGTATGTGAGGGTGAGAGAGTGAGATACATGTGGAGAGAGCATGGGTGGGGATGTGCACATGAAAAAGAAAGCAGGCGTGCATGAGAGAGCACACAAGTGCATGATATAGAGTGGGCGTATGCAGGTGCAAGACAGAGTGGGTGGGTGTGAGGAATGGTAGTAGGCATATGAAGATGCACACTAGAAAAGGTAGTCACAAGCACATACAAGAGAGAGAAGGCAGGCACATGCACACAAGAAAGAGAACAGAGCTATACAGGGGCAAGAGAGAGGGAGTAGGTATGTGCAAGATGAAGAACAAAGGAATGAAAAATGGGAGACACTGGACGTGCGCAAAAGTCAAAGTGAACTAGGGAACACATGTGTAAGAGTGCAAATAACATGAGATTGTGGGTGTTTGGAGGAGATAAAGAACATGAGCACACATGCATGGAACAAAAAGAGAGTGAGTGCATGAGAGAAAAAGAGAGAGAGAGAGAGAGCAAGCAGGGATGTGAGAGAAAGTGAGGCCTCTCGCCTGAAACTGTCATTGGTGTGCCTGTATTGCACCAGCCAATAAGACAACTTGTCAAAAACAGCCATGAAATTGCTTTCTGTTTGGGTGAGATGAAAAAAGGAGTCAGGCTGTGGGACTTTGCCTTGCTTAGTGCTTGTTTGTGAATGGTAGTGAACACAAGAGGAATCCTGGAGACCATCTTGGCTACTGATGTTAGTGTCATCAACATCCAGGCTGGCCTTTGCCATGTGAAGCTTGGCATGCTTTTTCTTATCAGTGAAGCAGGCATGACATTTACAGTGATATCAAACTATTTCCTCATATTTTGAATCATGGACACAGTAGCAATATCCCACATTCCTTAACCAGTGGTTTTTTTGCAGCCTCGAATTTTTCAAAGGCTGTACATATAGTGGGAATATGTTAATGACCATAAGGGTAACAATCTACTACAGATTTAAAGTAGTGGGCAACAGAATTAGTTCCTTTTAAAAATGAATGCTTGAACCTCTGCATACCACAGAGGCAATATGTAACATTTAAAGTTACTCACATTCCCGTCTATTGGAGGTCATCAGGAATTAACAGTTCATGAATAATAGAAGGTTACTTTCATTTTTATTATTCATTTATGCATGCACGTTATTGATATTTTTAGCATATTCTACATTTCGTATGATCTGTTTAACACCTTTATCCTAGAGATTATCATAAGCCTACAACAGTTCCAGCAGCAGTATGCTGTTGAAACCTGACGCTGACTGAGCCTGTTTTAGAAAGCTAAGTGAGGCAACTGTGCTCCTCCTCTCTTGCTGCTTGATACAGATAACAGGATCGAATTTCCCGATTTTTGCTGTTCAGGCCTCTAAAAATCCCATGTCTTTCCAAGTTCCTTCTGAGGAAAAACAAGATGCCAATTAAAAAAAATATCCTCATCAAGAGATGAGGATATGCCCATATTGAACCTGCCCCTGCCTCACCAGCACCCTAGCTGGACTATGCAAGGGCTACGGCTAAACCTGAACGAGCACATGTGCTATCCCTTCATGCTCCCAGTGGACCACTCTGATGGTGAACCAGCAATCTTGCATGCACATCTAACACATGGTCATGTGGGAGGAGGGAGCCCTTCACCAAATTAGTTTGCATGTCTCTTTGCTTGTTTGTGTTACTGACCAATTAGATGGCTACAAGGAACCCCTCCGCTTCCTCCCTCTTGCCACACATATTTTACTGCCTTTTTGTTTGTTAGCTCTCTTCTTCTAAGATATGCCCTGGGAATGGTGCAGAATCCCTCTCTGCACAGGTGGATCTCTCCAGCCATACGGGGTGGAAAAATCCATCTCTTGCTACTTTTCGTCTTTTTTTTTTCCTTATTGTAACATCTGATCCTTTATGAAAACTACTGAATAGTGAGTAAAATATATATTTTTCCCTTTTTCTACCTAGAGGTAGCCTCCTGAGTATCCAAAGTGCTGGTTATGGGAAGGACAGTTTAATAAAAGGAGGCTTGTAAGCTAAATGCGGAATCTAATTAGTTGGGCTTCTGTTGTGCATTTAAAGGGAATCAAACAAATTCCTACAACTCTGAACAAGCTCTAATGCTTATAGTTCATGTTCCATACCACTCACCAAGACAAGCTTGCTAATCACCCAAGCCAGGGTGCTACACCTGAATTTAGAAGCAAGGTAAGTTTAGGCACAGTGGTTAAACTTCAAAACTGCAGTCCAAAACTCTGCTCACAACCTGTGTTCAATCTCAAAACAGATTCAGGTAGCCAGCTCATGGCTAACTCAGCCTTTTATCCTTCTGAAGTTGTTAAATTGAGTACCCAGCTCGCGGGGTGAGTGGGATGTATAGCCTGCATAATTAAATTGTAAACCAGTCAGAGAGTGCTTTAAACATTATGGGGCAGTATATAAGCAATATACTTTGCTTTTAGGCCTGGGTAGTACTTGTTAGGAGATAGTCAGAAAATGGAAGACATTTCCAGGTAGGGTAGGAAAGATCCTGCCTGAAAGCTGCTGCCAGTTAGTTTATAATATTGTACAATGGACCAATAGCCGGACACAAAAAAGGCAGCTTCCTGTGTCCTTCCTATCTCCTGTGTCCTATTTCTCTAGTGGTGGGTCCAATAACTGTGTGTGTATAATATGACAGCAGCTTGAAACTGACTTGTAGTGACCCTGTTAAGCCTTTCAAAGCAAGTGAGATATTTAAGGAGTGATTTTATCAGTGCCACTCCTCTCCCATATGTTTCCATGGTCAAGTAGGATTTAAACTCAGGTGTCCTGGGTCCTAATGTGTTACTCTAACCACTACAACATACAGTGGTGCCTTGACTTACGAACGCCCTGACCTACGAACAATTTGACTTACGAACAGCTCCGGCCGCAAAATTTTGCTTTGACTTGCGGCCGGAGCTTTGACTTACGAAGGGAAAAAGGCAGGGGGAAAAGGCGGGAAATTCAAACCGTTGGTGGCAAAGACGCTGCTACTTTGTAGTTCTTTCGCCCCAATGGTTAGAGCAGGGGGTCAGGGAACTTTTTTACAGTACTTCTGCCGAGCAGGAGGAGGAAGGAGAGGCGGGGCGGCTCCGGATCGCCACCGGGCACGGGAAGCCGGGGCGCTCCCTGCCCATCCCTGGCGCGGGCCTACTCATGGCGTGGTAAAGGGCCGCCGAAGGCCCTGGGCTGGGCTGCGTGGGTCAGAGGGGCTCCTCCGTGGATGGGGCGTGCGGGAGGCGCAAGAGGAGGAAGGAGAAGCGGGGCGGCTCTGGATCGCCACGGGGCGCGGGAAGCCCGTGCGCTCCCTGCCCATCCCTGGTGCGGGTCTACTCATGAGTAAGCACCATGGAAAGCGCGGGTCTACTCGTGAGTAAGGGCCCCCTCCACCATGGCTGGCCCCGCCGCTACGGGTGCCGGTGCTTTGGAGGCCAGGCCCTGCAGCGGTGGTTGGAGTCCGGGAGGCCTCCTGGCAGCAGCGGTCACGGCAGTGAAGGTAAGGTGCTGCTTTTTCCTTTTAAAAAAGTTGTTCTGGGTGGGTTTTGGAGGGTAGGTTTGGGCTGGGAGGGTTACGTTTCTGTGTTTTTGTTTTGTTTTTTTGCAGTCTCAGCGTGGGACTTGCTCCAATGTTTATTTTTGGATTTGTTTGTTTTTTGTTTTTGTTTTTGTTTTTTGCAGTCCCAGCGTGGGACTTGCTCTGTTTATTTTCATTTATTTATTATTATTATTTGGTATTTTTTTCTTCGGCCAGAAAGGATTAATCGGTTTTCAATGCATTCCTATGGGAAATGGTGCTTTGACTTACGAACGTTTTGACTTATGGCCACCGTTCCAATACGGATTAAGTTCGTAAGTCAAGGCACCACTGTACTGGGTATCATTCACTGGGTTTGATAACTAGCACAGTAATACTACTTAGATTATGTGCATTATATCCATAATGCAATTAGAGTTACAGAATTGTAGAAGGGAAATAATTTCAGAATGACTTACATGCCATTGATTTATTACATTTCATTGTACCCATGGGTAGGGAGACAGAAAAAAGAGGCCTTTGCCGCAGGAATGGGGAATAAGAAACTCTTTAGATGTTTCTAGATTCCGACTCTGATCACTGTTTGGTGAGTTAGTTAGGGCTGATATGAGTTATGGTCCAACAACATCTTAAGGGACCCATATTTCCTACCCGTTGCTTTATAGCCTTTTCTGATTCAGCTGTATTGCAGGCATATAAAAGATGTGACATCAAAACAAAGATTCTGTTGCATCATTAGACTATCATAACTACTAGAGATGGGCATGAATCAGAGAAATGGTGATTCATTTTGATTCGTGATTTGTCAAGGTCAGCAAATAAAAATTATGAATTTGCAATTTTTTCTGATGAATTGATTTGTCAATTCGTTTTTTATTTAAAACCCCATAAAGTGGCCCCCCAAGGACCTAAAGACATCAAATTGCAGGGAAGCTTCCCCGACTCTCCTTTGCTAGCTCTGCAAGTTTGGTGAAGTTTGAGATTTAGACATCCAAGTTATATACACACAAGGAACCCCATCAAAAGTTCCCCCCAGGCACCTAGATACATCAAAATCACAGAGAAGTTTCTACCTACTCTCCTCTACAATACCCCCAAGTTAGGTTTCAGGCATCCAAGTTATACACCCACAAAGTGGGTCCCCCTAGGAAAGTGCCCTTTAGCAGCTGGTTTGGGAAAATCCAATCTTCACCAAACTTGGAGGGATTGTAGAGGAGAGTCAGTAGAAGCTTCTCTGTGATTTTGGTGTCTCTAGGTGTCTGGGGGCCATTTTAAAGCCAGACAAATTGACAAATCAAAAATTGCTAAATATTCATTGATTCGTATTTGTTGGGGGCATTGATTCATATGAATATGAATCAACAAATTAGCAATTTCTGAGCCAATTTGGTGATTGTTTTTTTTAAATTCATGCCCATCTCTAATAACTACCATTGTTGCAAGTGGTTATATTATCTCAGACCTCACGGAATTGTGGCATCTGTTACATAGGTGTGCAAGCAGTACTGTGTTCATGGAAGGCTAGACAATGATTTCACTTTCTTTAACCTTGCAGAAGGGAGGTATATCCACAGTGGTAGAAATGACGGCACTTTCACAGAGCATGCAGATACTGGGGCCTATTGGTTCTATGTGCACAGGAAGTCTGCAACAAGCCAGATATGTGTCACACATACTCACAAGAGAAAACTTATTTGTGAAAGCCTTTGAACGTCACAGCAGAAACAGAATGAAGCACATCAAAAGAAGCAACGAAAGGTTGTGAATAGTGCTACCATCCAAGATCTGAGGTGCTGTATGTCCAGGGATGTTGCTTCCAACTTATGACAACCCTGATAGGGTTTTCAAGATATGTGAGATAGTGGTTTTATCAGTGAATTTCTAGAGCTGAGCAAGTATTTGAACCCAGGTCCCCTGAACCCAAGTCTGATATTCTGTCCACTACACCCCACTGTAGAAGGAACAAAAACTGAACTCTGCATCTAAATAATATTTGTATTAATACTGCAGTGAAACAGTACGAGTCCACCGATCGTCTCATGTCTCAGAAACTATAGATAAACCAACGCATTATTATCATGTTGAGAAAACTGTTCACAGAATGTCATAATGGTTGCAGAACCATTCTCTTCCAACCATCTTTTGGCTAAATCTGATCTTTTCTAGCTAATTCAATTCATTTGATGAGATCTAAACTGTGCTTTTATACACTTATCTTTATGATATGAATTGCTTTCAACAATCCCAACAAGTGGCATAAATACGTATTACAGCGGAATCCTATATATACCTACTGAGAAGTAAAATTCTCCTGAGTACAATGGGGCTTACCCCCAGGTAAGAGTGCATGGGATTGCAAACGTAAACAAGTAAATAAAAAATTGCCATAATAACCTTCAAAATGTTCTCAAATGTGGCAATATAGAAAATAACCTGGAAAGTTATAATATAGTACAACCTCTAAAATGCTTCCAAAACACTTTGAATTTTCAGCACATCACATAGCACAGGCCTATATATCTTGCTTCATCAACTTCACTTCCCTCACCTTCATAAAAAAAAATTGAAAAATCGCTCAAGGGAAAACAGAGTTTCTTACATAAACGTTCAAGGAGACTTTGGGATGCTGAGGCATGCCTTTTAAATTGACTGTTTACCAATTTAGAGTTTAACATTACTGCAGCCTTTCTGAAACCTGGTGACCTTCAGATGTTCTGGATACAACTCCCATCAGCCTCAGTCAGCATGACCAATGTTGTGGTGATGGGAATTGTAATCTAAAACATCTGAAGGATCAACACCTCACAGAAGGCTGACTAAGGCTGCAGTCCTGTATACAGACTGGAGAACGAAGAAAGGCTTACACAGGACTCAGCGTCACTAACCTAGATGGGATGTACTTCTGAGCAGACAAATAAAGGGTGTAAGAAAAATGTAATATTTTCTCCCTTTTCCAGAAGGTTATCTCTGGTTCTTCACTGGTGTAAGGAAGAGTCCACTTTGTTTCCCATATTTGAAAAGGTCTTTTTTTGTCTGCTTGTTTGGACGGTGATCCATAAGGAAACAATTCCAGGCATTCAGGGTTTGATAAAGAAAATAATTCCTAGAAAGAATCAACTCATTCAGGAGACAATTTCAGCCCCAGTAAAGCTCAAAGCTTTCAGTAAGTATTATGAATCACAAGTAGCACTTTGAGCACAGGAAAGTAGAAAAGACATTTCCAGTTTCTGTAGTGATGAGATTTTCTGCTCCTTAAAACAGAGCCATCTCTCTGGCCAAATGGTGCCCTTAAGGGAAAAAAAAGTGTGAGAAATGCTTGTGGGATTTCTCAAGGGGAGAAAGCAAGCTGACTCCCTGGATCCAAAAAGCAAAGAAAACAAAGGCCCCAATTGTAACAGTAAACAGAGATGCAGGTGTCACCAGATTTCAACAGACATAATGTCTTGTTTTCTTGAGCAGAAATCCACCATATTCTTTAGGTTCTGTCACATAATCACCAGCCAACTGAATGGCATAAAAATGTTATTTGGCTTTGGTGAGTGATGGACCAATTAACACCAGCCTTAAATTCAAAAGGGGGAGGAGGAGACTGTAGATAGATATTTGATATATTTTAGTGACACACAATTATGCTGTGTTATGTACTGTTATTTTCCTTCCCAGCTACCAGACCCATCTTTCAGAGGAAGGTTCAAAGATAAAGTCTGTCATTCTGTATATTAACACATGTTGTTCCTCGGCCGACTCCTTTAATTATGTCACTGCTGATGGTTGGTCTTTAAAGTGCCACAACTTCTCCCCCTTTTTTGCTGTTGCCTTGTTTTGTGTCTCTTTTTGGAATGTTTACAGAAACAGACTTCAAAAGAAATGAATATATCACACAGAGGTCATAAATCTTTGCACGTATGAAATGCAACCATACACCACTGTCTCTCAGCATCTGCCATGAATGTTTTACTGTGTGATCACTGTTTTCCACCTCCTGTGTCTGAAGAAGTGGGCAAAGTTCCATGAAAGCTTGCATTAAAATATAATAGTTAGGCTTTGAAGTGCCACAACTTTTTTGTCTTTTTCCTTTGGTTCTGCTGGTACAATAAATAGAGTACATCCTAAGGTTTGAGAACAGAGGAGATGCACAAGCACACACACACTTACTTGACCTGTCCCTTCTCTCCACAGCCTCCATTGTGTCCTTTTTCTGTGTAGTCAAAATGACCTCTAAACCCTGCAAGCAGCACAGAAAGATTCTGCCCCCCTTCCTTTGTGTAGACTATTATCCTTTCATCTTGAAAGGTCATTGCGTATCAGTTGAAGAAATATGCCACTTAGCTCTGAGTGTTCTCTTTGTTTGAAGTGATTTGCCTGTGTGTTTTTTTAAATGGGGATGCTGGCCATAAACAAAATTGAAAGATTACCTTGTTTGCCTGCCTGCCTGCCCTCTCCCACTACCAGGAAACTAGAAGCTGCTACTATAGTGGGGTAAGAAGAACCATCGAGTGCTGACATGCTCTGAAAGACCTCTATAAGGTAGCAGGCACTTGAGTGACTTTGTAATCTTACCAGGCAGTTAAGGATTGTTTCAGTAAGTGGGGACTGTAGTGAAATTCAGGAGAATGTTTGGAAGAACTGAGTGGAAGAAAGAAAGGATAAGCATCTGGATATAAAGATTAGAACCATTCCCAAATGATTCAGAATGATTAGATTGGCAAAGCACCAGAGCCTTCTTCATAAACCGGAGTGGTGAGATCAGACGAGGCAGAAACAAGAGCTCCCTAAATACCACCACATGGAAATGACTACAAAGTTTTGAGGAGGGAGAGATCTGGATCAAAGTTCTGAGTGAGGTGAACATTTTCTCTTGTTGGCATGGCAGCATCGAACGTATTTATCACGTGGGTATCTGTTTGCCCTGCAATGCGAACTTTGTGGTAGAACATGTATTTGGAGATGCTGGTGAAAAATATCAAGGACTCGCTAAAGCCTGCCTTAAAAGAATGTTGTTGTTTAGTCGTTAAGTCGTGTCCGACTCTTCGTGACCCCATGGACCAGAGAACGCCAGATCCTCCTGTCTTCCACTGCCTCCCAGAGTTTGGTCAAATTCATCTTGGTAGCTTCGATGACACTGTCCAACCATCTCATCCTCTGTCGTCCCTTTCTCCTCTTGCCCTCACACTTTCCCAACATCAGGGTCTTTTCCAGGGAGTCTTCTCTTCTCATGAGATGGCCAAAGTATTGGAGCCTCAGCTTCAAGATCTGTCCTTCCAGTTGAGCACTCAGGGTTGATTTCCTTCACAATGGATAGGTTTGTTCTCTTTGCAGTCCAGGGGACTCTCAAGAGTCTCCTCCAGCACCACAATTCAAAAGCATCAATTCTTCGGCGGTCAGCCTTCTTTATGGTCCAGCTCTCACTTCCATACATCGCTACTGGAAAAACCATAGCTTTGACTATGCGGACCTTTGTCGGCAAGGTGATGTCTCTGCTTTTTAAGATGCTGTCTAGGTTTGTCATTGCTTTCCTCCCCAGAAGCAGGCGTCTTTTAATTTTGTGGCTGCTGTCACCCTCTGCAGTGATCATGGAGCCCAAGAAAGTAAAATCTGTCACTGCCTCCATATCTTCCCCTTCTATTTGCCAGGAGGTGATGGGACCAGTGGCCATGATCTTAGTTTTTTTGATGTTGAGCTTCAGACCATTTTTGGCGCTCTCCTCTTTCACCCTCATTAAGAGGTTCTTTAATTCCCCCTCACTTTCTGCCATCAGAGTAGTATCATCTGCATATCTGAGGTTGTTGATATTTCTTCTGGAAATCTTAAGCTTGGGATTTCTCCAGTCCTACCTTTCGCATGATGTATTCTGCATATAAGTTAAATAAGCAGGGAGACAATATACAGCCTTGTCGTACTCTTTTCCCAATTTTGAACCAATCAGTTGTTCCATATCCAGTTCTAACTGTTGCTTCCTGTCCCACATATAGATTTATCAGGAGATAAATAAGGTGATCAGGCACTCCCATTTCTTTAAGGACTTGCCATAGTTTGTTGTGGTCCACACAGTCAAAGGCTTTTGCGTAGTCAATGAAGCAGAAGTAGATGTTTTTTTGGAACTCTCTGGCTTTCTCCATAATCCAGCGCATGTTAGCAATTTGGTCTCTAGTTCTTCTGCCCCTTCGAAATCCAGCTTGTACTTCTGGGAGTTCTCGCTCCACATACTGCTGAAGCCTACCTTGTAGGATTTTGAGCATAACCTTGCTAGCGTGTGAAATGAGTGCAATTGTACAGTAGTTGGAGCATTCTTTGGCACTGCCCTTCTTTGGGATTGGGATGTAGACTGATCTTTTCCAATCCTCTGGCCACTGCTGAGTTTTCCAAACTTGCTGGCATATTGAGTGTAGCACCTTAACAGCATCATCTTTTTAGATTTTAAATAGTTCCACTGGAATGCCATCACCTCTACTGGCCTTGTTGTTAGCCATGCTTTCTAAGGCCCACTTGACTTCACTCTCCAGGATGTCTGGCTCAAGGTCAGCAACCACACTATCTGGGTTGTCCGGGACATCCAGATCTTTCTGGTATAATTCCTCTGTGTATTCTTGCCACCTCTTCTTGATGTCTTCTGCTTCTGTGAGGTCCTTACCATTTTTGTCCTTTATCATGTCCATCTTTGCACAAAATGTTCCTTTAATAGCTCCAATTTTCTTGAACAGATCTCTGTTTTCCCCCTTTCTATTATTTTCCTCTATATCTTTGCACTGTTCATTTAAGATGGCCCTCTTGTCTCTCCTTGCTATTCTTTGGAAGTCTGCATTCCATTTTCTGTAACTTTTCCTATCTCCCTTGCATTTTGTTTCCCTTCTCTTCTCTGCTATTTGTAAGGCCTCGTTGGACAGCCACTTTGCCTTCTTGCATTTCCTTTTCTTTGGGATGGTTTTTGTTGCTGCCTCCTGTACAATGTTACGAGCCTCCATCCATAGTTCTTCAGGCACTTTGTCCACCAAATCTAGTTCCTTAAATCTGTTCTTCACTTCCACTCTGTATTCATAAGTGTAGCGTTCACCCTTATTATGTTAAGTAGTCATGCATATTCATGTTGCAGGCTAATGTTGCTGAGAGGCGGAGCCGAGAGATATGTAATAAAGAGGCGGAGTCAGAGAGTGAGAGGGCAGTCAGTCAGAGTGAGAGAGTCAGGAGGGAGATGAGAGTGGAGAGTGGAGAGTGTGGTATTTGGGAGATCTGAGGTCTGATTAGTGAGAAGAGTGAATAAATACTGTTATAACAAATAGAAGGTTGAGATTGATGATAAATAAACCTGTAGAAGTTACTTATGATTAATTATCAAACATCTGTAATCAATAAACTTGTTTTATTTAAAAGACAGTGAGGTCTGGACCTTCATCTTCATCCTTCCATAAGTAAAGTATGTTGATTTAGTGATCAACTGGTGGCAGCGGGTGAAAAGGAGTATTGGTTTGCCTTCGTGTGCTCTGTGTTTGGAGAGTCAGGCAGGGGCCTCGAGGCGCGAACGCCACAATTGGTGTCCAGCGGTGGGATACGAAGAAATCCAGTCAAGCCTGAGTTTAAAGAGAATTTTTCTTGAGTCAAGGGTACCCTTTAGACAGAGGTCTGTGGTAAAGAAGTTTGGTTACCCACTAGAGCTTTTGGGAAAAGCTTAGTGGTGGGGGCTTCTGAACCCAGATCGGGGGGGGGGGGTCTAAGATAGGGAACGACTCTGAGAGAAAATTCCTGTGTATTTACCTCAAGATTTGAAGACCCAGTGGGCTAGCTTAAGATTCAAGACTCTGAGAGTTTAGGGAGCACTTGTGGAAAAAGCAGAAGCCAGGGGTCAGAGCGGATCTGAGGGAAGAGAAGAAAAAGCAAAGGCTTGAAATAGAAATCATTTCAGTGACTGGAAGTAAAAGAAGAAAGACAGGTCCATTATAAAATCAGTATAAACACACTCTAGAATAAGTAACTGAGATAAATATGCCACCCAAAGGAACTAAAAGGCCAGTGATAGTGGAAACTGAGTCTCAAGAGGCACAAAGTTTATTACATCAGGAAATGGAGGGAAATGGTGACCCTTTAACTCCAGGAGAGCAGTTGGAGACTGAGGAAAATGCCTCAGAAAGACCAGGTGTCCTAAGCTCTCAAGAGTTTGAAAAATGGAGGTTACAACAGGAATTCAAGTTTAAAGAATTAGAAATTAGAGAAAAAGCTCAGGAACTACAGCTCAAAGCTGAGCAAGAGGCCAGACAAATGGCATTTGAACAAGAAAATAGACAAAGAGAAAGGGAATTCCAAATACAGATGAAACAATTAGAAATAACCTCTCAAAATAACAACAATAATAACAGCTCCAATGAAGGAATTCTGGCTAAAATTGATCTTAAGAAATTTTCCCAATATAAGAAAGGGGACTGTCCTGAATCTTTTCTTATCGCTTTTGAGCGCGCGTGTTGGGACTTTAATATCAGAGATAGTGAACGGATGATTGTTCTGAGGTCACTAATAAGTGGAGAATTGCTTGAGATTTATTCTCAGATTCCCCTAGAACAGGCGAGAGATTTTGAAGCCTATAGAAAAATGGTATTTTCCAGATATTGCATAAATGCAGAACACCTCAGGCGAAAATTTCGTGCCCTTACTAAAAGACCTGAAGACTCGTATGCTCAGTTGGTGTCCAGTATCTGGACAAATGGATGACACGTGAAAAAGTTACTTCTCTAGAAGAGATGAAAATTGTGATAGGCTTAGAACAATTTTACTCTATTTTACCTGGGGAATTGCGCTATCTAGTTAGGGACAAAAATCCTAAAACTCTAATAGAAGCTGGTGAACAGGCTGATCATATTAGGGAGTACAAAGACCCCAGATTCTCTGAGGTAAAAGTTAACATGCCAACCTGGGACAACCATAAGAAATCCTTCAACCAACCTTTCAACAAACAGTACCACAGTAAAACATCAGGGAATGAAGGCCAGGGTGGTGCCTCATCTAAATTAGCATGGCCTAGTCCTCAGAACCAAATGAACTCTGAGGAAAAGTTTACCAAATCTCCTCAGAATGAGAGAAGGAATTATAAATGTTACAACTGCGGCCAGTCTGGACATTTACAGTTCCAGTGTATGAGAAATAAACTTAATACTGGGAAGAATGATAATCAAACCAAAAAAGTGTACTGTTTAAAACAAGTTGAATCCCCTGAGAGAAGCAGTAACCAGAGTCCTGTTTCCATGGCAACCACAGCTTCTACTGATCTTGAGGAGGACATTCCTGAAGCCTCTATAGTACATTGTTATTATATCAAAAATGACAATACCCTTCTCAAAAACACTGGTGAAGAGATATTAGTGGGAGGAAAGAAATACATTGCTATAAGGGACACAGGATCTCAAATTTCTATAGTATATTCTGATTTGATAGCCCAGGATGACATAATTCCAGGCAGAACTATGACCCTAAAAGGAATTGGGAAAGAAACTGTAGTGCTGAAAGTGGCAGAGGTTCAGATAAACTATGGGAATTGGTCTGGAAAGTGGCAGGTGGCAATTTCAGATGAAATACCAGCTGCTTTTCTAATCGGTTGGGACTTAATAGAGCATGTCAAGAGTGCTTTTGTACTTACACGCTCAAAGGGGGGCCAAACATCACCCACTGCAGCAGAATTGGATACAGTAGCAGAGGGAGGCCTGGAGAGAGAGAGTCCCTTGAATAACCAGATTAATAGTGGTGCTGAAGCTGATCTCATGCTTCTGAAGAATCCCAATAAACATTATTTTGCCCAGGAGCAGAAGGAGGACATTAGCTTGGGGGTTTGCTTTGAAGCAGCCAGAATGCCCACTGTATTGTCTCCTGAATGCCCTGAGAGATTTTGTATGTATAAAGACCTTTTGTATAGGGAAACTTTAGCCACCCCATACAGAGGAAAAGGAGAACCCCAAAAGCAATTAGTGGTCCCAAGTAAATACAGGGAGAAAATCATAAATCAAGCTCACAGTAGTTTGTTTGGGGCACACATGGGGATCACACGAACCAAAAGAAGGGTTGCCCAGAACTTCTTTTGGCCAGGTATGGGTAAACAGATTACTTATTATTGCAGAACTTGTGATGTCTGTCAGAGACGAGGAACAGGGCAGGACAGGACTAAAACCAAATTATGTCCTTTACCAGTCATCTCTACCCCATTCCAAAGGCTGGGAATCGACCTGGTGGGCCCTTTGCCTAAAGCCACCAGAAGGGGGAATAAGTACATTCTGACCATTATGGACTTTGCCACCAGATATCCTGAGGCAATTCCATTACGTAACATGGAAACTGACACGGTGGCAGATGCCTTAATCAATTACATGAGCTGATTGGGATTTGCTAGCGAAATAGTCAGTGATTTGGGAACTAGCTTCACCTCCAGACTGATAAATAGGTTATGGAAGGCTTGTGGGATAACCCAAATCAACTCTACACCATATCATCCAGAGACTAATGGACTAATTGAAAAATTTAATGGCACATTAGTGCACATGATTAAGGCCTATGTAGCAGAGAACCCAAATGATTGGGACAGCAAAATACAACCCCTATTATACACCTATAGGAGCATTCCGCAGGAAAGCACTGCATTCAGTCCTTTTGAGTTGTTGCTAGGACGGGAGGTACGCGGACCTTTAGATTTGCTCCGCATGAACTGGGAAGACCATAGTGAAAGTGACCCAGAGTCAGTAATAGAATATATGAACAGGTTGCAAAACACCCTGCAAAGGTCTCTGGAGATAGCCGGAAAGAACCTAAAGGCTGCCCAGACCAAGCAGAAGACCTGGTATGACAGGAAAGCCCGTGAAAGAACTTTTGGGCCTGAAGACGAAGTTCTTTTACTTAGGCCAGCCAAGGGTCACAAGCTACAATTAGCTTGGGAGGGTCCCTATAAAGTAGTTTCAAAAATGAACAATGTCAATTATGTAATTCAGAAGGAGGAGGAGGGTCACAAGGTTGTGCATGTCAACATCCTCAAACCTTACTATCGAAGAAATCTCTGGACCCTATATGCTATTAGAGAGGACCCAAGTGATAACGAAGAACTCATGTGCTGGGAAGGGAGAGGGGAACTATGTTTTAATCCAGAGGAGGTAAATCTAGGCCACTCCCTTACCACACAACAGAGAAAAGAAGTAGTGGAGATCATGCGAAATTACCAAACTATCTTCACTAATAAAACCTGGGAAAGCAAAGGGGGTAGTCCACCGAATTGACACCGGGGATGCCAGCCCCATAGCTGCTACCCCATATAGGATCACTGGGGATTATGTCGAGAAAGTATGACGGGAGGTCCAGGAGATGCTAAAGGCAGGGATAATCACCCCATCTGAGAGTCCCTGGGCTGCACCCATAGTACTTATAGACAAGCCCGACGGTAGCATTAGATTTTTTGCAGACGACATCCAGTGGACAACCGAGTGGCCGATGACCGCCAGTCGACGGAAAAGGTTGCGGAAGAAGGAGCCAGTGATCAACAGAGGGACTCCTGAGTGCCAGCAGACGTGTGTCCAGCTGAAGGAGGTGATAACGACCAGACCAGTCCACAGCGCGCCTGACTACAACAGGAAGGTGAAAGACTTGGACTTTGCAATTTTGGACTTTGCAACAGAGACTCAGACTGTGCCTCGAAAGCCCACTACATTGTCGCGGATGCGCTTTCCAGGAGGCTAGGCGAATGAGGAAAGAACTTACAAAAGAAACTGGAATGGACTATGATTTACTAGTTAATTATTTTATGTAAAATAAAATAAATTTATGTAAAAGTATTCTGATTGTGATTTCTGTAAGGTTAGTAATGTTAAATGTAAATTAATAAGTGTCACTGATAAGGTAAAGTATATTATTGAATAGTAGTGAAATGTTTAGTGTATAAGGTATAGTAATTGTTATATTAAATGTGGTATTGCCTATAGAATTGTGTTATATGGTAAGTAAAGTTTAATGCAATTGTGCCTGTTTGTTTAGGAGGAAAAACGCGTTTCCCCTCCCAAACAAACATATTTAAGGGGGGAGGTATGTAGCGTTCACCCTTATTATGTTAAGTAGTCATGCATATTCATGTTGCAGGCTAATGTTGCTGAGAGGCGGAACCGAGAGATATGTAATAAAGAGGCGGAGTCAGAGAGTGAGAGGGCAGTCAGTCAGAGTGAGAGAGTCAGGAGGGAGATGAGAGTGGAGAGTGGAGAGTGTGGTATTTGGGAGATCTGAGGTGTGATTAGTGAGAAGAGTGAATAAATACTGTTATAACAAATAGAAGGTTGAGATTGATGATAAATAAACCTGTAGAAGTTACTTATGATTAATTATCAAACATCTGTAATCAATAAACTTGTTTTATTTAAAAGACAGTGAGGTTTGGACCTTCATCTTCATCCTTTCATAAGTAAAGTATGTTGATTTAGTGATCAACTGGTGGCAGCGGGTGAAAAGGAGTATTGGTTTGCCTTCGTGTGCTCTGTGTTTGGAGAGTCAGGCAGGGGCCTCGAGGCGCGAATGCCACAATAAGGAATTTGGTTTAGATTATACCTGACTAGCCCAGTGGTTTTTCCTACTTTCTTCAGTTTAAGCTTGAATTTTGCTATAAGGAGCTGACGATCAGAGCCACAATCAGCTCCAGGTCTTGTTTTTGCTGACTGTATACAGCTTCTCCATCTTTGGCTGCAGAGAACATAATCAATCTGATTTTGGTATTGCCCATCTGGTGATGTCCATGTGTAGAGTCGCCTCTTGTGTTGTTGGAAAAGAGTGTTTGTAATGACCAGCTTGTTCTCTTGACAAAACTCTGTTAGCCTTTGCACTGCTTCATTTTGAACTCCAAGGCCAAATTTACCTGTTGTTCCTTTTATTTCTTGACTCCCTACTTTAGCATTCCAATCCCCTATAATGAGAAGAACATCTTTCTTTGGTGTCAGTTCTAGAAGGTGTTGTAAGTCTTCATAGAATTGGTCAATGTCAGCCTCTTCAGCATCGGTGGTTGGTGCATAAACTTGGATTACTGTGATGTTGAAAGGTCTACCTTGGATTCGTATTGAAATCATTCTATCATTTTTGAGATTGTATCCCAGTACAGCTTTTCCCACTCTTTTGTTGACTATGAGGGCTACTCCATTTCTTCTACGGGATTCTTGCCCACAATAGTAGATATGGTAATTGTCTGAATTCAATTCGCCCATTCCCGTCCATTTTAGTTCACTGACGCCGAGAATGTCAATGTTGATTCTTGCCATCTCCTGTTTGACCACATCCAGCTTACCAAGGTTCATAGATCTTACATTCCAGGTTCCTATGCAGTATTTTCTTTGCAGCATCGGACTTTCCTTTCACTTCCAGGCGCGTCCGCAGCTGAGCGTCCTTTTGGCTTTGGCCCAACGACTTCATTAGCTCTGGAGCTACTTGTACTTGTCCTCCGCTCTTCCTCAGTAGCATGTTGGGCGCCTTCCGACCAGAGGGGCTCATCTTCCAGCGTCATATCTTTTAGCCTTTTGTTTCTGTCCATGGAGTTTTCTTGGCAAAGATACTGGAGTGGCTTGCCAGTTCCTGCTCCAGATGGATCGCATTTAGTCAGAACTCTCCACTATGACCTGTCCGTCTTGGGTATCCCTGCACGGCATAGCCCATAGCTTCTCTGAATTACTCGAGCCCCTTCGCCACGACAAGGCAGCAATCCATGAAGGGGCTTAAAAGGATAGCTATTGTCAAATACTCACCCCAATCTACCAGGCCATTTGCAGAGAGAGTGGTGGAAACATAAGATACGATTTTGGCTGAAGGACTGCAATTCGTTTCCTTTAGTTTTGTATTGAGTGTGAAGGGTGAAAGCAGTGTGACTTCCTTTCTCGCCCACCTCCTTTTCCTCCATTCAAAATGGTGTAGTGCAGTCAGCCAAAAGAAACTCTCCACTGCTGAGTGTCTGCTGATGAAAAAAAATCCAACAACCAAGGTGAATAGTTACGCAAATGGCACTAACTTTTGGACGTGAATTATTGTAAGTTAAGAAATCTCTGTAAGCATTATCTGGTGTATGTTGAGTAGTGCAACTCAGTAAACAACAGATCATGTCTATGGAGAATTCTTAGCATATGACAAGTCACTTCGAAAAGTAACGCTATTTGCCTAACTGGGAACAGGATTTCAGTCATTAAGTTACCTTTCCCCAGATGTGTTAGTCTACAAACTACCTTATGTCATTCCACAGAATGGTTTAGAAGCTGTCTGAAGACTTAGGAACAGTTTGGGAATGATGAAAATAAGAGCTGTATACAAATCTGTTGCTGATAATGGATGTGCACAGCTTGAACTACAATGCTGTAAGTTACAACACTTCTCTGGCTGAGGTGTTCTAGGAGCTGTAATCCCCCAAAAAGGAACTTTTTGCATCTCTGATATCCTGTGAGGACCATGTGAACTGCCTTGAATTCCATAATGTATGAAAGGTGAGGTATAAATCCACTAAATGATATACATTGAATGCTTCATGTCATTTTGTGCATTGAGTAAAATGAATTTTCTTTGGAAATACGTGAGATATATATAAAATTTAGCACAGCAATTCAAAATCCTGGAAGGAAAATGAATTCTACTCATGATTCAAAAATAAAAATGCCCACAGACCTCCACACATGAATATATTGCAATGGTCACAGCTGAAATTTCATTTTCAACACCATTTCAATCCAAGCCCTAGCAAACGTCTGCAGGATTTTAAAAAAAATTTCGACCAATTATTTTTACTCTGCCACTGCTTCCCCATCTTCCCAATTGCTGTCTTCAGTTTAATTAAGACCCTGGAATATTCATACAAAGATGGGGTCACGCTGCATCATGGGCTATGTGCTTTTCAAATGGTATAAAACAATTTAGCATTCCCTGTGCCTATGCGTTTTCACTTGTAAAAATAAAGATGCTTTATTGAGAAGTGATTGAAATGCCATGAGGGGGGGAAGATGCTTTAGCTCTCATGCATATGCATTTCACTCACAAGAATGCAGATGGTTTGGCAAGAAATGATTAAAATATTGGGGCATGGAGATAGTGTAAAAATACATACTGTGGCTTATCTATATAAGCATAAACCTTAAGCACATATGGCAAAAAGTGGTAGATCTTACAATGGCTGTCAGAATTTTGCGATCAAGAGTTTAGAAATGATCAAATTAGATGTTATTACCAGCAGTGTGAACAACTTTGAAACAGAATTAGTCAAATTAAGGGAGGGCAGTTTACTCAATGGCTATTAGGCGACAGCTAATACATCCAGTATGAGAGGTGATTCCAATTGCTGGGAAATCCAAGCAGGAGCGTACTAGAGGATTAATTTCCTGCTTGTGAGCCATAGTGGGAGCAAACAGCTAGGCTAGATAGGTACTTGGTCTGATCGAGCACTCTTCTTCTTAAATTCTTATATCATATTGTAATGGGATTTGTTCTAAATGAATCTTGAGGGATTCGCTAAAGCAAGGGTGGGCAACATGTCTCCCAAATGTGGCCCTGCAGCACCCCTGATGACCTCTAGTCCTCTAAATACCTCTAATTTATTTTCTTCTCAAAAAAATGTTGGCCCAGACATTCCCTTTGAGCCACATGTGCATGTGGTGGTGGGGATTTTTGTCATGTTTTGAGCCCTCTCAGCACATGGTGGTGGTAGGGGGAGGCAAAGTGTTTAAAATATGGGTTTGGCTACCAAAAGGTTCAAGAGGGCTTTTAAATTACCCCCACCATTCTAATGTTTCTGAGAAAAGGGAAGGGATTGAAAGTGCAGGTGTGACTCTTTCAGGTCCAGGTTTGGGCATGTGGAGTCTCTGGACTCCTGAAGCTGCCCACCTCTACTTTACACAAGGATGATGAAACTGTGGCTTTCAAAGGTGCTCTTGAACTCCAGCCTGTGGGACTCCAAGGCAACACAGCTATGTGTCAGGGATACATCCTGAGGGCTGAAACAGTCCCCCTCACTTGTCTTATGCCCCTTATTTCTGTATTTCCTTATGAGACTGGGAATTGCTCAGGAAGGGGTTGATGGGACCAGTAGGAGGTCTCTCCTCAACAGGTGAGCATTTCCAAGCCTTTCTGGAACCATCCCTTTGCCTCCCACCCAACTGCTGCACTGGTTTTCTTCACCTTTCTTGCACAGAGTGTTTGTTACACTCTGCAGGAAAGACAATGCCACACACCACTCAGTGCTGTTTTCATTTACATTATTCACATTTTTGTTGTTTTTCTTGTTTTTCTGTAATTGTTTTCATTACAACAATTCAGTGCTGCTGGTGAATCAGATTAATTAATTGGATCAGATTGCACCAAAACATGGGTCATTAAAGGCCAATATTTGGCCACTGTGGAATAAATTGAAAGCAATCAGTTTCATTTTTCCTGCCTCTTCTCCTCCTTCCCACCATTTTTTGCTTGTCCTTTGCCACCCCACCATGGAATAAAGAGGCGAGACACATGTGTTGGATTAATTAGGGCCACACTTTATTAAACATGTAACTTTAATTCTTATTGTTCCCCAATCAAGGGGGCCTGCAGTAGTGCGGGATCAGGTTTGAGGCCGAAGGTCTCACAGGACCCCCTCCCCAACCACATTTGGGCAAGTCCCACGCCCCATTGTTGCGTGGTCCCATGGACAACACGATGCTGGCCGGCACCTTAAGCAAACCCCCCCGGGCCTGTAAGTCCCCTCTCATTGGCGACCCATGGCCCAGGGAAGGCCCCAGCGTGTTCTCCCCCCGGCACTGTAACCTCACGATCCGCAGTACTGTGAGGTTAGTCAGGCTAGCACGTTCATTGTATTCCCAGGGCACTCACCGATCGTTGTTGTTTCCACACTACCTGCCACCAAAATGGGGCTAGCTCAGTTATGCTCCATTTCCCCCATCAAACTAAACACCTCAGCACGCAGGCCCCGCTGAAAGTCTGTCAACAATAACTCCATGCCCTGATCTGATAAGTGAACACCATCACCTCTGTACAACTCTGGCCTATCCAAACAGATATCTGGATGACCAGTAACTGAACCTAAACCTTGGCACATTGCCCTACAAACTTCCCTATTAACTTTCCTCTTGGCCCAGTTTAAGTAATGTGGGTCACACCCCGCTCTCCAAACATAACACGGAACCATAGTGGACCAGACCAATCTGGTTGCAGGGTACCTGCTCTTCCACTCCTGCAGGTCCCTTAATATTTCCAAAATAATTGCTTTACCACAGTGCTTGGCCAAATCATTGCCCCCTAAATGCACCAACAATATATCCAGGGGCAAACCCGAAACTCCCGAGTCACTTGTTTGTCGAAACTCCACCCACATCATGCCTCTCCGTCCTGTCCATTCCAGCCAGGCAGTTTCCCAGGCCCAAATCTCGGCCCCATGCTGTCCTAGCAGCATACTTAACTGCCCAAAAGGTACAACTGTGGCCCAACATCTGGATCCTCCATCTCTGCTCGAGTGTGGCAACACCTGAAATGAAACAGAAAAAACACAGCCAGACACCCACCTAACACTGTGGCATGTCACGAACATTAAGACTATATTTCTTTGATGTCCATCTCCCCAGCCTCTTAATGGCTTCTGGGTTGTAACCCAGCATAGCTGCAGTCGATGCTGCCTCAATACGGAATGAGTGTGTTCTGAAACGCCAACCATGCAAACCCACCTGCTACAATGCAAGGTCAGTAACCTTCCAAAACTGATACCTGGTTAGTGGGGATCCGTCACCATGGCAAAACAAGTATCCTTGCGATGGTCCCCTGTTTCTCAAAAATGCCTGCAATGCCCATACTGAGCAAATTTCTATGATGGAACATGGACCTAATATAACGTAAGTCCCTTTGCCAACCTGATCAATCTTAGACCGACGTATGCGCAAAGGAACCACCCCGTCTAAAGTAGTTGCATCCTCCATTTGTAATGCCGTGTGTGAAACATCATGTTTTGCAGCAGCTACCACCTCGCTAACCCTCAAGGCCCCCAAAAAAGGCAATCAACATGGCTGCCTGAAAGAATGTAGCCTCATAGGTGTCCCGGCAGATGGTACCCCACAGTCTACTAAATCTAACTAATATGTCTGGGGTCATAGGAGACCTGTCATCATGCGCTCTCACCCGCTCCTTGTTCCACCCCTCGATCATCTTCCTAACTCTAAAATCAACTGTGGAATCTTGAACCCCAAGTGCCTTAGCTTGGAATGCCAAGGCAGACATTTTGCCCTGAATTGAATTGGGGGCTAAATCTTTCCTATGCAGATAAACTGCAAATTGCTGTAAGTGTTCAACTGGCACCGGCCATACTGGTTCCAATCCTTCCTCCAGCCTAAACAATCTAAACTTCTCGTTCACTGCCACGTATCCATGGCGAGTCCTAGGGGCAAGAGCCAGCCCTATTGCTCTTGTGGTCTCCCCTTTCCAATCTGCCATACCTCAGCTGAAAGAACCTCGGGTAACCTGCAAGCTCCTGGAGCCAATGCCCTGGACCGCTCGATCTGTTGACGGGACAGGGCGTCAGCAATGCTATTATCAAGACCGGGAATATGCCTAGCCTGAACAACAATATTAAACTGTAAAGCCCGTAGTACAAACGCTCGTACTAACCACATAACCTGCTCTGATTTGGATGTTAAGTTATTTATGATATGAACAACTGCTAAGTTGTCACATCAAAACTTCACAACTGCATTGGCCCATTCTTGAGCCCACAAGTAAAGGGCACCCAAAATGGGAAAGAATTCTAAAAATGTCAAATCTCTCATCAACCCCTTCTTGTGCCACTCGTCTGGCCAGACTTCTGCACACCAATGCCTGCTAAAATAAATACCGAACCCCATGGATCCTGCGGCATTGGTCTGTACTTGAAGCTCTGCCCCCAGTCTCAGTTCTGATCTCCAAAATGACACTCCGTTAAAACCCTCAATGAACTGTAACCAAACTTCCAAGTCCTGCCTCATACGTTGAGTCATCCTTATCTTATGGTATGGTTTGCGTAGGCCACTCATAGCCACGCATAACCTCCTAATGAAAGCCCTCCCAGGTGCAACCACTCTCAAGCAAAATTAAGGTGCCCCGCTACTTCCTGAAGCTCTTTAAGCGTAACTTTCCTCTGGCCTCTCAAGTGAATTAGTCTTGCCCGAAGCTCCGCAATTTTCACTGCTGGTAGCCTACAGGCCTGTTGCCAGGTGTCCAATTCAATGCCTAAAAACGTTAGCACTGTGGAGGGCCCCTCCGTCTTCTCATCAGCCAATGGAAGCCCTAACTCACAGGCCATTGACTGAAAGGCATCCATTAACAACCTGTAACAGCCAGTACCCTTCTCACCACAAAAAAGAAAATCATCTAAATAATGGGTGGAGCTATTTAAACCTGTCCTGTGCCTCAGCTCTCATTCCAAAAAGGAACTAAATCACTCAAACCCTGCACAGGAAACTGAACAGCCCATCTGCAGGGCCCTATCCATAAAAAACTATCCCTGAAAAGCAAAACTCAGGAGCTCAAAATCATCAGAATGTACCGGAAGAAGACAAAATGCTGATTGGATATCACACTTTGCCATTTCTGCTCCCACCCCACAGGACCATATCATGCGAACCGCTGTGTCAAATGAGGTATAGCGTACTGAACAAAGTTCCTGCGGAATGCTGTCATTTACTGATTCACCCTCTGGATAGGACAGATCGTGAATGAGTCTGAACTCACCCGGCACTTTTTTGGGAACTATCCCTAGTGATGATACTCTAAGATTAGGCACTGGTGGGTGCGGAAATGACCCAATGACCCTGCCCTCTCGGACCTCCTTGTCTATCTTAGCCCTAACTATATGTTCCATCCCGATTACTGATTTTAAATTATTGGCAAAAGCGGCGTTCCATTCACCTGTCACAGGTATCCTAAAACCTAACTGAAACCCCTCCAAAAGATAAGTGGCATCTTCCTTTATTGGATACTTCGCTAACCATTGTCCTAGGACCTTGGACTTTAATGGGGCTGGGTCCCTTTTGCATTGTTGGGGGGGGCTGTCCGGCCTCCTAGCTCCCCTTGATTCCTTGCCACCCCCTTTTTGTGGGCATCCCTTGAAGCATCTTGAGCTGGCATGCAACCCTCCACATGTGGAGCACTCATGCCGGTACCAGCATGCCTTCCTGGAGCATGATCCCTTTGAGTTAAACTCCCAGCAGAGCAGGCAGGGTTGAACCACCTGCTCTGCTGTGACACGGGGTATATTAGCCAGGGCTGTCTTTCGGATCAAATGACCTCTGTCAAATCTATCACCCTGAACTGGGCGGGCCGGAGTCATGGTCTGAAGTCCAGGATGCGGTTCGTCCCATCTCAAGTTAGGATGTATTGCTGCCCTCATGCGGAAATTCTGATCATAAAGGAGCCAGGTCTGACCTGGGAAATCTGTGTATGCCCTCTAGATTAGGTCTAGATACTGAAACAAAGATAAGGCTCTCCAAGGCTGGGCCTTAACAATCACTCCTGTGTATATGATAAAACCTAGTAACCAATTGGCCCAGGTTCGCTGTGTCGCCGCCTTTCTTTCTCAACCTCATCCTCTTTCTCCAAAGACTTGGCATCTACATCACGATTCAGTAAATCAAAAACATCTACATACTTTCCTTTTCAAATACGCTCCTTCATGGTAGGTGTCAGGTGGTCCTCAATCAGAAGGGCATAGTCTCCAAAAGGAGAGGCCTCAAAGGCACTGAATTATATCCAGTGTCAGGCACTGACGGATATGGCCAGACTCCCACACTCACTGTAGGTCCTAAAGGGGCTGGAAACGACGTCTGTGGATAAGGTGCACTCCATGTATTGTTATTCCTCCCTGAAAAGGCTACCTGACCTGCTATTGCCATTGGCCCCGGAATTGCTGGATGTGCTCACCCCAGTTGATCCATGGCTTGATCACTACACCAAGGCCAAAATATCGCTGCCCTGCTGGTGTCCGGTGCAACGGCTAGCTCACCTGCTATAGCTGTGCTGCCCTCGCAGTACAACAAACTCCCCTCACCATCGTGCTGGGTATCAGTTGCCACATTGCACCTCTGCATCTCAGTTCCCCTGGCAGACCCTGCAGACTGTTCTTCATCCAGTACAACTATCTCCACTGGCCCCGACACCTGTTCTTGAGCTGCAACACACCTGCCTCTGGCAGTCACCACCTTCTATGTACTTGGAGCATTGCCCTCAAGAGCTGCAAATCGAGACAACAGATCATCAGCTAGGGCCTTTAACTTTGTCTGCTTATGAGCCTTGGAATCCCTTGGTGAACATCTGGGTTGGGGGTCCCCGCTCGCTGCCAGGGCTCGCCCAGCCCGCTGTTCCTCCAAGGCCGTAATCTTAGCACGGAGCAATTCCCACACTGGCCAACCCTCCTCATCAGAGGAAGAAAGCTCCGGTGGGGGCGCCACTGGTGCCTTGCGTCTTACTGGCTGTTTACCCTTGCTCTTACCTTGCCATTTCTTAGGTGCCATGACTGGTAACCACTAGCCAATTGCTATAACCAAATATCAACACAATGTCCTGCTTAACAAAATCTTTCCTTCAGAAGTGGAGAGCAGGCTGTGATACAGCCACTATGCTCACCCAGAGCCCAATGATAACTTTAAGCTTTCTGTGTATTTATTATATGTAGTATTTATTTATTTATTTTAATTTATTCATGAATTTAATAAGCACCAATTATGCTGAACAGCCAATGCTGGGGGGGGAGTAAATAATGTCCTATACTTCTAGTTATAATACTTCCCAAGGAACTGTCCCAACAGGAGAGCCCACTGCCCCTCTTTTCCTCAATATGCCTCTTGCCCAAATATCTATATCTATATCTATATATATATTTATTCCTCTACTATACTTATTTCCCTACAATTTATTTAATTATTTAATATTGAAGCTGACTAGTAAAAGGTATTATTCCACCAAAAATGAGGGGGGGGGTGATGATAGAATCTGTCCCCCCCAAGCAAGCTGGGGCTCCCAAATGGGGAGATTCCCCCCTAAGCGGGCCCCTCACCCCCCTCACTATCCTACTTCCCCTTTATATGCTTAATTTATTTTATTTTTATTTATTATTAATATTCCTTTTCTTTTCTTTTTCTTTTTTAAAATTCCTATTTAATTTCAAAATCCTCTTCAGATTGCCAACTGGCAATCCAGATGTCCCACTACAGGGGCCTGTCCCCCCAAACCATGAGGGAGTACCGATGCACCCCTTCAGCCGAAGCTCCAAATCGAAAGTGCTGCGCCACATGCGTTCGCGGAGTGCAGCACTGCATCAACCGGAGCTAAGAAAGAAAGCCTCAAAAGAGGCTTAGAGGGCGGGGAAACGCCAATATATACTGTGTCTCCCCGCCCCGTCCTCAGGATGAAGAGCGAGATTCTCATCTCGCCTCATCCCGGGGGGGGGGGGGCAGCAAAGAAGTCCCGTTCTGGCGACGTGCGCCGATGGGACAACCATTTGTCCAAGAAATTGCACAGCTCAATGCTCTTAAGAATTCATGTGGAGGAAAGATGCCACTTCCTGCAGGCATTCGAAGTCTTCTCTGTAGGTTTGTGTTTCTTCTGGTGGGGGAAGGGGAGGAGGACCAGGAAACATCTGAGAAATCCTGCAAAATTTCTCTGTTAAAAAAAAAACCTTGCACAGAATAATCTCTTTTTGAGAAGAAAAGGGGATATTTCCTTGCTGATAGATAGATAAGAGATATAGAGAGATATGTGCTTGCTTATCTAGTTAGCTAGCTAGCTATTGATTTCTCGCAAACAGCAAGAAACTAAAATGTTCACATTGCTAATATGGAAGACTTTTTAAAAGGCTTAAATTCTCCTGCATCAGCACCCAATTTGAGTGGCCCTAAATGTTTTTTTCAAGGGAGGACTTCTTTATGTAGCATTCAATTGAAGCCCGTGAGAGTGGAAACAATATATTGTGTAGTATGTAGCCACATACTGTGCAGGAAGAGGCTGCCATATGTATACTACAGTAATGTGAAAAAGAAAGTATACCCTCTTTGAATTCTATGGGGTGTGTTTTTTAATATTTTTATTATTATATGACACATCAACAAACAACCATCACAAAGTACAACAGGGAAGGAAAGGGGGGTAAAACAAAACAAAACAAAACATAAACACAGGGAAGTATTTGCATTCATACAATATCTAATATACTCTTGACTTCATGACTGTGATACAATACTAGAATCCATAATCTATAATATATTCTCTACTCATATCTGTTTCTGGGCCCAATCATAAAACATTTTCCAGCTTTCTTTAACATATATTCTCGGGTTCTCATGTAATGTCTCTGACAGTCTATCCATTTCTGCAATATCTAATAATTTTTTAAGTAGCTCTCTTTCTTCGGATTTTCCTGAGTTTTCCACCTTTGGGCCCAGATCAGCCTTGCAGCTGTAAATATGTGCAGCAACATATATTGAATTTTTTTTTCAACAATTTCTGGCATTATATTCAACAAAAACATTTCTGGTTTAAAAGCTATTTCTTGTTGTATGATTTCTTGTGAAATATCTTTTATCTGTCTCCAAAAGCTTTTTGCTTTATCACATGTCCACCAGATATGGAAAAAAGTTCCTGATTGCTAAGAACATTTCCAAGATGAGTTGCATGCCCCCGGTGCCATTTTTGCCAATTTTACAGGTGTAAAATGACATCTATAAAACATCTTTAAAACATTTTCTCTCAGGTTTGCTGGTTTGAGCCATCTATAGTTCTCATTCCACATTTGAGTCCAATCATCTATATCTATATTATAACCAAAATTTAGTGCCCATTTAATCATCACTGTTTTTACCCTTTCATCCTCTACATTATATTCTATCAAAAAAGTATAATTTTTTTTATAATCTTATCATTGGTAGAAATCCATAATTCATCCACCTGTACCTTCCCCTCATAAAAGTCCACAATTTTATCTTTTTTAAACCCTTATTCCAATTTTAGCATTGTCCACCAGTCTGTTTGTAAACCCATTTCCTTCAACTCTTGTATATTTTTTAATTGTTGCTCTTTGGTTAATATGTCTTTGTACGTATATCTCAATTCTTCCAACATTAAAGAAGGTTGAGTAAATGCTTCCAGCAGTGCTGGAATTTTTTCATACATTTGCTCCTGGAAACTTTACCAAACCTGGTACAATGCTTTCCTTACAATATGATTTAAAAAATTGTTTGATCTTTACCCTTACCATACCATATATGTGCATGCCATCCTAATCTCAGATCATGTCCTTCCAATTTTAAAAAATCTTTGGTCTACCAATGTAATCCATTCCTTTATCCAGTTCAGTGCACAAGCCTTATAGTATAGTAAGCAGTTTGGTAAGCCCATTCCTCCTCTTTCTTTTAAGTCCTGTAGAGCTTTAAATTTTATTCTTGATTTTTCAGCTTGCCATATAAACTTGAATTCTATGATTTTACATATCAGGATGCAATAAAAATCATCTGGTCCTTAGCAGGTCTAAAAATTAGGTAAATACAACCTCAGATGAACAACACATGACATATGACATTGTGTCATAATTTATTTTACAAAAATAAAGCCAAAATGGAGAAGCCATGTGTGGAAAACTAAGTACACCTTATGATTCAATAGCTTGTAGAACCACCCTTAGCAGCAATAAATTGTAGTAATAATTTTCTGTATGACTTTATCAGTCTCTCACATCATTGTGGAGGAATTTTGGCCCACTCTTTACAACATTGCTTCAGCTCATTTAGGTTTGAATTCTTTCAGCCTGTGACGCCAGACCTGGTGGACAAAGTGCTTGACCGCTGTCGGGCCACCACCTCCTCCCTTGACCCTTGCCCGGCCTGGCTAATCAAAGCAGCCAGGCCTGTAACAACGGAATGGGCCACAGCAATAATTAATGGGTCTCTCCAAGAGGGCAAGGTTCCTCTTGCCCTCAAGGAGACACTCATTAGGCCCATAAGGAAGAAACCAAATTTGGCGGTGGATGATATTGGAAATTATAGGCCCGTCGCCAATGTTTCTTTCCTTAGCAAAGTGGTGGAGAGGGTGGTGGCAGACCAGCTTCAGACACTTTTGGACGAAACCAACGCCCTGGACCCATTTCAGTCGGGCTTCAGGCCGCGTTATGGCACAGAAACGGCACTGGTCGCACTGTTGGATGACCTGTTGAGGGAGGCCGACAGGGGCAATATGTCCTTGTTGGTCCTCCTCGATATCTCAGCCGCCTTTGATACCGTCGACCACGGTATCCTCCTGGGGAGGCTCTCTGAGTTGGGAATCGGTGGCCTGGCGCTTGCCTGGCTCTGATCCTTCTTGGAGGACCGTCCCCAGAGAGTACAGCTTGGGGAGAATGTTTCGGCCCCATGGAGTCTCAGTTGTGGGGTTCCGCAGGGGTCGATCATCTCCCCAATGCTGTTTAATATCTATATGAGGCCGCTGGGTGGGGTCATCAGGGGGTGTGGTGCTTCGTGCCATCAGTACGCTGATGACACGCAGCTCTACATCTCCTTTTCATCTACTTCAGTGGATGCTGTTCTGTCCCTTCAGCGCTGCCTGGAGGCTGTACTGCAATGGATGCAGTTGAATGGGTTGAGGCTGAACCCGGACAAGACGGAGGTCCTGAGGGTGGGAGGTCCCTCCATCGGCGGTTTGGGCGACTCCCTTTCTTTTGGGGGGACGACCCTTACCGCAAAGAGTGAGGTTCGCAGCTTGGGGATACATCTGGACCCGGCGCTTACCATGGAAACCCAGGTGGCGTCCGTGGCCCGCTCCGCCTATTTCCATCTATGGCGGATTGCCCAGCTGTGACCATATCTTGATGGGGAGGCCCTCACTACTCTTGTCCATGCGCTCGTAATCTCGAGATTAGACCATTGTAATGCGCTCTACGTGGGGCTGCCTTTGAGATTGATGCGGAAACTTCAAATGGTGCAGAATGCGGCAGCCAGGCTTCTTAGTGGGGTGAGGAAATTTCAGCATATCTCTCCCACTCTGGCTGCCTTGCATTGGCTGCCCATTCGTTTCCGCATTGACTTCAAAGTGTTAATGATGACGTATAAAGCCCTAAACGGTTTGGGACCTCGATACTTGGCAGATCGTCTTCTCCCACCTAGATCTACCCGAATCACCTGGAATAGCCAGCAGGGACGGCTGAGGGGCCTAATGCCGAGAGAGGCCCAGAAAGAAAGAACAAGAAACCGGGCCTTCTCGGCAGTGGCCCCTCGGCTATGGAACAGCCTCCCAACTGAAATTCGTCTGGCACCCTCGCTGGGTGTTTTTAAAACTCATTTGAAAACTTGGCTTTTCAGGCAGGCCTTCCCTCCAGTCAATTGATCTTTACTCTTTCATCTTGGTACTGATTTAATTTAATATAAGTGTTAAAATTATGATGTTTTAAATCTTATGTATTATCATGTTTTATTATGTATGTAAGCCGCCCCGAGTAGACTTTGCTGGTGTGCTTAGGTTCCTTGTTCTGTTGCACGATCCAGTTTCGGCCAAGCTTTAGCTGTCGGACAGATGGCCTCACATTTGACTTTAGAATATTTTGGTATACAGAGGAGTTCATGGTCGAAACAATGATTGCAAGGTTGCCAGGTCCTGTGGCTGCAAAACAAGCCCAAATCATCACCCCTTCACCACCATGCTTGACAGTTGGTATGAGATGTTTATGCTGATAAGCTGTGTTTGGTTTTCACCAAAGGTGATGCTGTGCATTATGGCCAAATATATCCACTTTGGTCTCATCTGTCCAAAGGACATTGTTCCAGAAGTCTTGTGGTTTGTCCAGCTGCAACTTTGCAAACCTAAGTCATGTTGACATGTTCTTTTTGAGAGAAGAGGCTTTCTCCTGGCAACCATTCCAAACAAACCATACTTGTTCAGTCTGTTTCTAATGGTACTGTCATGAACATGCTAACCAAGGCATGTAGTCTGAGATTTAACTCTTGGGGTTTTGGCAATGTCTCTGAGCATTGCACGGTCTGACCTTGGAGTGAATTTGCTTGGACATCCACTCCTGGAAAGATTGGCAACTGTCTTGAATGTTTTCCACTTATGAATAATCTTCCTCACTGTAGGATGATAGATTTTAAACTGTTTGGAAATTGCCTTATAATCCTTCCCTGATTAATGAGCAGCAAAAAGAGGTTACTTACCTGTAACTCTGGTTCTTCGAGTGGTCATCTGTGAATTCACACTAATGGGTTAATCTGTGCCTGCGCAGAGCAGCCTCGGAACTTCCCGGATCTCGAGCACATGGTTCTGGGACCTCCCACACACTGGCTATAACCCCGCCCCCAGCACCGAGTGCCTCAGTTCCTTAGAACCGTCCGCCGCTGCACAGCATGCAAGTAGCACATGTGACGGACAGTGGGGAGGAAGGGTGGGGAGTGTGAATTCACAGATGACCACTCAAAGAACCAGAGTTACAGGTAAGTAACCTCTTTTTCTTCTTCATGGTCTCTGTGAATGCACACTAATGGGTTACTAGCAAGCTCACTTACCCGGAGGAGGGACGTCACGAAAGCACTGAAGACAGGACAGCATGACCCACCACAGCCTCAGCCTTGGCCCGGACATCAAGGCGGTAGTGACAGGCGAAGGTGGATGGTGCGGCCCATGTAGCAGCCCTACGTATGTCCGCAATGTCCACCCCTCAAAGAAATGCGGTTGAAGAGGCTACAGCCCTTTTTGAGTGGGCCTTAACTGTGCCTGGGAGAGGAACCTTAGCTAGCTGGTAGGTGAGGCGTATGGTCGCCACAATCCATCTGGAGATGGTTTAGGAAGTAGCCGGCGCCCCCTTAGAGGGGCCATGGAAGGTTACAAAGAGTCTCTTTGAGGTATGGAAAGTGGCAGTTCGGTGAACATAATAAGAGAGAGCCCGCTTAACGTCTAAGGAGTGCAACGCTCTCTCCAGTGGTGAGGTAGGTGCTGGGAAGAAGGTGGGCAGCCCAATCGGCTGACTTAAATGCAAATAAGATGACACCTTAGGTAGGAAGGAGAGGATACAGGGTCACCTTGTCAGGGTGAAACTGGAGGAATGGAGAGTCCACCCTCAAGGCAGCAATCTCCCCTGCCCTTCGAGCCAAAGTGATTGCAAGAAGAAAGGCGGTCTTCAAGGTCAAAAGATGGTGTGACACTGAAGCTAAGGGTTCAAATGGAGGCTTCATAAGCCTACCAAGGACCAGCTGGAGTGACCACTGTGGCGTGAGAGGCCTGTAGTCCAGGCACATGTTCCTCAGCCCACGCAAGAATTGTTTCAGTGTAGGGTGTCGAAAGAGTGCAGCTGCCTGAGAGGAAAGTGGCTGATGGGCCACTATAGCTGCCATATACACCTTTAAAGTCAATTGGGAGAGACCACGCTGAAACAAGTGAAGTAGAAAGTGCAGAACTGTGTCGAGAAATGTTGGGCTGACTGGTAAGTGATGGAGCGTCGTGAATTTACAGAAAGCTTTCCACTTGTAAGTGTATGTCAGGGAAGTGGAGCATTTACGGGCCAGACTAAGAACTTCAGCTATAGATGGGGAAGCCTTCATGCCTTGAAGTGAAGAGACTGCAGGTCCGGGTGGAAGATCCTGCCCTGGTCCCGGGTCAGCAGGTGGGGAAGAAGTGGTAGCCTGATGAAATCTGATGCTCTGTCTCGGAGCACCTAGAACCATGGCTGGTGGGGCCACCAGGGGGCTATGAGGATGGCATCCGCATTGTCCTGCCAAATCTTTACAATGGTTCTCTGTAAGAGTGGGATAGGAAGGAACATGTAGAGCAGGCATGCTGTCCAGCTTACCATAAAGGCATCTCCCAGAGAGTGGCGGCCTAGACCTGGCCTGGAGCAGTAGAACTTGCATCTCCTGTTGTTTTGAGTCACAAAGACATCCAGCTGCGGGGTACCCCAGCAATGGCAGAGCCTGCTGAGGTGGTCTACCAGTGCATTTCCCTTGCCTGCCACGTGGACTGCAACTGGGTAGATGTGGTGCGTGACGCACCACTCCCAAAGGTTGACAGCAAGATAAAGCTGGTGGAGCGAGTGGGTGCCACCCTGCTTGTTGATGTAGAATACTGTTGTCATGTTGTCTGTCGCAACCTGGACCACCTGACCAACCAGGAGGCTTTCGAATGCTCAAAACGCCTTGATAACTGCCAGAAGTTCCAACTGGTTGATGTGCAGGTGTTTTTCCACTGATGACCAGAGGCCATGGATGATATGAGAGTTTATGTGAGCACCCCAGCCTGTTGGGTTGGCATCTGTGGTTACTTGAATAGACGGAGACAGCTAGCCAAAGGGTCTTCCTATCAGAATGTTTGAAGGACGGCTCCACCAAGTTAACTGAGTGGCAAGCTTGGGTGTGACCTGTAGACACCTGGTCGGAGGGTTCAGTACTACTGAAAATAGCGAGAGGAACCACGCCTGGAGCGACCTCATTTTCAGGTGGGCATGCTGCACCACAGCTGTGGTGGATGCCATGAGGCCAAGTAACTGCTGAACTTGGGAGGCCGGTACCCTCGCATCTGGGCCAAAGGGGCGTAGCACAGACTCGATTTTTGAGATCCTGTCTAAGGGGAGAGAGGCTCGACCCGACAAGGCATCTAGGGTTGCCCCAATATAAGCCACTCGCTGAGTTGGGTGGAGTGTTGACTTCTACAAGTTGACCTTCAGGCCTAGGGTCGACAGCAGAGATAGAGTTAATGCCATATGCCTCTCTGCCTGCAATTCAGACTGCGCTACCAGCAACCAGTCATGCAAATAGAGGAACACCGTGACACCCTGAAGACATAAATGTGCTACCACGGGGGCCATACACTTGGTGAAAACTCGAGGTGCAGTAGACAATCCAAAAGGAAGGGCCTTGGACTCATAAGTTACTCCTCCAACTGAAAATCTGAGAAAATGCCGATGATCTGATCTGATGCTAATATGAAAATAGGCGTCCTTCAGATCTATTACTGTGAACCAGTCACCATGCCTAAGCATGTGAATGGTGGCCTCCAAAGAGACCATATGAAAACGCCTAGGAGTAATATACCAGTTCAGGTTGTGGAGGTCGAGGATGAGGTGAAGCCCCCCGTCCTTCTTTGGGATAGTGAAATATCCAGAGTAAAATTCTACTGACACACCAGGATGATGTAAACAGATAATCGCATCTTTCTGAAGCAAGGCCCTAATTTCATCTTCCAAAGGAGGAGAGGGGGTGGTAGACAAGAAGTGGCCAGTGATGGGAAGAATATCAAACTCAATGGCGTAGCCTCTGGCTATGATGGTTAGGACCCAGGAGTCCGATGTAATGGAGCACCAGGAGTGAAAGAAGGGGGCAAGGCAAACAGAAGGGTCAACTATAGACAAAGTAAAAGTGCCAAAGCAGTTGCCTGGTTTTACGGTCCTGGCAGCACACCTGCTGACATGGGCGCTGCCTGCCAACTTGCCTGGTTGACGAGGGCGGAAACCCAGAGCTTTGAGGTCTTTGGCGGTCCTGAAAACCCCTCTGTTGATAAGGCCGACACCAGGAACCCCTGGGGCGGGAGTGCTGGGCAGAGTAAGACCTGGCAGTCTTTCTTAGCTTCAACAGGTTATTGAGGATATCATCTGTTTTTTCATCAAATGGCATGTCCTCTATTCTTGCCCTCACATCCTCAGAGATCCCTGCAGAACACAGCCAGGCATGGTGATGGAGGGAAACAGCAGTGGGCAGCTGTTTAGAAGCCGCATCCAGCATATGACGTGCCGCAATATGCTCCTGTCGAGCCAACCCCATGGCCTCCTGATGGTAAGACAGGCCTTGGGTCCTGACATCTTCAGGAGCTGCCTCAAGAATGGGTAACACCAAATTCCAGAGGTGGCGGTGATATGCCCTCATGGCCGCCGAATAGTTGGCAACCCTGAGGACAAAAGAAGCCAATGAATACATCCTGTGGCCAATGATGTCTAGTTTACGCCCCTCCTTGTTATTGGGTGAGGACACCGAGCGATTATGAGCTCTATTTTGAGTGGCGTCCACCACAAAGGAGTTCGGTAGTGGGTGTTTCAGGAGGAAGTTGGTATTCTCCCCATAGGTGTTATACATATTCCCCACCCTTCTAGGGATCTGATATGAGGAGGAGTTTCACCCAGGACTCCCTCATGAGCTCGGACAAGGATGGTATGAAGCCAAGCCTGAGAGGAGGAGACTGGTCATGGGTTATGTTCTCATAAACTTTGTCTGTCTTCTTTGCTGTAGGCTGCTCAACATCAAGCTCAAAGACCTTCACAATGCAAAGGATTAGCTGAGAATAAGAGCAGTAGTCTTCAGATGGTGAAGGAGGAGGATTTTCCGCAACATCCGATACCGGCGTGGGAATATTGGGAGGTGTGTTCCTCGCCCTCAGACGCCAGAGAATCTGAGTCCAAGGCATCCTGATTCACACAGGGAGAGTAGGGTGCCATGCCAGATGAAAGATGGTAAGCTCCCCCCTCGCCTCGGGCTCACAGTGAGCCCGCATCTGTCCTAGCAGAAAGGTGTGAGCGGTCCGGGTCCAGGCATTCACCCTCCAGGTCCAACGCCAACCAAGATGGATGCTTAGCACTTCTAGCGGCAGCGAGATCTAGAGGCAAACACCTCTTACAAGGTCGAGGCAGAAGAGAATAATCTCCCTCGGCATCGACAGGATAATCCTCCCATACCTGATGTCGAGGGGGGGGGATGGAGAGAGAGACGGTGAATAGAGCCAGTACTGCCGATACCGATGGTACGGATCATATCTATAGGCCCCAGGATAGAACCGTGGATCGGGCCCGAACTCCTCCGACCCAAAAAACGGAGGGCAGTCATAATAGTGCCACCTGCTATAATGGGCAGGATGACACGCCGGCACCGATGGACGGCTATATGGGTCAGGCTGCACAGTCAGTTCCAAATGCCTAGTCTTGTGGGTCCTCTTTCTAGGCACCTCTACTTGAATAGACTCCGGTGGCAAAATGGAAGGTTGCCGCACCATCAAGCCCGGTGAGGAACACGGGCTAGCCTGCACCAATTGCACAACCTTTACCAAAGTGTTACCCCAGTCAGGATAATAACTGACACAAGGGGATGGCGGGGCCTCGGGCACCGGCAGCGGTGCCCCCTCATCACCTGAGGGCAAGCTAAGGCACATTGAATGTCTCCGGGATGTCTCCGGCATTGATGCTGATGCGTCTGCCGCCTGCCCTGGTTTGCAAATCTTTTTCTTCTTCGAGATCAACTCCGAGGGCAGTTTAGGTGTCGATGTCGCCCCTGTTGACCTCGAGCCTGAGGAAGAGGTTTTGGGCTTAGGTGCCATTTTAACTCCCTTCTGAGCCTTAGAGGCAGGAAGAGATCCCACAACCGAGGGCTGTTGTTGAACCTGTGGGGCATCCATTGGCATTCCCTGAGTTGGAGAGAGAGACTTCTCCCAAAGGAAGGAGCGGAGGCGTTGAAGCCTTAATTTCAAAGCTGGCTTGGTAAAACTTTTGCAAAAGGTGCACAAAGCCGGCTGGTGCTCTTCTCCAAGGCAAAACAAACACCGAGAATGCCCGTAGGAGAGGGAAATCTTGTTAGAGCAGACCTCGCACCTCTTGAGGAGGTCCAGCGAGTCCATAAACTCCACAACTGATTAATATAACTAACAGTCCATTTTTATTCTTTCAAACAAAGACTCATGGGAAGAAGAATGGTTGACAGTCTGAAAACGAAGCCAGGGAGGTCCAATAATAGGTAAGGTAAGTAAGAACGTTTTTTGCAAGACGTGGAAGTTCCAAACGAAGCTGCTGCAGCGGCAGCAAGAAAGGAACTGAGGCACTCGGTGCCAGAGGCAGGGTTATAGCCAGCATGTGGGAGGTCCCGGCACCATGTGCTCGAGCTCTGGAAAGTTCCGAGGCTGCTCTGCACAGACACAGATTAACCCATTAGTGTGCATTCACAGAGACCACGAAGAAGAACAATTGCTTCTCTACGATCATTGTTGATGTGTAACAAGCTTTTATAGAGATGGTCACATTTGCTGATGATCAATTATTCAAGGGCACTTGGTTAGCAGCACCTGGCTTCTACTAAGCCTCTTAATTCCTATAGAAAAAGTAAGGATGTACTTAGTTTTTCACACATGGCTTCTCCATTTTGGCTTTATTTTTGTAAAATAAATGATGATAGAGTGTAATTCATCATGTGTTGTTGTTCATCTGAAGTTGTATTCACCTAATTTTCAGACCTGCTAAGGACCAGATTATTTTTATTATGTCCTGATATGTAAAACTATAAAATTCAAACAGGGTGTACTTTCTTTTTGATATGACTCTATGTATGTATTTTTTTAAAAAAAGAAATCAGCCAGTCTTTCTGTGTTTACTCTGTGTATGCTTATCTTCATAAAGGACAGTAATTTTGCACAGAGACATTTGCACAAACTGCCAAAACTTGAGGGAGAGAAGAAAGTGCTTATTGTCTTGTTGTCACATGGCACGTGCGGCATCTCACGAGACTTGAAGATTCCTCACTGAGGTGTCTTGTTATATCAAACCAGCCTAATAAAAGAATTTAGTGAATATTCTTCACATCCTTAGTTGTAGGCCACAGCATCTAGAAAGTACAAGTTTCTGGAAGGCTGCTATACTGCATCACTTCAGTGGCTAAATGCCACTTCACTGGAAGGTGAACTTATTATTCAATATCAGCCCATTTTTTTTCAGAATCCGAGAAGCCCAGTGGTCATCATCATCATATCAGTGGGTACTATGAATCACCCACACTGCTGTAACTCTTTGCTCAGTACTCCATGGTTCACAGCACTGGAAATAAGCCAGATCTAAAGGCAGCTATTTACAACTACACGTAAAAATAAAGGATCTCACTAAAACAGAAAAAAAAAGGTCCCTACCAGCATTGCTCAGAAAATGTCTCCTGTGTCTGATATATTTAGGATATGTTGCTTGAGAATAAAGGATTTTGGATCAATTCAAGCACTCCTTGACTCGCATCTAGGGGGAAAGTGATGTATTTTGCCATAGACAAAGTTATCCTGCAGAATGCGCGACAAATGGGTAATGCTTCCAGTGGCAGACTGTTTATAGTCAGGAAGACTAATGACATCTCTATGAAGGAAGAACATTTTCCTCCCAGCAAAACATTTTTTTCTTAAAAAGAAAGGTAATGGGCAGTTGATTTCCACTCCTGCCATTTATAAGCTGTTGATTTACTACTCATTAATGTTGTTCACATCTGCTGCCCTATTTTACCAAGATGTGGAAGATTTACCTTGTTGTTTATTCTCTTGTAGATTTAAAGCTGTGTTTCAAGAAATAATGGATTTTCTCTCCTATCATTTCCTTTCTCTCCCTCTCCCTCTCTCGCCTCCCTCTTCATCTGTTTTACCTTCTTTTCAGTTTTAAAGAAATTAAAAAGCTTTAGTGGATTTCCCACCAAGTTTTGTCAGCTATTGAAATTCTTCATGAAATGATTGGAAAACAGTTATTGCCATCCCATCCATAGAAGGACTTCTCATTATCTTCCCGATAAAGGAAACAGTCTTTGTCGTACCCAGTCATACCCAAAGGTACTTAACTCCTGTGACTGGCTACAAAAGTGTACATGGAATATTTTTTTTTAAAAAAATTGTTATTAATGCTATATCTTCAAGTTCTGTGAGATTCCTCACCTGCCATGTGAGAACAAGTCATGCCCTGTGGCACAGTGATTAAACTGCAGTACTGCAGTCAAGCATCTGCCCATGACCTGAGTTCAATTCTGATGGGTTCAGGTAACTGGCTCAAGGTTGACTCAGCCTCTCATCCTTCCAAAGTCAGTAAAATAAATACTCAATTCACGGGGGGGGGGGGGGAGTGTTCCTTGCTTAATTATGCTGCAAATCACCCAGAGCATGGTCTAAGCATGATGGCTTGGTATATAAGTCAAAACAACAACAAGAACAACAACAACAACATATTTACTGAAGCCCCAGCTTCAGACTGGTAAAATTCACCCAATCCAATCTTTTTTCAATCTTCTGAGTTTGTTTTTGTCCATCTCTTCATTCATTCATTCATTCATTCATTCATTCATTCATTCATTCATTCATTCATTCATTTTATTTATTTGTATCCTGCCTTTCTCTCAAAAAAAGAACTCGAAATGGAATTACGAAGCATTTAAAAACAAATGTTAGTTCAAAAATACAAGTGCTGAAATCCTTTTGCACAGATCTGTGTGTGCAATGGTGATGACATCATCATCATCATCAAATTAAAATGGCAAATCACCACTGATTAAAGATTTCCTTTGGGCATCTATAAGTGCACATTGTTTACAAGAGTTGTCCAGAAATCACCTTTAATCAGCAGCAATTTGTATTTAATCAATGGTGATTTGCTGCTGGTGAGGACAACATCACTACTATGCATGGAGAGATGTGCAACAGGATTCCAGTCAATAAATTACAATGACCAGAATCCTAATAGGGATTTATGCCTGTGTAAGCATAATTGCATAAATCTGGGGGGTGGGGGTGGCAGGGGATTGCCACTAATGAATGAGTTGCCACTTGCACATCTGATTACATCCCAATTAATTACACTTATGCCTGTATTAATTACAATTACAGCACCACAAATCCCCAGTAGAATTATGGCCAGTATTTAAAAATGAGAAAGCATATGATCATTAAAATGATCAGTGAATACAAACCACTAAAAATGATTAGTACCACCTTTAAATATGTTTTTAAAGTAAAACATCCCCCATTCAAAACCCTTTCCTTCCCTGCCAGCCAGTTGTAATGGGTTTTCCTGAAAAGAAAGGTGTTTTCTAGAAGGTCAACTGGGAGGGGGACAACCTGATCTCTCTTAGCAAGGAGTTTCACAGCTTGTGGGCAGTGACCGAAAAGGTCGCCTCCTGTGTTCTTACCAGGCATGCCTGTGAAGGTGGTGGGGCCAAGAGCGAGACTTCCCTATATGTGCCTCTTAAAACCCAGGGAAAAGGAGGTTACCTACCTGTAACCATAGTTCTTCGAGTGGTCCTCTGTGAATTCATACAAATGGGTTGTTCTGCGCCTGCGCTGAACGTCTCAGAAGATTCTAGAGCTTAAAGACACATGATTAGTGGGACGTTCCCCCATGGAGCACATGCTCTGCCCATCCTAGATTCCCCTCAGTTCCTGGTAATTGTCCACCGGGTAAAAGAGTTATTTAAGAAAAACCGTGACAGACAGAGGGGAGGATGGGTGGGATGTGTGAATTCACAGAGGACCACTCGAAGAACTATGGTTACAGGTAGGTAACCTCCTTTTCTTCTTCGTGGCCTCTGTGAATGCACACAAATGGGTGACTAGCAAGCTTCACTTACCAGATGGTGGGACGTCACAGTAGGAAGGATGCCAAGACAGCTCTGCCAAATCCAGCATCACTCCGTGCTCTGACATCTAGACGGTAATGTCTGACAAAGGTCGATGGAGTAGACCATGTTGCAGCACGGCAGATGTGAGGTATTTCAATCCCACGCTGGAAGGCAGTAGACGTTGACAGCGCTCTAGTAGAATGTGCCGTTAGATGATCAGGACATGACTTGCCTGACAACTCATAGAACAAGGAGATGGTCTGGACAATCCATCTGGAGATAGATTGTGAGGAGGCTGGTGCTCCCTTGTGAGGACCATGGAAGCATAGAAAAAGTCTGTTTGTTTTCCTAAAAGCCTTGGCCCTGTCAATATAGAAGGCAAGAGAGTGTCTTACATCTAGTGAATGGAGCATGCGCTCAAGAGGTGTTGATGGTGATGGGAAAAAAGATGGTAAGATGATTTGTTGATTAATAAGTCCGATACAATCTTGGGCAAGAAGGAGACATCAAAATACAACGTGACCTTATCTGGATGGAATTGAATGAAGGGTGGATCAGAGCGGAGGGAAGCAAGTTCACTGGCTCATTTGGCGGATGTTATCGCCACGAGGAAGGAAGTCTTCAAAGATAATAACTTGAGATTTGAAGAAGCCATTGGCTCAAAAGGCGGACGCATGAGAGCATTAAGGACAAGTTGCAAAGACCATTGAGGGATGATACGTTGGCGTGGTGGACAGATATTATTGAGTCCTTTAAGAAACTTTTTTACAGTCGGGTGAGACAAAAGTTTTGCTGATTCGGAATTAGCCAGCTGATGGGCGATGATGGCGGAGATATAGACTTTCAGAATGGAATAAGATAGTCCAAAGTTAAACAGGTGAAGCAGAAAGGTAAGTAGTGTCTTCAAGGAAACAGGTGTTACAGGTAAGTTATTTGCCTCAGCAAAGGTGAGGAATGCTTTCCATTTATTTTCATATAGGAGTTGGATTGAAGGCTTTCGAGCTTGATCAAGGACGTGTTTCAAGGCGGGAGTATCCTCCAAGCTGTCAGATTCAGTGATGGAATGTCTGGATGGTAGACCATTCTGCCGTCCTGTGTCAGAAGGTCTGGAATCAGTGGGAGTCGGAATGAGTCCGTCAACATCGACCTGAGGTGAGTGAACCACGGTTGCCTCGGCCACCAGGGAGCTAGAAGGATCGCATTCGAGTGGAAGTGTCAAATTCGGATGATCGTTCTTTGAATGAGTGGTATTGGTGGGAAGAGGTAGAGTAATTCCTTGTCCCAGTCTATCATGAACGCATCTCCGATGGAGTTCTCGTCTGCTCTGGCTCGAGAGCAATAGACGCGGCACTTGGCATTCGCTCTCGAAGCAAAGACATCGATGGTGGGGCATACCCCACCGACGGCAGAGACGATCGAAGATGGAATTGTTCAAAGCCCACTTGTGTGTTCTCAATGTTAGACAGCTGAGATGATCTGCAATGTAGTTCTCGTCTGTGGAAATATGTACTGCTATCGGGAAGATGTGATGCTGGTAACACCATTCCCATAGCTCGATAGCGAGGTATAAGAGGGACAAAGAGTGGGTGCCTCCTTGCTTGTTCACGTAGTATAGAGCCGTGGTATTGTCCGTGGTGAGCTGTACTACGTGTCCCTTGATGAGTGGGAGGAAAACGTGGAAAGCTTTGATAATCGCTAGAAGCTCGAGATGATTGATATGTAGCAGTTTTTCTTGATTTGTCCATAGGCCGTGAATCTTGTGTTGAAGGCAGTTTGCTCCCCAGCCGGACGGGCTGGCATCGGTGGTAACTTGCACTGTCGGTTGGAAGAGCAGGAAGGGTCGTCCTACGAGTAGGTTCGACAGAGATGTCCACCAGGTGAGTTGTTGGACTAATTCCGGTGTTACTGTCAGTACTGGATGGATGGTCTGTCATCGGATTGAATAGTGACAGGTACCATGACTGGAGCGATCTCATTTTGAATCGAACATGTTGAATCACCGAGGTCGTAGATGCCATGAGATGCCATGTTGGACATGATGGGCCGGTATGGAAGCTAGAGGTCGGAAGGGTTGGATGGAGTTCTTTAATTTTATGATTCTTTCTTGTGGGAGAAATGCTCTGGCTTGTAGGGAGTCGAAAAGGGCTCCGATGTAAGTAACCCTTTGGGCTGGTTCAAGGTGCGATTTTGTGAAGTTCACTTTGAGTCCGAGGCTTTGAAGTGTGTTGAGTGTAATAGTGGTGGCTCTGACGGTGTTGTGATAGGATGTCGAGACTATCAGCCAGTCGTCTATATAGG
This sequence comes from Intellagama lesueurii, assembly GCA_037013535.1. NCBI lineage: Eukaryota > Metazoa > Chordata > Lepidosauria > Squamata > Agamidae > Intellagama > Intellagama lesueurii. Next base: position 275,027,820 of record JBAJHW010000001.1, read on the forward strand.
GAAAAATGTTTATGCCCTGAAGCCGAAGATGTGCAGCGACTTCGTGAAGGTCCTCGGTGCTGTGGATAGACCGAATGGAAGAGAACAGAATTGGTATGTGATGTCGTCGAACCGGAACCACAGAAATTTGTGATGACACGGATGAATCGAAATGTGGAAATAGGCATCCTGGAGGTCGATCACGACAAACCAGTCTCCCTGGTAGAGGGAGAAAGTAGAGGGAGAAAGTAGTAAAGTAGAGTAGTAAAGTAGAGTAGTAAAGTAGAGAAAGTAGAGGGAGAAAGTAGAGGAATGATAGTGTCTAGAGTCAACATTCTGAATCATCGAGGTCGAATGAATTTGTTGAGGTGCCTGAGATCGAGAATGGGACGGAGTCCTCCATCCTTTTTGGGGACTGTAAAATATCTTGAATACAAACCACTATGCAGGTCAGATGAAGGAACTGTGATTATCGCCCGTTTCTGAAGAAGAGAAGAGACTTCGTCTTGAAGAACTGTAGAGTATGGGGTAGTTTTAACTTTTCCAATCGGTGGAAGGGATTGAAACTCTATAAAGTAACCGTATTTGATACTAAAGAGAACCCACTGGTCATTAGTTATAGCTTGCCATGAGCGAAAAACCGGGTTTAGCCTAGTCTGGAATCGATGTTGGGAGAAGTGTATTGGTAGTTGCAGATCATGGGTATTGCTTACACTTTTTCTGAGGTCAGCGAAAGGGCTGGCGTTGTTGTGATTGCTGTTGGTTCCGAAATGAGGATGATACCGGAGGTGAGGGACCTTGGAACGACTTGTCTGCTGATTGAGGTTTATACTGTCGGTAGGTCTGAAAGCGCTGATAGGGCTGATGTTGAAAAGACTGTTGATAAAACTGTTGCTGTCGATATTGGGGACGTTGGTATTTGAATGGCTGCTGAGCAGAGTAGGATCATGCTGTTTTTCTTATCTTATGAAGATTCTCCATGACTTCATCGGTTTTCTGATTGAAAAGTCTGGTTCCATCGAACGGGAGATCTTCTATTCTCGATTTTGCATTGTCAGATAGGCCAGTAGACCTGAGCCATGCATGTCGACGTAATGCTATGGAGGTGGCTAAGGATTTCGATGCCGCATCTGCTGTATGACGGGCCGCAATTCTTTGCTGCTTAGCTAGTGTAGTGGCCTCAGTATGGATATTAATGGCCTCGGATTTGGCGGACTAGTATGGGAAGGATCTTGTTCCACAACTGTCGTTGGTAAGCTCCCATTGCCGCTTGGTAATTTGTGACTCTCAGTATGAATGATGTGAGGGAGTAAACTCGCCTGCCGAGTATGTCGAGCTTTCAACCTTCCCTGTTGGTTGGAGCAACAGAAGATTTGTTTCGAGCTCTGGACTGATTGGATTCCACTATTATAGAGTTGGGAGTAGGGTGTTTTGTAAGAAAGCCGGTGTCAGGTCCATGTGTTTAGTGATTCTCTTCTTGAGATTTGCAAAGAAGATGGAGGTTTATCCCATGATTCCTTAATCAGTTCTAACATGGCTGAGATGAAGGTGAGGCTGAGTGGTGGAGTTTTTTCCTGATTAATATCATCGAAAATCAAATCAGTTTTGGACGGTGGCGGTTCTTCGATGTCTAATTGGAGTGATTTGGCCATTCTTGAAATCAATTGAGAATAAGAGGTAAAGTCTTCAGAAGGGGATGGGGGATGGTTTTCATTAACATCAGAGGTGCGTGTAGGAAGATTAGACGGTGATTCTTGTGAAGATTCTGATTCTAATTCCTGTATAGAAGATGATTATGTGGATGGTGATAGATCTCTGTGTCTTGGTACTGAAGATCTTGTAGATGCGGGTTGAAGTTGAAGGGAAGGACGTGTAAGGCCTCTTTCTCGTTCAGCTGGGGGATGGGGACCTGTATATGTAGTGGTGACCTGTAGCGATGATTGGTGTTTGGAAGATTGTTTTGATCGTTTAGAATGAGAACGTTGGGCAGTCGGAATCGAGCGCTTCAATGTTGGTTTAGCCAGAACCGGAGCTGCAGGATAAGCGGGCATAGACTGTTGTGATTGGTATCAATGCGATGGTGGAGAAGGAGACGGTGATGGTGAATACCTAGACTGATATGGCAGTGTGTATCTGACCCTTTTGGGTTTGTCATAGTAAAATTGATCTTGAGTTTTTTCCAGTACGTAAGGATCATAATGATGTATCTCTCCCTCCATTCCTCACGAGAATGGTATCGTGGAGACTGGGAATAATAGTAATATTCCCGATATGGAGGTATGTACTGAGGAGGTGAAAGATGTTTGCGCTTCTCTTGGTGCTTCTGAGGTGAACGGTGAGATGACTCCGAGCCCGACAGCTCTATTGCAATTGCCCGCCCTGATGAAGGGCTAGAATGGTCTGAGGCCTGGCTGGATTTAACGTCAGCCGTACAAAGGCCAGTATGAGGCGACAAGCTACCAGTCGAAACCGGAGCTTGGGCCGATGGTAAGTGTGGCTCTTCCCTCTCTGATGTGGACTCCGGAGCATTTATGGAAGACTCCTCCATGATAGGAGACGGCAGAGTTGGTTGTGGTGGTTCGATGTGGGTAGATGTGACCCGTTTTATCTTTTTAGAAGTTGTCTTGTCTTTTTTCTTTCTAGATGATTCCGATGCTCGAGCCGAAGTCTTCGACATCGATGTCGACTTCAGTTTCTATGTTGATTTGGTCTTGTCAGACTTCTCCTTAGGGTGTGGAGAAGGAGTCACAGAGCCAGGAGCAGGCTGAGATGGAATTTGCCGCTCTACCGGAGGATCTGGGGACCGTGTGGTCTCCATCGAAGCCAAGGGAGGGTTAAGAGACTTCTCCCACAGGTAAGACCTAAGTCTCTGGAGCCGAAGTTTGAGGGCCAGCTTCGTTAGTCTTTTGCATGCCGCACAAGAATGGGTGGGATGTTGTTCACCCAGGCAGAATAAGCAGCGGTCGTGTCCGTCTGTTAAAGGTATTTTATTCGAACACACAACGCACTGCTTAAACGGGCCTGGCGGGGCCATAAAGAGTGGGAAAAAGGAGGGGGAAATGGCTTGGGGGGCGGGAAGCAAAAATGCGGCTAGAGAAAAATAGAACAAACTCACAGGGGAACGTCGTTGAATGATTAGAAATGAAAAAGGTAAATTTGAACTACTGATGATTTAGAATAGAATAGAATCTCAAAATCTGCTGACAATTGCTCAATTCTTCTGGAGAACGTCTAAACGACACGGCGGAAAAAAGGAACTGAGGGGAATCTAGGATGCGCTCCACGGGGGAACGTCCCACTAATCATGTGTCTTTAAGCTCTAGAATCTTCCGAGACGTTCAGCGCAGGCGCAGAACAAACCATTTGTGTGCATTCACAGAGGCCACGAAGAAGAAGCTCATATGGGGAGATGCAGTTGTTCAGACAGCAATGGTCCAAGTTAGTCAGACATTCATATGTTAAAACCAGTACTTTGAACTGTGCCCAGAAATGGGTAGCTAGAGAAGCTGTCCTAACAAAAAGTTTTTGTTCTTCTGATAAACAGTTCCAGTCAGCAGTCTGGCCACAACATCTTGAGTACACTGAAGTTTCCAAATCAAAGGATAAAGCACATTGTGGTAATCCAAATGGGATGTAACAAAGGCATATGTGACTATGGCCTGATGAGATATCTTCAGGAATGGGTGCAGCTGGCATACCAGTTTTAGTTGTGCAAATGTACTCCTGGCAACTGTTGAGACTTCGGCATCAGGGATAGATCCAGGAGCACACACAAGCTATGAACCTGAGTTTTCAGAGGGAGGTTAATCCCATCTATAATACAAATCTAATCTCTATTCCCTGATCTGCCTTTCAGCTCACCAGGAGCACCTCTGTTTCATCAGGACTATGTTTCAGTTTGTTCACCCTCATTCAATCCATTACTGATATAAAACACCAGTTCAGGAACTAGAGCAGCTTCCTTGGATTTAGATGGAAAAGAAAGATTGAGTATCTTCCTTTGAATTTGAGAAAAATGCCCAGACCAAATACCCAGTACTAATTAGTAAGCAAAAACTATTTCTTGCACACCCTTCGTTCTGTGATATTTAATGCATATTCTGGACAGGATGTCTTGCACTCAGAATAATACTGAAGGGGAAAGTGCTCAGAAGGAAACAATGCAAGCAGATGGTGCCTGAATAATTTAGTGTGTCATAGATTTGTAAACAAATGATGTAAATTTAAAAAGAAAAATTACAAACTGATCTTTCAGACATCTGGTTTGGGTTTTTTAAAGTCTACCTATAGTCAACTCACAATAAATTTATGGGAAGTAAGTTTGAAAAGCGGAACAATCCTCTGACAGTTATTTATGCAGCTCAGTCATCTGTATATTTGCTTAAAATAATTTCAGTAGGAACTATGCCCATATAAGTGGGCCAAGGTTACCTAGTCTGAAGTGCTCAAAAATAACTGGGATTAAAATTAGATTCTTTGTGCACTGCATGATAAGAGATGCTTCTAAAAGTCTCCTCCGTTTTTTTCCTGGATTCTTTCTGGATTTTGTCGTTGGAAATTTATTGCCCTTGCTTTTGCCACAAAACTGAAGTATTAGGTACTCTCCTAGTCCTGCTATTGTTTTATCTCCTGTTTTTATTAGAGATAAGTGATTTCCCCTCACGTCACATTAGACTGATTCAGAAAATAAGCTGAATTTTTATTTGTTTCTCCAGAAGTTTGAAATAGTGTAACTTAATTTCCCTACATCTCTGGGGCAATGGACAGAATCCTATTGGCTAGTTAATATGGCATTAAGCATAGTGCCACAAATATCAGCAGCAACAAGTTACTGGCTGCCTGCCTTGTTGTGTGCCTGTCAAGTAAGCTGGCACACAATGAGGGATACAAGTGATGAGGCAATCGCCACCACAATTTATGTCAATGCACTTATGCCCACAAAACTAACCAATAGGAACCTGGCCAGTATTTCTTACTTCAGAAGTCAGTTGCCTATGACCAGAGATCTTTACTTCCCACCCCTAGCTTCTAATGCTCCTGACTTTGAATAGTGCCACATTTAGTGGACGGAGTGATGTACTAAGGAGACGTGGTTTCAAGTGTCCCATGCAGCCACGGAAACTCATGGAAGGTGTGGAACTGATAAAATCACTGCTTAAATATCTCATTTACCTTAAAAGCCCTATGAAGGTAACTATAAATTGGATGTGACCTGACAGCATATAACGCACACCCTCTGTGCCAGCAGTGGTGGCATCAATATAATTCCCCTAGCAATCATGTAAGGAAAGACAAACCAGCCACTGAAAGCAGAAGAGAATAAGACATCACTCTCCTTCCCTTTCTCAATGACAACTGTAATGATACTATTACTGACACTGATCCAACTGGTACATATGACTTTTAAAACAAGGGGATTAGGGGGATCATGAGACTAATCTTATGCAAGAATAAGATTTTAAAAGAAGCCTAAGAACTGAGAAGGTTCTAATGATGAGCATTTATTAATACCAAATCCTGCATCTTCATGCAAGTCCTTCAATCTTCATCAGCAACTCTACACAGGAGGGGTACTGGTATGAAGGCACAACTGTGCACATCAGTAAAACACTCATCAAAAGAGAAACTTCATGATGAGAATCTTCATGATCTTCATACAATCCCATTAAGATTGCTTTTGTGCAATGTTTTATGAATTTGGACATACATGTTGTCTAATGCAGATGAAGGAACTGAAAGCTTCAACAAACTGTACCCAATCCAGTTTTGGAATTAATTTTAAGGATGTTGTTGTTTAATGGGAATTCAGGAGCAGCAAAATGAAGGAATGAGCAAACCTGCAGAACAGTAGTGGAATGGATCAGAGAAGCATCTGCTCATCCCTACTTCTCTTCAGATGTTCAGGGGAAAAGTTAATATGTAAATGTGAGGAGGAAGAGAACATGGTTGTTCTGCATTTCTGGGAAGTGACAGTCTGGAGAGGAAAGCCTTCCTTACTCCTCGAACATCTTCACATCAGCAGGAGCCCTGACCTTTCAGGTGTCCTAATCATGTGGAAAGCCTCCATGTGCAGCAGACACTTCTTCAGATTGTGCAGGTGGAAAATGACCCTGGAGATGACAAAGCTAGCCCTCTCTCCCTTTCCTCAAGCATGCACAATAGTCCTTTTCTTAACTCCTGAATATAACTAAACTGAAAAGAGAAAACACACAAGGAACTGTCACTCTTCATACTTCCACAATGCATGCTTGATTCAGCACATGTACACCACCTATTTCTTACCACTGAGCTGAGTGCCAGAGAGTTAGGAGCTCATTCGTGTATTTGTAAATTCTGTCAGGGCTTGGAAAGTTCCTTTTAAAAAGTAATTACAGTTATAGTTCAAAATATGAAAATTTAAAAATTACCCTTTTACTTTCTGATTTCTCTAAAGCAACTAAAATAAATACTTCCAAGTTTTGTGATTTTTAAAAATCCAAATGCTACCAGCCATTATCCTGTGGTACAAGACATTTTCCTTCCACTTTCCTTGTCATCACCCCTAGACAGGCAAAAGCATGAGCTACAGCACAAGTTAGAACATTAGTGACATCCCTGCTCCACAATTTAGTTGCAGAAGAGGTAGCCATCTTAGTCTGTGCTAGCAGACTTCTTTAGACCATGAGGATATTCAACTGGTTTTACCAGTTCCACTTCCACCACCCCCACACCATGAATTTCCATGGGTCTAAGGAAGTGGACTTGTCCATGAAAGCTCACATTAAAACATAGAGTGACATAGTCTTTAAGATGCCACAATGTTTTTGTCTTCTTTATTTTATGTTTATTTTGTTTTTGCCTGATAATTTAGTTACATTTAGCCATACCCTAGTGACTATAAAAAAAAACAATGGAGTTATTATTGCACTGAAAAAGGGATGACATTATGGCCAAGTTACAACTGCAATATAATGTAGTTATCACTTTATTACTGAAAAATGGAACTAATCTTAAAAAACTTGTTATTTGTAACTAACTATTCACAAGCTTTCAGTGCCTTTATATAGTAGTGTTAGAGGAGCAAGAGACTGTGGCCTTTGCTGACTTGCTTATGCAACAGAAACATGAGCCAACAATACAGAGAGATACAATGAAGAGAGCACTAGAGGTAGAGAAGGTTTCACATCGTACTATTGAAAGTTATTAAAATCTAAACTTCAGCTATAGGCAGGAATGCAGAAAGTAAAAGGGCATTATTCCTTCCATATTTCCTTGCCTTCTTTGTTTAATGTCACTTACAGGATGTGAGCAAGATTTGTTATTTAAACTATGTAAGTATTGCCTGTAAACCAGAAGTGATGAATGTATAGTCCCAGAGTTCTAATTGGATTACAACTCCCATCTACATAGCATACCCAGTAGTGAAGTATGATGGGAATTGTGATCTAACAGCATCTGGAGCACAGCTGAAGAACATGGCCACCTGTTCCTCATCCTTCCTATAAATCATGAACCTTTCACTCAGACTTTGTTGAGGCAAACTAAACAATACTGGAGCATTGAGTAGAAACAGTTAGACAGATGGCAATTACACAGCTTGTGTCTGTGGTATAGAAACACATGAGAAAGATCTTATATACAAATAGCATGAAAAGGATAAGGAAGCATGGATCTCTTTATGATCTCCAGCAGGAACCTTAGCCATTTACAAATTCAGGACACAGTTTTGTTTATATAATTTAAACCTGATGGGATAAATTAGTTGAGTGGTTGACCCTAGTTCATATTCCAATTGATCATTTTTTATTATCTAAGGTTATTGCTGGAAGCAGAACAGGATTGTACCATGTGACAGCTACAACAGTCATCAGACCTGCAGTTGGAATGATTTTATACAGCTAACGATAGAGAATAAGTGAGGTGATACTGCTTTTTTTCAAGAAAGGGTTTTAGAATAAGGATGGGGAAAATACTCCTTAAATTCACAATTCATGTCCATTTAGGCTATCCTGACAGGAAAAGAATACTTGCTAAGGAATTTTAAAGCCCAGCTAGAGTCAGCTGCAGGGTTGCTACATTTTGTGTGAAAAGTTTCTAGTGTCCTTTCCCTTTGAGAAAAAAGTGTATATGTACATGGTGTGTGCACACACACACACAATGAACACAGAAGAAATGGTTGTTTGTTGAGAAAGATGTCAACAACCCATCTAGTGCTTCAAATTCTTAAATAAAGTTGCCCAGAAACTTATGCAAACAGGAGCAATCTAGAACAAAATAAATATGGTAATTTTGCACAAAACAAAACATTGCACATGGTGGTACAATACTTTCAAGAGTACCAGGAAACTACTCTGGTGAGAGAATGATGTAATTTCTTGTCCTTGTATGAGAACACAAAACAGAGAAAAAATTAGTTTGGAGGAGGGGAGTTTTATAAACCTAAAGAATTATTCTTCAGCTTAAACTGCACTTGAAATAAAACTACATATTTCATGGTATTATACAAGACAGAAGCACAAGTTGGACAACTTTTAATGATTGCAGCTTTTCAAAACAATGATAAAAACATACTGCCTAAATCCTCCAAACTAGAGTACAGTCATTGATTCAATGGATTTTACATAAAGTGTTGTCCTACCATTCAGCAATTGATTCAATGAGCCTACTCTAGCTGGGATTGGGATTGGATTTACCATACTTTAACTGACACTGCTCTAGCCGCTGCTGAGCCGAACTTCAGCAGTGCGGCTCGCCTTTGCCTCCCTCCCCAGATAGCGCGAGACTTCTGGTATCACGAGATTAGTATAGGAGGAGATGGGGAAACGTTAGGTTATTTAAGAGCCGTTCCCCCCTCTCCTATTGCTCTTCCTTTGCTGGCATTGGTTCAAGATAGAGCTCTGCTGCTCGGCGTTATTGTGAGTGGTGTCGCTGATCGGGAGGCCTGCACGGATCAACGCTCAAGAGTTGGGGGGGTCCCATCGGCTCCCTCCCGTGGTTTGACTGACGAGCTTGATCAATTTAGAATTTATTTTATCTATTTCATTTTATTTATCTATTTCTTTTGCCTTTTAACTGTTTGCTTTGTGGATTGGGCTTGATAATAGCGAGAGGAGGTGGGGTCGCGGCTGCGTGCGGGTTGCGCGGGTCGTGCTTCCACGCGATCGGAGCTCAAGCAGTCATTTAGTTTAAGCATCGGGGCTCGGTTTTTTAAAAAACGAACATACAAACACAAACTAATATAGAGGGGTCGGAATAAGGGACTGTAGCATTTACCTCCCGGCACAACACCTTACCTTTGGCGAGGGCCGGGTAGTCAGGAGGCGGCTGCCGTTTGGTGCTCCGATCTCCCCCCATCCTTTCTCTTTACGAGCGTAGGAGTTAGAGCTTTTACAAAGCAAAAGAAAGAAAACAGTTAAAACACAGCAAGCCATTCAATCACCCTGCTGTTTGTCGGGGTTGATCTGTAAGGAGTCGGCAGCGGCACATGCAGCCGTTTGGTGCCTTTGCTGTTTGGCGCTCCACTCCTCTCCCCCCCCTTTTTGAAAGAAAGAGCGGACAGCCTTTTTTGGCACTGCCTGGATTTAAGTTGAACCACAAACTTGATGGCTGGGTTAAGTACAATTCTGTAGGGAGGCGTTTACTTTTATTTACACATTAATTGTCTTATGTAGGCTCCTTCAATTCATTAATTGCTCTTGCCCACGTAAATAACTTCATTTGACATAAGCACCGAATCAATTATTTTAGTATTAATTGATTGAACCTTAGAAGGATTATCCTTACCTAATAGTTGAGTAAGCTTAGAGGAAATTATAATTGAATAAAAAAATTATTAAGTAAGTGATTAATTGCTTAGAATTATTTTAATTAATTAATTAATTAATTGATTATAACTACTAATAATAGTAATTGGAACAATAAGTAATTAACTATAATAAATATATAATAATGATGGTAATTGGAATTAATAGGTACTTAACTATAATAAATATAAGCATCCTAGTTTCATTAACAATACTCATTCAGTATAAATAAATATAGTGTAGGAGGGTTACAAACTTCTACAGCGGGTCACATTTTGGGTTCCCAGACTTGCACCACGCAGTACGGTAAGGGTAAACTTGAGATTGCTGCACGAGCGCGGGCTGAGGATACCTTGGCTTGCCGTTATTGTTAAGTGGACTGGAGTTTTAGGTTTTGAAATAGCCTCCAGAACAGGTTAGAGTAGCAGAAAAGAAAAGCAACTGGCCAAGAATAGGCCAGCACCTCAGGTGTCACTGCCTCAGTCTTCATCAGATGGGGATCTTGGCACATCAGGCAACAGCTGCAAGAAAAAAAATCTCTGTTTTAGTAGCTGAAAGAATGGTCTGAAAATGGCTCCAGAGACTAGTGAGGCGCAGCCACGCTGCTCAGCTAGGGAGGCTAAGGGTCATCAGATGGCTACGTTCAGAAGCTATGGCCGATAATCTAATGTCTAGGTTTGCTGTTATAGAGGCAGAACAACAAGCTGCGGGGACGTCTGGACAGGAAGCAGAGGAGGCAGCAGTAACACCACAGCGGCAGTGCACTGAAGAAGGAGGAGTGACCCTGACTCCGGCAGCAACTGGTGCAGCGCCAACAGCTCTGGGCTGGCAAAAGGCATTGGATGTAGGCTAGTCCAGACTACCGGTATGGCAGTGAGGAACCAATTGCGATGCCGCCTTTGTCAGAAGCAGGGCAACAGGCGGAGGGGACATGCAGAAAGGATGCAGATGGGGCGATGGTAGCAGTGTCGCAGCAGGGCACCGACGAAGGGAGATCAACTCCAATCACGGCAGTGACCAGTGCATCGGCATCGGGCAGGCAGAAGGCACTGGACGAGGTTGGCCCAGACGCCACGTACAGCACGTAGGAGCCTGTTGTGACGCTTCTGTCTGGTGAGTCACCCGTTGCACCAGATACCTCTCCACAGTTCCCTGCCTGACCACTACATCTGACATCACTCCACCCCGCCTTCTCTGCTGGGGTACAACTCCAGGGGTGTGTGCACTAAGACACCTGGCCGTTTCAGACACGAGTGTACAGTGTTTGGTGGTCAGCACCCCAGTAACACAGGCTTCTGGGCCGGTGCCCCGAGACAGAATAAGGGCCCTGGAAGTGGGAAGAAGCCCAATGGCAGCCAGGATAACCCTGGTAAAGGGCCCCAGCCCAATTAAGGTCCCAGCTTTAGGAGCATGGTTGCGTGATTATCCTAGTAGGGACGAAGCTAGTTATTTACTGGAAGGTTTTAAGGAAAGCTTTAGGATACCAGCGGTCGGGGAACGCACAGCATTCTTTGCCCAAAATCTTAAATCGGTATACGGCATGGAGGTTGTAGTTCAAGAAAAGATTGCCAAAGAAGTACAGGAGGGGGAGAGTGTTGGGACCGTTGCAACAGCTCCTCTGGAGACTTTGCGGGTTTCACCTTTGGGAATGTACCAAAGAAGGCACAAGGTGAGTTTAGACTGACCCATCATCTGTCTTACCCCGAGGGGGGTCAGTTAATGATGCCATCCCTCAGGAACTTTGTACTGTGCGCCACACCTCCTTTGATGACGCTGTTCACATGGTCCGTAGATGTGGTCAGGGGCGGAGTTGGCAAAATGTGACAGAAAATCAGCATTCCGGATTTTGCCAGTTCACCCACAGGATTTGATCTGTTAGGATTTTACTTCCAGGGTTTTTTTCTATATAAATAGAGCATTGCCTATGGACTGCCCTGTTTCATATGCAGCATTCGAACGTTTCAGTTCGTTTCTTGAGTGGAAGCTTAGGTGTAGAATGGGGATGTAAAATACCACCCATTATTTGGATGCTTATCTTTTGTGGTGAAAGGAACACGGGAAGGTGTAAATTTATACTAGATACCTTTCGTTCAATGGCAGTAGAGTTAGGTTTACCTCTGGTTGAAAAACAGAAAAACAATGAAACAAATAAAAAAACGGAGAGACCAACCACGTTCCCGACGCTCTAGGGTGCTGAAGTAGACATGGTATGGCAAACGTCTAGGTTGCTAGACGTTGGGTTGGGTAGCAACCAAGGTCAGGGTAGCCTCGATGTTACAAAAGGAACAAGTGTCCCTGAGGGAGCTCCAGGAGATGGTAGGACATTTAAATTTTGCTTGTAGATTTGTGGCGCCTGGTCGCGCCTTTTGGCGTGGCTTTCCAAGGCAATGAAAGGGCTCCATCGCCCATTTCATGGGACTAGAGTTACGTATGGCATGAGAGAAGACTTGAAGGTTTGGGGTCAGTTCTTAACTGAGTGCAAGGGCATTTCCTTTTGGAGAGGAGACAAGATGCTTAAGGCCGAAATTCAGGTCCAGTCGGCCGCTGTAGGCTACTTCAGGTTCAAAAATTTACTTTGGAGGCTGATGGTGCACATGCAAATGGCCGGAGGAGTGGCACCATGCGGGAATCACCAGAGATTTGACATTTTTGGAATTTTTCCCAATAGTTGGTGCCTTGTGGCTTTGGGCAGGCGAATGGGCTAACATTGTTGTACGTTGTTGGTGCGACAATCTAACAGTGGTCTGTAAAATCAATAACCCCACGTGCATTCAGACCGTGTCACGACACTGCTGCAGGCTAGACACATACCAGGTGTAGATAATAGCTTAGCCGATGCATTATCACGCCAACAGATCGAGCAGTTTGGAGAGTTAGATCCATGAGCCAATGAGTTCCCGGAGACTCTTCCCCCGGGGGCTTGGTAATTTGGCGTGATGATGTGGAAAGGGCAATAAGACTGGCCCTGGCACCGAGGACATGATCAGTGTGCTCGGCAGTGAGTATAGAATTTCAGGAGCTGAGGAACTTAGTCGATTTAGAACCTACGTGGCCAGGACTATACAGGATAGGTTATTGGTGCAGGCTTGCTACACCAAAGTTCATGGTATCAGAATTATTTTTCAGACTACCACTTTAGGAAAATGATTGAAAGTTGGTCTAAGGAAAGAGGCAGATTTAAAGATTTGAGAGTACCTATATCAACGACAAATTCACCAAGACATCACCTTGCCGACAAAGGTCCGCATAGTCAAAGCTATGGTTTTTCCAGTAGCAATGTATGGAAGTGAGAGCTAGACCATAAAGAAGGCTGACCGCCGAAGAATTGATGCTTTTGAATTGTGGTGCTGGAGGAGACTCTTGAGAGTCCCCTGGACTGCAAGGAGAACAAACCTATCCATTCTGAAGGAAATCAACCCTGAGTGCTCACTGGAAGGACAGATCCTGAAGCTGAGGCTCCAATACTTTGGCCATCTCATGAGAAGAGAAGACTCCCTGGAAAAGACCCTGTTGTTGGGAAAGTGTGAGGGCAAGAGGAGAAGGGGACGACAGAGGACGAGATGGTTGGACAGTGTCATTGAAGCTACCAACATGAATTTGACCCAACTCTGGGAGGCAGTGGAAGACAGGAGGGCCTGGCGTGCTCTGGTCCATGGGGTCACGAAGAGTCGGACACGACTTAACAACTGAACAAAACAACATATCAATGGGACTATTAGGAAGCACTTGTAAGCAGTGGTAGGTTATCTGTAGAGATGACTATAAAGTTGTTTTCTTCAGGGCGGCGTCCTTAATAACTTTTTCGGCGCCCTCAGGTTTAGTGAAGAACCTGAGTAGCTTTACAACGGCATGATGTTTGGGTAGTCAACAGGACGGTGCAGATTCACATCCACCAATCCAAGGCCGATAAACGAGGCACCCCCTAACGTCTAAGCAGGGGCCTGGTTTGTTTTATCTTGCAGATGCCATAACGTTGATGAGAGGAAGCACATCATGATCGTTGGCCGCAGCTATGTTTTGGGCCGCTCAGTATGCTGCCATGTCCCCATGGGGGAGCAGTCTCGGCCTGGAACCTAGAGCTCGTATAGTAGGGAAAGGACACTGTGGGAAGCTGTGAGGCCAGCTTTGCCATGCGCATACCTTTGGTCAACATCCCCCAAATGTGTTGGTAACACACTTGGGCGGTAACAACCTGACCAGGATCTGCGGAAAGGCCTTGATCCTTGATGCGATTCAGGACCGCACATGGTTGAGGGTTACATACCCTGCTATGGACATTGTATGGTCAATGATCATCTCTTGGTAGACCTTTGGTCTAGATGGGTGGGATAGAAATCCAATAAATGAATGAATGAATGAATGAATGAATGAATGAATGAATGAATGAATGGAGGGATGTGAGGCATTTTTGGCCCGCTAACACTGCACGAAAGAGTGTTAGCAGGGTGGTCTGCAGAGCTGTCTGCAGCGGCCTGGATCAGTGATTGGTCACCAGAGGATCCGCATGGATAGGCCTGGTTTTTTCGGAACGATGGTGTACATCCGTCCAAACGAGGTTTGGATGTCTTCCTTGAAGACATCAAGGGGGGCCTGCTGTTGGAGCTTGGTGAGCTCGATGGCAGGCATGGGATTTAGCTTGGCTAGTCCCTATGCTGTGGCGGGTAGTGCGGATATAACAGGTTTTGTTGGTGAGTCCCATTGCAAACTCAGGTAAGCTATAGCCCATCTGACCTCCCAGCACTGCGGATCATGCGATTACAGTGCTTGGGGAGAAAGATGTGCTGGGGCCACACCCGGACCAACAGTCAACAAGGAGAAGCTGGCTTGAGGCCCAGGGGTGGTCAAATTGGGGCTGACCGGGTTCTCGCAGTCTTTAAGACCACGAGAACCTGGGGACAGGGACTCACCCATTTGTTGCTTAAGGCGTCCTTTGAGACCTCTGTGCTTAAACCTGATTCCGCACTACGGCAGGACCCCCCTTGGCCAAAGGATGGCAACACTGATTATGTTAAATAATGTGGCCCATGATTAACCCATAAGTCTTGTCTCGCGTCTTCATTCCGGGGTTGGGAGGGCAATGCTCGAGCCGCTGCTGAGCCAAACTTCAGCAGCGCGGCTCGCCTTTGCCTCCCTCCCTGGATACTGCATGACTTCTGGTATCACAACATTAGCATAGGAGGAGAGGGGGGAACGTTAGGTTATTTAGGAGCCATCCCCCCCTCTCCTCTTCCTCTTCCTTTGTTGGCACCCACCCGCCTGCCCTTTATTCTAGTGTGAGTTTATCTAGTTGCCTATGGGGCCGGATAGGAATTTTTGACCCATATCCTGATTGGCATTTGGATGCCGGGATTTTTCACCTATCTCACACTGGAACAGGTGCGCTGGTATGTTTAAAGGTGGAAAATTGGTCACACTGGCAGGTAGTGCAGATATAACAGGTTTTGTTGGTGAGTCCCATTGCAAACTCAGGTAAGCTATAGCCCATCTGACCTCCCAGCACTGCGGATCATGCGATTACAGTGCTTGGGGAGAAAGATGCGCTGGGGCCACACCTGGACCAACAGTCAACAAGGAGAAGCTGGCTTTAAGCCCGGGGGTGATCAAATTGGGGCCAGCCGGGTTCTCACAGTCTTTAAGACCGTGAGAACGTGGGGCCAGGGACTCACCCATTTGTTGCTTAAGGGGTCCTTTGAGACCTCTGTGCTTAAACCTGATTCAGGACCCCCCTTTGCCAAAGGATGGCAACATTGATTATGTTTAATAAAGTGTGGCCCGTGATTAACCCATAAGTCTTGTCTAGCATCTTCATTCCAGGGTTGGGAGGGCAAAACATGTACCGTATATCTGCTCCCTATGAGTGGAGATGGAAAAAGCAGATTCCCTGCACAACATCCTAAGCAAATACTAGAGGCATACAGATTTATAATAGCTGCCTGGGGAATTCTGGGAACTGTATTCCAAAAACCACAAATCTGTGCAACTCTAGCAAATGTTATGTGCATAACACATACACAAACATCTGTCCACTGTGTTGCTGAGCCCTAGTTTTGGATGGGATTGGGGAGGAGAGAGGCACTCATTCCTTAAAGCCACTACATGCAATAAAATCAAACTTTCTTCTTCTCCAGGACCACCTGTCCTGGAATTTGTCTCCTTACTAGATACCTGGGGAACTAGGATTGTTACCTGAGACTCCACTTGGCACCCTGACATACTTGTGGGTAATGGGAACAACCTAATTGTGGAGCTGGTTGTAAAGTCCAAATCCAGTGACATGGGCTGATTATGCCTTTAACCTGAGTTGACATACCAGATGTTGGCATGAATGTAATGTGATTGGATCAGTCTGGAAATGGGAGCTCACAACACCCGCCCTAGAATGATAAGAGATTCAGACAAGTCATTCTGGTGTCTTTACTGAAATCTACCAGTTTGGATCCAGATTTTGTCATAATTAGAATAGACCCATGAAAATCAATTATATTTAGTCATAACATATGACTTACTTACGTTCCACTGATTTCAAGATATCTTCTCCAACTATGTAAGGATTGGATTTCACACACTAAGGAGATTCCACAATTTTTTACCCGATTCCAAATATTTCCAGAATTCAACTCCAACACTAAAATAAATACACTACATGACAAGGAGACATTTTAAACAATATTCTGAGAAGTTATGCAGTTTGCTGCCCCATCCCGGAATAATGAGGCGAGACAAGTGTTATGGGTAAAATATGGGCCACACTTTATTATTAACTGTTATAGCTAACCATAAAAGGGGGACCTGCCGTAGTGTGGAATCAGGTTTTGCATTTGGGTTCTTACCAGACCCCTTATCCCTAACAAGCAGGCAAGTCCCATGCCCCAAGGTCTCATGGTCCTGAAGACAGCGGGATCCCAGTCAGCCCAAATTTGACCCCCCCAGACCTCGAGTCACCATCCCCTTGGTGACCCCCAGCGCGGATGTGGCCCCAGCACATCCTCACACACACACACTGTAATCTCACGATCCACAGTGCTGAGAGATTGGGTGAGTTATACATTAATTGTGATTGCAAGGGGACTCACCGACCCCTGTTCCTTCCACACTACCCGCCATAGTAGTGGGACTAGCTTTGCTAAGTTCCCATGCCCACCAACCATCCTCTCCAACTCCAGACACAGGCCCCCCTGGATGTCTCCAAGAAATAGCTCCAGGCCCAAATCCGACAGGTGTATACCGTCGTCCCTGAAGAGCTCTGGTCTGTCCACAGGTGACCAATCACTGATCCCAAGCCATTGCATACAGTGTGAAACACTTCTCTGTTTACCCTCTTCCATGCCATATTAATACGCTGTGGTGGGCAAACCACTCTCCACTCAAGCTGAGGGATGATTGTGGACCATACGATCCGCATTGCAGGGTATTTCACCTTCAGCCATCTCAGATCACATGTTATGTCAAGTATCAAAGACTTGCTGCTACACTTGGCCAAATCGTTCCCTCCCAGATGTATTAACAACACATCTGGAGGCCACAAGTCAAATGCAGCCGCTCTGCAAAACTGGCACCATAACATTCCTCTCTGCCCTTTCCACTCGATTTGGGCCTTGGCTCCAAGACCCAGATTGCACCCCCAAGCCAATTTCGCTGCGTAACGTGCCACCCAGAAGAGGTAGTTATGACTGACGACCAGGATGCACCCCATCGCAACCACCATACCTGCAACAAAAGAAACAGGGCTAGGCACATGCATAGACTTGAGGAAGGGCACGTACATACCTCCGATAGCTATTTGATGCCCAACGTCCCAACATTTTAATGGCCTCAGGATCATAACCTAGTGTGGCTGCAGTGAAAGCCGCGCCAATCCTGAAGGAATGAATTCCAAACCGTATACCATGTAATCCCACTCTTTGCAGGACACGGTTTGTCAATTTCCAAAACTGATATTTTGTCAGTGGAGAACCGTCCACATGAACAAAGAAGTAGCCTTGATTCTCTCCCCAAGCCTGATATAACTCTCAACTGCCTTCACTGCGCATACAGTAACTCCTCAATTGAGCAGGAGGCTAATGTAATGTCTGTTCCCTTGCCTCTCTGATCCACTTTAGACCTATGTATGTGTATCCTGATGTTGTTGTTAGACAACCACACATCATGCCTTTGTAGTGTTACCATGGATGTGTAGCCTTTTCCCATTGCCACCACTTCACTCACTGTCAGGGTCCCCAAAAATGTCAGTAATGTCGCCATCTGAAATAACGCTGCCTCATAATTATCCCTACAAATATTGGGCCACTGCTGACAGATTTTTCCCAACAATGCTGGGGAAATGGGTGCCCTTGTGTCAGGGCACCCGAATTTTTTTACTCCAGTCCTCAATCATATTCTGAATACGGAAGTTGGATGTATGAGCCTGATAGACCTGTACTTTGGCGTGGAAGGCTAATGCCGACATCCTGCCTTGAATTGAACCTGGAAACAGCCCTTTCCTGTGTGGGTAAACTATATACTGTTGGAGATGTTCCCCTGGAGTGGGCCATAGCGGATCCAGACCTATGAGGCTTCTAAACTCCTAGGTCTAATTTTGGAATTCTGTACTCACTGCTGCATACCTCTTCCATGTCCATGGCGTCACCCTGCCAATTTGCCAAACCATGGGGGGGGGGGGAGTGTCTCTGGGTATTCGTTGGCTCCTGGGTCTAATTCCCTGAACCAATCAATCTATTGGCGAGTTAGGGCATCTGCTAAGCTATCGTCTATGCCAGGGATGTGTCTCACTTGCATCGTAACATTAAATTGCAAGGCGTGCAATGTAAACACCCACACAAGGGCCATCGCACGTTTGGAAAGTGAAGTGAGGTTGTTTATGCCATGACCTACTGCTAAATTGTCACATCAGAATCACCCTATGGAATTGGTCCATTTGTGCGCCCACAGCCACAATGCACCGAGGATAGGGAAAAATTCCAAAAACGTCAGGTCCCGGGTGGTCCCCTCCTGATGCCATACGTCGGGCCATACTTTGGTGCACCATCTACCCTTGAAATAAATTCCAAAGCCCAGTGAGGCTGCTGCATTGGTTTGCACCTGAAACTCCATCCTGAGGTTCAGTTCGGATCTCCAAAAGGAGACACCATTAAACCCCTCCAAAAACTGGATCCACACCCGCAAATCCTGCCTCATGACCGAGGTCACCCATGTCCTATGGAATGGACATCGAAGTCTCCACATGGCTTCACATAGCCTTCTCAAGAAGGCGGTGCCAGGTGCCACTACTCAGCATGCAAAGTTCATATGTCCTACGATTTCCTGCAAGTCCTTGAGTGAAACTTTCCTTCTTCCCACCATGCAGCCAAGCTGCTGCTTAAGCTCTCTCAGTTTTTTATCTGGTAATCTACAAGCCTGCATTTGGGTGTCTAGCTCTATTCCCAAAAATGTCAGAAAAGTGGAGGGGCCTTCAGTTTTTTCATCCACTAAAGGTAGCCCCAGCTCGCTTGCCATTGTCTGAAATGAATCTAAAATGAATTTGCAGCGCCTGGAGCTATTTTCCCCACAAAAAAGATAATCATCTAAATAATGGCCTGTACTCTTAAGCCCCACCCTACATCTGTGGTTCCACTCCAAAAATGAGCTGAAATGCTCAAAAGCAGTGCAGGATATGGAACAACCCTTGGGCAGCACTCTATCTATACAGTAGGAGCCTTGGAAATGAAATCCGAACAAGTCAAAATTGTGGGGATGGACTGGAAGAAGATGAAAAGCTGATTTGATGTCACATTTAGCCAGCTTTGCCCTGATGCTGCACTTCCAAACCATGCACACTGCTACATCGAAGGAAGTGTACCTCACTGAGCATAATTCCAAGGGGATGGCGTCATTTACTGACTCTCCTTCCAGGTACGACAGGTGGTGTATGAGCCTATACTACCCCTGATTTTTCTTAGGTACCACCCCTAATGGGGAGACCCACAGGTGGGCCATCAGGGGGTTCTCAAATCGATCCACCACCTGTCCTTCCCTGACTTCCTTATCAATTTTTTCCTTAACTACATCCTCCATCCCTCTGACCAACTTTAGATTTTGGGCAAAGGGCCCCTTATGTGGTCCTACTGCTGGGATCCTAAAACCTAAAGCCACTTAACAGGCACACAACATCTCCCCTTCTTGGGTAATCCTGCAGCCATATTTCCAAAATGTTTCCAAAATTTCTCAACCTTAATTGGGCTGGGTCCCTTTTGCAGGGTGTCCACCTCCACCTTTTGGTTTCCTATTACCACTGGTCTCCTTATTCCCTCTCCTCTGTGTCCTTGCTCAGAAGCATGTTGTGCTAGGGTGCTGGTCCCCACATACAGTGCACTCATGCTTGTATTTACAGGCCTTGCATGAGCATGCACCTCTTGAATCGAAATCCCAACAGAGCAGGCAGGGTTGAACCACCTGTCCCGTGCCTACACAGGGGTTCATGTTCTGGCCAGCCCTGTGAATAAGGTGCTCACTGTTGAACCTGTCACCCAGATTTGGTCTGGCCAGAGTCATATACTGTAGCCAAAGGCCCGGTTGGGGCTCGTCCCAGCACATATTCGGGTGTATTGCACTTCTCATACGAAATGATTCATTGTAGATAAGCCAGGCATGCCCAGGATAATCTACATATGCCCTATAAATCAAGTCAAGATACTGCAGTAATGACTGCACCCTCCAAGGCTGGGCCTTTACTATGACCCCAAAAAAGATGAAGCCAGGAAGCCAATTGGCCCAGGACCATTGAGGTTGATGCCTCCTGCGCCTCTCTTTTTCCCTCTCATCCTCTTTTTCGAATTCCTTGCTGTCTACATTCCTATTTAAGAGTTCAAAGACATATACGTAGTCTCCTCACCAGATCTTCTCCTTAGTTGCCAGAGTTAGATGGTCCCCTAAGGGCAAAGCATAACCCCCAAAAGGCAATGCTTTTAGGGGGACTGAGTTGTACCCCGTGTTGGGAACTGATGGGTAGGGTCATACTCCCAATCCTGCTGTTGTACCCAATGGTGCTGGGAATGAAACCTGTGGGTAGGGAGTCATCCAGCTCCCAGATGGTGTCCCTGTAACGGTTCACTGGCTAGCCAGGAACCTATACATTTGTGTGTCCCATGCTGTATTATAGGTTGTATTTCCCTGTCCTCTGCTGGGCCAAGGCCATTCTGCCAAGGCCCAGCAGGTGTCCAGTGCCACCGTGAGCTCACCTGATGTTACCACTTGAGGCGTGCCTTGCACCACCCTTGCCATTTTGAACTCGGGATTCATTTCCATGGAGCCACTTTGCATTCCCTGGTAACCTGAAGATGGACCCATGACCTCCATCATCACAGCCCTGCTCACCGCCTCCTCACTTTGATGCTGTGGCATTGCCATCTGAGGATCAGATGCAGTTCGTGACGTCCCTGGCGCAGACTGCTGATTAGCCTCTAAGACAGCAGAACAAGACCTTAAATTTTCTGCCAGAGCTTTGAGCTTTGCTCTTTTATGGCTCTGAGTCCCTGGCTGAGCGACGTGGCCACTCATCCCTGAAGTGTGAGGCACCCCTGTGATTCGCAATCAGCTTCCAGGGCCAAACTTTTTGCCTGCAGTTGTTCCCATATTGGCCAGCTCTCTTCATGTGAGGATGACTGGGATGGTGAGACCTGAGGAGCCATGCGTTTTTTGACAGGCTGCTTGCCTTTATTTTTTCCCTGGCCTTTTTTGGGCACCATAATTGCAGCCCTGTTTCTAGCCCGCCAGTGGCATGTGTCGCGGAATGCCCATGTCCCACCTGTCCGTCATGTGGAGCTCTAGAGCTGGAGCCTATGAGAGGACAGGAGGGCGGAGTCAGAGGGACAGTTGGAAACTGAGAGAGAATGAGAGAGGAGGTTTAGAGAGGTTTATGAGAGAGATTGGAAAGTTGGTGTGGTATAGTTGGTTTATGGATTAAAGAATAGTTAAAAGATAGAAGTAAAATAAATAGACAGTCATCAGATAGTATTCCAGTGATTAACAGTGATTTATATGAAAAGTAATACAAATAAAGAAACGTGTTTAATATCCAAGTAATGAGTGCAACATAATACAACCTCTATTAATATACTTATTAAACAATAAATAATCAGTTATATTTAACAACACGTGTCTATGCAACATCTTTGGTAAAGTGTGGATAGAAATCCACTGGTGGCAGTTGGTGTATGGAGAATTAAGCAAGTCGTGTCCAAAGGTGGACCTGGGTTTGAGGGAAACAAACTAGGGACACTGGGGGTGCGCGACAGCATACACTTACGCGCACCAGCCCAATAAGGCATATTCCTTTTATTTTATTTTATTTATTATTATTATTAATATTTTTAGATACATCATTTTTCTAATACCCTCATTTTGAGTTGTTTTTTTAATTAATAGCCAGAGGCCCAGAACAGGCTCGGCAGGCACAAGCAGCCTGAGCCAGTAGCCTCTTTTTCTATGCATTCCCCCCAATTCTTTTTTCTTTTCCCCTTTTTTTTTTAAATAGCCTTCGCTGAATAAAAGGGCACAGGACAGGGCAGGCAAGGCCCAACTGGCCCGCACTGCTGAACTCTTTTTACTATGCACCCCCTCTTTTTTTATATGTTAAATCTAAGTTCCCCCAAGCTGTGGCTAGGGAGAGCAGTGAGCACTCCTTGCTTTCCAAACTGTGGAAAATCGAAAGCAAGCTCCAAAGGATAAGCGGCGTGACTCC
The DNA here is from genome assembly GCA_037013535.1 of Intellagama lesueurii. Lineage (NCBI taxonomy): Eukaryota > Metazoa > Chordata > Lepidosauria > Squamata > Agamidae > Intellagama > Intellagama lesueurii. The sequence continues at coordinate 275,050,296 of JBAJHW010000001.1, forward strand.
ATTCTCAGCCTTATAAGCCTCAAAAGAGGCTGAAAGGAGGAGTGGGCGTGCTTAAGTAGGGCGCTCCTTCCCCCTCCCCTCCCAGGTAACATTTGTGAGATTACCACGTCTCACAATATCCCGGGAGGAGGGCAAAGAAGCTTCACACTGCCAAAGCGCGCTCAACAGCAGAGCAGCCATTTGTTCCATAAACGGGCATTGCCAGTGGCTTGTGCATTTCATAACAGAGAACTGCAATTGCATATTAGGGTTTTTTGTTAATATCAGGGCATTCTGTTACTTTAAAAGAAAAGAATTTGGGATAGCTCACTGGTTTAGGTATCTGGCTGAGGAATCAGAGGTTAGAAGTTTGATTCCCCACTGCATCTTCTTGACAGGGGCTGGAGTCAATGATCCATAGGGTCCCTTCCAGCTCTGCAGTTCTAAGATTGTTGTTGTAATTGTTAAAAGAGCAATTCTTTAAGCTCATAGACTGAAAAGAGTGCTTTAATGATTTTTAATTAGTTCTGGCTTTTTCAGCATCATTGAATCTGTAGTCTGGACTAAGATTCAGCTGTTAATTTTTTTGTCTCAACTAGAGAGAAAAGCAAGGGCGACTAAAAAGATGGACATGACCAATATGCTAAGTCTTACATTCATTTTGAGATATGGTTAGTTGTAACGCCATGCAATTTTCTATCAAGCTGGGCAAATTACTAATGCAACAGCTTGTTTTCAATCAGTACCATTACATGCATCTGACACTATTGATTGTTTGTCTTCATTAGCTATTTAATTTCCTTCAGGCTTTTCATCTAGTGTAAGAAAAATTAATGTGTGTTGAGGTTGCTGGGACTTAGCTATTTTTCAGCTAAGCAAAAAAAAAACTAGTCCATTGGCTTCTTGATCAAAAGGCTGAGACAGGTGATGATTATTAGATCCCAATTCTGGTTTCATATAAAGATGGCAAAACTCCTAGAAGTCACGAAGTAAGCAAGGATGTGTGTGTTTCAATATAATGGTTCTGAAAGAAGCTCACATTTCTTTCCATGGGTTTGTCCTAGGGAAAAGAAAATCTATCATTGCTTCTGAATTCCAAGAATTTAAACCTCAGGATCTTTTTGACCCAGTTATGCAATTGGTGAAAAGTCACAAATGCTTCAAAAATGAAATGTAGTGAAATGTTCCCCCATCTACCTTGGACACATAAAATAGGTACAGCTATTCTCAGTATGAATATAACTTCATACCTTTTCCATACGTGTTCAAGATGAACGCCTCTTACGGAAAAGGTGGCAACCCGAATCTAGCACTAACGTGGTTGAAAGAAAGAAAAAAGGAACTTGAAACCAGATTTTTAATAGTTAAGTAATCAAAGCCCTGGGCCTAGGAAGAATGATCTGTCAGTTTCAGTTTCTTCTCCCCTACTTTTTTAACCCTCAATTTCTTTCCATTTTGGCAAATTTTTGGAAATTCTTATTTTAAAGGAACAAACCTTAGAGACTGGCTATATGGACTCAACTGGAGCAGGTTGGAGCAGGTTACATAGGGTCATTTAAGATTAGGCAGTGGTCCAATGTGCCATTTGGTGTGGTCTTTGCAGCCAAATGGCCTATGCACCTCAAACAATCCTATTTGGTTGCCTTCCTGTTGAAAAAAATCATCCCCCTATTTGTCCCCTTCTCTCTTCTCTCATTTCCAGGAGGAAGTTTTCAGTTAAAAAAATAATTCTAAGTGGTACAGCACATCAGCACGGTCAAAACAGACTTTAGAAAAACAACATCTTTTGCTTCTTTTCTCTGTGCCTCCACAGAGGAGCAGAGGAAGTTTTAAATTTCCCAATATTGTTAAGTGGCTAAGATATCTTTTAAAACCATTTAACAATATTGGGAAAATTTAAAGCTACGAGCTTCGCTTTGGTTCATTTCCAGAGACTGCAGAAACTGAAAATAAACCAAAACAAAGCAATCTTACCTGCACCAAAAACTCAATAGCCCCTGACAGGGACCTAGAAAGGTGCATGTAGAGATGTTCTTGGCCTGGGCTAGTTCACTCTAGCGATTGCATAGCCTGATCACTAGAAAAAGGAGCAAACCATGGGACAAATGCCCATCTGATTGCACCCTAAAATGAAACCCACCTCCTCCATCCAGGTTTGTACAGAAAATGACTTTTCAAATTGTAATGCAGGCACTGAAGATATATTCATGTTGTCTCTGAACACAATAAGAAAGCAATGAATAGCCATGATTTTTCTCCTTCCTGTGGTTAAAAGTGCATATTTGTATATGCAAAAAGTGGCCTGAACAGGCAATAGGATTGTAAATAGATTCTGAAGATCCACAGGGGAAAAAAATCAACTTCATTTGCAAGATGGAAGCAATTAAGCCAAGTGTGATAAGCATTTTGTCTGTGCATTTGAACAGGGAACAATGCAGCAATTAAGCTTGCTCTTTAGAGTTGCAAATTCACCCTCCACAATCTCTAGGAGGCTTGTTCTAATATTTCCAATTCTTGTTAACATGCAGGGGAGATTTTGCTTCTATTTTCATCTTTTCAGTTGTGAAATCAAAATTGGTTCAGCTGGTGGATGATGAGTGCATAGTCCCTCTATATGTCTTAGCTGTGCCACTTAAAAAACTGGGAATATAGAGTGCTTGTCCATCCATTCCAAGGTTGCCCCAAGATTGGGATGGAAGGAGTTAACTCTGATTAGAAAGCTAAGCCCTGCTGATCTTCTCCACTGGAAAAATAAATGCAAATAGAACAATAAAAGCTGCTTTTACAAGGTAATCAGATGGTAATTGATGGTGCTTTTAAATGCAGAATGATGGGCAATTAACATCAAGGAAAATCTTACTATTGCGTACATTACATATCAGCTTCTGCACTTAATTGTCCATAAATGCAAGTCAGAAAATAAAATTTCCACAGAAAATAATAAACGAGAACATTCTACATATCCCCATATATCATCACATATATTGCACTCTTAAGTAGGCATGCTTGTAGCTGCTTTTCATAGGGAAGCAGCTGCATAAATGATATGTGCAACAGCTTTTTCTACTTCTTGTATTCTGATTATATGTAAAGGAGGAACTCAGCTATGAGCTACACCTCTCCTGGAGTCTGTGTATCCGTCACCTAAAAGGTACATAGGTTGCACCATTCTACATTTCCTGATATGTAGCTATTATGCTGATATTATAGATAATGCCAGATATTTCATATCAGGGGATGTGCAGAGCTTTCTCATTCATTATTTTCTGTGAAAAAACTGTAATTCTGCACATCAGCTATACATCTATGAGATGCTTTCTGTTGATATCCAATATTATGAGAAGAAAGAAAGAAGTTTAATAATGATTAGGGATGGCCCAGTACATTTTCCTATTTGTAAGGTAAAGGTAAAGGTTCCCCTTGACATTTAGTCCAGTCATGTCCGACTCTAGGGCGCGGTGCTCATCCCTGTTTCCAAGCCATAGAGCCAGCGTTTTGTCCAAAGACAGTTTAAGTGGTCACGTGGCCAGCGCGACTAGACACGGAACGCTGTTACCTTCCCACCAAGGTGGTGCCTATTTATCTACTTGCATTTGCATGCTTTCGAACTGCTAGGTTGGCAGGAGCTGGGACAAGCAACGGGAGCTCACTCCGTCGCGTGGATTCGATCTTATGACTGCTGGTCTTCTGACCCTGCAGCAGAGGCTTCTGTGGTTTAACCCACAGCGCCACCACGTTCCTATTTGTAGTAAAGGATAAAATGGCTCCCCTCAATTTCATATCCAGTAGTGGAACTGAGAGAATCTTGCTTCCACAGTGGTAATGTGACAGAGTCCATCACCTTACACAGCATGGTGGTCCAGTATGTGTTGGATCGGTTGTGTAACAATGAAGCAGTGTCTTTTTAATGTTTTTCTGCTGTGCCAAAACAACTGCTTCCTGAGGCAGCTACCTTACTCTGCCTAGGCCTTCACTAGGCCAGTCCTGATAATAATGTTGAACACCAATTTGAATGGTGCCCAGAAGATAAAACAAAGCCGGGGGAGATTCTGAAACAGTGTGTTGTACGTGAGCCCCTGAGAGGTATCTCTCCTGAGCTGCATAAGCTTCTAGATGCTAATCTGAAGCAACCCCACTTGAGAAGCATTAAAAGTTGTCTCAGCATGAGTGAGAGCTGCCAGATTATCAAGAGTCATGGTCTCTCCATGGAGCTGGAGTTGATGGAAATATGTAGAAATTAAAGAGAGAGCTTTTTTCCTCTACAACTTCCATTAATTTCTGAAATTTCAGTAGTAGTTCTATGTCTCATTCCATCAGTGCTGGGAAAAGCTGCTTTGCTTATATGACAAGTCCCAGAAACACAAATAATCACACACATTTTAATGCATTCCTTCAAATATCAACATCACAACTTCTATGTTCCAAAACCCAGACAATGTTGATTCTGTGATCAACTTTCATTCTTCCTCTAGGAAACCACTCTCTCCATGTATCTCAGTGGCTATGATGAAAAGCTTTTACTAGGTGTTAATAAGGGTCTATGGCAACTGTTTATTTTAAGCAAGGGCAACAGTTCAGTTTGTCTTACTAGAAATGACTAATTTGCCTCATCACTGAAGAGAAAACAGCTAGGTTAAGAAGAATAGGATTCTACCACACAAATTCATGCGGAAATCAAGGAGAATGTGTGATGCACAATCAACAGCTTAGTAACTTCCTGCACTGAAGGACCTACAGCTACAGGGATGCTTCAGCTGTCATTTAGTCAAGGACACTTTGTTTATAAATATTTATACTTAATTCATATTACACTGACTCACCTGGGAGGAAAGGAGCAACCTGATTTTCAGCCATTTTTTTTTAAATGTACGACTGTATCTCCTACCATCCTCATATTTCCTGGGTTGAATTTATCTGGTATGCAATCAATACACAGGAAACAAAAATAGAAGAACTGTTTACATTGTTGAGTAGATAGCAAAACCATCAATAAACATGCCACATAGACTTCAGGCACAATAGTGTAACAGTATGTTCAGGAAAGAGAAAGGAACGGGCAGGTTGGGTATTTTGAGAAGTAAGATTTCTTAGGGAAGGCACACATTTTCAGTCATTACTGAAGAGATGTGTGGCACTATTTTGACAACATTTGATGGTTCACTAAAATGGCAATGAGATCCAAAACACTCATAATGGAAAGTTTGTTATACCACAGTTCAGTTTTGATGCAAGACCATATGACTTGGCTGTTTACTAAGATGCACACAGTAAAAGAAAAGTATCAGTTCATGATCTGGAAAGATATTGACCTTAGGAGCTGACTCACACTGTAGCATATTTTACAGGTTCATTAGGTTCACTGCCTCCTGTGAAGAATGGAAATAAATTCACATGGACAGATCTAATTTGTGGTCTGTAAAAAAATTAATGAAAGTTCCACACATGTATCTGCTGGTTTCTCTTTTTAAAAAAACTATGCATAACTTCACATGAATAAAGATATGTCTGCTTGATCAATCTGCACAAAAACACTTTTGTCTTTGGCAAAATGTAGAAAAAATGTGTACACCAGAAAATGCGTAAAAAGTGGCAATTATTACCCAAAGAAGAGACTGTAACCAAGGAAGTCAAAAGGAGACTGAGGCTGCAACTACACTAGGAAACTGAATCAGACCTATTTGGCTTTGCTGTGGCTTGATTTGCAGCCTAGTTTATGCTTCTGTTTGGATTAAGTGATCAAACAGAGACTGCAGATTGATTTGGTGCCAGTGTCCACACTGGCCTTTCAGTTTGGTGAGGTTTTAGTCACACCACAATCCACATCCCCCTCCCTTTGAACCTGCCTTCTGCCGAGCACCAGTTGTCCTTTTATGGTTCATTATAAAGCCAGTGGGCTGTTTGAAGTGTTGCATAATACATAATGTACAAATACATACACACATACTGTGGAGACATGGTAATCTGCTGTAGTCTGTCAGAATTCTTTTTATTTCCTATCTATTTTTAACTTTTTTTGTCCAGGCAGAGGTGATTTAACATTAAACTTGGTAATTCTTCAAGGAAAAAAAATAAAAATACTTTGGGGCATTTAGGGAGGAAAAATGTGTGTAAAACACATACACACAAATTGATGCACTTACATTGATGTGTTGTTGGGGAAACTTTTACAGATGTTGTGGACTACTAAAAAGACAAATGGGTGGGTTCTAGATCAAATACTCTCACTAGAAGCTAAAGTGACGAAATTAAGGCTATCATACATCGGGCATGATAGCCTTAATTCATGAGAAGACAAGAATCACTAGAAAGACAATAGTGTTAGGAAAATTTAAAGAAGTAGGAAAAGAATCGGACCTAGCATGAGACAGACTCAGTAAATGAAGCCATGGCCCTTATTCTGCAAGTCCCTGAGTAATGGTATTAGTAACAGGACCTTTGTTGTTATGTGCCATCAAGCTACTTCTGATTTAGTGGCAACCCTGACCATGAGTACCTCTAAAATGTCCTGTCACTTACAGCCCTGCTCAGCTGTTGCAATCCATCTCATATTTGGTCTTCCTCTTTTCCTGCTGCTTTCAATTTTTCCCAGCATTATTGACTTTTCTAATGAAACAGGATTTCCAGGAAGCCATTAATACACAGAGTCACTATAAGTGAGAGTCAACTTCATTGCACATGACATGTATTTACTGCAAATATATGCACCTGCATGTTCATTTCCTATTCCACCTGGAGCATACTCTCTCTTTCTTTCCTTCATACTCTTTTCTTTATCTTGACTCAATATTAGGTTTCTTCATTACCTTCTTTTCCAAAAGTGAATAAGTTTGAAATCTTTGAGAATGCACCACTGGAAAATCTGAGCCAAACACACATAAAAGAATAGGGCATATATATGGACAGTAGTAGGACAAATAGTTATGCAGTGTACATTTGCGTGCTTCTGGTGACATCAGTGAATTTAGAAGATGCTGGAATACTCATTCTTATGTGATTTTAGACAGTGCAGTAAATTTATTTATTTTATTTTTATTTTATTTATTGAATTTATATCCCGCCCATCTAGTCAATAGACTACTCTGGGCGGCGAACAACATATAAAATAAAGGATTTAAAGGATGTTTAGAAGACGAATTATTGCAAAAGGTGGTTTGAATGCCAAAATCACAAAGGAACTTTAAACTTTTTTGTTTTTCCTTTGTGAGACACAGGCTTTGAATTCAAATCCACACAGCCCAAGGGTTTCAACTTTGAACAATGACACAGAGTCATGACTAGTTCTGGGCCTGCAAAAGGAAAATCACCTTATTTTTATTGGCATAATTCATAATTAGTACTAAATTTCCCATGGGGGGGGGGAAATCTTCACATTTGTGATAGTCAGAATGTGATACTTTTTCTTAAGCAACATCCAAAAATGGATGCAATTTCAAATCTTATTTGTTTTCCACTTTGTCTTGGAAGGACACTGATAGACTCAAGGTTACTTCATGAATCACTTGTGTCAGCTGATATAAAAATAATTCAGCAACAGTCTTTAAAAAAGACTTAAGCAAAAAATCTAGTTCTCGCTGCAGCGCATGTTCTGAAAATACTTCTGTCTGAACTTATTCCCCCTGCATTTAGGGAGCAAAACACATTATGAAAGTGCACATAAATCATTGTTGTTGTAACTCTGTTCATCCAATCTAGAACAAGGTTAAGAGTCATCATTTCAAGAGGTCACACCCTTTGAAATTCATATTGAGCTTGGCCATGAAGGCTGCAAGAGAAAGGGGTGATCTTCCCACTCCTGCTTCTGCTGGGTTTGGCTGTTCCACCAGTGGAAATCCAGTGCTGATTAGAGATCTCACCAAGACATGAGAGTAAGGCAGAAATGTTTATCAAAGGAAACCCAGAATCAAAACGAACTGTGGCCAGGAAATTGTAAGGCAACAATATCTACAATCCAGGATATTGATCTGATAGTCACACATAGACATCTTCAAGCATTTGAAGTTAATTTCCTTCTTCACATGTAAATTCACATGGACATCTGGAGATCATTGTAAGTACAATTCAAGTGCACATACCCTCACCATACATACAAACATGATTTCACAATGCCATTTGAGCATTTTGTCACCGATTAACAGAAAGACTCCTTGTCAGCTATTGAAGAGCAGATAATCCAAACTCAGAGAAATTTCTTACTCAGGCCTTTAGAAGTCACCTTTGGCATAAAAAATTAACTCAGACTTGCCCAATGCTTAATATATACTAGAGATGGGCATGAATCAGAAAAATGGTGATTCATTTTGATTCTTAATTCATCAAGGTCAACAAACTGCTAATTACAAATTTGCAATTTTTTTCTGAAGATTCAATTACTTGATTCATCAATTTGTTTTTAATTTAAAATGCTATAAAATGCCCCCCCCCAAGAACCTAAAGACACCAAACTCACAGAGAAGCTTCCCCTGACTGTTCTCTACAAGCCCTACAGGTTTGGTGAAGATTGGGTATCGGATGTCTGAGTTACACCCACAAAGAGGCACCCCATGAAAATTCCATCCCGGCATCTAGAGACACCAAAACTGCAGAGAAGCTTCTACTGACTCTCCTCTACAGTCTTCCAAGATTGGTGAAGTTTAGGTTTCAGACATCCAAGTGAAGCACCCAAAAAGTGGGTCCCCCAGGAAAGTGCCCTTTAGCAGCTGGCTTGAGGAAACCCAATCTTCACCAAACTGGGAGATATTGTAGAGGAGAGTCATGGGAAGCTTCTTTGTGATTTTTGTATCTCTAGGTGTCTGGGGAGAACTTTTCTGGGGGCCCCTCTTTGTGGGTGGGGATTGGAGAGGAGACTAAGAGGAGGTTTACCTGCAATTTTAGTGTCTAGGTTCCTGGGTGGCAGTTTTATAGTCCAACAAATCAATGAATCAAAAATTGCTAAAAATTCATTCTTGTAGGCATCGTTCAGTCTCAAGAGGCTATGGTAACATGTTCTGAATAGAGGTCTTGGAACAGCATCTAGTGTGGCTGAGAAGGCCAATTCGAGAGTGACAATCCCTTCCACACTGTCCCCTGTCCAGCTCCCTGATTTTGCTGGTTTTGGAAGTGCCTCTTTGCCTCAGCCTGCTGAACAAGTGTCTCTTCAAATTGGAAGAGGCCATGCTGCACCACCTGCCTCCAGGCTGAATGCTCAGATGTCAAGGTTCATTGATTCGTATTCATCAGGGACACTGAGTCATACAAATACGAATCGATGAATTAGATTTTTTTTTTAACACAAATGAGATGGTATATAGATATAAGAATGAATAAATAAATATTGGTGAACTGCAATGACCATCCCCCCAAGCTAGATCAGAGCTTGGAAAATGTATTGTCTTGCTTTCAGGGACCTAATGTCCAATAATGTAACTTTTCCCCAGCTGTAAGATAGTTCATCTAGTCCTGTGTATTCTAACCTGCATTGCTACCCAGACATTTGGATATTGTCAAAATGAACAATTGTGAATTTACTGTCTTTACAATACAACCCCCCCTGCCCTCTTTGTCTTAACTCCTTCAGCAGACTTTTACTCCTAAAGCAGGAACATCTTTCACATCTCCTTCCTTAAACTCCACACACACAATGTATTCTCGAAGGCTTCACAGCCGGGATCCAATGGTTGTTGTGGGTTTTCCGGGCTGTTTGGCCATGTTCTTAAGGTTTTTCTTCCTAAGTCTGTGCTCTGTTCTGACTCCTGTCCTCTGAAGATGCCAGCCACAGAGACTGGTGAAACGTTAGGAAGAAAAACCTTAAGAACACGGCCAAACAGCCCAGAAAACCCACAACAACCTTCCACACACACACATTATTAAGAGTATTCCAACCTGGAAAGCTAACCCATTATGTTTCCAAAAGTCTAGCCTCTGTTGTGGATATATCTCCTGCGCAATTCTCATTCTATAGGGTGAAAGAATAGACTTGTGCTCATGTCATTGCTCCAGCTCATCATCCTGATACTGCATCTCACTTAAATTTCCTTCTTCCCCATGCATTGGACACAAGTCCAGTTTCATTCCTTAGTATGACTAGCAGCTCAGGTAGAATGGAGATATTCTGTCTGATTTTTTCATTTGGGAAAAAAAATTGTAGAGGGTTACTAGAGAATAGAGAATCCCTCTATAAAGGAATACATGGATAAAACTTGACAATGTTAGCCATTTTATTACCACCATGTACTCACTGGCTGCACACTGTGAATACAGTGTATTTAATGATCTGATGATGCAGAAAAGAATTGTGTTGAAGCCAAAAATCTTAAGGTACTCAGAAAAACCACAATGAAATGGGGAGCTCACCTTCTACCTGAGACCTTTTAACTGGATATACCAAGAACGGAATATGTGACCTTCCATGTTCAAAGCATGTGCACTACAGTATCATAAACCAGACAAGACTCTATCTCTTCAGGTAGATGCGACATAATGGGTTTGTTTTGCTTTGTTTTTAGAATAAATGGGTTCAAGTTGCTCAGTCTGAATTTTAATCCTGGCTGGATGTAGGTTTCAACTATTCACACTCTGCTAAGGTCATGATCCAGGTTGGGGACCTGCTATTTCAGCTATCTGCATCAGGTTGGAAACTCAGTGGGAACTTATCACTGGATTCAGACAGCCAATGCAGACAGCCTTATCCAGATTAGGTCTTCAAAAGACCAAAGGGTTAAAGTCCCCTCACTTTCATCCCTCTGCCCCTGCAAAAGTCTTGATCAGAATCCCCTATGCTTCCCATAGACTTTTAAAACATTAACAAGATTATTAATTACAAGAATGGTGTCCTATTTAGTTAGTCCTGTGAATAGAGGCAGAAAAGAGCCTGTTGAGGCATTTGCATGGACAATTAATGAGCATTAATGACTCCTGTTCTCTGAAGATGCCAGTCACAGAGACTGGCGAAACGTTAGGAAGAACGACCTTCAGAACACGCCCAAAAAGCCCGAAAACCCCCAAAAAACCCACAACAACCAATTAATGAACAGTCTATGGTTTGGTACAGGATTTATGTGTCCTTAATTCAGCAGTGGCAAAAAGCACCCCACATTCACTGGAAGATACTATAGAGAACAAAATTGGTATTTTAACAGTTACATTCTGTTTTGTTTGCCTTTTGGAAAAAGCTAATAAGCAACCTGTTGCACAGGCTGGAACTGCAGATGTTACAGTTATAAATAATACTGGTAGGAAAGAGAAATATAGTTCAGGACAATATATTTCTATGTGTGTATGTGACATAACACATGAATGTGTGTACACACACACATACAATGAAGTCTTTAATATGTTGAAGAATCTGGAGTGTTTGGACCACTGCACTTCAGTGTTACTTTTTTGTTGTTTTTGTTGATAATGAGTTTTTGTTGATAATGAAAAATATCAGCCCCAATAATAGTTTCCTTAAAGCATGCCCTTTAACCCCTGGGTGGGTTTTTGATGATGTTGTTCCTTTTCACTGTTGGCATGGCAACCAAGAGGCACTTACTGACAGATCAATGCATGGCTACATCAACATAACATTTTCAGTCAAGTTCCCAGGAGCTTTCCTCCTAAATGTGTCATTTTGATTCAGATAACTAAATCAGGCTAAGCCCTGCAATGATAATGGATGACTTGCCTCATTAGCTGGCTCCTGCTGCATTACCCTGTCAGGAAGCACCAGAGTGAATGTCTTGGCTCCAAGGAGGGGAGGGGAACGGTTTCTATTATTTATTATTTTGGTCTGTTATTTTATCACGCCTTTCCCATTCATTTGGCTAAATTGGTGCTCAAAAAACAGACAGGCACAGAGAGTGAGAGAGACCGAGGGGTGCAATATGATTCCATTGAAAATTTACTAACAGGAAAAGGAGCTTAATGAAGTTGTGCACATTTTCCATAAGGATATAACTAATATTCAATTAAGAAGATCATTATATGGCCTCTCAGCTTTTGCCATTTAACTTTCTTTACACAATGTTTTTTTACAGTCACTCTATTTCACAAAATACTTCAATTAGGTAATATCCAAAGGAATGTTTATACCACAGTACTCATCTATCATTGTACATATACGATTTACCTCAAAATACATGTGCCTAAGATTGCCCTGTAACCCATCTATATTGGTGTTTATTACACATCTCTTTACAAACCTTTGTTCTAAAGTTACACAATCCTCCAGAGCAGTTTAGGAAGTTGAATAGGAGTAGAGGCCATGCCTTCCTTTGTTCAGAAGTACTCATTAAAGGCAGAACGTTAAAGATAGGCAGTGGCATCCTATCAACATCTCCTGGGGATGAAATGGCTTCCCTCAGTGGAAGGGAGATTCTGCCCCTGCACCGTTCCCCATGCCCTAAAAAGCTGTATGGGAGAGATGGAGTAGATTTCAGCAGGAAGGGAGACTCAATGGAAAAAAAGAGAAATTTCTGTTGCATTATTAGTTTTCAGCGAAAACGCCTTTATATTCATTCATCTTTTTAAAAATCCTCAAATTATAGCAGACAAGCAACCAGTGTTTCTCTTCTTCTTCAGAGTTAAGAAGGAGCTGTGAGTGACTGCAAATAACCAGAAGTTGGGATGTCTCAATTTTCTGAGGAAGTCAGAAATAAAACCTAGGGCCACAAAGGAGAAACCAGGGGACCCTTGGCAAAGCAGTCTGTTGACCCCTCTTTTCCTGCATTCTCTTCAGCACCATCAATAGTTAGCACAGTGTAGCTTCTTCTCAGCCTCTCATGGTTATACATGTAGACATTTATTTTATTTAAAATATTTTTACCCTACCTTTCTCCTTAAAAAAGGACCCAAGGTGGCTTCAATCCTTGAAAGACAACATTTAAAGCTGAAAACAATGAGTATAAAGAGGCAGCTTACATCATTAAAAGACAATATGAAAGCTAAAACAATAAGTATGCAAATACTAGAGGATCAAACAAATACCACTCTGAGAGATGGTAAACACAAGTAGTACTAAAGACCCAGTCAGAGCAGTAATGCATAACAGTCCATCTAAAGTTCACTCATGTAACCAGTCATGTGGTCATTCACTCATGTTGGCAGTCATTGAGGGAAAGCTTGTCTGAAGAGAAAGGTCTTTGCCTGCTTGCTGAAGGACAGAAAAGATGGGGCCAGTTTGAGCTCCTGTGGGAGGGAGTTCCAGAGTCTGGGGGCAGCAACAGAGAAGATTCTCTCCTGTGTCCCCATCAGATTCACTTGTGAAGGTGGTGAGACCAAGAGAAAAGCCTCATCTGATGATCTTGACACTTGAGCCAGCTCATAGTGGGAGACATGGTCTTTGAGACAGCTTGGACCCAGGCCATTTAGGGCTTTATAGGTTAAAATCAGCACTTTGAATTGTGCCAGAAAGTGGAGCTGCTGTAATGGGGGAGGGAGTGTGGTATGTGATACCTGTAACTAGCCCAAGTCAGCAATCTGGCTGCTGCATTTTGGACCCACTAAGGTTTCCTGACACTTTCCAATGGCAGCCCCACATAGAATGTGTCACAGTAATCCAGCCAGGAAGTAACTAGGGCCTGTATGACAGTAGCCAAATCAGATCTCTCCAGAAATAGATGTAGCTGGTGTACTAGTTTTAATTGTGTAGCCACTGCTGAAACCTGGGCATCCAGGCTGAGAGATGAATCCAGGAACACCCCCAAGCTGCGCACCTGTGTTTTCAGGGGGAGTGTAACCCCACCCAGCACAGGCTGCCTCCCTATTCCTTGATCTGCCTTTTGATTGACATGTCTAGTCAGAAGAAAGTACTTTTAAGCTCAGTTGCATTTACTCCTAGATCAGCATATATTGCATCGATTACAACCTGAAAGACAAAGTGAGTCTAAAAGGGGATTGTTTATAAATAAAATTTCTTGCAGGGAAAGTCAGGACTCGCTGTGGATACCAGGGCCTGGGCTGTCATATTTGCAGTAGAGAGATAAACTCTTCAATAATAAAATTGTAAGGCCCTGAAAATGTAAATCATACTGTCAGTGGTTTCTCTCACTGGCTAACTAAATTATGAGCCAAAACCTGAATGAACAATGAGCCGTGGGGTAAACACACCAAGACTGTAGCAAGGTTGCCGCTTGCACACACAAAAAAGGACAAAATAATGACCATGTGTTACCTGATATTTCAGCATCTACAAAGGCTGGAGGCTTGCTTTGTTTTTGAAAGTTGGGCATCTAAGTAGCTAACATTTCAAAAAAGCATTGGTAGCATGTTTTAGAATTCAGAAAGAAGAAAAAAAGCAGCCAATGGGATAATACGAAAACTCACACCTCTTCAGGCCTAAAAAAAACACACACGCACCACAATCCCTCAATTTTTTTATTTTTTCTGTATTTATTTAACACTTTTTCTGCAGCTTTCTGTAGGTAGTGCTTGGTCAAAATAGGAAAACAATTTTGATGATTTAACAATTGCAGAAACTCTCAAAAGCTTGGCATGAATACCAAAGTCATAATATACTAGATAGAATAATAAGAGATATCCTTCCTTTCTTCTTCCTCTGAATATTCCCATGAAAGGGTCTCCCCTCCTTTCTGGTGAATTCCTAGTCAGAAAGAAGTACTTTTAGTTCAGTTGGATTTACTTGTAGGTAAGCAAATACTGGAATGCTGACCAGTGTGCCATAGTGGATAGATTCGTAGACTAGGACTCAGGAGGTTACATTCCCAGCTCAGCCATGGAAACTCTCTGAGGGTTGGACGGATGGAACTGGTAAAACTGCTCCTTAAATATCTCACTTAACTTGAAAATCCCTATTAGAGTCTCTCTAAATCAGTTCTAACTTGACTTGACAGCACATAATACACAGGAGTGAATGCAGTTTTAGAAAAATCCATCTTTGCATCTGAAGGTTTGTGTAAGGCACTCAATGACCATAGTTAAAATCATGGAAAAAATAAACTATGAATGAATAGGCCAAAAGGGGGTAGTCTTGGTGGAAGCAGGGAGTGTTCTGAATCTGTTTAGAATGTTTCAAAAGGGACTGAATTATTATAATAATGACTGAATAGGTATGACTCATATCCCTGAACATTCGGTCGTTTAAAAACTGTCTCCAGTTGTTAGAATCAGCATGATAAGCCATTTTGTTCAGTGATCACAGGTATTTGATTCTAGGTGCTCTGATCTTTTGAAGCAACTTTGAATACTGCTAGCACTCTACATTAAAGAGCTTGGTGAAGGGTGAGAGAGAGAGAGAGAGATCAGAATGAAGCTCCATTGCCATGGCTGTCATTATCCTACCAAACAAGTGAGAGGAAATGTAATACTGCATTTCATACTTGTGATTATATTCCATGTTGTTTGCTAAGTCTTTACTAGATGTGAAGTACCCTTTGCAAACATGTATCCAGGAAACATTCCATACCATAATTCTAATGAGCATAATAGAATATATAAATAAAATCCAATTTGACTGATTCAAATGAAAAGTTGGTACAGTCACATAATGGCCAAAAATAGCAAAGCTTCCCCAAACCTTGGCTTCTTTGGCATGGTAATATCTTTTATTTTTGCTTCCATTACTACTTTGGCAAATTCTTGCAAGAATCTCCCTCCCTCCACCCTTCTCTTGAATAATCTTCTCAGACTATTCTGCTTTAAAACTGGACTAATAGCAATTCACCCTTTAGTTTCTGTTTTGTCCCTAAAACTAAAATTTATTGGAACTTGCATCCCAGGGAAGAGTATTACATGTAAGTACCAAAACCAAAATAAGACAAGATGAATAACAGATGTGAAACATAACTGTTAGAGCTAGAAAGACGTAAAAATCCAGCATTTACCAACTCAATGCTACATCTTATAGGTCCCATAGTCTCTACAAAAACAAATTTAGTCTTTCTCCTGTTGGGAGACACAAACAGCAAATGCACAGAACATTCCTCCCTTCCTAGCAATATTGTCTTCTCTAGTAAGTTCTGCTCAGGTCTTGCAAACTAACAGCTATGGCTTCTTTTATTGAGACAATCTGCCTCATATGAGGTCTTTCTTTCTTCCTACTGCTCCCTCCCAGTTTCTCCAGCAATATTGTCTTTTCTGGTCAGTTCTGTATTTCAGTTATAGGTGTGTGGGACACCCACTTTTCTGATTTCTAGTTGTCTGTGGTATCTGTAAGGGTCTCTCTAACAACACATTTCAAATGAATTGATTCTCCCCATCTTTTCTTCTTCTTTCTTTCGCATAGGATGGATGATTTTGACCTTGCTTTCCACTGACACTCTTTGCTAACTCCATCCTCTTCCTTGTTAAAAAATTTCAAAAGGCAAGAGGACACCTTTTAGAAAACATGCACACAACATATTTGTAGAGCTTTATGTCTGATATAGCTTTTCTTCCTCAGGTTGCCTACTAAAGAAAGGGTTTGGAAATTAGAACATAGCTTTCACATCTGCATTCTGCAGAGTGGGCATGGCAACATTAGTTTACCTGAGAGACTAAAGGGTGTGCATGTTTCTCCATTGTGTTTCTATTTGGTTGGGGAAACTTGTAGTTTCAAAAGAAGATCATGCAGAAGGGTATATGTGTAATGCTTGGGCTTCTTTGTTTGAGGAACTGTGGTGTGATATTCAATCAATGATTTCTTGTACTATAACTTGAAAATCACACCTCCAATGCAGTCTGCACCTTTTCTAACTTACCACTAAGAAACTATCTGACATGAATTTTTAGTTTTCTAAATTCTTTGCACTAATGATAAGACACCAGTGCATGCCTGAAGAAGTGGGCTTTGATCCACGAAAGCTAGCAGATTGTATGCTTTTTTAGCTGATTTTTTGGCTGCTCCTGCATTGTATTGTGTAAGGGCCCCATGGCTGTCTTTAATTGGGGGGGATATCATGTTTCTTTGGGGATGATACACAGCACCATTATGAAGTTGTAGTCATAGTAACATAAAATTAGTGCTGCTGCCAATAACTTCATTTGAAAAACTTCAGACTAGGTAATGAATATTCAACTAAAATGAAATCCCACCAACATTATAGAAGAATCCATTATACAAGCCGATACCCAAACTGCTAATAAAGGTGAGGAAAAAAATAGACTGAGGAAGTACAGAAAAATTCTGTGAGGACCTCAAGGCTGTTATTATCCATTAACAACTTAACTTTAAAAAAAAAACACCTAAATTTCATGCTGGGGAATTTAATTCCAAGAGAGGGAACAAAGCCTGCAGAGATTTTGTTGGAAAATACAGATGGGGTACATGGAATGTACTTGGAGAACAAATTAATATAATCTTGTGAAGAACATGTAGTCACTACTGTAGTCACTACCACTACACTCAGATTACTGCCAAGGTGATTGGATACATGGAAATCCCTACAAGATGGCATCATGAACAATTTTGTTAGAAACGAAACTGAGTATATCCTTGTTAATCAGAGGTACAGAAACACTATTAACTCAATGATAAACTGTCCCAGAGCTGACATCAATTCAGATCATAAGCATGTCATTGGTGTAGTTTGGCTCAAACTAAAGAAAAGGTAAAACCAGAAGAAGCATAGAAATTAATCAACTAAGTGATTCAACTGTATACTCTGTTGTTAATGAGGGGATTCATGAAGGCATCAACAGGATCACACACTCATATAGCTCAGATACAAATGCTGATTGCTCTAAACATCATAGAGATATTAGTAATTGTGATCAACAACCACATCCAGAAGTAGAAATACAAATGAAAGTGAGAAGTAAAAGCAAAGCATGCTGCTTATATACTGCCCCACAGCACTTCAAGCACTCTCTGGGTGGTTTACAAGTTAATTATGCAGGCTACACATTGCCCCCCCAGCGAGCTGGGTACCGACCTCGGAAGGATAGAAGGCTGAGTCAACCTTGAGCCAGCTACCTGGGATGGAACCCCAGGTCGTGTGCACAGTTGGAAGAGAGGAAACTGAAAAATGAAGTTAACATTAAGCACAAAGAATTACACAAGCATCTCAGAAAGAAAGAAAATTAGAAAACCTACAAGAAAGGGTGGTACAATTTGCAAAAACAGAAAAACTGGAGAAAATCTACAACTCCTTTAATGTGCACAAAAAAGATCAAGAAGCTTGTAGGCATATAAAAACAACAGCATTGCCCACTATTGATAATAATTCTGTGATATTTGATATCATGGGTAAAATTGTACTGTGAGTTCACTAAAGAGCTGTTTAAAGATAACAGACCACCAGAATGTACAGAAATATAAAATTCCAAAATCCAAGGCAGCTAACAAAAAGCAGCAAATCTTCTGGACTCAGTGATGTTATTGCAGAATTATCGAAGCTGATACATGATGATGACTTAGATGTTTTAGTGAATTTTTTCTAACAAGTCTACAGAATATGATCCATTCCTGAAATGTGGCTGAGATGAAGCTTTATGGTATTATCAAAGAAAGAGAAATACTGAAGATTCTGTTCTGCTGCATATACTTGAGAGATGCTGTCACAGAAACATGGCTATGTATGCCTTTTTTGTTGACAATGAGAAAGCCTTTGACAAAGTCCAACATGGCAAGCTGATGAAGCTGTTGGCAGGAAATATTCAGGAAATATTGGCAACCTATACTGCCAACAAAAGGCTGCAGTGAAAGTTGATGATGAGATAACAGAGGCCATAGAGGTAGGAGAGGAGAACAGCATGGATGTATAGATACACTTACCACTTCTTTTCAATTTGCACTCCAGTATCATGTTTGGACCATAAAGAAGGCTGACCGCCGAAGAATTGATGTTTTTGAATTGTGGTGCTGGAGGAGACTCTTGAGAGTCCCCTGGACTGCAAGGAGAACAAACCTATCCATTTTGAAGGAAATTAACCCTGAGTGCTCACTGGAAGGACAGATCCTGAAGCTGAGGCTCCAATACTTTGGCCATCTCATGAGAAGAGAAGACTCCCTGGAAAAGACCCTGATGTTGGGAAAGTGTGAAGGGAAGAGGAGAAGGGGACGACAGAGGACGAGATGGTTGGACAGTGTCAATGAAGCTACCAACATGAATTTGACCAAACTCCGGGAGGCAGTGGAAGACAGGAGGGCCTGGCGTGCTCTGGTCCATGGGGTCACGAAGAGTCGGACACGACTTAATGACTAAACAACAACAATCATATTTGGAAGAACAATTCCTGATCCAAAAGACAGCATCATTCTCAATGGTTTATTGACAATATCTGGCATGCCATACTATACATTATTAATACTTGTTTAGATGATCTGCAAAAAATTAGTCAATGGTGTCAATGAGATAAGTAATGCATGTGGTCTAAAATGCATATTAGAAAGACCAAGTTCACAGTAATCAGTAGAAAACAAGAAGCTGAAGAAATGCATTTAAGATGCAAAATGAAACGTAGTACCTTGTAATTTGTAAGTGCCTTGGAATTTGACAGAAAGAACAGTGGGATCATAGTCACTCAATAAAATTCAGAATAAAGGGATGTGGTGGCGCTGTGGGTTAAACCGCAGAAGCCTCTGTGCTACAAGGTCAGAAGACCAGCAGTCGTAAGATTGAATCCACACGACGGAGTGAGCTCCCGTTGCTTGTCCCAGCTCCTGCTAACCTAGCAGTTCGAAAGCATGTAAATGCGAGTAGATAAATAGGTACCACCACGGTGGGAAGGTAACAGCGTTCTGTGTCTAGTCGTGCTGGCCACGTGACCACGGAAACTGTCTACGGACAAACGCTGGCTCTGCGGCTTGGGGACGGGGATGAGCACTGCGCCCTAGAGTCGGACACGACTGGACTAAATGTCAAGGGGAACCTTTACCTTTACCTATGATTCAGAATAGATATGCCTTGCAACTCCTGGATAGCTCAGTGGTATCTAGCTGCAGAAGTAGAGGCTGGGAGTTCGATTCCCCACTGTGTCTCCTTGGAAAGGACTGGACTCGATCCATAGGTTCCTTTCCAGCTCTGCAGGTCTAAGATTATTATTATGATCTTCTTTAAGATGGAGAATTCATAAGAAATAAAAATATTCAACTGTATTTGAGAATGCACATTGTAGCTTATTTTGTATTCTTAGTTCTATTATACTGCATTGCAACTATATATAAAAAAAGACAGAAGCATTTCAAGTGTTAATTTATTATAGGATGCTAAAAAATACCCTGCTTGAAATGTTGATCAATAAAGAAGTATTAAAGTAAATGAATAAAGACCAAGAAATCAATGAAATTAAGTAGGATAAAATACTTAGGTCATGTAGCAAGAAATGAAAAGTACAGACTGTTATCAGTGATAATCCAAAGTAAAATAAAGTGGGTAGGTATGCAAAATGAACATATTGACTGAAGAACCTAGGAGATGGGTGTGAATGCAATACAGCTTCATTGTTTAAAGCTCCAGATACAAATTCAAGATAACCATGATGATGTTCAGCCTCCACAAGGAGGAGCAAGAGGAGCCAATTCATTATTTCTGGAAACGACAGCTGCTAGACACACTATTGTACTCTTTTTTCTCTCTCTTCCCCCATCTTGCCATTCTAGAATTTTTCTTATGCAAAAAAATAAATAAAAAAATATGGAAGAAATATATCAAATGAAAACATACTTTCTATCTCTCTGTGTCCCTCTGAATCTAAATTGTTAGCAAATTATCACTGCATGAGAGTGCAGTGATGTTGTGTTGGCAGAGGAAATCCACATTCTATAAGGCAATTGTAAAAATTGTGTTAGACTGGAGACAATTCTTCACACACTGCTTTATAAGGTTTGTTATGCAACTTATACAATCCTGGTTTGGCCTATATTTCTTTCATATTGTGTTTACGACCATGGCCAAAGGCATTGAGAATAGCTGCTGTAGACCATCTTGACTGCTGACATGGGTAGTGTCAACATTCAGGCTACCCTTTGTTATCTAAAGCTTGGCATCCTTTTTCCTACTGGCAACACAGGGCAGCAATAACAGGCCATTTCCTGGTGATTTGAATTATGGATACAGAAGACAATATCCCACATTCATAAACCAGAGGTTTTTTTAAAAAGAATTGAATAATCAGGAATGGCCAGATGGAGCTTTGGTCTGTCTCAGATTTCACATCTCCCACATCATTCCAATTTGGTTCAGACTGTGTTCATCTGAATACAAAGCATGGCTTTAAAATTATTATTTTGAACCTCTGTATTTTCCCCAAGAGGAGAAAGATGCCTCCCAGATGGCAGCGATATGAGTGGTCTCCTGGGCAGCCTCTTAAATTGTGTGGGAGACATTGCTCCAGTCTGGCCTTATCCTAGGTGAGAACTGCATCATTTCACCTAATGCTTAGCCAAATTGTTTTGATTTTTCTGTCAAAGTTTTCAAAGAACTTGTGTCAACATGGGCTGGCTCTAAATACATTTGGGATGAAGTGAACCATTTTCTGGTCAGTGCACAAGTCTGCTTAAAAGACCATTTGCTTCAGTTGAAGCACTAGCTTTTACCAGATGTGTTTTGTTGTTGGCCAGGGCAGTTGTCTGGACTTAATACTGCAGAGAGAGAGAGAAGCAAAACAGGTTCAAAGCAGTAATTATGGTTGAAGCTGTCCTCACAAAGCAAAGAAAAGCAAAACACAGCTCTTCACCTCATTCAGCATATGAGCAGATTGACATATACTTTAAACACTTTTTGAAAACTTAACTTCCTCCTCAAGCAAACACTACAACACAATCCCACTAGCCATGTTACTTCCTATGTAGTACATTAATAGTTGTGTGGAACAGCTGAAATGAAACAGACTTTGATAGCGTTGAAATATACACACAAAGGAATTGCAATACAGTCCTGTACCCTGTTACGTAATTTTACTAGCCCAGACCAATGTATTCATTTTGAAGGAAAGGAAGCTTCACTGCCTTTAACTGGTGTAGTTGAGGTAAGCAGAGGGTTCTTTTCCCTCTGCTTACCTCTTTTTTTAAATTCTTTTTAGAGAATCAAGGAGTGGAGCTTACTTCTTATTTCTACATACTTTGCTTTCAGAAATATAGTTCAATATTAAATTTTTGCTTTAAATTCACCTTTTTTTTTTCTCTTTTGCAAATTATAGGAATGTATAGACATAAAGCCCCTTCTTGGATGTAAACTTTAACACAGTGAAGGGATCCCATCAGTGAGAGCAATCCCATCAGGAGACCAGCCAAGGTGGAATGGTCTCAGCTGAGGCACCAGACTAGATGCCTCTACCTTCTTCAAGGGTAACAGCTGCATCATCAAAAGCAGATGGATAGTTCCAATGGTGCTGGGGGAGGCAGCTACTGGGCAGCAGCGGTAGCTAAAGGTGACACTGGTGGAGGAAGCAATGGTGGTGACAGTCAAGCTAACTTTTATTAGTACTGTGCAGCAAGTTGCAATGATAAACCACTGCTGAACTTTTTTTTACCTTGAAAGTAGGAGGAATGTAAATTCCTGCTGAAATTGCCCTATCATGAAAATCCTATGATGAGACAGTCCAAAATGAAACAAGAGATGTGCTGGAAGATGAGACTTGGAAAGCACTCATTCAGCTACTGGGGAAGAGCAAAGGACAAGTATGAATAGTGCTGTCACTAAAGATGAAACTATATTAAAGCCAAAAGGAATCTAGTAGCTGGCATACACAGAAGTGAAAAAGAAAGTCCAATGCATACAATTGGAACATGAAATACAAGAAGATAAACTGGAAACTATAAAGCAACACATGGAATATATAAACATTGCTATGCTTGGTGTCAGTGCACTAAAGTGGAGTGAAGCACATTATTTTCAGTCAGGCAACTACAAAGTGAGAGACACTAGGAAGGGGAGCAATGAAGGAATTATAAAAGATTATCAAGTGTAAGGCTATGTCACTGGAGACCAAAACCAAGATCATCCACACTCTTGTATTCCCAATCACTATATGCGGATATGAAGTTTGACTTTGGAGAGCCCTGACAGGGGGGGAAAGGATTCATTTAAAATATGGGGTTGGAGGACAGCTTTGGAGATACCCTTAACTGCCAGAAAGATGGACAAGGGGGTTCTAGATCAAATCAAACCTGAACTATCTCTGGAGGCAAAAATGACAAAACCGAGGGTGTGTGTGTGTGTGTGTCTGTGTGTGTGTGTGTGTGTGTGTGTGTGTGGTACCCAGAGTGGTGTAGTTACTAAGACTCAGGAGACCTGAGTTCATTTCCCCAGCTTTGGCACGGAAACTGACTGAGGGATAGAACTCCTTAAATATATCACTTACTTTGAAAGCCTATAAGGGCCACTACAAGTCCATTGTTACACTTGACGGCAAATCACAGCAACTATCTACATATGCATGTGCATATATATTAGATCACTGAATAAAATAAACAAAAAAGCAGTCTGGATCGTCTACAAAAAATTAACTTTGTGTACAAAGCAAAAAAACTTCTCTCAAACAGATCTGGTTAGCCCTCTAAGAAAACTCTACCCACTGACAAATGAGATGATATTTAAATCTGTCCCTTAAAGAGCTAGGCCCTGAATATTCCAAAGTCTTCACCATTTGTTTCTGTGGAGGAAATAATGTCAACATCAGTCATCAACCATGATCAGTAATGAAAATAATAATAATCTCAGTAGATACATGAAACAGGAAAATGATACAATTTGATTGTGCAGGCTAAATATATGAACATTTTAGATATGACACCAATGCTAAAATTCTAAAGGTTGCACGTAGAGTATGTATTGACACCAACCCTACATCTGGGCAGTCCAGCTGCATCCCTAGAGGCCACCACACAGACTTGTTCAGCCTTTAAATGAAATGACCAGAGCATAGAAAAGTTACTTTTGGAAAGTTACATCTCCTAGAATTCTCCAACCAATACGGCTAGTGCTTACTGGGAGATTCTGAGGACTGTAGTACAAAAAAGTAACTTTTCCAGGCTCTTGAAATCACTCTCATGAGACAGAAGCCCCTTCTTATTTTAAAAGTAGGTTAATGTTTATAACAATGTTTTTTATTATTGTGAATGTATTAACCTGTTTCTGATTGACTTAGGGGGAAAATGTGCTTCCACTGAAGTCAACTGAGGTGTTTTCAGCAATCACCCTCCCCACATGGCATTCCAGCTTGTATATCTAAGTTTTTAATTTTTTAGTGTTGAATGGGCATAGTTTCAATTATGCATTTGGACCTGGCAAGAATTCGCAAGTAGAGATACAAGTAAAAGTCCAGAACAATGGAGCAAAAAGTTATCAAAATATTTTTGCAATGGAAGATAGGTTTGATTTGGATGACAGTTTCTCCTGATTCTTGATGTCAGCCAGTTTTACCCAGCATTAAATTCCTCTGCCCAGTGTTCATACTAACAGTGTGTGTGACCTTTTCTTCACTCTTATTCAAAAGAGAAACCCAAGCCAAGATATCAAACTTCTTGAGTTTCTGTTTCATGTTTTACCATCTTTCCCTTCCACACATGAAAATGTGAAATGCAGATAACAGGCATAACATACTTTGATTTTTTTAAAGAAAGCAAACACTATTGACAGCAATTATACAGCATAGTACATACTGAATAAGGTAGCAGATAAAGGAATCATAACATAAGCATGTATATCCACATTTGATATTTGGTGACTTCAACAAAGACAGCTTCATGCAACTTCTGTTTTCTACATGATGCTTCATATTTCTTATTGCCTCTGTTTATGCTGTGTTTTTTATATCAAGAGACAGGAGAAGGAGGTGGGGAATTCATATTTAACTCCATGGATGAGTATTTGGGGAAGAAAATTCATCAGCAGATAGGACATTTGGGGGTAACAAATCCTGAAAATCAACAAACATTTTACTAGCAGAAATCTACTGCTGTGATTATAGAAGCAGACAAAGGAGAAATTACTGTTTCTTTACCTGTAATTTGCATTAAAAGACCTTTTTTTTCTTCACTATTTATAAGCCCACACATTGCACTTAAATGTAGAGTTATGCTGAATGTTCCAGACATACTGAGTCTGACTATTCAGATACCAATTTAATGATTGTTGGAATATGAGTTTGAGATTCCTTGGAGGGGGGAGGATGAGCTGATGCATATATACTCAGAAACAATAGTTACTTCAGAAACAAAAGCATCCTCTGTTTATTTCCTATTACTGTCTTTTAATGTCTTTTATCCAAACAGGCTTTATATCAAGTATAATATTTGATATATCATGATATCACCAGAGAGGCTGCCTACTGGGAAATTAACATCTATCTAGAGTTTCTGTTCTAAAAATAATGGCCTAAAAACAACATAATAGCAGAGCGAAAATCCCCACTTGGGGATTTCAGTCACTAGTGTAACTTCTGTTGCTGAAAAACTGGTATCAGATATTGTCCTTGTGCTGACTCTGGAAACAGGCAACAGTTAATGGACCTTGTACTAGCACAATGGGACATGCACAATGGGCATTGCAGCAGTGCAGTGACATCACTAGATACAAACCATGTGTCAATTGAGTCAGAACAGCAGAAAATGAAATAAATAAATAAATCTACAATTCTCCATGTTGTTTCCAGCTTGGTTTGGGAACTAAGTTTCTGTTGATCTTTCTAATCACAGGTATGCTGTGGGGATTCGAAGAGGGTTTCACATCCCTGAGCCCCTCTGCTTGGATTCCTGTAAGCAGAATGGAGGCAGGGATAACCTGCTGTGATCAAGGTTACTCTTGATATAATATCTCTGCTTCCTTGGTCCCAAGGGACAAAATCCAGACCTTGGGGCAGTGGGAAGTGGTAGAAGATTTAGGGTGGGATGGATCATTTTTCTCCTGTTAAGGATTATAGGATGTGTAAGTCCTAATTCTAGGATGGGGTGGGCAAAGCATGGTGTGGGACTTCAACTCCCAACAGTCGTACCAGTGGCAATGACAGCTAGTGCTGATGAGAGCTGTAGTCCAGCAACATCTGGAGGGCCAAATGTTCTTCCCCTTGTTCTATGTCCAAGTAGCAAAAGTTCCTCCACTGTGAACTTGCCATGCCCACTCACCTCTTTTCACTGTCACAGGGAGATTCTGGGCTTTTGGGGGCAAGGAGAGACACAAGCAGCAGGAGGAATCCTAGGGCAACTTTTAAAGCATTCATTTAAAACCTTGGAAAGCCTGGACTCTGGCAGAGTGGATGAATAATTGGCCACTTCAAGTTACCAACCATATTGAACAGACAGCACATTCCTGTTGATGTATCCCTGGGATTTCTCTCAGGCACTTTTCAGCAATTTCTGATAGACCACTGTGTTCCTCTGGCTGACCCAGCAGGTGTGGATCTTGGAGGCATCACTTTACACTACTGTCATTTTTGGAGAGTGAATTTTAAGAGGACGTACTGAAGGAATGGTGCTTATTCATCTGATCTTTAGCTTATGTTTTCTGTGTTGTCCTCCTGGCAACTGCTAGGGGAAGATGTCCAGAACTTCTCAGACTAAGGCAGAAATTAGATAGAACGGACGTATTACTGAAAGTATGCAGAACTGACACAGGCCAGAAATAGACTGAAGTGCCCATCCCAATTTGGCATATATAATATTCTACCTTTCACACATGCCCATAAAACCTGGCTGCCCATGCAGCTCTCTGCATAACAATCAGCATTTTTGACTAACATGGAGGAACTAACTAGGCACAGCTTTTATAAATTGGAAGTCTGCTGGTTTATATCCATCTTCAATCAACTTGGCCAGCAAAAACATTTACTTTTTGCTGTTTGTCAGGCCTTCTTTTCAATGTCATTTTGGAAGTCAAACACACAAGTTATGTCTGATTAACTCATGTGATGAAAGTAAATCCTCCATGCCATCTTGACCTACTTATTTGATCTATCCAAGAGCTCATATAAAATACAATTTGGAAAATTCAATGAATCATATGTTTTGAACAGAATAACAGCACTCTCTAAAATGCCTGTGATTGGAACACTTTTCTGGAAATCCATAACAGATATATATGCTGCCATTACTTCCAAAAATAGATTGTAAGATTAGTTACTCTCTTCTTTTCTTTTTAATAACATCTCAGGTTGCTAGTTCTTTGATAATGCACATTCAAAGTTATTAAGGACGGGGAGTCAACCACTAACTAATTTTCCGATTGACTGAACTAGATTGCATAAGTGAGAAACTGCACTTCTGTAATCAAACAAAGCATGTGATCAGATTTGTCCTTCAGTTTGGTCAGAGTTTGGTCACTCCTTTTTCCAGCAACCACATGACTTATGTATCGTCACAAACCAGCCTGCCCCTGATTGCTGATTGGTGGCTACTGCACCTTTTAGGGTCCTTGTCACGGGGTATTGGTTTGTTTTTGTTTGGGGGGGGGGTTGGGTTTTGTGTGTGTGTGTGTGTGTGTGTGTGTGTGTGTGTGTGTAGGATCATTCCATTTTCATTCAGTTCCAATGTGTGGGATAACTGGGATTGAACCAAAGTGGCTGGCTGGCTGTTCCTTTGGTGAAGGTGCTCAATTATTTTGAGAAATGGGAAGCTTCCCAGCTGCTCACCTGAAGAGGGGAAGAGAGAGGAACTTTTCCATTTCATTTGAATTGTTGCTAATGCACTTAAAAAAAAAACCTTTCAAAGCATCACCAATGTGCTGTGTCAGTCAGCAACAATTAAAAAGAAGCTTCCTGTCATTGTTTTTTCTTTCCTTGTAAAGGGAAAGAAGATAGTTGATTCTTGCATATGGATGCAAGGATTGCCCAAATGACATATTGCATCTCAAAGCAACCCTGTTTAGCACAGTCTAGACTGATCCAGGCCAGAATAACTGGGCCATCTAATTGCACCTAAAGTTAGTCTGTTATTAAGAATCTGGCTTTTTCTGAGGTTACATAACCTCAATATTTTGTATATTCTATCAGCTAGAAGTTTACAGTTGTCCTCTCCCTCTCTCTCTCTCTTAGATCCTCTTTCCTGCAAAGAACTCTGCACACACTCTGAAACTTCTTAATAAAGTAGGTAAAATCTACCAACTAAATTGGATTGACTTAATTTTTTTACCAAATGTAATAATTGTGTCCTCTTTGTCTTCATTCCCCATCCCTTTTGTACTTTGAGATTTGGCATTGATTGATTAACCGAGTGAGTGAGTGATTTTTCTGTACCCATGTACAGAATGTCAAGACTCTTCACAATAGGGTTTAGAAATTCCCCTATTGGCTGGATGGCCAATGGAGTTCAAGAAAGGACAAACTGTTGGGAAGAATGCCAGGAACTATCTGGGCAGATCTTTACACAAAGAGGATTGAACTGTATGGGAAACTCACCCCCATCCAGCACAAGAAGGAATGGAAAGCAGTATCTGTCTGTCTGTCTGTCCATCAGTCTGTCTGTCTGTCTATCTAATCTCTTAATGCCTGTTTGAATATAATAGAAATCCTGACTTCCTATTTTTGAACAACTATAACAGAACTAAAACAGATTCTACAAAGTCCACTTAGACCTCATTGGGGTTATGATTTCTACATTTTATACAAGTAAATATTAAAACATGGGGAAGAGATATAAATTTAGAGAATTATGTTAAGTTCCCAGCTGAATTAATTGAATTTAGTTCTTGGCCCATTTTAGAGATCACTTCCAAGTTCCCATTCCTGGACAGCCTAGCGCAGGCTTGCCCCCTCAGTTTTGGTCTGGGATACCCCCTATTCATCCCATAAGCCACTCCTGCTATCAATCCTCCATTAATTTCTAGGAAGCCATACTATGGTTGATGTTTCTCCCTCCTTCAATTTCTTTTCCTTTTGAGAATTCTAAAAAAATAAAATAAAATAAAATAAAAATCTTCTCCTGGTTCTACTGCTCCCTCTTTCACCTTCATCTGTCTTTCAATAGAAATCCTCCTTTGTCTTGTCTTGAAACACAGCTGGAGTTACATCAGGCTCTGTCCTTAGATTCCTATTCTATTTAGTATCTGACTTCCATTTCTGGTGTGATTTAGTGCAAATAAACTCCTATCTAATTTATCACAACATTTTTATTGTTATTATTTTATGTTTCCATTTATATCTTCAGGACCCATTTGTGTCCAAAAGCCTGTTTATAAACAATTTTTTTAAAAATTAACAACATAAAAACTCCCTCCCCCGCATTAACCTGGAAGACCAGAAAATATAGTAATTTATACGTCTGTTTCAGTCACTGAAAAAGATCAAAACACATGTGACAAATGTAAATTGGAATATATATATACATTTCAATCTAGTTTTTTCACTAATTGAAATATGATGTGCTAGGTAGTCTAGCAAAGAAAAGCTGGTGGCAATGACAATATGCTTGCCGTGTTTTTCCTGACTGCTTCTGCCTTGATTCCCATAATGTTCTTTCCAAAGTTGCTTTTCCTTTCCTTGTGTTTCCCTTTTTTTAGTCAATTCAGAACACAAGCACCATATTAATCTCTCATCTACACAAAGTGTCTTGTAGCCCCATAAAGACAAAAACTGTTCATTTGTCACAAGGCTTTTGGACTGTTGACCACTCCTTACTTCCCCTCCCAAAAAAACATCTTCCTCTCCTTCTACTGTGATCATATCACAGGGTTCCATATGAAGGGTTCCATATCCAAAACAAAAGATGTGTACAAGGTCAGTAAAATAGATGATGATCTTGACATGGCTCAACTATGTTCAAATAAATCAAGAAAGGTTTTTATTTTATTTATTGAATACCTAGAGACATTTATACATTATTCCCCCTACCTGGCTTCAAAACGCTGGCATGATAATCACATAGCTCACATTTTGCCAATGGTTTTTTGTAAGGAAAAATATTATTCATGCCAATCAAGTCTTTCTTTTTGAATGGCCTCCTTGTTCTATTATTTGGCAGGAACAAACCAGCTTCTAGAGTGTCTTACTCACAATTATGAATATTTATACAATAATCACATTTTATTCCAAATCACATTTCATTCCTCAAGATCTCGCTGTGCTTAGCTACATGCTGTGCGATCAGCTCTTCTTCGATTTGAGATACAGAGTGAAGCACGAGCATTTCAGGTTCCTAACTCAGAATGTTTTTTGGCTCCATTCTTTCTTTAAAAGAAAAGATAACCATCTTAACCTGTTACAAATAAAAGTACGGTTATTCTCCCCTGCATTCTCCCAATGGAATTTTATAGAAGTATAGCAGATGGAAAAGAGAGCCTGATATGGGGCAAATCCACTGGCAAAACTCTCCAAAGGGACAATGGAAATCCTATAAAAATTATTAATAATAATAATCATGTGCTGTCAAGTCAATTCTGACTTATGGCAACCCTTTTTTCAGGGTTTTTCAAGTTGAGAATACTCAGAAGTGGTTTACCATTCCCTTCTTCTGGGGGCACCCTGGGACTTTTATCTTAGGCTACACAGGCTGGCTCTACTCACAAGAAGCACCATGGGAAATAGAACTCTAAGCCTCTGGCTACACAGCCAGATACCCAAACCACTTAGCTATCCAGCGAGTTGTAGAAATGAACAGGCACTACGTAAGACAAGCTCAGTTTAGTGATTTTAATAAATAGCATTTCAGTGTTTCCTATGATTGCACTCAACTCTGTGACAACCAGTTTAGTCACTCATCACTCTATCTCTGTTTTGTTTTCCTCAACAACTTGTTTTTATTGCCAAAATGTTTTATTCTTTGTGCTCTTTTGAGCATATTGTCTTGTTTGTCCTCTATTCCTCCATGTAACAAGTGTACATGTTCCTTATAAATAAAATGGGTTCGGGTTTCCTTTCCTACACTCTTTTCTATTTGCTCTGAACAAATTAGAAATGTAGAAAAATGAATAACTCCTGTCGTCATAAACTGCCTGGGCTGAAAGATACATTGTATTGTAAGTGTCTTTTGTAATACAGTAATTGGATCCAACTACTCAGCAAGACATTAAGGGATGTTAGCTGCTTAACATAGTGAATAATCAAAATTGTCACTTATCATTTGCATGTGACTGAAAAACATTTTACTCTAGCTCCCTGTTGCCATTGTTCTTTATTAAGATCTCTCACATTCCTGCTATTTACTCCCTTTTTAGACCATCATGTGCCTCACTGTGGAATAATACACTTCTTAAAGAGATGTAAGGCTGTTTCTCTTCTTTTCTTCATCCATTGCCCCTTAATGTCCAGGATAACACAATATGTAAAAGGGAAACAGCACCCTTTGTATCTCTGCACCTCCACTTTCCATGACAAGCTATTTGTGAAAGAGAAGGGCACAGCATCATGATGGCATACGTAAAGTAGTACGGTGTACTTGTTATTACTCAGAAGCCAGAAATAAGAGACACAAAGCAACAGCAGCAGCTCCATATCTCTTGTAACATCTAGTTCTATCCTTGGAGTCAATTGAGTATCCTCTGATGTCGCTAAAAGCACTCAACTTTGTTAAGTAGCATTGGTTCTATCTAGTTTTTTTTAGCACTTCTCACCTGTACCTTAACACTGAAGTACATTATATTACCAATATAATTGTCACGTTGTGTTACAGACATCTGTGGAGTAATAGGTAAAATCGTCCCATGGTTGGAAGGGCTCCATTTGGCAGCAGGTTTTTATCCGCTGAAATTTTTGCACTGGCTGAATAGGGAAGAGGTGCACTTTAAACAGTCCCTCATCTCACCAAGAAAATCTGCCTTTGGAAAGGTGAAGGAGATGCCCCTGGGAACTACAGGACAGAATCAATGAAAATTGCCCCATCATTTTTTCCCCCTACAAGTGAAAACAATGCATTCAGAGATCCTCTCACTGGCTAAATATAAATCTGCATCCAATCTATTGTGCTGTGTTGTGCCAGGTTTCTCCTCTGGGAAGAATCTCCCTCTCCCCCCCAGATGTGGCACTGGCACTGGCTTAATGCAATGGTTGACACTTGATTGGGCCATGGCAATAATTAATGGGTCTCTCCAGGAGGGCAAGGTTCCCCTTGCCCTCAAGGAGACACTCATTAGGCCCATAAGGAAGAAACCAAGTTTGGCGGCGGACAATATTGGCAATTATAGGCCGGTCGCCAATGTTTCTTTCCTCAGCAAAGTGGTAGAGAGGGTGGTGGCTGACCAGCTCCAGGCTCTTTTGGATGAAACCAATGCCCTGGATCCATTCCAGTCGGGCTTCAGGCCGTGCCACAGTACGGAAACGGCATTGGTCGCCCTGTTTGATGACCTGCTGAGGGAGGCTGACAGGGGCAAAATGTCTTTGTTGGTCCTCCTCGATATCTCAGCCGCCTTCGATACCGTCGACCACGGTATCTTCCTGGGGAGACTCTCCGAGCTGGGAATCGGTGGTCTGGCACTTGCCTGGCTCCGATCCTTCTTGGAGGACCATCCTCAGAGAGTACAGCTTGGGGAGAGTGTTTTGGCCCCGTGGAGCCTCAATTGTGGGGTTCCGCAGGGCTCGATTATCTCCCCAATGCTGTTTAATATCTATATGAGGCCGCTGGGTGGGGTCATCAGGGGATGTGGGGCTTCATGCCATCAGTACGCCAATGACACCCAGCTCTACACCTCCTTTTCTCCAACCACAGTGGATGCCGTTCCATCCCTTCAGCGCTGGCTGGAGGCTGTACTGCAATGGATGCAGGAGAATGGACTGAGGCTGAACCCGGACAAGACGGAGGTGCTGAGGGTGGGTGGCCCCTCCATTGGTGGTTTGGGAAACCCCCTCTCTTTTGGGGGAGTGACTCTCACCACGAAGAGTGAGGTTCGCAGCTTGGGGGTCCATCTGGATCCGGCGCTCACCATGGAAACCCAGGTGGCGTCAGTGGTCCACTACGCCTATTTCCATCTCTGGCGGATTGCCCAGCTGCGTCCCTATCTTGATGTTGGGGCACTCACCACTCTGGTCCATGCGCTTGTAATCTCGAGATTAGACTACTGTAATGCACTCTACGTGGGGCAAACTTTGAGATTGATGCGGAAGCTTCAAATGGTGCAGAATGTGGCGGCCAGACTTCTCAGTGGGACGAGAAAATATCAGCATATTTCCCCCACTCTGGCTGCCTTGCATTGGCTGCCCGTTCGTTTCTGCATTGATTTCAAAGTGTTAATGATGACATATAAAGCCCTAAACGGTTTAGGAACCTCGATATCTAGCGGAACGCCTCCTCCCACCTAGATCTACCCAAATCACTCGTTCTAGCCAGGAAGGGCGGCTGAGGGGCTCAAAGCCGAGGGAGGCCCGGAGAGAAAGAACAGGAAACCGGGCCTTCTCGGCAGTGGCCCCTCGCCTTTGGAACAGTCTGCCCCCAGAGATCTGTCTGGCTCCCTCGCTGGGTGTTTTTAAGAGCAAACTTAAGACCTGGCTCTTTAGGCAGGCTTTCCCTCCTGTCATCACTTGAATATTTTTTCCCCCATCTTGAACTATATTACTACTGTTGTTTTTTATTTTATTGTTTTTAATTTATTTTTTATTGTTAGCCACCCAGAGTAGACTTCGGTCTAGATGGGCGGGGTATAAATTTAATAAATAAATAAATAAATAAATAAATAAATAAATTGATTGAGCTGTATATGCAAACTAGCTTTAATTGTGAGTGTGTCCCCTCCACTCATAGTCCAATAATTTGGAATATTCCACAATGAGAACCCTACTTCTGCAATATTTTTATTATGTTATTGTTTTATGTGTTTTGATTTATATTTTCAGGACCCATTTGTGGCCAAATGCCAGTTCATAAACAATGAGCAGGCTTCTAGCAGGACACAGTATCTATTCCTCAAAAGAAAGTAAGTTTTTTTTCTTTTTGATTTCTTTATTTGCTCTTGAAAGTAGTCCTGAGAGAAATTCGGTTCACACTATAATGAAATATGGCATTTAAATGGGCTGGCCAGTTGAAATTCTTCTGGAATTCCATTCATATGAATTTAAATGAAGCTGTATTATTCAGGATTAAACCACATGTCCTGTACGATCAAGTTTTCACACAACAGTCTCAGATGAGGTCTTTCCTAGCTCTTATGTCTGAAAACCCTTTAAATAGAGATTGCCTGTGGTCTCCTGTATGTAACACATCTCCACGACTGCCTCTGAGCTATCTAAGACTCTTCAGTGGCTGTATCTATTATTACATAGGACCATCCTCTGTTTGTTTGTTTGTTTGTTTGTTTGACTTCTATACCACCCATCTGGCTGCAAAGGCCACTCTGGGCAGTTTACATATTAAACAAATAAGACAACAAGAACAATTCAAAGCAATAAACATAATAGTTATACAATCAAAATTAAACAGAAACAACTGACAAAATTTATGTAATAATAATTTAATAAATTTAATAATAAATAATATATATATATATATATATATAAGAAAGACAACAGGACTGATATTATAAGTGTTAAGACCAACCACTGTATTAAGATGTTATGAGGTCCAGGAAGGCCTGTTGAAAAAAACATGTTTTTAACAATCGCTTGAAAATTCCCAGTGAAGGGGTCAGGCAGATTTTGGGTGGGAGGTTATTCCAGAGTCGAGGAGCAACCACCAAGAAGGCCCGGTTTCTAGTCCTCTCTTTCCAGCCCTCTCTTGGGGTCAATACTCTCAACTGTCTGGCTTGGGAAGATTGTATAGGATGGGCAGATCTCGTTGGGAGGAGGCGTTCTGCAGGTATCAAGGTCTCAAAGTGTTTAGGGCCTTGTACGTTAGCACCATCACCTTGAAGGTGGTACAGAAATGGACAGGTAACCAGTCCAGGGCGGCCAGAGTGGGAGAAATGTGTTGATGTCTCCTTACTGTTGGGACGTGGTGGCACTGTGGGTTAAACCGCAGAAGCCTCTGTGCTGCAGGGTCGGAAGACCAGCAGTTGTAAGATCGAATCCACGCAACGGAGTGAGCTCCCATCGCTTGTCCCAGCTCCTGCCCACCTAGCAGTTCGAAAGCATGCAAATGCAAGTAGATAAATAGGTACCACCTCGGTGGGAAGGTAACGGTGTTCCATGTCTAGTCGCGCTGGCCACGTGACCACGGAAACTGTCTTCGGACAAATGCTGGCTCTATGGCTTGGAAACGGGGATGAGCACCGCCACCTAGAGTCGGACACGACTGGACTAAATGTCAAGGGGAACCTTTACCTTTACCTTACCTCCTTACTCCACTCAATAATCTGGCCGCTGTGTTCTGTACCTGCTGAAGTTTCTGTTTGAAGGACTGTTAGATGATTTGATTTAAAGATTAGGCACCTTGTAGCACAGTCAGCTCCCAGACTCAGCTGGCACACAGGTTCCCTGGTCATCCTTTTCTCCTTTTGGACAAGAAGTATAGTTGTTCTGTTTAAATCACTTCTAATTTGCATCTGTAGATACAGATTAGCATATGCCATTTAATTTAAATTAGTATCTCTGTGGGGGGCGGATCACCCAAGCCCTTTGTTTTTGGTGATGGATAAATGGCCATATTATTAGGAACTTTCAGCAGCTCAGCTTGAAGTACTAGACTAACTCCATACTGGGTTGGCAGTGGGTCAGGTCTGGTTGTGGGAAGCCAATGTGTTTGGCTAAGGTTGTAGGAGGCACTTTTGTAAGCTTTCCTGAGGAAAGCACACGTGCGCGTGCACACACGCACGCACGCACACACAGAGACACACACACACACGGAATAGGAGAGGAAGGAGCCCCTCCATGGCATGCTTGCTTGCTTGTTTTCTATTCTGTCTTTCTCCTCTTGTGGGAACCCAAAGCACATTACAAAGCAATGCAGCAAATCACAGCAGACAAGATTTAGGACTCACAGCTTGATTCTGAGGCCCTTTGGCTGGCTCAGAATTGTTCCTCAGGATTGTTCCTGTGTGTTGTACCCACACAGAGGACAGAGACTGGCCAACCATCAAAGACTGAGCCTCACCTCAACCCCACAACTTCCTTCTCCCTTTTCCAATACTACAATGGAAGAAGCAACCTGGCACATGAACCTGATACTGCAGCTTGCAGCCCTACAGGACTTCTAAGGAAATTCAGATAAATTCCCATCTACACCTTTAAATGATGAAGAACTTCATCCTTTTATACTGTTAATTAAATCGATCCAATATGCTGACCTTTGTGTATTTAGAAACTTCTATCTCATCTGTGTATTTTGTTAAAACTTTTTAAAATGAAGTATAAGATCTGCATAGTTAATGGTGATGCTGTCATAGGAAACTTTGAAAAACAGTTAAACACTCTGAAACATTTTAAAATGTTGGCACATCAAACCTCCATTTTTAAACTGTCAGGCTGAATGACAGAAATTTGGTGACTTGACAAAAATTGATCATTTTATTAATTCATTAATAAGTGATTAAAGCAAAATCTTCCCATTTTGCTTTCCAAAAGTGTGACATATGTCAGGTGACATGTTTAGAAGAAGATTTTGACCTGCATAATTAAAATGTTGAAATTATACAGCTTAGGAACTACAACCCACTGTATGCTCTGAGACTACAGTCTTAGCATTCTCTAAAATTATTCCGTTATTTTGCCCAAGTGAGAAATTCCAAATGCATTTTTATTATCATTAATATTCTGCAAAAAAAAATTCTAAATCATTGTATGAGAAGACACAGATGCACACCTTTCACTTTGCTAAAAGCTGTGAGATGATACCCTTTCTGTAAGATTGAGTGGAATTTACTTCAAAATAAATATATTTTGAATAGGATGTTTTACACGCAGAGAGGTTTCTTCATTGTTAAATTTACTCCTTTTTCACCATTGCATAACTTATGTACTAACTTTGGTACCTTGAAAACGAAGCTATTGTACCTTCCTGATTCTTCTTTCCCTTTTCTATCTCTGTTCCTCTCTTAACAGCTGAAATAAGAGAAGACTAGAGATGGAGACAAACTGCCAAAATGGTGGTTTGTCATGGTTTATGGGTTGTCAAACTTGACAAGCCATGACCCATGGATTGTCCCAGGTTTTCCAATGAACCACAGATTGGTTCATTGGTTTGTCGAGGGTTTTTTAGATAGCCCATTGCTGTCTAAAAAAAACCAAGCTGAGCTCCCACCCCACCCCTGTGTGTCCCTCCACCCATTCCCACGGCCCCCCTTCACCTCCCTCCTTTGTCCTGCTGCCACCACCACCACTGGCAGAATGGAAGTTAGGTTACCGGAATGGAAACCATCATTCCAGCAGGCTAGCCTGCTCTCTCTAACTGTTTGCATGCCAATCAGCTATTTGACCAGCTAGCCTACTCTCTCTCTCTCTGAGTCTGCACAAGCCCAACAGCTGATTAGTGTACACACAGAGGCAGAGAGAGCCTGCCGAACATGTTCCAGACAGCTAGCCTGCTCTCTCTGACTCTGTGCATGCTGATCAGTGAGAGCAGGCTAGCCTGCTGGAACAGCAGTTTCCATTTTGGAGGAGGAGGAGGCACAGCAGTGGCAGCAATAGGACCAGGTAGGGGGGTGACAGGAGCAGTGGGAAGAGGGCAGGGCACTCTCTCTGTCCCCAGGCCATGGGGACAGAGAGAGTGGGCCCGCCAAACAGCTGTTTGGCGGGCCCATAGGCAGAGTGAGCAAACTAGGCAGCTCTGCCAGCAGCCTATCTATCTATCTATCTATCTATCTATCTATCTATCTATCTGATTTTTATTCCACCCATCTGGCTACTAAGGCCATTCTGGGTGGTTTACAATTCCATCATTGTAAAACAACAATACAAAGAATAACCGATTAACAACTTAAAACAAAGTGCAACAGTAATGAAATAAAATAATTAAAATAATAAAAGGCATGGCGGAGGGTTGAAGGTGTAGTTCTTAAAAGCACCATGTATTAAGATGTTCCAGAGCCATGTTTTTAGTAGTCTTTTGAAAGTTCCCAGTGAAGGGGTCAGGAGAATTTTAGGTGGGAGACTATTGCAGAGCACAGGAAACTTGCTTGCTCTATGGGCCCAACAAAGGGACAAATAAAAAAGGCAAATATTCATCACTTTGTATTTGTTGGGGCCTCTGGAATTGAGAAATATGAAATGATGAATATTACACGGATCAGCGATTTCTGACAAATATCACAATTTGGTTTTTTTTTTATTCATCCCCATGTCTAGAGAAGACACTAAGAAATGACAGGTCCTGTGCCAGAATTTCATGAACTTATACTGTTAGGCACAGAGTTCCAGTAATTTGATTGGCCCATGAGATTTAAAAAGGGAAGCTTCATTTCTACCAACGGTATGTGGAAGACCCAAGATTCAGTCACTGGTGTTTCCCATGTAAAATATTAAGTAGTGGGTGATGAGAAAGTTCTTCTTCTACCCCACACCATGCAGATCCTGCTAGTTAGAGTAAACTAGGGATGTAAATCTTTGCTTATTTCATTCTTACAGGTGAGCACGAAGACTATCAGCAGTTCTTTTCACACTGCCTGAGGTTGTGAGAATGTTTGTGTATTTACTCCATTCCAGCACTTTTGTGAAAAATACATAGAAATTATTTTTAACTCTGTATTTTGCAAAGAAAACCTTGTGCTTTGCACAAAATAACAGGTTTTTAACTCTTAATACAATTTTTTTGCCCACAAAAATGCTGTTGCAGACCAAAATGTGT
This sequence comes from Intellagama lesueurii, assembly GCA_037013535.1. Taxonomy (NCBI): domain Eukaryota; kingdom Metazoa; phylum Chordata; class Lepidosauria; order Squamata; family Agamidae; genus Intellagama; species Intellagama lesueurii. Next base: position 275,088,739 of record JBAJHW010000001.1, read on the forward strand.
GTATGTGGGTTTGTGGTGATCTTTTCATTCATTTATGAAGAAGTGAAAAATTGCCTAGAGGCAGTACATTGTTTGACAGGGTGTATAATGAATCAAGGCACCATTTTCTGATATGGATGAAGAAATTTCTCAATGTTAGTTACATCCTAAGAGTAAACAATACTGAGCTATTGGGCCAATGTTCCAGCCAATGCTATAAATCAACTTCCTTCTTTCTAACCCTGCTTCTTACCTGAAATAGCCTTTCTCTGAAGTGTTCTCCTCAGCTCTTCCTGTACATTGCTCCCCACGTTTTCTAACTATTTTTTCTAGTAGACAAAAAAAATTGACTTTCACCAACTGAAGCTTCCAAGGGGCCTTCACTGTATAACAGTGCTGGCCTTCAGCACCATCTATTTCATGAATAATTGTCTCCACTGTTCACTCCATGTTTACCCTTTACTAGTCTGTTTAGGTCAAATCATTGTTCTTGGTTTTGAATTGTGGTGCTGGAGGAGACTCTTGAGAGTCCCCTGGACTGCAAGGAGATCAAACCTATCCATTCTGAAGGAAATCAACCCTGAGTGCTCACTGGAAGGACAGATCCTGAAGCTGAGGCTCCAATACTTTGACCATCTCATGAGATGAGAAGACTCCCTGGAAAAGACCCTGATGTTGGGAAAGTGTGAAGGCAAGAGGAGAAGGGGACGACAGAGGACGAGATGGTTGGACAGTGTCACCGAAGCTACCAACATGAATTTGACCCAACTCTGGGAGGCAGTGGAAGACAGGAGAGCCTGGCGTGCTCTGGTCCATGGGGTCACGAAGAGTCGGACACGACTTAACGACTAAACAACAACAACAAAATGGTTCTTAGTAATTCTTTTCTACATGTACATTAAACCCGTGTGGCCAGAATTCTACAGCAAAATTATACTTTTGGGAAGCCTAACTGGCATGACTTGTAGTGGCTTCTCAACAGCAATGAACAAATTCCAGCTTGGATTTTCAGGCACAGGCCAATCAGCTGACTCGGTGCACTCCTGAAAACTGAAGCAGAGATTCATTAATTGCCAGTGAGAAGCCACTGCATGTTATGCTGTTTGTCTTCCACACATGTAACAAAACTACAGGATTTTGGCCATTACATATGTGCAAATCAAAAAGAAAACATTCCTAGACATCCAAGGAAATTCAGATAAATTCCCATCTATACCTTTAAATGATGAAAAACAATGCAAAATAAATGTATTATTTACTGTGTCTCTTTCTGTCAACCATCCTGCTCCTAAATCCCTTACTTTCATTTCTGGTGAAACTCCTTTCAGGGAGCCTCCCCCCAAAAGGTATACACAAACCCAAAGCTGCTCCTTGTCCTGGGAACAGTGTAAGGTTTTAGTCTCAGTAAAAGTGTCACGTTTCCAGGGGATACAGCAGGTGAAAGTCCTATAAGTCAGTCCAAAGTCAGAAGTCCGGGGGATACAAAGCAGATGCCAAATTGCCAAAGCCAAAACACAAACGTAAGCAAGGTTCAAGATAGCAGGAACGTGGACACGAGCCAGAGAATGAACTTGTTGCTTCCAAGCCTTTGGGTGCAGATTTTATAGCAGCAGCAGTCATCTAAACACTTCATCCTGCTAAAACTCAGGGCTGGTTGACCTGATGTTCCTATGGGAAGCATTCATGTGAGCCTCAGACCTTCATGTCATGAATCTTTGCTGAAGCTTATCCCTCACTCTGGCTACTGGGGGAGGAGAATCTGGTAGTGATTCAGCTGTCTGCGATTCTGATTGCCCAGCATTTTCCTCAGCTGTAATTAACTCCTCATATTCCAGATCTTCTTCGGCTGAACTCATGACAAAAAGTGACAACTTTCTTCCCTTTTCTCAATATTTGGAAAGAAACTGAACTGACTCTTTTGCCCACTATGAAGCTGAACTTTTCATGAACATTCTGTGCCACCACAGCAGCTAGACTAATTAGTGTCACTGTCACATGTACAATATAATATAGATTGTGAAATGGAGTGTTCCAATCTTTTGAGTTTTCATGATATATCCATTCTGCACAAGCCAATTATTAACTAGCTGATTTGTGCCCTTTCAATTTTCCATGGACTAACAACATCGTTGCTTAGCTTTAAGAAGGTGCTGTTGGGCAGTGTCATCCAGTGGTTTCTACTATGAGACTGAAGGTTCTGATCCTGCTTGTTTAGTTTCCAAACATCTCTATTCTTACACTAGACAATTTTTTTTTACTTGACTCACATTTTATTTTGCTTGTTATAATGCCTCAGGAACTTTGGTGGGGATGAAAAGTAATTTACAAACATTCTCATAAGGAAATAAAATGTATACCTACTGTTATTTTGTGGCTGCTGCTTGGAATTGTTCTCTTTTTCCTACTGATGAAGCTGTACCCTCCTTACAACTGGCTTCTTCAAGAAACATTTCCTAAATTATTCTAGCAAAAGCTTAACTTGCTTTCTATTTTAAAAGTCTATGTAATTCAAGGGAGAAATTAATGATGAGTACATACAGTAGAGTGCTTTCAGTTCTCTTGTAAACCTCTCAGCTAAAGATTATTGATCACTCTTTCTTGTGTTTCACAGCTGTGATGAAATCATGCTAGCCAATAGTGCATTAAGAACAAGTCCCATGATTGTGCAAAACTAGATATTAAGGCAAAAGTGCATTCCTGGCTGTTGGTATGTTTCTCCTTCTATAATGGATTTCTTGACAGGTGTGTTTGCCTCAGCAATTTGGCTTGCAAAATAAGCCATTTTTTACCATCTGATGACCAATCACAAAGGAAAGCACACTGGAATGCAAGATGTGAAAGTGAGAGAAAGCATCTGTTTGTCTGTACAGAAGTCTTTCACCATCTACAGCAACACCACTTCTATGTAGACGCTAGTCATATAAATTAGTTAGAACTTGATATTTACTAGATCAGTTTTTATTGTCTGAACTCTTTGCCCTCCCAGGCCCCGAAATGAAGACGCCAGACAGTAATATGGGTTAAATACGGGCCACACTTTATTAACTCAATTCAGACAAAATCAGTATCCTCTTTAAATGAGGGGGCCTGCGGTAGTGCGGAGAAATGCAGGGCATCCACGATACCCTAATCAGTCAATGGGCGAGTCCCAGGCCCCCAGGTTCCGGCTGTCTTAATGACAGCAGGAACCCGGCCGGCCTCTAGTAAACACCCCAGACCTCGAGCCATCTTTATTTGATGACTGTCGGTCCGAAAGTGGCCCAGCGCATCTTCCCGCCGCCGGCCCTGTAATCGCACGATCCGCAGAGCCGGGAGGTCGGATGCGCTGTTGGCTTTCCATAATTATCAAAGGGACACACCGAGACAACCAGTTTTTTCCCGCACTACACGCCCGTGTGACCAAGAATAACCACCACTCATATGCCAATAAACCCTTTTCCAGTGTGGGATAGGCGAAAAATCCCTCCATCCACAGCCAATCAGGATAGAGGTCAAAAATTCCTATCCGGCCCCATAAGGCGACCCCGAACACACTAGAAATAGGGCGGGCGGGTGGGTGCCTAAACGGAAAGGAGAACGCGTAGGGGGCGAGTCAGCCTTTTATATCCACTCGCCCCCTCCCTTCCCTCCATGTGACCCGGTCCTGTCTGGCATCATCCGGGACCGAGGAGGGCAAAACGGCACCGCATTTCAAGGACTTCCCACGTCCTTCATGCGGCCGAATACTTGCCCTCCCAGGCCCCGAAATGAAGACGCCAGACAGTAATATGGGTTAAATACGGGCCACACTTTATTAACTCAATTCAGACAAAATCAGTATCCTCTTTAAATGAGGGGGCCTGCGGTAGTGCGGAGAAATGCAGGGCATCCACGATACCCTAATCAGTCAATGGGCGAGTCCCAGGCCCCCAGGTTCCGGCTGTCTTAATGACAGCAGGAACCCGGCCGGCCTCTAGTAAACACCCCAGACCTCGAGCCATCTTTATTTGATGACTGTCGGTCCGAAAGTGGCCCAGCGCATCTTCCCGCCGCCGGCCCTGTAATCGCACGATCCGCAGAGCCGGGAGGTCGGATGCGCTGTTGGCTTTCCATAATTATCAAAGGGACACACCGAGACAACCAGTTTTTCCCCGCACTACACGCCACAGCATAGGGACTAGTCGAGACTAAGTCCCATGCCCGCCATCCAAAACCAGCTCAGAACGCAGGCCCCCTATTATATCTTCGAGAAAAATATCCAAACCTATATCTGACAAGTGTACGCCATCACTACGAAAATATTCTGAGTGAGAAGTTTGTATCCTGCGGTGGTTAACCACAGATCCGAGGCCGCCGCTGCAGACACCTCTACACACTTCCCTATTGACCCGACGTCGGGCCCTATTGATCTTTTCGCTGTCCTGCGCACCTCGCCAGGTTAAACGCGGGATGATATTAGACCACACTAACCGTATCGCCGGATACTTTTCCTTCAGTTTCTTGAGATCTCTTAATATATCAAGTATGACTGCCTTACCAGACAATTTGGGCAAATCGTTGCCTCCCAAATGAATTAATAAAATGTCTGGTGGCATAGAGCCAAAAGACGTCATCCTGCCGAGCTGTATCCAATGCATGCCACGCATGCCTCTCCATGTAACCAACGCATGGGCTCCAAGCCCCAAATCTTTCCCCCACGGGGAAGATGCGGCGTAACGTGCCGCCCAAAAAACATAACTGTGGCCGATGATCATAACTTGCTTTCGGCCGTCGCGTCTCTCGACACCTGAAACGATATAAACAAACCCTACCTATACGTTAGGAAGAGGTCTAATGTATTTTTGATAACAAGCTGACGACCAGCGCCCCAACTGTTTAATTTGATCTGTGTTGTAACCCATAGCCGCTGCCGTTGAGGCTGCTCCAATCCGAAAAGAATGGGTCCCGAATCTCACATCTTTTATTCCTATCTTGTTGAGCGCCTTGCCAGTCAATGCCCAAAACTGATATTTCGTAAATGGTGACCCATCTATATGCTGAAAAAATTGTCCAGGTTTTGAACCCCTCAATTCTACAAATTTCTGAACTGCCTTTACCGGACAAATGCTTTGTACTCTACATTGCCCTAGTGTTAGATTTTTGCCTTTGCCCCGTGGGTCTGTTTTAGACCGTCTAATGATGATTGTTAATTGCCCTTCCTGTACAATGACGTCCCCAAATTGTAACGCCCTCTGTGAAATATCATTCTTTCCCATTGCAACGAGCTCACTAATTCTCAGTGCCCCAAAAAATGCCAACAATGCAGCTGCGTGAACCAACGCCACCTCATAATGGTCCCTACACAATGCGCTCCATTGTTCACATAGGCGGCCAAGGAGCTCCGGAGATATGGGTGTCCTAGTATCCCGAACTCTCCCTCGTTCCCTGGCCCAACCTTCTAGCATCTTCCTAATACGAAAATCACCAGAAAAATCCCGGTAACCGTTTGATTTAGCATGGAAGGCCAGGGCTGCCAGTTTTCCTTGAATGGTCCCTGTCGCTAACCCCCTTCTATGCAAAAATATTATGAATTGCTGTAGGTGTTCCACTGGAGCCGGCCATGTTTGTTCTAGCTTCACTGACTCCCTAAATTCAAAAAATTCTGTACCTGCTGCTACATAACCCTTTTTTGTCCTCGGGGCCAGTGCAAGATCTATTGCTCTCGACGCCTCCTCACGCCAATCTGCCAGACCTCCGCTGGAAGCACTTCTGGCAGATCCCTGGCCTCCGGTGCCAGTTCCCTGAAACGCTTGATCTGTTGGCGTGAGAGAGCATCAGCTATCTGATTGTCAAGACCCGGGACGTGCCGGGCGTGCACCATAACATTAAACTGCAACGCCCTCAGGGTGAAGGCCCTGACTAGATACATAACCCTTTCTGAATGTGATGTCAGATTGTTAATGATGTGTACCACCGCTTGGTTATCACACCAAAAACGAACTACAGTGTTCACCCATTCCTCCGCCCAGAGCCAAAGGGCCCCGACAATCGGAAAAAATTCTAAGAACGTCAGGTCCCTCGTTATGCCTTCCTGGTGCCATTCTTCGGGCCAAATGCCTGCGCACCATCTACCACGGAAATAAATTCCAAATCCCAAAGTCCCAGCGGCGTCAGAGTTTACCTGCACATCCGCTTTTAGGCTAAGTTCTGACCTCCAGAAGGAAACCCCATTGAACTGATCCAGAAATTGTTTCCAAACTGCAAGGTCTTCCCTCATACCCTTGGTGACTCTGGTTCTGTGCATCGGCCGTTTTAAGCCTGACATAGCTCCACACAGCCGCCTCAAAAAAGCGCGACCTGGTGCAACTACTTTGCACGCGAAGTTCAGGTATCCCACTATTTCCTGTAACTCTTTTAATGTCACCTTTTTCCTTCTTATTAAATTACTAAGCCTATTCCTAATGTTTGATAATTTGTCCTGAGGCAGCCTCGAAGTCTGCTGAATTGTATCCAGCTCGATACCTAGGAAAGTCAGTGATGTTGCTGGCCCTTCCGTCTTTTCTTCTGCCAAGGGCAAACCTATCTCAAAGGCCATCTCTCGGAAGGCATCCAAAATCAATCTACATTTCCCTGAATTTGCTTTCCCACAAAAAAGAAAATCATCTAGGTAATGAGCTGTTGAATTACAGCCCACTCTTTGCCTAATTAGCCATTCAATGAAAGTGCTAAACTTTTCAAAAGCGGCGCACGAAATTGAGCACCCCATAGGTAGGGCCCTATCTATGTAATATTGCCCTTGAAATTGAAAACCCAATAAATTGAAGTCTAATGGGTGGACTGGCAAAATCCGGAAAGCCGACTTAACATCCGCCTTTGCCAGTTCAGCACCCACTCCGCAGGCCCTAATCATCCTAACTGCTTCATCAAAGGAGGTGTATCTCACCGAACAAAGCTCCTGGGGAATTGCGTCATTAACTGACGTCCCCTCTGGAAATGATAGGTGATGAATTAGGCGAAATTCACCTGGGGCTTTCTTAGGGACAATCCCCAGCGGCGACACCCTGAGGTTAGCTATGGGCAGTTCCTCAAAGGGTCCCAGGACCCTACCTTCCCGAACCTCCTTTTTAATCTTTTCTAATACTATAGCTTCCATCCCTTTCACTGATTTAAGGTTTTTGGCCATAAAGGCTGTTCTGACACCAAAAGCTGGGATCCTGAACCCATATCTAAAACCCAATCTCAAATATTCAGCATCCCCCACCCTTGGATAGTCTGTTAAACATTTTTCTAATACAGAAATTTTAATTGGTGTGGGCCCCCTTTCCAGGGGCACCGCTGCTCCCTTCGGGCTTCTTACCGGTTCCTCCCGGCTTATTTTGTCGTTGTGCCCCTGCTTTAAAGCAGGATGCATTAGGGTGCTTCCCCCCACAGGTAATACAGTCGTGTCTAAACCTGCAGGGGTGCCTGGCACAAAAGCCCCTAGAGTTGTACTCATAGCAGGGCAGGCGGGGTTGAACCACCTGCCCCGCCCCTGGGCGGGCGCTAACGTTCCCAGTAAATTTCTTGTTCAGATGGCCACTATCAAATCTATCGCCTAAGCTACACTTCGCTGGCGTCATATGCTGTAGCCAAAGTCCTGGGTGTGGCTCATCCCAGCGTAAATCAGGCCTGATGGCGCTTTTCATTCTAAACGCTTCATCGTAGCGAAGCCAAGCCTGCCCAGCAAAATCCGAATTTGCCCTACAGATAATATCAAAATATTGAAACAACGCTGATGCTTTCCACGGTTGGGCCTTAACCAAAACACCTGCGTATATGGTAAAGCCCGTGATCCAATTAGGCCAATTTCTATCAGGCTTCTTCCTTCTATATTTTTCTTTTAATTTCTCGTCATCCTTGTCAATTTCCTTGATTTCTACCTCGCGATTAACCAGATCATAAAAATCCAGGAATTCCCCTTTCCAAATCTTTTCTTTAACCGCTGGGGTCAAATGGTCTCCTAACGGCGTACTGTAGTCAGCATAAGGCAGCGCCGCTAGCGGAACTGTATTATACCCTGTGTTGGGTACCGAAGGGTGTTGCCATGTTCCTGAGCTCTTACCCTCACCAGCTGCCCCCGCCATGTGCGCAGGCGCGCAATGTGAGTTCCACCCACAACAATGTGGGCTTACTTGAGGCCAAAAACAACCAGGCCAACCCCCGTGTGAATTTCCACAATGTGGAGGTGCACAATGTGTTTGTTGTGTGCCACCGGCCCAAGGCCATGCGGCTGAAGTAGACTGGGTGTTGTGCACGGCCAAACACTCACCGCAAGAAGTGGCTGAGGTCCCCAGAACCTCTACCGCCTGATGAGAGCTTGTACTGGGTTCCTCAGAGGTGTCACATCTGGCTGGAGTTTCCTGAACCGTCTCTTGAACTTCGGCCACTTCTCTCGTCCAGGATCTCCGACCGCCAGACCCCCCAGCCACCGCTGCAGTTCCTCCTTCCACGGCTTGATCCTCGTTTCCGTGGCCCTGTTGGGATTCTAATGCAGTAAAACGGTCCATGAGTTGCTGAGTTAAGACCCTCAACTCCGCCTTGCGGCGGCCTTTAGTGTCCCTAACCGATCTGCGAGGAGTAGCCTCCCCTTGTGGGGAAGCCCTTCTAGCCATCCTCTGTGCTTCTAATTTAGATAACTTTTCTTGGAGATTTTGCAGCATCCCCCATGACTCATCCCCAGAAGACGAGGATTCCCGTGGAGAAATCTGAGGGACGGCCCTTTGTCTTTTTGCTGGTGTCTTTCCTTTTTTTACTCCACTTCCTTTCTTAGGCGCCATGATAGCTAATTGTTCCCTAAGGGTATTTCCTTAAATCCTATAGTAGTTATAAAACTTGTCCAAAATTTAAGAACTTCCAACCCTTACAGTTGATGTCCAGCAGGTGTCGCCCTAACACTATCCTTGTACTGCAACCTTATGATAGATCTGTATTATGTTAAGAAATCTTGAATTTACTCAGATAATCATCCAACCTTAATGTTTTTTCTTTTATTTATTTTTTTTTATTTATTTATTTATTTATTTATTTATTTATTTATTTATTTATTTATTTTTATTCTCCAATTTTTGTTATTATTCTTATTTATATCCAATTTGCTAAAAGCCAAAAGCCTATCTCATGAGTTGAACCAAATAACCTCAAATAGTTTTTTTTTTTTTTTTAATTCAAAGTGCTCAACCCAACCAAACTCGAACCTGATATGATTTTTATATATATCTATATATATGTAAAAAGTGTTTTAACCATTGAAAACAGACTAATATTTATAACTGTAAACCCCTACAATGAACTTTTAATATTGATGAGTATTCCCCTTATGTAAAGCACCCTTCACCGCTAATGATACTCAATATATGAACTTGATTAACTGTTAACTTGTAAATATATTGCCTTGTATATATAACCCTAAAATGGCGGCCAGTGAACCGGGGGGCGGGAAAAGAGAAGAAGACAAAATGGCGCCCGTGCGAATCTTCTTCCACCAAGCCGCCGCATAAACCAGTAACCTAAAAACCCCTGCCCAACTTAATTCAATCCACCGTGCTCTAAACCCCCACTGATTTTACTTAGTAACCCCTGTAGAGATCCAAAAACAATAACCCAGCTCGCGCCGCGGCGAGACGCGCCCGCCCCGCCGCTCCCGCCTGTCCCGCTCGATAATCAAGTGGCTAATAACTTAATCTCTTCCAATAATCTCCTCCGACTTTCAGCCTAGCACAAGCCCTAGTTCACGCACACCCTCAGTAGCGAGCCCTAAACCACCCTCCACCAAACCGCGAGCTCCACTGAGTCCTCTTAGCCAGCCAACTCCGATCCAGCTCAAGGCTCCCTCCACGCTCTGTAGTGCCTAAACGGAAAGGAGAACGCGTAGGGGGCGAGTCAGCCTTTTATATCCACTCGCCCCCTCCCTTCCCTCCATGTGACCCGGTCCTGTCTGGCATCATCCGGGACCGAGGAGGGCAAAACGGCACCGCATTTCAAGGACTTCCCACGTCCTTCATGCGGCCGAATACTTTGGGGAACGCCCTTGTAACAACCTGAGGTTTCAGATTTATTTATTGGTGAGGCAATTTTTAGGTATGTTTTTCTTAAATTCAGAAACACCATGAAGAGGAGAAATATTATGAAAGTCATTGGTTAACTCACTGTTACTGTTTAACAGATGTTGAGATAATGAGACTAGTTCCGCTTGAGCTATTTTGAGATCATCAAAGTTATAAGCTGCACGAGAAAGTGATAACCAGAGATATTACATTCTGTGTTTTTTTACTGAATAAAACCAACCACTCATATATATAATATGCTGATACAAATTTTGTCACTGTGACGTCCAACCCGTGTCCTGGTTCCTTTTTCCAACCCGAAGGATCACGCTGGAGACGTACACTCTTTATTTCTTCCACTGCCACCAATATGACGCACCACCCAGTGTTCCCTGTTTGTTTCACCCAAACCAAGGTTCACTCTCTGCCTGCGTCTTCTTCTTATTCAGCTGCCACCACTGTGAAATTCCACTCAGAGTTTTATTCATTCATCATGCACCATATATTCCTCAGACACGTGCTGCCAATACAACTTGTTTATTTATTTTTTAGTATTGAAATCACAGATGTTGTTTTTATTTATGTAAGATCATTCATTAAAGCTTCTCATATTTATTTATACATTGTCTTATTCAGAAGTTAGATTTACTTATGCACTTGTTGACTATCTATTTATCTATATTATTCAATTTATCTCCTTCTCATTCTCTTTGCACTTTCCAACTTTCCACTTCAATTCCCTAACTCTTTATTCACTCTTCAAAAACTCTCCACTATCCACTCTCAACTCTTAACTCCCAATTCTCAACTGCCTCCCTCTCTCCCTCTCTCTCTGCCTAACTGACCCTTTGGCTCCGCCCCTCCTGTCTTCTCATAGGCTCCTGCCCTTGAGCTTCACCTATGATGGACAGGAGTGACATGCATTCCATCACAGTCACTAAATAAGATTTTTATATAAAATGTTCTCTTACTATTCCACTACCACTGGGCCACCATATTCTCCACCTAACTCATTTTTAGAACTCATTGTGAGCCATGTTTGTTATAACTTTTCTTCTTGTCCAGACTTTACAACACAGCACAATTTCTTGCTCCTGCTCTTTCTCTTCCTACATCCTTCAAGAGCAGATTTTCAAGCTGCTTGGAGGTGATGCAGTGGGAACAAGACACAGACATACCTATGATGCACTCCACTGGCTACAGCTCCTTTATTGTAAACATTCCAGGTAGTGATCATGCTCTTCTTTCCATGATTGTTAACTGGAGTCCTATTCAGGCATTCAGAAAAGGTTCAATTTGAGCATGTGAGGAAGGAGAGTTTTCCTACTGCTAGTCACTTTCTTCACATGAAGAACAATAGGCTCGAGGAAAATGTTGGCCAAATGAAGAGTCTTTCCATGTGATCACATACCTTAATTTTGGGGGGGTTCCCAACTGTATAGACAACCACGTTTCCTCTTCAGTCTATTCTTCTTCATGTGAAAGAACTGAAAAAGAGGAGGTGTGGCTAGAACTTTCCTTCTTCCCACATTTGGATTGACCCTTTTCTCAATGTCTGAATAGGCTTATGATGCTTCTTTGTCTGCATATGTATATATATTAAAGCTAGTACTCACTGCTCTGGGCTTTAATGGGCCAAGAAAACTAAATTTCTTTTGAACTGCTTGCTCAGACCTTCATCCAGCCAATGCAAGTCACCATTTCTAAAGAACCTTGAATAAAATATGTGGGCAAATTTTACCAACATTTGACAGAAATCAATTGAATGACTGTTGGGAAAATTCAGTAAGAAGCATGTGTCAGTTTTCAGCATATCCCCCTTACTGTACCTGTGGAATTTTTTGTCAGGTGTGTTTGACATTTGAAAAATTTGTAGACCTTTTCAAACAGATAATGAATGTCATGTTTCCAGTAATTAGCTCGAGAGAGGTTATTTTTAAAAGTAATAATACTGAGGCTTACAATGTTGCAATGGGGAGGAAGGAAATTGGCAAAATACTATATCCTTTCAGTTAGTAAATCACACGTGTACTATAAGCATAAACCTATGGTTCTACAAATTATCTCTCTCAGAAGATAAAGTCCAAAAAGATGACTCAAATCTGGCATACGGTATGTGTATGTTCGCACCAGAATAAATGCCTCTTTTGTGTGACAAATGCAATGCCCATATCTTCTACTGGCAGGAATAAAATATCCAGGTTTCATAATTATTCAAGAAGAGTGCTGTGGGTTAAGTGAGTAACAAGTTACAGCATTCTACATGGAAGAACCAGAGCAATTTAGAGGTAGAGATTATATCTTTATTGTGAGGTAGAGGTGTACAAGTGCTCCATTTCCCAGTAATTCCAATGATTAAAAATGTTTTATCCCATTCTACGCATGTACCAAATGCCACAACTACGGCTCGCTGTGAAGTACCAGAACAATTTTAGTATGCTGTGAGTCAGTGAGAAGAGAGAAAAAGATTCTTGCCAAGGGGTATCTGATCCATGTGAAGGAGAAAATTGTTTTGTGAATGATGCATCTGCTCAACGGGCATGGTGTTGGATAGATGCACTCTTCAGGTAGCTTCCCAATGTAAAAACAGAATCTAGCACAGTAACAAAACTGTTTTTAGCTCCTTAATCTTCTACTTCTCTGTCCTGATGGATTATTATTATTTTTTCAGCTATGAGCTGGGATAAATAACTGGCAAGGAAAAATTCTCCACTGTTCTCTTCTCCACCTGAGGTTCAAGCTCTAAACTGAGATCAATTAATTGTACTAAAGAAATTCATTTTCCAGCTAACAATATGCTCAAGTAATGTATTTGTTTCTAGACAACCTACACAATATACTGTGTTTCCCCGAAAATAAGACAGGGTCTTATATTAATTTTTGCTCCAAAAAATGCAGTAGGGCTTATTTTCAGGGGATGTGTTATTTTTTTCATGTACAACAATCTACATTTATTCAAAAACAGTCATGTCATCTTCTTCTGGTTGCTGCACAATGGTGGAGGGCGGGCTTTCACTTAATTAGGGTTTATTTTTGGGGTAGGGCTTATATTACGAGCATCCTGAAAAATCAGACTAGGGCTTATTTTCAGGTTAGGTCTTATTTTCAGGGAAACAGGGTAGAAGTGGGGACATTTCTCCTAGCAGTTCCATGTTGTACTGTGATGCATGCAGAACAGTTCTGCAATGCATGCAGATTCTCTCTGGTTGAGAATCACATTTGATAGGTCATCATAATCAGCTGTTTTAATAGGATTATTTTGCCAGCTAACAAAGGGTTTGTCCAAATTAGCCATTTTGGATGTGGGGTGGATCGGGCGAAAAAGGGTATGTTGAGGTCGGAGAGAGAACAGATGTGCCATTTGGCTTGCTTCTCCCACCTAGACAGCAAACAACACCTTGTAGCCCCATTAACAATCAAATATGTTGTAATATATAGTTGTACAACCCAGCATGTATGTATATGTGTGTATGGGAAACATTGGAATGTGCACGGTGGAGCATTCTGACCAATCAGATTCTGTCTGATGTTAGCCAATAAATGTTAAGAGGGTTAACTGCCAGATAGTGGCAGTTCTTTTCTTCAGTTAGGTGTCTATTAGATAGTCTAGTGATAGTCTGGAAGTTGTCTGTTAAGAGAGACTGTTTGAAGTAGTCTGCTCATCTGTTACTACGTATATCTGATAAGGAAGATAAAACATCAGTATAGGTCTGTCAAGCACAAGTCTATATATCAAATCAAATGTATCAAGTACTGTTAGTTCATTCTACATGCATGTTTTACACAGTAAACATTCTTAAAAGTTTTTACCATGACCAAGAGAAGATTATTTTAACTGCTGGCACACATGAGGAAAAATGGCAGTCATACTCTGTGTGGTTTTTTTTTTATGCTGTGCTTAAACCACTGTGTACAAACTCTCATATATTGCATGCTCCTCCCATCCAAACAGCAAACAACCCCTTGTAGACTGATTAGCAGTCAATTAAGTGCTTCCCCTGATCGTTTCCAGAGGATGAGAGGAAGTGAAATTCTTTTTTTTTTACATTGCTCCTCTCTGCCTCTGTTGATGCTGTTCCATTTTCTCCCTTCACCCCTCCCTGCTTCCCTTCCTTCATTCTCTCTCCTCCCTCCTAATCTGCAGCCACAATGGCAGAGGCTGCTGGAGGCTGGTATCTCCAGGCTAAACAACAAGCCAAAAAGAATGCATGCCCTGCTGCTCGGCCAGAAGGATGTACGATAGCTTTTAAGGATGGATTGTTCTAAATAGAAAGGATGGGTTGTTCTAAATAGAAACATGGTTGGACCAGGTCGTTTTTTCCTGATCACATACAGAAACAGGAGAGAGCTCAAGAAGGGAAAGCAACTACGTGCAATATGGATAAGAAGATGCAAGAAAATTAACACAAATAGATCAACTACTCAACAAACAAAAGGCTACTTGGCCTGATGGTCAGGGTGGTAACATGGTGCATAGCCATCAGTGAGAACATCATAGGGAGTACAAATTTAGCAGTAGCAGTATGAAGGATCTAAGGCTTAAATCCAGTTGCTCATCTCAACTAGAATATAGCCATCAAGACAATTGCTGGATCCAGTTGCCAAGCCTTGCAGCTGGCACCTCAAGGCATTGTGATGCATCTCCAAACCAAACAGTTCTGAGGAAGAAAAAACTTTGATTTTTGGGTGTGAGGTGGCTTTAAAATCTGTACCCATCTCCAGCTGTAACCTGGGCATATTGGTGTAATAGAAGGCCAATTTATGTCTGCTGGGCTTGTCCACCTTTGGTCAACCAAAAATCAGAACTAGGAGCGAAGACTGTTGGGTGTGTACATTTGGGCCTATTGTGTCATCTGGAGTAAGGCTGCCAGTGCCACAACTTGTGAGACTTCTTGTTAGCAGCTCTGGCAAAAGCATGGGAAGAATCTCCCCATGGGTTGGTGGTAAGATTTCCAGCAGCAGATGGCCTACAAAAACTTAACCCATGTTTCTCATGTTTCTCTTGGTAAAACAGCACAGAAAATGAGCTGTACTTAAAATGGCAGCAACCACTGTGGTAGATGGATACATTTTGCTACTGGCCAGTCATTTCTCCCTCTTCTTCTTGTCGAAGTTGGCTATGTTACCTGGTTGTCTGCATTATATCCTTAGTCTATCCGAAGGAATGGATCTGAAACATTTCCTTCCATTCAAAAGCACAGCTGGCTACTGAGTAAAGAAATATATCCTGGTAAGTGATAGTGCCATCAGAGTCCCTAAAGGGTGTGAAGCAATGCCTAACAGAGGTGAGTCTTAGAAAATAGGATGCCCAGATCTCAGGGTGGCACCTGAAGTCTCAGGGAACTCCTATGCGTCTCTAAGTCTCAAGGAGGGGAGACAAGTTTCAGGATGAGTGGTGCTGGAAGAAGAAAAAGTTTAGTGGCTTTTAAGCCTGGACTGTCATTCCAAGGTGGCTCCAGGACTTATTGGCCCAGTGGCTCCAGGACTTATTGGCCCAGTGCAATACAGTGCATGTGTACAACATCAGTGTACCTCCCTCCCCCTCAAAAAGAAAGAGAGAGAGAGAGAAAGAAAGAAAGAAAGAAAGAAAGAAAGAAAGAAAGAAAGAAAGAAAGAAAGAAAGAAAGAAAGAAAGAAAGAAAGAAAGAAAGAAAGAAAGAAAGAAAGAAAGAAAGAAAGAAAGAAAAAGAGTTGGGTGGCAGGGAAGAGAACTGATAAATGTGTGCAGTTGTGCCTAATGTGTTATTTGAAGCAAGGCAGTGAATAGAGTGCCAGTCTCATGACTTGTGAGCCTATTCTCTTCATGAGCCCTAGCAGCAGCACAAGGCTTAGGAAAAAGATTCCTGGTGGTTGGCAATGAACCTTCCACCAACTTCAGCAGTAGCCCAAAGCCTGGAAAAACTTGTGTGCCATGTGCACTGTTGCTTGAGGTGTTAACTATAGCAGAAATAGCAACAACCAGAGCAACTGTTGAAAATATTTTGCTGCTAACCTAGACTGCTTCCCTTCCCCCACCTTTGGATTGCCGTATTAGCTGCAATTTCCCTGCATTCTGTGTCTATTTACCCAGGTTCCCTTATACCAGTCAGGCCACCCACAAGCATTTCTGCCCTCCATACTTTGGTTGCTCTGCCTCTGTGACATCACAAGCACCCTCTTCCGTAACATCACTAGGACCCACCCCTGAGTCTCAGGTTTTGACCCTGAAATATCAAGGAATGGGTGCTGCTGATTTGGCAAGCCCATTAGTGGCATCATACCAAGGACCAATCCACAGTTTGGTGATAGCCCTGGAAGCTTTTAAGGAATCCTTGTTACCTCTCTTAAGAACAGGAACCATAGAAACTGACAGCTTTCTGTGTTATTTCATGTATATAATGAATATTGATTAGGCAAACATCCCCACTCCTGGTTGTTCTTTTATCCCGCTTTCTTCCCCTAATGCCGTGCTAGAAGAGACAGCAAAATTATAAAAATGTTGTTTTAGACAAAGTGTCATTATAATAACTGACCTGGAACTGTAGATCTACATTTGTTTCTTTCAAAATAAATATTAAGATATCTTAGGCTTTCCTGTGTTTGTGAAAAGGAAAGACTATTTCCCCAAACACTGGAAAAATTCAAGCAAAGAGTCACACAAACACTTGAAAAGGAACATTTTTCTAAATTTATCCAGCACATTTGATTAATTTCTGGAGTGCAATTCCCAGTCCTGGTGGGGAGACAGCTGTCGAGAAACAGCAAGAAGGAAATGATGACAGTTTCTGAGATATGAAACATTTTGAAAGCACCTTTCCCTAAAAGAACAGGAACCAATGCCAGGGTAGATTTTTTTTTTTATCGTCTCTTGGCAATTGTTTACTGTTTTATTTCATCTTTCTTAATAATAAAAATAAAGCAAAAAACATTACAGCCAAGCAGTTTATTCAGTGATTCATTATGTTGCCCAGCAGGCAGAGAAAATCAGCAAGAGCATGGGCTCATCACGCTGCTCCATATGTTTATTTGCCAGCTTGTACTGAAAACAGGAACACATACAGCTTGTGGAAATGCTGAACACAGCAAATGTAAAGAGAAGCTGTGGGGGGATGGGTCATGCACAAGCCAGGCTGCCTGCAGAAAACAGATCTTTTTCTTGAAGGGGGCAAGCAGGAAGAGCAAGCTTTACGAATAAGCATCTAAATAATCAGTGACATGTCCCTTAGTCTCTGTGCAGTAAAATCAGGAGAGAAAATCCTGTGGAGGGGGGAGTAGGAGAGACAGGGGATTCTTGCTTCTTGTGTATTTAAAGGAGGATGTTGACTTATCAAAACAAAGTCTCCTAGGAGTAGCTGGTCATTTGGTGATGCTAGAATATTGCACAGGAACTTGTTGAGGTAGAGTCTGCTGTATGGGAAAGCAGTGTTCTGAAAGGGAGAAAGAACTAGCTTCCAGGCATGTGGAGCTTAGCAGGCATATAATTATGGACTGGAAGACTGAGGCTGTGATAGAAGCAGGAGTACAGTCTAGTTCCAATCTAAGCAACCTGAAGGATTAGCAGCAAGCTTCCCTAACTGCCTAATATATTGTGCCCTTTATTAGGGATCCGTGCTGCTCCTTCCTGAGCGACTAACTCTGCAGTAGTAAGCCATGCAGTTGAAAGAAAACACTTGTAAAATCACTCCTTAAATATCTCACTTACTTTTAGGGTCGCTATAAATCAGTTCCGACTTGATAGCATAGAACACACATAAAGAGAACAAGAATGATCCAATGTTCAGTCATCCAGTTTTGGATAAAACCTATGAGCCTTTTGTGTTTCACTTCTTCAGTGGCACAAAATGTCACTGAAGAAGTGAAACAGATAGGGCTCACAGGTTTTATCCAAAATGGATTTTATTAATGCTAGACCTTTCTTCTTAAGAGTGAACTGCCTTGGCAACCATGCTGATTCAACAAGTGTGGCACACTAGAAAAACCTCGGTTACAATGCACATGCAGTTAAGAATTTTCTTGGGCTTCCACAAACCAATAACCATAAATAGTTATGAAGCTACAGGGACTTGCTGCCAGACTTGCAGCCCAAAGTGGATTGTGCATCTTGACTATCTCAATACAGGGCCATGTGTACAGCACATCCACATTCTTCTGTCCAATACTGCAAGCCCATCTGCAACATGTTGCACTTCCGACATAGGAACTGTGCCTGAAATTATAGAAATAATATAACTCCTGTAAAAACCTATCAAACAGTAGTCCACTTGTCACACTGCTGGAACAAACCAAGATAGAAGTTTAGCTGCTTTATGTGATCATAATTAATAACAGGTGCCTAGTAACAGTGTTTTATCTGAATTATTAAATACACACTTGGAAGCACTTCACTCACATTTCATATGTTAGTGTCTTGCCCAGGAATATTCAGGAACTTCGACTGTCTCACCTACATAGGCTTGTTATCATAGTGGAAATAGTGAGCAAGGATCCTAAATCATATTTCAACAAAGTTGTCCATTTTGTTCTTTATGTAAAGCATAATTGCTAGAGATGAGTGAGCTGCCCCTGACTCACATCAGATTGCCGTGGGAACAAGCTGAACTACCTGGCCTTCCACGCACAAACACACAGAGAAAAGAGAAGGAAAAAGAAATGGAAATATTTTGGCTTATTTTCCAAGTTTCTCCAACTTCAGAAGTCACCAACTCAGTCTCTCAGAGCTCACAGTGTAGATAATTTTGCTCTTGGTCTCTAATGACTAGAGATGGGCACGAACTGGAAAACTGGTGGTTGCTGATGGTTCATGATGGTTTCTGAATTGTTTGTGTTGTTAAATTGTGTATTTTCATTGTTATAACTTACTAATTTTTAAGAAAATGCATCTGAAACATAAAATAAATATTAAACAAAACTCAACTGCTGTTCACTTTTCTTTATATCTCTCTCCCCCTTTCTTAATCTTTCATTATGCAAGATAGCTATGGATTATCAAGTAATTTAGGGTTGGAGTGGGGGTTCTGATTTGCTGTTACATCAAGCACTGCCCTGTCCAGTAAAGTGCTGTTGTGGGCAACCAGCCTTGTTTCTTTTCTTCTGTACAAGGCAAACATATATAGGTTTTCTCAGAAGCACGACCTACAGGGTCCCCGTTTCCCAAAGAAGTATGTTTAGGATGCAGCCTTAGGGAAGCATTCCAGTTATTTTCCAAACTTGTCCACCTTAAAAAAAAGTGCATAATTTCCCAGCAGGTATTTTTAAACACACACAGACACACCCTAGGGCTTGGGAAAGTGATTTTTTTAGATCACAGATCTCCAAATCTCCATTCTGGGAGGCAGAGTTCCAAAAAAGTAACTTGTCCAAGCCCATCCAGAAATATCTTTCGAAAATTTAGAACACAGAATCATTAGTTAGCCATTCCTGCTGTTTGCTTTAGAACAGTGATTTCCAACCTTGGATCCCCAGATGTTCTCTTGGACTACAACTCCTAGAAATACTAGCCAGCACAGAGAGTGGTAAAGGCATCTGGGAATTTTAGTCCAAGGCTGGGAATCACAGCTTTAGAGGTTTCCAAGCTGGATCACAATAAGCAGCTCTGTCTTTGATTCCTCTGACCATTCAGCAAAAGCTGTGATTATGTGACTTGATAAAATGGAAGCATTCTCATGTTACTGTTGTGAAAGCTATGATCTGGAATGAAGGGTTAAACTCTGAAATCCAAGTTATGAACCAGCATCCTGTGGAGATTAATGGAGAGAATATTGAGCAGGTACAAGGTGGGGAGAATTCATCCTAACAAGAAATGACACAGGCAGCTTGGGCTTCCAGCTTTTGCAATAAGCTTGTAAAACAATCAAGCATGGGTCAGTGTCACAAATGGAGTAATGTTATTGCACTCAGATTAAATAAAATGGGAGGCACTAACCATCCCTCCTCCTAGATGCCTCAGATTAGAGCAGGCAAGGTGTTTTGCAATCTTCACCTCTGACATTAACCTGCAAAGATGCATTGCAGACACCTGTACCGGAATTGTCATTGTTTCCATGGTGCCAGTCTCCATCACCTATTTTTAATAGTTTACACAACAAGATCAAGGGTGTCCCAGCTGTCACTGCTTTGGTTGCTAGGCAACCTTGAAATCAGAGTTCAAGAAGACAAAGAATCATGCTTGAAAAATTTCTCAAGTGTCTGCTTTTCTCCCTCCTCCTCCTTCCTCCTTCTTCTGTCCACATCATTTTTCAGTGTTTGTAGTCCGACGTTGCCTTTCCCCCCCCCCCCCTTTAAAATTCTGAAGATGAATCTGTGGCAGCTGGCTCAGCGCCTGACAGGCGACGCTCAGGTTCTTTGAGCCAGCTTTTCTAGCCACAAACAGCACAATGTTAGGTTACCAAGCCTCTCTGACCCATAATAGAGGGGTAGATAACATTTACATATTTCCCCAATTGTACAAGACTTGTTTTCTGGTCTCTATGATCTGCTGCTGGTGTGTAACATTGCTTTGCATGACTGCACAGGGAAATAACACCCAAATCAATGAACTGCCTTTTACTGCCTGCAGAGAATCAGAACACACTCCTGCGCACTCGGGAATCTTAATGCCACCACCTGCCAGTGCACATGCATGCGCCCACACAAAGCACAGAGGTCACAAACAAAATGAGGGTTAAAGTTATCCGATTAATTCAGATAATATTCTGGATCTCTCCTTGCTGGTGACTGTTCTTAACCAGTTCCTGTGATGCCCAGTCCATATTCTCCAAAATGGATGATACATTACTCCCAAACATTTTAATTATCATTAAGTACTATGTCATCTGTGTATGTGGCACTTTTCAGAAGGAAGTAAACCCAGGACACTCACAATCTTTATTTTAATGGGCACAGCTGAGGGCATATATATTACCACAAAGTGTCAAAAAGCTATTTAATGTCGATGGTACTTTCTGTGATGCAGCATAATTTTTCATTTTTAAGCTTTCAATGCCTTCCCTAGAAGACAATCCCTTTCCTCTTTGGTTTTCTAATAGGTTATATATGTTCCACATTTATTTATACTTCTTCTGCTGCTGCTTTTTCCATCCTCCTCTCAAGGAAGTCGGCTTCCCTCAAGCCAACCCGCCATGTCACCTCCACAAATGCATTGCTTCCTGTCTCAGACTCTGGTTTAAAACTGATTTTTAAATTTGTTTATTACACAGCTTAGAGATTACTTTCCTGAAAGATAAAATAGAGATGTTTGAAATAAAATAAAATAAAATAATAAAATAAAATAGACTAGGTGTAGTGAATTTACAGAGTGGAACCAGATTGCATTGATTCCAGTCAGATTCTTCCACTGATATGCTCCTGCCAATGAGTTACTAGGTTGTTTCTGAGGTATCTACTATGAAATATCTGGTAAAATTCCTTAAAAAATAAAAATCCCTACAGCCCCCTCATTTACAAAATGCTTGCCTGTCTTATACAGGTATGTATTGCCTGTTGCAGAACCATTCATTTGAGAACATTATTGCCAGATTGAGCTTCAAGACCATATCCTAGAAGCCCATGTGTTCTCTGTTCCTATCTTCTGCTTCACAGGAGATGAGATTGGTGTTCTGTTCTGAGTATGAACAGGGGAACAGAGGAAGATGTCTTATACCACTGGCCTCTGTAGCTTCCAGTTGGAAATGTGACTGGCAGCTATAGTTGCAAGGACAGCAGCATTATTCTCCCCACTCCTTCGGATTCTGGACCAGAACCTGAGGGAGTGAAGAGAATGATTGTAATGTCCTGGGGCAGGCCTAATGATGTCACAGAAGAGGAACAGGCAAAGGCTGGGAGGGGGACAGGATTGCTTTGGACACAATGGAACCAAATGCATGCCTCCACTAAATCCTTCCTGCTTTTTGCTCATGGCTTTTTAGTGTGCCGGTGCTGCATAAGTGTAACACTTATCTCAATACCTTCATGCTGTCAGGCTGCTAGTTAGGAATCAGGCAGATGCTCAAGCTTTAAAGCCACTTTTTGAACACAGCATTCAAATTCTTCTTCTCATCCAGCACTAATCACCCCAAGATTTGTCTCCCCACCTGGAGAACTGGAGAAGGGTACAATTTCTTGAGACATGCTCTGTCCTGGCAACCATACTGGTGGCACTCAGCATTTCTGGCAGGATTCTTTCATAGCCCAACCTGGTGTTTCCTTAAAGCCATTCCACTCCCTTCACCTCCAAACTCAGGAGTCTATGTTTTTCCCTTGTCCCTGCCCCCTTGCTCTGACCTTCCAATGAGTCTGCAGGCACCACCTGAGACCTTAGAATGAAGACTGAGTTAACCAATAGAATCATGTGAGTGAGAGCCAGGACCAGTCAAGGTGCACAGCAGGCGAAAAAAAGAGCAAAAAAGTGAAGCAGGAAGAAGCTTCCCTCCACTTCAATTTAAGTTGTGTTCCACTTGTGATGGGAGAAATCATTCCCTTCTCCTGCTTTTGCGAGTCTAGAGGCCCCTGATCTTGTTCAGTTTTGCTTTGTGAAGGAGAGAATGATTTCCCCCACTAAACCATTCTCTCTCTGTTGACTAATACATTTCCACTCACTTCTCCTCTTGCCAGCCCAGCAGTGTCTCATTCCAATCTGCTTTTTCCCCGTCAAGTCATATCATTGCTATCCCTTGTAAACATTTTTTTTAAAATTACAATCTACAGCAGGAGCGGGAGTGGCTGTGGGAAGCACCCAGTACAAGACAACAGACAGAAGCTGACAAAGGCATTCACATATACCAAAATGATTAAACATAAATCTATTTTATATCCACGCTAAAATAAATGACCCTCCTGGAAGCTCAGTAAAATACCTCACTTCTGATTAAAAAGAACACTACTCTTTAGCAAAATAAAAAATTGAAAAATCTGTGCTCTCATGTACATCATGTAGTCATCTCTTTTTAAAATCAATTTAAAACATGCCATGTCCAATTCAAATGCTTTTCTTTTTTCTTTTTTTCTTTTAGTGTAATTAAGACTCTTAGAGATGGAGACTTTTAAGATGGAGATGTACTTGAGGAGAGAGTCACTGTGGCAGTATGTTGAAAATCCTTCTGATGATGATGATGATGAGGGACGTGCAAACGATAAAGCGAGAGCCACGATAATATTGTGCTTGAAAGATTCACAACTGACATACATGAGGAATCTGAAAACAAGCCAGGAGTGTTGGCAGGCACTCAGGAATGTCTATGTATGAGATACAGCCGGGTCCAAAATGGCTGTGGCACATAAGCTATATCGCAAGCGTTTAATGCCTGGAGACGATGTGTCTAACCGTATTAAAGAGATGTTAGATTTATTTTTCCAGCTGCAGGAGCAAGGGATGGAGTTTGACCAGTCGCACCAATGTTTCATGATTCTGAGCAGCCTAGATGACAGCTGGGATAATCTGGTGATAAGCTTGGAGAACATGCCAGAGAAAGACCTGACAGTGCAATATTTTTCCGGGAGGCTTGTGGAGGAGGACCAGAGGCGACGTGATAAGGCGGCAGAGAAGGTCGTTTATCAGCGTAAACCGAGAGGGTCCATGGATGATGACTTCACAGCCAGCCAAGAAAAAGTTTTAGCTGTTAAATGCTATAATTGTGGCCGTACTGGACATATTTCTAAAAACTGTCCCAGATGTGATGGAGTGGAGATAAGAAAAAAGATGTTTAGAAAGCAAACACGGAAGAGTGAAGGTCATTTGGCTATCATTAAAGCTTGTGAAAACAAGCAAAGTGATTTATGGCTCTTAGATAATGGAGCTTCTCAGCATGTGTGCCAGAGAAAAGAGTTGTTCACAAATTTAACCCCTACAGCTCAAAGGGTAGTGAAGCTAGCAGATGGAAAGTCAGCATCTATAATAGGAACAAGTTCTGTGTATGTAAACTGTTTAAAGCAAACTCTAAAAAATGTCTTGTGTGTGCCAAGCTTAGAGAATAATTTATTAAGTGTATCAAGACTAGATAAAGACAGCTACACTATAATTTTTGAGAAAGGCAGATGCAAAATAATGAAAAATGGTGCACAGGTGGCAAATGGTTATCTAAAGGATCATCTATATGTGATGAATCAGAGCCAAGTGAATAAAGCCATAAATGTGGTTAATAACTCAGAACCACATGAAAAGTATATACATAGCCTACATAGAAAGTTAGGTCATGTAAGCTTTGGAGTTTTAAACAAAACTAAAGAAGTTGTGTCTGATCTAAATATTAAAAACTGTGAGAAATATTTAGATTGTAACATAACCAAGTCAAAGGCATTTCCTGTGAGCAAGAAAAGCGAAAGAGTCAGTGACAAGATTTTTCAGTTGGTTCATCTTGATGTTGTGGGGCCACTGCAGCCCACAAAAGGTGGTAATAGGTTCTGTTTAACTATAACAGACAATTACTCATGTTATAGCTATGTCTATGTAATGAAACATAAGAGTGAAACTTTCCAAAGATTTAAAAATTTTGTTGCCATGGTAGAACAAAGATTTAGTACTCCTGTAGTGTCTGTTAAGACAGATCAAGGGGAAGATTTTTTAGCACATTATTTTGTAGATTGGCTTAAGAAAAAAGGCATTCATCACAGGTGTACAAATGTAGCCACACTTGCTGAGAATGGAGTTGCAGAAAGAAGAAATGGAGTTTTGCAAACTGTGTTAGACTCTTTACTTGCTGATGCCATGTTACCCAGAAGCTTTTGGGGTAAAGCCATAAAATGTGCTAATTATATTGTAAACAGAGTGTGGAACTCTGCAGTAGAAAATACACCCTCTTTTCTATTACATGGGAGACAACCTTGTTTGAAACATATGAAAATTTTTGGTTGTCATGCTTGGATTCATATACCCAAAACATACAGGAAAAAAGGAAGCCCTAAGGCAAGGACGTGGGTGGGACGTGGAGGCGCTGCGGGTTAAACCGCAGAAGCCTCTGTGCTGCAAGGTCAGAAGACCTGCAGTCGTAAGATCGAATCCACGCAACGGAGTGAGCTCCCGTCGCTTGTCCCAGCTCCTGCCAGCCTAGCAGTTCGAAAGCATGCAAATGCAAGTAGATAAATAGGTACCACCTCGGTGGAAAGGTAACGGCGTTCCGTGTCTAGTTGCGCTGGCCACGTGACCACGGAAGATTGTCTTCAGACAAACGCTGGCTCTATGGCTTGGAAACGGGGATGAGCACCGCGCCCTAGAGTCGGACACGACTGGACAAATTGTCAAGGGAAACCTTTACCTTTAAGGCAAGGAAGTTGATTTTCTTATGCTATCAAACAAGAAGCAAAAGTTATAGGTTTTGTGATCAGTATGGAAATGTGATAATTAGCAGGTCAGCTAATTTTTGTGAAAATTAGAATTGGTCACAAATTCATGCAAATAGTGAAATACTTTTGCCATTGTCTAAAGATAGACAAGAGAGGTTTGAAAATGAGGAAGAAGGAAATGAGGCTATTGAAGAGGATTGTGAGGCATATGAAGAAGGAAATGAAGCTGTAGGAGGGAAACATGAGACATGTAGTGAGGCTGAGGAAATTGCTCCAAGACGCTCACAGAGGTCTAATTTTGGTGTCCCACCTGAGAGGCTTACTCATGTTTAAACAGTTTACATACACAGAACTTGTTCCTATTATAGATGCTGACTTTCCATCTGCTAGCTTCACTACCCTTTGAGCTTATTCTCTATGTATATATGTAAATAGACTAAGTTGATGTTTTACTCTCTCAGTGTCATAGTGTCATAGTATCTCTGCTAACCAATGTCTCCTTACTCTGCTAATGTTATGAGAATACACGTTATAATCAAAATTCTCAACACATACACTGCAGCTGTCAGGGTATTTGAATCATCTTTTAAGGAGAGGCCAATAGCTATTGACTGTAGACTTCTACCATTGCTCACCTACTCACTGCACAATGGGGCCTGCTTGCAAGGCAAAGCCATAACTTCTCCTTGGATGCCTGACTGTCCAATGTGTTTGGGAGACCATGTGTCTTAGGTTCCAAATATCATGATGTTGTTTCACCATCATGTTGGTATGTTTTGTTATATCAACGGTATAGAAGTGACAATGTTTGTAATGTTGAAAGGCCAGATGTTGAAATAAGTTGATGACAGAGTAGTGATAGATGCTTGTACCTTGTCTCTTCTGCTACTGTTTCACTTTCTTTTTTACTGCTAGGAGTATACTGGACAGCAGCTAGAGTTTAAAGGAAATGCTGATTCCCTAATCCTAACTCAGTTTCCCTTTCAGAGTCCAATCTCCTCAGAGATTGGACTCCAGTTCAGCCTGGAGGCAGGCGTTGCATCACGGCCTCTCCCAATTTGAAGAGACCCTTGTCCAGCAGACCGAGGCAAAGAGGCAGTCACGGAAGCAGCAAAATCAGGGAGCTGGACAGGGGACAGATTGTATTTGTCTTCAGTGTGGAAGGGATTGTCACTCTCGAATTGGCCTTCTCAGCCACACTAGACGCTGTTCCAAGTCCTCCATACAGAGCACGTTACCATAGTCTTTCGAGACTGAAGGATGCCTAATACTAATACTCCTCAGAGATATGCTGGCAATCAGATTTGCAAATTAAGCCAATCAACCATCAGTCACAAAAGAGAATACCCTAAATAAAGGATAGATTGGTGAAAGAAGTCATGCTATGACAAACAAATGTCTTTCATTACTTGATAGAGCATCGTTCCTAAAAATGTACTAAAATATATCATTTTGTTCATTTCTAAGATACAGCAGGGTTGTAATACTAGCAAATCAGCCACCAGCATAGGAGTGTTAGATGACTGGGCTGCTCATGTATTTAGCTCTCAAAATAAGAGCAGCTAAGAACAATGAATAAAGAAGAACTCATGCCAATGGATGGAGCAGACTTAATGGAAGAAACAAAAGAAGGAACGATTATGTGCCCAATTATTTCAACATCTGATATTCCATCCTTTTTTATTTTCCCTGGCTGGTGAAAATTAGCCACTGACTAGCTGGAACAATTGAATTTTTCCCCCTTCACAGCTGCTTCGTAATTATATCCAACTGCAGTGTAGTCAGTCAGCTATTGAACAGATCTTCCCTGCATCATTGCCACAATTATTACAGCAGGGCCCACTCTCAAGAAGACTGTACTTAGATGTACCATGTTTCTGCAGTGTTTGTGTTGTGAAACTATCTTTGCTGGAGACATAATACTAAGTAAAACACTTTAAAACTCCATTAGCCTAGAACTTGGTGTACAGGCTGTCAGCACAAATGCAACCGGGAGGAATTCTGTCCACCACGAAAGAACTGCTTGCCTCTGGTGTAAGTCTTTTTATTTATTTATTTTTTAAATGGTGTTGTTATATCATTCCTGATCCTTTCAAACCTCCTTTTCTTACTGACTGAACTCTCTAATAACAGACAGATGGTCAAGGGATACTTTAATGGATATATTATAAAATCTGGCTGTGAAAATTTATGACAAGTCAGCTGAGGTCTCGTTTACATGACCTTTAACAAAGTCTTCCTATTTTACTGAAATATAAGAAGAAAGCAATGCGTTGATTTCCTTCTGAGGATGAAACTTGGTGATTTCTAAGGTTATTTGTTTCTGTGCTCGCTTGCTTTCTATATTAACTTTCCCCCCCCCTTTTTTTTTTTTTTTGCAGTGACAGAGAGGGCCCTCTCCCATGTCCACACCAAATGCACCTGTGGGGGAGGTGGCACCGAGAGAGAGAGAGGCCTCCCTGGTGATCTTAATACACAGGCAGACTCATAAAGGGACACACAGTTATTGTGATAGTTTGGATCCAAGCTGTGTAGGGCTTTATAGGTTAAAACTGGCAATTTGAATTGTTAGCTGAACAACTGTGAGCAAAGTGTTCCCCTGGAGCTGCATGCATCCCCATTTGGAGTTACCATATTTTTCTGTCTATAAGACGCTACTTTTTCCTAAAATCATTACCCTAAAAATTAAGGGGCATCTTTTACACAGAAGTAAGCTGAGATAGCTGAAGAGAGAACAAAAGGGCACGTACCTTGCCTCTCTAAACAGACTCCCTTCAGCCATGAGGCTGAGTTTCCTACAGTCAGGAGACTTAGCTTCTTCCAATCACGAGCCTTATAGAACTGACGTCAACTGATCTTGAACAAACCAATTGGAATACACCTCCTTGGAGGTGGAGCCTGTAGGCTCAAGGTTCAACAGAGACAAAATGTCTGACATTCTGAGCTCAGAGGCTGAATCTTCAAAGTTAAGTTTTCTTAATTTTGGGGTTAGAAAATTGGGGGGGCATCTTATAAATGGGGGCGTGTTATAAATGGAAAAATACGGTACTTTTGTAGCCTACAGACCTCTCCTGAAGCTCCTTTCCCTGGGGAGGGGAGGGGAGGTGTGAATGGCTGTTTCTAGAAGTGTCTGTCTGTGGAGGCAAATGCTCTGTCTGCCTCTCTGTCCATCCACCTATCCATCCAACTGCCCACCCATTCATTTTACCATTTCCTTTCATTATATCCCACCTTTCTAATAGCCTGGGGACCACAGGTAGTGTACAAAATGGCAGAAAGGTCATAGGTAACATACTGTAAATTAATTTTTCCAAAATAGCTGTGTTGGTCTCTATCAGCATGCTGGCAAAAGAAAATGGGTGGGGAAGGACAAAGGGAAACCACAAAATATCATGGCCTAACTGTTTTATTTCAAATGCAAAAATAGGCATCATACAATACACAAGCTTTCACAGATTAAAACACCACTTCATCAAGTTTGTCCTAGAGTGAAGAACTTAAAGTCCAAAAGTTATTCGCAAGATGGAATTCACCAGGCATGTCTCTCTTTGATGGAGGTCAGGAACAGCATGGTTGCTGTTTTATGGTTACAGCTGAGGCAGCTGTGGATTGAGTGTAACAACCCAGTTCGCTAAACAAAGAAGCACAGGCCATGCGCACGCACACACCTCCCCATTTGGCCTTTCTTTGAAATGGATATGTTTCTGCTTGGCTGGGGATGGGGGTGTATGGCACAGAAAACCTGAGTCCTCCATCTGAGAATTGAGGTAATAATTTAATAAACCCACTAGGTTTAGCCAGTTGAGGTCAGATTAAAGCCCAAATGTTATTACATGGTGGTTGCAGTCCTGCTCTGCTGATGTTGAAAGTCCATGTGTCTTCTTGTTGGTACTGTGGGGGGTGGCTATTTCTTGGTATCCTCATAATTCCATTGAAATAAGGGGTAGCCATATTTCAGTGTGAGCTTTTGTGGATCAAAATCCACTTCCTCAGATACAGGAAGTGCAAAAAAATGTCCTCCATATTTATACATATCTCCATGAACAGATGGAGGTTCAGATAATAGACAAAGTGACATTAGTTCATTAACACAGAAATGACATTATCAAGCCGTTTTGGAACAGTTCAGCCTCCCAGAGCATGTTACAGATCTCAGAATGGCTGTTGCGGGAAAAAAGAACAAGAAAGTAATTAACAGCTCGCTAGTCCTGTTCCTGGTTGTGGGGATATATATGAACATATAGGACCTGTAACTGCACTCCTTGTTTCTGAAGAAATGGACTTTGATCCACAAAAGTTCATGCTGAAATAAATCTAAGTTTTTTAAGTGCCATGATATTTTGGTTGTCTTCTCCTTCTTGTTTCCCCACTTTTAATTTACCCATCATAAATTAAAATATTAAACACGCACTTGTACATATAAGTTTTTAAACTTGAAACAATTTTTAAATAAGACACATGTTAGGAAAATTAAAGGAGGAAAAGACGGAGGGGAAAATACAAAGGATAAGATGATGTGGCACCTTAAAGACTAACAGATTTGTTTCAGCATTAGCTTTCATGAATCCAAAACCACTTCCTTAGGCAAATATGCTCCTCTCTTCATTTTATCAACTTGTTCAAATAGTCCAGGGGTCAGGGAACTTTTTTACCTTTTACCCCCCAAAAAATTTATATACGCTGACATTACCCCCTTGATTTGAAAGGAAGGAAATCATACATTATTTGAATTCAAATTATTATTGAATCTACACAGCCTGTGTACCGAACTAGCAGGATATATCATCAGTATCAATGGCTGCCAGGCTATGTACCGAACTAGCAGGATGCACCAAATTTAATAAAGATGTGCACTATTTTTGCTGGAACACATTGCACTCCAGCCATGGGGTGGTATAGGGAGTAGTAAGGTGTCCAACTTGCCTAGCAAGTTGCATTAAATTTTTGCTAGCTCGCAGAGGATTTAATCATCATCAATGGCTGCCAGAGTGGTGCTAGCAATGGCATGCTTGCTAGAGACAGCCAATGCAGAGTTGGGGGGGGGGCTTTTCCTACCACTTTAATCTTTCTGTGTGTGGTGTGCAAAAAGGAACAAACCAGGCTAAAGGTCATGTCACCCACCCTGGTGCCACAGCCCAATATCAAAGGACCAGTGCACTATTTTTTTAATCATCATCAATGGAAAATTCAGCAGTGGCCAGAGGATTGGAAAAGAACAGTCTACATCCCAATCCCAAAGAAGGGAAGTGCCAAAGAATGCTCCAACTACTGTACAATTGCACTCATTTCACATGCTAGCAAGGTTATGCTCAAAATCCTCCAAGGCAGGCTTCAGCAGTATGTGGACCGAGAACTCCCAGAAGTGCAAGCTGGATTTCGAAGGGGCAGAGGAACTAGAGACCAAATTGCTAACATGCGCTGTATTATGGAGAAAGCCAGAGAGTTCCAGAAAAACATCTACTTCTGCTTCATTGACTACGCAAAAGCATGGCAGAAAGTGAGGAGGAATTAAAGAATCTCTTAATGAGGGTGAAAGAGAAGAGTGCAAAAAATGGTCTGAAGCTCAACATAAAAACAAAACTAAGATCATGGCCACTGGCCCCATCACCTCCTGGCAAATGGAAGGGGAAGATATGGAGGCAGTGACAGATTTTACTTTCTTGGGCTCCATGATCACTGCAGATGGTGACAGCAGCCACAAAATTAAAAGACGCCTGCTTCTTGGGAGGAAAGCGATGACAAACCTAGACAGCATCTTGAAAAGCCACCCTTTTCCCCCCGCCTTAATTCAAGCCTTCTGTTTTGCTTGCCTGTTCCTTTTTTCATAGTTTTGAGTCAGTCTCTCTCTCTCTCTCATACACACATCCATCCACCCACCCACCCACCCACCCACCCTCCCTCCATTTTCTACATACATTTAAACAAGCTTGATGAAGCCGTCGGTCTCTCGCACCTTCCTTCCCTTGTTAAATGGAGCCTTTCCCTCCTCCTGCTTGCTTGCAGTCATCTCTGGCGGAAGCAGTCATTCACAAGCCCCGGATTGATTGACTGCCCGGGGCTATTCTACAGCTGTAACCAATCAAGCAGGCTTATCTCTGATCTCTGAAAGAATGGATTTACAAGTGCCCTGCAGCAACCAAGGAAGTAACAGGGAGAGGTGGCTTACAATTTGAGGTTTGGCTGCAGGGGGTGGGAGGGTGGGGTGTAGCGCTCTGCTCATTACCCCCAGGATTTTCACTTTTATCCCATTTGGGGTAATTTACCCCTGTTCTCCGACCACTGAAATAGTCTAAGGGAGCATCTCCATCAGTCATTACTTTGCAATTTGCATGGGATTTGACATGGATGAAGCCAAATTAAAAACCAGTGACCACATGATACAAAGCTAACAGAGGGGAGTTGGGAGGGGAACTGTCTCTTTTTAATAGGGTTTTTTTTTTGGAGGTTCACCTGGTAGGGGTGGTTTAATTTTGCTCTGTGCTGATATCACGTTTCTCCACTCTCTGCTGTGTGTGATTGCTGGATGTGATACAAAGGGGCACTTGCAGGCATGTCAGTTTCCTTTAGCAGAGTGCCCATTGTCTCCAAATAGCTTTAAAAAGATTTTTTAATTCAGTGCTGAAATGAATTGTTGCTAAGTCACATTAGAAAAATAAGTTTTTAAAAAAGAGGAATTGCCTATTAGCACCTTGTACGTAAGATCAAAGGTGCTGTTGGTTAGTCCACAATCAGAGTGATTGTACTTTCCTGGACAACTACAGCAATTTCACCCACAGAAACCAGCTTTGAAATACTGTGGGTGACAGTGGATCTAAACACATTTTTGCATTGTGTACTCACACCCTGACATGACTACCTCTTTGGAAACTGCTAATTGCCCACAGAGAGAGACGCACACACAATAATTAGAGAAGAAACATGAAGGATCCCCTGTTGAAAACACCTTTCTCTACTGCAACTAAAAGCCTGCATAAAGAGAAACGTCTTTACCTCCTGGTGGAAGGACAGCAGGGAGAGGGCAATCTAAATCTGTCTCAGTTTGTCTGTTTATCTGTTATAATTACATGCCAACACTTTATAGGTAGAGAGAAATGCTTTACTCCCCTCTTCTTCTGGGGGCATTCTGGGACTGTGCAGCTTGCCCAAGGCTACACAGGCTGGCTCTTTCCCAAGGCAGCATAGCAGGGAATCAAACTCTTGACCTCTGGCTCACAATTCCAAGTGATGGTTTTCCCAAATATTGAATATTTGTTTTTATATAGATACATCTTTTTTCTCTTTCTCTCTCTTCTTTTCAGCCCCTTCTGTAGTCCATCATGTTTCTGCACTTAAAGCAAATATTGATAATGATCTAATTCAGAGGTTCCCAACCTTGGGTAACCCAGGTGTTCTTCTGCAGTTCCCAGAAGCCATCATCACCAGCTGTACCAGCTGGGGTTTCTGGGAGTTGTCGTCCAAAAACATCTGCATTACCCAAGGTTGGGACCACTGGTCTAATGGCTTTCTATATCCTGGTCTCAATATTCCATGCACTGGATCCCAGCTCTATGAACCTCTCCCTCTCTCACACATAATGTGTAATAATGCCATGGCTGCATAAACTTATTATCATGCACAGGTCATGGATGGGATCATGAAGCCAGTTCTACAAACCCTACTTTTTCATTTTCTTTCTTTCTTTCTTTCTTTCTTTCTTTCTTTCTTTCTTTCTTTCTTTCTTTCTTTCTTTCTTTCTTTCTTTCTTTCTTTCTTTTTTCCGTCTTCCTTCCTTCCTTCCTTCCTTCCTTCCTTCCTTCCTTCCTTCCTTCCTTCCTTCCTTCCTTCGAAGCACTACATTAAGTACAGTAGGTGCCTTATAAGCACAGCATTATTAAGGTTTTTTTCTTTTCTTTTTTTGCCCTCATATTTCCTGACTGTTTTTGAGATACAGCATTGGAATCTGCCATTTGGGTGAGTCAAACCTTTTACAGTCTAACAAAGAACTGGTCTGGTAGCATGTTTTGGGATCAGAGTGAAGGGGAAAGATGGTCCTAGCTTGTTATTGTCCTTGCTTTCTGACATTCATACTGAGAGGCATGCTAAATACCTTTCACCACCTGTCTTATTCAGTTCTTAGGTGCTGTGCTAACATGAAGCGCCTACTTGGAATCCATATTAAAACATCAGCGCCTGCCACTCCACAGTGAATGCAATACTCTAAGCAAATGAGAGCACTCTGAGTATTACAGATGCTATACCAGAGGCTGTGAATGTTGAGTTAGAGATGGAACCTGCTGAAGGTTTAATCACTGTAAATGAATAAATTAGGAATATCATAGACAAATTAGCAGGAGGCTAATTGAAATACAGGTGGATTCTTTGCAGCTATGTACGAAGAAAATGTATCCATATGTTATTGAGTTTGGTGTTATAATTTAATTTTAGTGTGAATGTGGGTTGTTGTTTTGTTGTTGTTGTTGTTGTTGTTGGGAATTGGCGGTAGATATCTTGTTTATGTTTATGCTTGTTGTTAACTGCCCCAAATACTACTGAATAGCTCAGTAGTTTAGATCTCTGTCTGCAGAACCAGAGGTTGGGAGTTCAAGTCCCCATTGTGCCTCTTTGGCAGGGGCTGGACTCAGTAATCCATAGGGTCTCTTCCAGCTCTGCAGTTCTAAGATTATAAGATTATAAGAGTAGTGCAGATTACTAAATTGGGCAGTATGGAAATGTATGTAATAAAGAAATGAATAAATTAACTCACACATGGTTGCTTTGTTCTTGACTTCTTGCAAGCAGCCATCTCTTTTCTGACTTTATTTTTATCAAATTGCATGTGATGCTTTCATGGAGTTATTATGAATCTCTTCTAGATGGTATGTTGTTACTTGTGAAGTGGGGTGTGTGTGTGATGTACCATCAAGTCAGAACTGACTTCCAATGACCCTCAGTGGGCTTTCAAGATAAGTGAAATATTTAAGCAGTGGTTTTATCATTTCCCCTACCCCAATTAGTGAGTTTTCATCACCAAGTGGAGATTTAGACCCAGGCCTCCTGAGTTCCAGTCCATCGAACTGTTACCCAAAATTTAAGCGGGGACTGTTCCAAGCCCTTAAAACCACATTAGTGGGTTCCAAGGAAAGATGGCAGGGTTAGATTAGTATAAAATCTACGGGCTGTCAACGAAGTGACCCAGGACATCTCCCCAGTTGTGCAAAATCCTTACAATCTAGTAACCTTGATACCCAACTCACAATTCTATTCACTGCACCACCCTGGCTATCTGAGAAGAGTTAGAAGAGAAAATTAAAGTGAAGTTTAAGTTTGAGGACTAGTCAAGTGAATGGTTATAGAATTTTTCACACCACTTAAGAAGTTTACTTGTTTGGAGTAAAACTTTAAGAGTCCTCCCACCAGAGTGACCAATGGCCATGTTAGCCGGCAATTCCTGTATCGTAGTTCAAAAAATAAATTTTTCCAAGGTCTGATCTGTCTGATATAAAAATCTGTGATGTCCCCTAAATGTCACTCATGTCATGCAGCTACTTATTTTATTTATTCAAAATATTTCTACATCATTTAGATTTCATGAAAGCAAGCAGTTCAGTAAAATGCAGGACAAAACTGACAATAACAAAAAATTTAGAACAGACAATCAACCTTCAAATGTCTGGTCACTAGAAATGTTATTGACAAATGTCTAAAAAATAGCACACTTGATTTATTTCATAACTAGAGAGGCATGGTTGGGAAATCCATCCCAGCTGCCCCTTTTCATGTACCCTTCATTTCAGATGGGAAAGAAACATGTCAGAGAGATTCAGTTTGTTTTCTTAAATCCATAGGTGTCCTGGTGAATTTGGAAGTGCAGGTGGGCATCACAATAATCTCCACAGCCAATGTTCCTTAAAGGAAATCCCAAAGATAAATGAATTCTAGTAGTTTTTGTTTCCACCAAACACAAAGAGAGAGGGTACAAACAGAGAAGTACTAGCTGATTGTTAAGACAGAAGCTAACAACCCATTTGGGTTGGGACATAACAGAAGCAGAAGACATCAAGAAGAGGTGGCAAGAATACACAGAAGAATTATATCAGAAAGATCTGGATGTCCCGGACAACCCAGATAGTGTGGTTGCTGACCTTGAGCCAGACATCCTGGAGAGTGAAGTCAAGTGGGCCTTAGAAAGCATGGCTAACAACAAGGCCAGTGGAGGTGATGGCATTCCAGTCGAACTATTTAAAATCTTAGAAGATGAGGCTGTTAAGGTGCTACACTCAATATGCCAGCAAGTTTGGAAAACTCAACAGTGGCCAGAGGAGTGGAAAAGATCAGTCTACATCCCAATCCCAAAGAAGGGCAGTGCCAAAGAATGCTCCAACTACCGTACAATTGCACTCATTTCACACGCTAGCAAGGTTATGCTCAAAATCCTAGAAGGTAGGCTTCAGCAGTATGTGGACCGAGAACTCCCAGAAGTACAAGCTGGATTTCGAAGGGGCAGAGGAACTAGAGACCAAATTGCTAACATGCGCTGGATTATGGAGAAAGCCAGAGAGTTCCAGAAAAACATCTACTTTTGCTTCATTGACTACGCAAAAGCCTTTGACTGTGTCGACCACAACAAACTATGTCAAGTTCTTAAAGAAATGGGAGTGCCTGACCACCTTATCCATCTCCTGAGAAATCTATATGTGGGACAGGAAGCAACAGTTAGAACTGGATATGGAACAACTGATTGGTTCAAAATTGGGAAAGGAGTACAACAAGGCTGTATGTTGTCTCCTTGCTTATTTAACGTATATGCAGAATACATCATGCGAAAGGCTGGACTGGAGGAATCGCAAGCCGGAATGAAGATTGCCGGAAGAAATATCAACAACCTCCGATATGCAGATGATACCACTCTGATGGCAGAAAGTGAGGAGGAATTAAAGAACCTCTTAATGAGGGTGAAAGAGGAGAGCGCCAAAAATGGTCTGAAGCTCAACATCAAAAAAACTAAGATCATGGCCACTGGTCCCATCACCTCCTGGCAAATAGAAGGGGAAGATATGGAGGCAGTGACAGATTTTACTTTTTTGGGCTCCATGATCACTGCAGATGGTGACAGCAGCCACGAAATTAAAAGACACCTGCTTCTTGGAAGGAAAGAGATGACAAACCTAGACAGCATCTTAAAAAGCAGAGACATCACCTTGCCAACAAAGGTCCGCATAGTCAAAGCTATGGTTTTTCCTGTAGCGATGTATGGAAGTGAGAGCTGGACCATAACGAAGGCTGACTGCCGAAGAATTGATGCTTTTGAATTGTGGTGCTGGAGGAGACTCTTGAGAGTCCCCTGGACTGCAAGGAGAACAAACCTATCCATTTTGAAGGAAATTAACCCTGAG
Organism: Intellagama lesueurii; assembly: GCA_037013535.1. Classification (NCBI taxonomy): domain Eukaryota; kingdom Metazoa; phylum Chordata; class Lepidosauria; order Squamata; family Agamidae; genus Intellagama; species Intellagama lesueurii. Next base: position 275,125,361 of record JBAJHW010000001.1, read on the forward strand.
TGCTCACTGGAAGGACAGATCCTGAAGCTGAGGCTCCAATACTTTGGCCATCTCATGAGAAGAGAAGACTCCCTGGAAAAGACCCTGTTGTTGGGAAAGTGTGAAGGCAAGAGGAGAAGGGGACGAAGAGGATGAGGTGGTTGCTAGATGACCTATTATGGGAGGCTGACCAGAGGAGTGTGACCCTGTTGGTCCTCCTAGACCTCTCAGCCACCTTTGATACTGTTGACCACAGTATCCTCCTTGATCGGTTATCGAGATTGGGGATCAGAGGTCTGGCATTATGCTGGCTCCATTCCTTCCTCGATGGTTGATGACAGAGAGTTCAGCGTGGGAAAACTGTTTTGTCCCTGTGGACACTACAATGTGGTGTTCCAGAGGGGTCGATCATCTCCCCCTTGCTGTTTAACATCTACACGTGGCCGCTGAGAGAGGTCATTCAGAGATTCGGAGTTCACTGTCATCAGTACACTGATGATACGCAACTCTACCTCTCCTTTTCCTCTTCAGCAGGGGAAGCTGTACAGACCCTAAAATGTTGCCTGGTTGCGGTTATGGACTGGACAAGGGCTAATAGGCTGAAATTGAATCCTGACAAGACGGATATTCTGTTGTTGGGAGGACATCCTGATTGGTTAGAGGACCTATTACCTGATCTTGATGGGGTCACACTCCCCCTGAAGGATCAGGTGTGAAATCTGGGTGTACTTCTGGCCCCAGACTCTCAATGGAGAAACAGATCCTGGCTGTGGTCAAATCTTCCTTTTTCCATCTGAGGCAGATTGCACACCTCCATCCCCTTCTTGACAGGAGATCCCTAATAACACTGGTTCATGCATTGGTAATCTCAAGGATTGACTATTGCAATGCTCTCTACGTGGGGCTGCCCTTGATGTAGCTGCAGCAAGTGCAGTAGCTGTAGCAAGTGCAAAATGCAGTGGCCAGGCTGGTCAGTGATACATCTAAATTTGACCATATTTCACCTATCCTGGCTCGCTTTCACTGGCTGCCAGTTTGCTTTCGGGCAAATTCAAGGTATTGATGCTAACTTATAAAGCCCTTTACGGTTTAGGACATTGCTACCTTTCAGAGCGCCTCTTCCTCAGGTCATCTTCCCACTAAAGACCTGCATCTCCCAGTCTTTAATGTTGCAGGTGACCACTCCAAGAGAGGCCCGGAAGGCATCAACCAGAAACCGGGCCTTTTCAGGAGTGGCTGCTCTGGAACTCTCTTCCTGTGGAGGTGTAACTGGCCCCCACCCTCCTGAGTTTCCACAAGCACATTAAAACCTGGCTTTTTACCCAGGCCTTCCCAAGCACCATCTTTTCATAAAATTATGCTGGCCCGTTGCCTGCCATCCTATGTCCCAGACTGGTGATTTTATTGGGGGAGGGGGCTGTAGGGTTGTTTTTTTATATGGTTTTAATATTTTTAGCTGCATGTTTTATAATATTTTGTAAACCGCCCAGAGTAGTGGCATGCTCACTAAATGGGCAGGGTATAAATCTAAATAAATAAATAAATAAAATAATCGGGGGGGGGGGATTTGATTTTGTGTTGAAGCTGTCATTTTTTAAGTGCAAAATATTGTACTCACCCATGTAAGAACTTTCCTGAAAGCCCTAAAAAATGCCTTGCCAACTTTTTTGGCGAAGAGAAGACTGTTGCAATTACTTATCTTTGCCTGAGAGGACAAGCAAAGCTTTATAATCCCAAACAGTTTAGGACCCCATACTTGTCAGAATGTCTCTCCCAAAATCAACTTCCCATGTCACACAGTCCTCTCAATCCACAATGTGAAAGGTGGCTATGCTGAAGGAAGCCAGAAAGGTACCAACAACGAGGAATTGGGCTTTCCCAGTAATAGCCCCCACTTTGTAAAAAAAAAACCAAAACTACCAGTTGAGGTGCATCAGGCTGCATCCCTTCCAATCTTCAAGAAATTACTCAAGACAGAGTTATATAAGGCAGACTTTAAGGACATCTTTACCCTCAAATGATGTTAACTTTAATGTTTGAACCTCAAGTTTCTGTAAATTACTGCACTCAAGTTGGTTATATTGCCATTTTAATTATGTTATTACATTTTTATAATTAAGTGAGGGTTGTGGGAATTAGTGTGAATTCACTAATTGAGTGGTATATAAATAAAATAAAATAAAATAAGTATGAGTAAGCCCACTCCCTCTTCATTCATCCTCTATTACTAATAGGTATAGAGACAGAGAGATTCCCCCCGACTCTCTCCCTCTCTCACACACATTCCTTCTCCACATCCAGAGAGAGAAAAATGCTCTTTTTCTTTGTTTTATTGTGTCCCACTTTACTATTACAGGAGCCAAATAATACTATATATACCAATACTATGGGAATGTTTAATTTCTCATCTTACAATGTTTTCCTTCCAGATGTGCAATCATTTTGGACCCCCATATTTTAGTCACCAAAGATAAGGAGCTAAGTTCGTTATTTCAGCCAAATGAAGCCCATGTTTACCTCTTGGTGACCAAGCACAAACCAAAAGCAAGCTTATTTGCAATAGGTGGAATGAAGCAAGCTTGTGACAGGATGAAGCAATATCATTTGCTTTTAAAGGGAGCTTCACTTTTAATGGTGTGCTAACCATATCATCTAGTTTCAGTTTTTCTCATGCATGACTAGTGATCCACCAACCTGAGCGCAACCTTGCAGACTGAACCCTACCTGAACCCCACCACACGCTCCATAAATCTTCATCATATTTTTGCTACAAGTTCTTGGGGGCATGAAGCACCTGGAAGGCAAGAATATATAGCTGATTTATTTTTCTCTTTGCTTTTGTAAGTTACAAGTGGTGTGGCCTTAGAGGAGGGTAATGTTATATCTATTCTTCCTTAGTTTAATCATGCACATGAAAAGGGCAGGGGCAGGACTGTATGAGAATTTTAAATCAAAATATTAGATGAAGTTATTGAAAATACAATTGTGGGTTTGGTTTCTTTTTTTAATGCTGTTTTGAGTTTTAGCTGTAACTTCTCCTAAAGCAATAGTCACATGGCAAATTTATTTGATAGCTGTGAATTTGATAACCACAAGATAAAATTTGAGATTTGCAGTTTTGCCTTAATTACTAGAGATCAGCAATCATAAATTAAGAATGTTGGCATCTATCGGCATGAACAGATGGTGAACAACTTGGTGTCCTATGGAAAATCTTCTTAGTTTCTCAAATTACGCTAGAAAAAATATGCTATCTTGCTTTCCTTTCAGAAAGTGCATTAGCAGAAATATATATCAGGACACTAGCGTTTTCCTAATTGCAGCCCTCTGATGGAACAAAGTGTGCTAATTAATGTTACGGTTGCAAGAATCTTATAAAGATAACATTCACTTTCATTTATCAGTGTCCTTAAATGTTAATATAGTTGGGAACTTTAAAAATCTAACCACTCTTAAGATAAGTGACTTCCGTTAAGCCACTAAAAAGGAATAATGATGCAGCATGAAATGTGAGATACAACAGGGGATATGTTTAAAATGAATAACAAGAACATAGCTAGGATTGCCAGATCAAAAACATAAGAACAAAGAATGAGATTTTTTTTAAAAAAAGACAGTTGCTGCATATTGTATGAATTGACCCTCAGGCTGACTCTTCTGGAGTTAAAATGCAGTATGCTTACTTTGTTTCTACTCTCTCTTAAGGAGAAGAATGAGAAATAGAACTAAATAGTGCTTTCTGATTGCTTACACAAGAAACCTTCTATGTGGAAATTCTCTCCAGGATTAGAAACAGACCATACCAGTTTGGTCAACAAGGACAGCTTCACATGCTATAGCCCCTGGACATCTGGTGACAAATGGGTTATAGGCCTCAGCAGACCCTATTGAGGAAACAGGACAGGCTGCTGCAAAGTTACTGGAAAAATGAAAAGACAAAACTTGTACTCCCACTGAAAATCAAGAAATTCTAAACTGCTATTATGAGGCAAGCCCATGGTTTTCAAAAAAGAATGATGGAAATTTGGAAAAGGAAACACCCAAATAGTGACAAAACTGAACAATGATTAATAGTCTAGAGAAGGTTTATCATCCAGAGTAAAGTGTTTTCAGAACAGGAATTGCAAGAATGAGAAAAGATGGAAAAAGAAAAATCAACATAGAACAATGACCATAGTATGGAGACAAATGGAGAGTGGAGGTAGATGCAATAGTGGAAGAAAATGTTTCAATAGAGGAACAACTTATGGAACAACCCAGAAATAATGAGTTGACAGATGCAAATGTAGTAATCAGAACAATCCCAACCAATATGCTAAAGAAAATCAACCAGCTCATGTATAGCACAGCTACCATAGTAACCATGGAACTTGGTTACAAACTGCAAAAAAACCAGAAAACTCCTGGGACTCCAAAATGAAAAATTCAGTTGGGGAAAAAAATGAACAAATTATGTGCAGACATTAGCAACTTAAAAGACTTGAAAGATTCAAAACTTTAAAAATGAAAAGGTAAAAGCCAGACTATGCAAAATATATGACCTAGAAAGGAAAACAATTGTTGAAATTATGGAAGAATTAAAACAATGGGTAACAGCTACAGCAAAGAAAATTGAAAGATATGATGGACACTTGAAACAGTGTAGAGAAAATACACAGTTTCTAAATAACCAACAATTAATCTATAAACCACTAAGAGAAAATGCAGAGCAAAAGAAATTAGGCCCATGTAAAGATGATGCTTGGGAAAAAATTTTGGGAATGCCCAACCAAACATAACAAAAACGTCTCATGGATTAAATACATTTGCAAAGAAACTCAAGGAAAACATATGGATGATATTGTAATAACTGAAATGATTAAGAAGCAAGTAGAAGACTGTGAAAAACTGGAGTTCACCTGGTCCTCATGAGCTGCATGGATTTTGGTTGATGCATTTAACAAGTCTCCATCAATGTATATCAGTGCAATTTAATCACTTACTTCAAAATTCTACAACTGAAGATTGGATGACAACACATTTCTGATGATAAAAGATAATCAAAAGGGCAATGAACCCAGTAATTATTGATCAATTACATGCCTTCCAACAGCCAACATTATAATGGCATTGTACGAAACACTGGTAAGGCCACACCTGGAGTATTGCATACAGTTCTGGTCGCAGCACCTCAAAAAAAACACATAGTGGAACTGGATAAGGTGCAGAAGAGAGTGACTAAAATGATGACTGGGCTGGGGCATCTCCCTTATGAGGAAAGGCTACAGCGTTTGGGTCTCTTTTGTCTAGAGAAAAGGCGCCTGAGGGGGGCGTGATTGAGAAGTATAAAATTTAGTAGGGGATGGATAAAGTGGATAGAGGGAAGCTCTTTTCCCTCTCACACAATACTAGAACCAGGGGACATCCACTCAAATTGAATGTTGGGAGACTGAGAATAGACAAAAGAAAATATTTCTTTACCCAGCGTGTTATTAGTCTGTGGAACTCCTTGCTACGGATGTGGTGATGGCATCTGGCCTAGATGCCTTTAAAAGGGGGTTGGACAGATTCCTGGAAGAAAAGTCCATCTCAAGTTACAAGCCATGATGGGGATGTATAATCTCCAGGCTTAAAAGGAAGGTACCTCAAAATGCCAGATGCAGGGGAATGGTACCAGGAGGCAGGTATCTAGTTGTCTTGTGTGCTGCCAGAGGCATCTGGTGGGGCCACTGCGAGATACAGGAAGCTGGACTAGACAGGCCCCTGGCCTAATCCAGCAGGGCTCTTCTTATGTTCTTTTGTTAATGTCCAAACTCTTCACAGGAGAACTTCCAAGATATAGTGATTTAATTGAAAACTCCCTATAACCAACTGAACAGAAAGGGAACTTTAAAAAGTCAAGAGGCAAGAAAGATCAGTTGCTTATTGATAAAATGATACTAAAGGATGAAAAAGGATGAAAACCAAATCTTAACATGGCCTGGATTGACTATAAAAAGGCATTTGACTCATTGCCACACAGCTGGATTAACACCTGCCTAAAAGATTTTAGAATTAGTAAAAATATTCAGAAGTTCCTCAAGAAAAACATGGAAAAATGGAAAACTGTCTTAATGGGTTATGATGAAGAAACTGGGAAAGTTAGCATCAAAAGAGGAATATTTCAAGGGGATTCTTTGTCACCACTGGTGTTTAACATCTCCCTAATCCCCATATCAATAATTTAAAATAAAGCTGGAATGGGCTACCATATTTCAGAACAAGCAGGAAAAATCAATCATCTGTTATACATGGATGACCTAAAACTATGTGCAAAAAGTTACATGGAGATAAAATCACTGCTAAACACAGTGTGAATATTTAGTGAAGATATTCAAATAAAATTTAGAATTGACAAATGTGCAGCTATGTCTATACACTGTGGCAAGATCTAAAAACTAGATGGAATAGAGTTAAAAATGGCAATATTATAAAATATAGTGATGATGAAAATTATGAATACCTTAAAATTCTAGAAGCAGATAACATCCTGCACACAAAAGTTACAGAACTGACAGAAAGGGAATATATCAAAAGACAGCGGAAAATCTTGTCAGGATATTATGACCCACAATAGAGTACTTACTCTTAGTACACGAACCAAAGTTTGTTAATAGGCATCCATCGTCAAATAGGTGTGCAGCCACAGAGTCAGCACATGAAGCTGATGCAATCTATGAAATGTGTATTGGACATGAGGTAATGTCTGGAAGAAGATGTCATGTGATGTGCCCAGTGATTGGTTGTTAAAACTATATAAGTGTTGCACACTATGGTGCTGTGTGGAGTGTTATGTTGGAGAGTTGCTGCACAAAGTGCTGTCCATTTATTTACTGAAAGTGTATTATTGAGTCTCTTAACTGATGTACATTGTTCCATTGTACATAGTCTGTAAATACACTTCTGGTGAAAGAACCTGCTGTCTCTGTGGGTCTCTTTGCTGTCAACCTGGAAGAACCTCGGAACCATCTCCCACACCTCAAATTTTGACAAATCTTAAAATCAAAATTAAATGTAAATACAATCAAAGTCATAAACACATGGGCAATTTCAGTAATTAGATACCCAGCTGGAATAATAGATTGGCCCCAAAATGAATTAGAATTGGATCGAAAAACATGTAAACTAATGAACATGTATCATGTACTACATCCAAAAAGTGATATGGACGGGTTTTGGTACGGAGACTGCCTTGGTCGCCCTGTATGATGACCTTTGCCGGGAGAGAGACAGGGGGAGTGTGACCCTGTTGATACTCCTGGACCTCTCGGCGGCTTTCGACACCATCGACCATGGTGTCCTTTTGGATAGGCTGGCTGGGTTGGGAGTTGGGGGCACCGCTTTACAGTGGTTCCGCTCCTTCCTAGCTGACCGTGTCCAGAGGGTGGTGCTGGGGGACAGTTGCTCTGTCCCATGGCGTTTATGTCATGGAGTTCCTCAGGGCTCGATACTGTCCCCCATGCTGTTTAACATCTACAAGAAACTGCTGGGAGAGGTCATCAGGAGGTTTGGGCTGAGGAGTCAGCAATATGCTGACGATACTCAGCTCTACCTCTCATTTTCCACCAATCCAGGTGAGGCGGTTTCTGTGCTGAACTCGTGTCTGGACCTGATAATGGACTGGATGAGAGTTAATAAATTGAAACTCAATCCAGACAAGACGGAAGTGCTGTTAGTGGGTGCTTCGCTGGACAGGCTGGAGGGCCATTTCCCTGCCCTGAATGGGGTTACACTCCCCCTAAGGGACAGGGTCCACAGCCTGGGGGTGCTCCTGGACCCCAGTCTAACTCTGGAAGCCCAGGTGGACTCGGTGGCCAGGGGCGCCTTCCTTCAGCTGCGGAAATTATACCAGCTATGGCCCTACCTGGACGAGCGGAGTCTCATGACAGTTACACACGCACTGGTAACATCTCGCATAGATTACTGCAATGCGCTCTACGTGGGGCTGCCTTTGAAGACGGTCCGGTGACTGCAACTGGTCCAGAATCGAGCTGCGCAGCTGGTGAGTGGTGGGGCCGCTAGGGAACACATCAAGCCGATTCTGTTTAAATTACATTGGCTACCAGTTGCTGCCCGGGCCCAATTCAAAGTGCTTGTTTTGACATATAAAGCCCTAAACGGCTTGGGCCCTGGATACCTGAAGGATCACCTCCTTCCATATGAACCTACCCAGCAGTTAAGATCTAGCCAGGGGGCCCTTTTGAAAGAGCCATCCCTCAAGGAGGTAAGAGGGATGGTTTGTAGACAAAGGGCCCTTTCGGCAGCTGCCCCCAGACTATGGAACGCCCTCCCGAGGGAGATTCGTCTGGCGCCAACGCTGATGACATTTCGGCGCCAGGTCAAAACCTTCCTGTTCCAGAAGGCTTTTAATTGAAATAATATCAACTGTGGGTCTTGATGGCAATTTTTAGAGTATATATTTTAATTGTATTTTAATTGTTTTATCTTTTTTATTGTATTTTAATTGTTGTAAGCCGCCGAGAGACCTTTGGGTAGTGTGGGTGACATATAAGTTAAATAAATAAATAAATAAATAAATTATATTTACCATGAAAAAATGGAGGCCCTGGATTGCTGCAAATGCATCAGGTAGTAGAGGAGGAAAAAAGAAGTCTGAATGATTATATCAGTACAAGTAGAGAAAAATTATTTAAGACAGTAAAAATGGAGAATATTTTGAAAACAACAGAAACAAAGGCTCAATATAAGAAATATCAATTTGAAAATAAATAAAACAGTTGGAAAAATAAACCATTACATGGACAACACCTGAGAAGTATTGATGGAAAGCATGATAATAATTCAACATGGGCATCTAAAACTGGAGATCGTTAAAAAAGAAACCAAAGGCTTGATTTTGCTGCGCAAGAACAGGCACTCCAAACGAATGTGATGAAAGCTAAGATCCAAGGAATCGGTGCTAACAGCAAATGTTGACTCTGCCAAGAAAAAGATGAAACTATGTCACACCTCATCTGTGCAAAATTAGTGCACTAGTCATTATATCGGGTAGAGTAGGTGTCAGAAAATGATGAAGTGAAGATCTTGTTGGATTTCTAGATCCAGACTGATAGACATCTTGAACATACCAGACATAATAGTAACAGAATGAAGAAATGTCTGGATCATTGACATTGCAATTCCAGGAAGTGCCAGAGTTGAAAATAAAGAATTAGAAAAATTAACAAAATATAGAGATCTGGCAATCAAAAGATCTTTCTTGTGGATGAAACACATTTCAGTGGTCCCTGTAGTCATCAGAGTTTTGGGAACAATATCAAGAAATTTCACACAGTATTATAAGCAGTTGCAGATCTCAGAAATAACACCATCAGAGCTACAAAAAATGGCAATATTAGGAACAGCAATTTGGAAACATGGTTATAACATGACTTAAGTATTTGCCTATAGCTTAAAGTCAGTTTTCATGTATTTTTAAGTACATGTACCGACAGTTTTCTTCATAACTGTATTTTGTATATATGAAATATAGAAGCAATGTAGATAAATAAAGCTTGTAGAATTAGACAAGCTGATGTTGCCTGGAATTATTGCAATAGTTAAGAAACTTATATTTTGATGCTCAGATAAATGTTATTACGATTGTCTGTAATTGTTTGGTTTCATTCTGGGATTAACTCTTTATTAGGAGAAATGCTAGCTATAATGAACACAGGCTTTGACTTTTCCCTGGAGGTCGATGGAATTCCTGTAGGACTCTTGCGGGCAGGAGCAGCAAATACCTAATGTCTAGGTCTGACATATGAGTTACTATAATGTAAATATATTCTCTTTTTCCCTCTTGTGGCCAATACTGAAAAATAGAAAAGGCTGAGCAAAATAATAATTCCCTAACCTCTCAAAGAGTGGCATACAATTTGAAAAATGCTTTTCAGATGCTTGTAAAAGTGTGTTAGAATGTCCTTCTAAAGTAAGTCTTTAAAAAGCGGCTGATACAGTGTTAAGCTTTCTTGAATCAAGCCAGATTGTTGCCCATTTTGTCCATAAATTGGATTTGACTTGATGGCATGTGATGATGAAGATGAGGATAAGGATGAATAAATATAAATCTTTATTTAATCTCTGCTGTCTATTGGAGCAACACATACCTTTCCTGGGAGCCTTCCTTCATTTCTTAGACGTAGACTCCAGAGCTCTAGAATACCAGCTGTTTCCCAGCTACTTGCCTTGCTACTGCTTTTGAATTTGTGTGGTTGAAGACAAGGTCAGGCTCAACATATTTGCCTTCTACCTGAGTATTCTCAGTTGGCCAGACCTCTAGAGAATAAACAGAATGTTAAATTCTCTCTTGCAATCCATTATGCCATTCTACATTTTCTCAAGACACGCAGCCAGGACATTGTTCACAAAACTTATGAAAGTTAAGAGACTAGGCAGCCTAAGGGATTCTGGGAGTTACTGTTGGGGAAAAAAAGTAACTTTTCCAAGCTCAGATTCAGTTCAGGAAGTTGAGGAAACCATTTCTGTGATTCCGAAACCAGACATCCTGCAGTATTCTCTTTTCCAATTGACATTCTATTTGGCATTGACTTTCAATTGATATTCATTGAGACAACCATCTACCAATCACCTTTCTATTTTATTTATACTTTGCTCATCACCATAGCATCTGAGTGCCTTACATAAATCAGCAAATGCATAATCATTTGGTAGATATTTATGCAAATGCATTATTCATTTTGCACATCCCTTCAATCTAGCAGTTTATATGAGCTCTAAAAAAAGGTAATCTTTCTCATTAATTCTATGTGCTTTGCTACCGCTCCCATTAATTATAACAACTGGCTTTTTGTGTTTTATTTTTAACTTTTGCTTTTCTTGATGATAACCAAATTTCAGCTGTAAAAATTAATAGGCACTATAACAGTCTTATGATGTTTTCAGCAAGAGAGTCATCTCGCAAATGTACAGAGTACTCAGCAATAAATTAAAAGACAATAATTTACAGAAATTTAATTCATTTTATATTCTCATATTTATTAAAATGCTAAGCTACAAAGAATGCAAACAACATAACTATCCCCCTCCCCACTCTCTGGATGATACTCCTTACTGGAAGCCTCATCCAGGACAACATGAAGGAGTCCCCTGTATGAGCAGTAATGGGAGCAATTAAAGAGACTGTGCTTCCCAAAAGGAAAGAAGTTCAGAAAGCCTTGAGCAGGAAGTCTCAGCCACTCTCTTTCTGTGGCTTACTAGAGATGATCTTGTGGAATCACATTTGCTGCACATAATAATAATTTTACCATCCTGATACCTGCAAGCCATTTAATTTAAAGGCAAATGGTGGCAGGAGCAGTTTGTGAGGGTATGGGTATGGCCTCCTCTGGTTTTAACAAAGACTCGGGGGTCGTTTCTCGTAGAAAATCAAAACTAGATTTTATTTGAACATGGGACAACAGGTCCTTTCCTTCAACATCAAAGTCCATTCCTTCTCTCACCGCCAACGGGTCCCATGAGGGCATCCAAACATCCTTATCAAAGGGGTTATAGTCCAAATTGTCCCAAGGACCCTTCAAAAATGGGTTACTGTTCTCCAGGTCTGCTGGTTCCGTCTCCAGGTCTAGTAACGGGGTGGTCTCTTCATCTCCCCCCTCTGCCCCCCGGAGATTCTCCTCTCCCCGGAAAGGGATCCACGGTCCATTAGGTATCCCCTCCTCTGGGCCTCCTCCAGACGCCATAACCGGCGTTCTCTTTCTTCTCTCTCTACCGTCTCTTTTTCTTCCCAGAGTCGTCTACGCCACTCCCGGGCTTCAGACTCACCCCAGTAGGAAGGCCTCGGAGGTAAACCTCTTCTCCTCCGGTAATCCGCCTCCTCTCTAGGGACTCGTACCTTCTCACACTGTCCAGTCCATGGGTCCTCTACCCATATCATTTCCCAACCCCCTGGTATTGTATCATCCAGCCTTTTTATATCTCCCATTCCCGCCTCCACCAGGGACCTTCCCCTTTCCTCCTTTCCCGCCAATTCTCCCCCCGGTCTGAGTGACACCTTTGCTAGTTTCCTTTCTAACTCCCGGGTATCCACTCCCTTTTGTACAGTCTCGACGGGTGGCGTAGGTGGATTTGTCTGCACCTCCTGTTCTTTCTTGAGGGAGGACGACACTCCGGCGAGAGCTTCTACCCTCTCGCCTCGACTCTCACACAGTTGTCTTTGAAAATATCTTTCTAGCGATTTTCACAACAGCTTTCTTGGATTTAACACCACAGACTAGGGTGGACCCTACTCCATCACCAAAAAGGAGGACAACTCTTCAAATGGAGAACCAATCTCCCTAAAGAAGGACACATAGCCACCCTACCACAAGTAGGCAAAAGTCAAGATGGTGCCCCTTGTTCCTGCAAAGAAGTTGTGTGGACTGGCAACTTCTACTTATTTTGATATTGGTGAAGGGGCAACATCCTCTTGATGGCAGCGGGCTTGTTTAAGGAACACAAGGTAGACAGCGTTGCCCACGTAGCTCCTTCAGCACTTAACCATCACTTCATGCCCTCCAGTATCTGCCACCTCAGGTGGGTCCTTTACTCTATCTAATGTCAGAGTCATTTTAGCCAACAAGTTTTTAATTTAATCTTATTGGGAAATTGAGCATAAAGATGTGCATTATTGGGAAGACCCTCCCGATCACAAGGTTGTCAGTACTGATGGACATGGTCCAATGGAATCCTACACTTTATTTATTTATTTGCTCATTGCACTTTTAAACTGACCATCAGCCAACACTGTCTGTGCAATACAAAGATAAAAAAGGTAAAATATAAAACCTCAAAGCTTTTTGCTACCCTAAAAATGAGTTACAGCAGCCCAAGCAATAATAATACTTGCAAAATGAAACGGAATAAAAGCCGACAGCAGTGCTGATGTCTAAGATAAAAGAACGGGTTTTTTTTGTTTGTTTTAAAGCCTGGGTGAATTAAAAGGTTCCCCCCCCCCTTACCATTGGCTCATTAGGAATTAGACCCAGGTAACTGAGAATTTGTTGACTGCTATCTGTAAAAATTAATGTATCAAAATACAGTGAGGTTTTGCTGTAATGTCTGTTCCTTTTCTATTTTTCGAATGGAAAGGTGATGAAAAATGCTTTATAAAACATACAAAGAAAGCAATGTGATTAGGATGCAATATGCAAGGGCCAAAATTTAAAAATTAAATCACATTTGGTTTACCAAAACCAAGGCAAAACAAAACAATGTGCTCTCTAAAGATGTCAGCAAGCATTCTCACTTCCACATGTGGTGAGTTTGGTATGTAATCGGCTGTACTCTGAAATACCACTGTTTGATAAAACTGAAAGGCTCCAAAGGTCATAATGCTGTCTATCCTAAGAAAGAATTCTCTCTTCCCCAAACATTAAAAACTGCATCACCATTTCCAGATAATGGTCTAGTGTGAGTGGAGAGTATAACACAAGCTAGTTTTGGCTGGTAGCAGCAAGACTCAGTGTATAATCCATATCCTTATTTATTTATTTATTTATTTATTTATTTATTTATTTATTTATTTATTTTATTTACAAGATTTTTTAGCCGTGCCATTACCAGTGGTTTCTGAGCAGCGTACAATATTAAAACTTTAAAAATATTAAAACCATTAAAAATGGGCAATATTATAATAATACCCTATATTAAAAACAGTCATTAAAACATTAATGTTAATAAATCCTGCTGCTAATATGGCTAGCTAAAGAATACTATTTAATTAAAATGCTGGCTAAACAGAAAGGTCTTTGCCTGGTGCCGAAAAGCCAAAAGAGTTGGAGCCAGGTGGATCTCTATAGGGAGAGTGTTCCAAAGTTGGGGGGGGCAACAGCCGAGAAGGCCCTATTTTGGCATGCCATCCCCCTCACCTCTTTCAGGGATGGCACCTTCAGAAGGGCCTCCTGGCCTGATCTTAGAGGACGGGCAGGCTCGTATGAAAGAAGGCGGTCCTTTAGGTAACCAGATCCTAAGCTGTTTATCATGGAAGATAGGGTTTAAAAAACACATAAGAATGGTTAAGCCATGCCAAAACAGATTCCCAGATCAGATTCAAGGTTTTGATTATCACCTATAAAGCCGTTTATGGTTATGGACGATGTTACTTGTCGGAGCGTCTTTTCCTAAGGTCATCCACTTGACTCACTAGGTCCTCCCAGGTCATCATCCTCCAAGTAGCCACTCTGAGGGAGGCCAAGAAATCATCCACCAGAAGTAGGGTCTTCTTTGCTGTGGCTCCAACACTATGGAATCAACTGCCAGTGGAACGTGCCTGGCTCTCTCCTTCCCATCCTTTAAAAGAACTTTGAAAACACAACTTTACAGAGAGCCCCTTTTTTGCAACCCTGCCTGATCTGTTCCTCACTGCTCTATATATTTACATGCCCCGTGCCACGTTTTATTCAATATTTCTGCCTCTTGATCTGTTGATTGTTATTTTGTGTTACTTTTTATCTATATGTATTGTTTTAGTTGATTGTAAACTGCCCAGAGTAGTGCATCTGCACTGAGATACATACATACATACATACATACATACATACATACATACATACATACATACATACATACATACATACATACATACATACATACTAGAGATGGGGGTATTCGTATACGAATACAAATATCCCCCCACAGGTGGATTAGCCAGTCCTGGCAGAAGGGGGGGATGACGAGCCTCTCTGCCAGGTTGCAGAGTGGCTAATCCATTGCAGACAATGGAGTGATAGGAAGGCTCCGTCGAGCTCGCGTCAGCGGCGGAATCGTGAGTGGACAGTCTGGCCCCATGGGGCCGGACCCTCGTTAACTCCACCTGTGGGGGGGGATATTCGTATACGAACACCCCCATCTCTAATACATACATACATACATACATACATACATACATACATACATACATACATACATACATACATACATACATACATAGAGATAGGGGGAAAGAAGTGCTCTTTAATGGTTAAAACACATTGGAGATAGTTTTGTGAAAGCTGTGTAAGGTTGTCATCTTAAAAAAAAAGATCAGCCAAATGCTAGTCCGTCAGGCAGATCTATCCTTAAAATATGTTCATATTCCCTTGGCAATCTTATACTACCAGATTTCATGAAGATATTTATTTATTTAATATATTTTGGACATTTCTATACCACTGACGTACTGCAAAGCACTACTCTAGGCGGTTTACAGTAAGACAACACAACAAACCCTCAAACCCATATACCAACATTAAACATCACTAAATAGTGAAGACATTAAATAAGGAGCCCCAAATGATAGCGTAACAGAGTACATGTACAAATGTAACATAGGCGAGGATGTCTTCGAATGCTTCTTGAAACAAGACAGTCTTTAACATTCTCTTAAAAGATGGGAGGGAGGAGGCCTGACATACTTCTGCCAGGGTCACTGCCAATTTTGGTAACAACCTTGCCTCCCTCGATGTGGCAACCCAGAGAAGCAAGGCTGTGAAGAACAGGTGGTATGGGCTGATGTTCTGAGTGAGAGACACGCTCTGATACATAATGGGGGCCCAAACCATGAAGGGCTTTTTATGCTAAAATGGTAAAATGCTATTCACTGCCTTGTTCTGAGCGATGCAAGCCAGTGGGCAAAATTCTCTTGCTTTGCCACATGCCAACATTACACTTGCAGCAGTTAAAATAGCACCAAGATGGCTGTGCTCTCTCCATGAAGCTCTTCCAACAGTGCATTGCATAGCAGTAGCAACAGAAATCATGAGAACAATTGTGCAATTAAATCACACAATTCCTTGTTGCCAGGTGTTGTGCCAGGCACATTTACATGGGAATAATTTTACATTACGCCTACAGAAGTTTGCCCAGATGTGCTGCAGTGGTTAGACGATAAGGGTAGCATTTGGGAGATATGGGTTCAAATTCCCCCTTGGCCTTGAAGTTCACTGGGTGACTTTCGGCCAGTTGCATTCATCCTGTCTATCTTGCCTTCGGCTCATTGGAGTAAAAGTAGGGTATAAATAGAAGAAATAATTAGAAATATTCAGGGCTTGTCTCAAACATTTTGCTGCCTGAAATGGAGCAGCAAATATATCCCCCTACCCACCCAGACCTAAGTTAAAGTACATAGTATCATAAAGCAGTCAATTTATCTGGGGCAGAATTTATCTGTCCCAACATCTCTTCCTTCTCAACCACAAAAAGAAAAATATTAACAAATTAAGTAAGTTAACAATAAACTGCACTTTTTTGACTAGCTAAGTCTGTTGCTCGAGACAGCTGCCTTATTTTGCCCAACAGCAGGGGGTAAATCCTGGGCTATTCCAAATTTTAATGTTCTGATAATTTTACACAGTAATAATGCATGATTGCAGTGTAAGTTATTCATACACAGCGGGCTTCGCAATTTTGAAGCCCTTACAATTTGACACAATTTTTATTGACTGAATACATATGACAAAAGAGAAGTGATAGCATTGATGTAAACAACCCTGAGAAGGATTATTGTGTGTTCCGTGCATATAAGCAAATGATATATTTAATATTTATTATTTACTACTATTTATTTATTTATTACACCGACCCTCTTAACTTTTTACTCAGCTCTTTAAAAAGAGCTAAGCAGAAACAAAGCAGTAAGTAGAGATTAAACGAGATGGCATAGCTCAGTGGGTTGGAGCACTGAAATCCCCTCTATGCCTCCCAGCAGAGGGGGCCAACCAAGCTGGCTCAGAGCATGTGTGGTTGATGGGATTATTTACTGTGATATCTGTGTAGTTTTGGGCATGTTGTATGGTCTCAGAGTGCCATTAGAGGGAGAGATTGATAAATTTTTAGTTTTATATACTTTACACCTAGAAAACCCTAGAAGGGTTGCCCTAAATTGGAATCAACGATAGCACAAAATTATTATCATTACAGATTAAATGTTATAGACACTTAGATATTTCATATAGATACTTTTATTTATTTGTATTATTTACATGCTGCCTTTTTCCCATTAGGGGACCCAATATTAAAAACAAATTACTGGATGAGCAAGTACATGTTGTGTTATAGGAATATTTACAAGAAGAAATTATTTATGAAATGTGGGTTCATTTGTCTCTTTGTAATACACAAAGCTTGGGAATTAGTTTGTCTGGGTTTGTTTTTCTTAAAAGCATTTTAGCCTGGTCTCGAGCTGAGAAGACTGCCAAAGTAGCTACAATCAGTTTTTGCGTGTGCGTGTGTGTTTTAATAAAACAGAAAGTTTCCTGTCCTCAGGCTTATAATCTAAAATACATACTACAAAAGCAAATATAAAGGAAACATGTGGGTGATCACGGAACAAAGGAAGGCAAATTGCCTTAGAACAAAGGAGTCAACAGCACGGATGTCCAAACCAGCGGAGCCTACAGGCAACGCCCTGCGAGCTCTTTTATTTACTTAGCATGATTATATAGTATGTTGTTAGAATTCAGATAGGATACTAGTTACCTAATCTCAACTAGGATTGGCTGAAATAACTCTTTGATTTTATGCTCTACCTCTAAGTGAAAGGGCAGAATAAGGGGTTACCCCGCCTGCTGGCAGCTGCCGCTTCCTGCCAGGAGTGTATGCACGTCACTGGAACAGAATGCAGTTACAACCTTTAAGCAGAAGTTTCCCACATTCCCCCTTTTTCTTTCTTTTTTTAAGCAAAGGCATATATTCTTTCATATATTTGCGAGCTACATATAAATCTTTTCAGCGAAGGCCTGAGGGCGAAGCTTTGAGACAGGTAGTTATTATGGAAGAGAAGGTTGGTATACATTGAATAAAACAACAGCAACTTATAAGGAGTATGAGGAGCATAATTCCAAGAATGAGAACACAACACAACAACGTCACGGAGTTGGCATTCAATTGTGAGATAATGGCTACTAGAAAAGTTTCAGGATTTTCCAGGATCTGCTGCTGATTTAGAGTTCTTTTTGCATCAGCACTCAGCGTCTTTATCATCCCCCAAGTAACTTTGGGCTGAGTGCCTTCAGGTCGGGCCGGGCGCTTCTGGCGATGCACAGTCATCTGGTCCTGCTCCAGAGCCATTGCTGGGTTGAATTCCGGAATCGGGTTCTGCAGGTTGCGATGCCAACTCATTCTTCCCACGATATGGCCTCACACACTGAGCCGGGATCCACAAAGGACCTGTGGGAGTAAGCACAGCAGCATAGCCGTGACCCCATGTTAGTAAAGGGGCTGGACCCTCCCACTGAGGGTCAGGAGGTTGCTTATAAGTCACCAGCGGCTGTTCCATGGGGATTTCTTTACGAAAGTGTTTCTCTACTGGTGACAACTTGTGCTGACCTGCAGATACAGTTAAATGATTTAATGTGAACAATGCTATTGATACTACATCTGGAACATCTTGGGGCTTGATCCCTCTGTTTTTTGTTTGTTTTGAAAGGAGAAATTTAAAAGAGTGGTGAGCTCGTTCTACAATAGCCTGTCCTGTGCAGTTATAAGGAATACCATGGGAAAGTCGAAGGTCCCATTCATTGCAGAAAGTGGTAAAGGCGTGAGAGGTATAGGCAGGGCCATTGTCTGTTTTTAAGGCTTGAGGATGGCCCATAATTGCAAATGTGCGTAAACAATGTTGTATGACATGGCAAGAGGTCTCGCCACGAAGAGGGGTAGCCCAGATGTATCCTGAATAAGTATCAATAGTTAGATGAACATAAGAAAGAGGAGCAAGGATAGGAACATGAGTGACATCCATTTGCCAAAGCTGATTGGCATCCGTTCCTCGTGGGTTAACAGCATCAAAAGAAAAGGAAATAGGAGACATGGAACAGGAAGAGCAGGAGGAGATGATGTCTCGAGCTTGAGAAAGCGGAATAGAACATTGCTTATGAAGTTGTTTAGCACTCTGATGAAAAAAGGAATGGCTGTCAATAGGATTGGAAAAGAGGGGACACAAGGAACGAAGAGCAGAGTCTGCACGATGATTTCCCTCCGAGATAGCATCTTGAAATCCAGTATGAGATCAGATGTGAGCTGCAAAAAAGGGTTGTGATCTGGCAGCAAGGAGGTTTTTTAAAGTCAAAAACAGGGGAAGTAAGGAAAAGTCAAGAGAATGCTGAACAGAGCTTTGAATAGAAGTAAAACAGGTTTTCCAGGTTCCGGGAGGTTGCTGAAAGGTAATCACGCCTCTGGTAGGCGCACCATCAGTAAAAACAGTTAGAGCATCAGGGAGAGGAGTAGCAGAGAAAAGAGAGGAAAAGCGAAAGGGTACTTGCTGAATGAATGTTAAGCGAGGGTCTTTAGGTGGATTAAAACGTATATCACCAATATAGTCTGCAAAAGCAATTTGACAAGTTAGTGATGTAGACATTAAATGATCATGGTCAGCTTTGGAAATAGGTAAGTAACAACACAGAAGATCCCAACCTGTGAGGTGTTTGGCACGGTGGCGCCCTTTGATTACAAGGTCTGTAATCGCATTTAGAGTGAAGTAAACATTTCGGGGAGGAGTGTTAGATAAATAAAGCCATTCTGCTACAGAAATGGCCTTGTCAGACTTCGGGCTACACAACAACCCAGTAGGCAGTTGGGGAGTGTTCAAGATAACCAGCTGCAAGGGACCAAAAGAAGGAATGTGGCCAACCATGGTATGTCACAAGGCTGCATTAATTTGATGTATGGCATGTTTCATAGCCTTGGTGATGGGTATGGAGTCAGCAGGAGATTGATGTCCCCAGAGTGCATTAAACAAAGGCTGCAATTCATGAGTAGGAAGGCACAAAAATGGACGAGCCCAATTTAAGTGCCCGAGGAACTGTTGCAACTGCACTAATGTAAATTGAGATGGAGTTATTACTTCTGGTAAGAACGGAGAAGATGTAGCTTGCAACAGTTTGTGCCCTAGATAAAGAAACGGAGGTGTGGTTTGTATCTTTTCTGGAGCTATGTGAAGGCCTTTTTTCTCTAAGCAGTTAGCTAGAGAATCATAGACAGTAGTGGGGAGGGATTGCCCAGCCACCAATATGTCATCCATATAATGATATACAAGCAATTCAGGATGTTCGAAGTGAAATTGCTATAGGGCTAGATCCACAAAATGTTGACATAAAGTCGGGGAATTCAAAATTCCCTGAGGCAAGACTTTGCACTGATATCTTTGAGTAGGTTGGGAATTGTTGTACACAGGGACTGTAAAGGCAAATTTTCCCTGTCTTGTGGCGCTAAAGGAATAGTGAAGAAACAGTACTTGAGATCCGCTATCATTAACATAATGTTGGGGTATCAAATTTGGATTAGGTAAGCCGCATTGCAAAGGGCCCATAGGTTGAATGCGCTTGTTAACTTCCCGAAGGTCGTGTAACAAACGCCACTTCCCAGATTTCTTTTTGATGGTGAACATGGGGGTATTCCACAGACTGGTGGAATACTCTATATGTCCTTGATCTAATTGCTCCTTAACTAAGGCCTCCACTGCGTGGAGCTTTTCTTTAGACAATGGCCATTGATCAACCCAGACAGGTGGTCCAGGGAGCCACATTAATGGCAAGGCTGTGTCAGATTGCGTAGAGGCCTGTATTATAAATTTGTCTGCAATTTAGCATCGACCTTTTTCAAGAGATCTCGACCCCAGATGGAAAAGGGAATAAGCAGAATGCAAGGAGTGATTGTGATTTGTCTAGGAGAGTCACCTAGACTTTCCAGAACAATGGGCTGAAGGCTTTTCTGGGCTTGCTCATAGCCTCCAACTCCCCAAATGCCGTGCACTGGCTGGCTGGGATAGCTTTCTGGCCAATCTTTCTTTGCAATAACGCTAACGTCAGCTCCCGTATCAATCAGGCCATTGAGGACAAGGAATCCCATTTTAAGAGGGAGTTGGGGCTGCGAGTGCTCGATGGTAGTTAAGGCAGCAACTTGAGTAGAACCAAAACCCCCACTACGAGGGTTGGTAGAAGGACCCATCTGTGTTAATGGAAACAACAACAATTAAGCGATAGATTCACCTGCAGGAAGGACCTGTGGTATATTAGACCAGGTTTGAATAATTAGGGGTCCTTCAAAATCCCCATCAATGACACCGGGTACAACAAATAAACCCCGTGCAGAGATGCTAGAGCGGGGGAGAATGAGACCCACAGTGTCTTTAGGTATTGGTCCATGATGTGCTGTTTTGACTTTGTAGACAGTGAGAGGGAATTGATAGTCGACCTCTTTGGCTGTGATCAAATCATGACCGGCACTTTTAACAGTAGCAGGTTGGATTTCTTGAACTGGGGTAGTATTCACTGAGTTCCCCTCACTTGACCCGGGGCTGGAGGACCACCTGACTTGGAGTTTCACGGTGTTGGAACAGACCGGCATTGATTGGCCCAGTGATAACCTTTCTGACAGTGGGGGCATTTTTTAGAAGGGCATTTATTATTTTGGGGGGTTGATCTACATTCCCATCTGAAGTGCCCTTCCTTGCCACAGGAAAACATCTACGATCTCGGGCGGGGTTCAAGGATGTAGCCATGGCTGTGGCCAAAAGCTGTGTCTTGTGAGTTTCTGTCCCAATATTCTGACATAATTTGAGCATGGCAGCAATGTCAGTCTCTGGTTTATTGTAAATAGCCTGAAGGGCCATTTTACAATCCATGTTAGCATTTTCAAACGCCAGCTGTTTCATCAAAATATCAGCAGCCTCAGTATTCTCCACCTGCCGTTCAATCACTCTTTGTAATTTGTTAATGAAAGACATATAATCCTCTGTAGGACCCTGACGCAAATTGGCAAAAGACCTTAAAGGAGTACCTTTGTCTGGGATTTTTAACCAGGCTGCTCTAACAATGTCAGCCACTTGTGCCAATCCCCTGCTAGGGATGGTAATCTGCTGTGCCATGGTGACAAAGAGTCCATCTCCATTTAGCATATCTGCAGACACAGAAATATTGTTTTGTAAATTTTCCGTAGCCAAAATGGCAGCAGCGTCTTTCCATTCCTGCATGAAAAGTACGTATTACGCAGGACTGAGCATTGCTTTAACCAAGACTTTCCAATCAGCTGGAATAAGATTTCCATTTCCTCATAACCCATCAACCAACCCGAGAGTAAAACTGCTATGGAGACCATTTTCAACTACACTTTTTTCAACTCTTTAAACATGGCAAGGGGAAGACTTTCATGAACACGGTGTCCCTGATTGTTACGAACCACAGGACAAACAGACATAAGGGGGAGTGTGGCAGCAACATACTCCGGGCTTCCTTGGGCCATAACATCAGATAACATCTGCTGCACTGCTGAACGAGGAGGGGGAGAAGAAAGAGGAGAAGGGGCTGTTGGAAGAGTGGCAGGAGCTGCATAGGAAGGAGGATTGTTTCTATTTTCATGGAGATCTGGTGGCTTAGAGGGTGGCAAAATCTGAGGGGCTGTTGGAAGGTTAGCTAAAGACTGGGCTAACAAAGGGTTCGCGATATTTGAAATCGTGTCCTGGCAAAGATGCCATGTGTGGAGGACTTTAACTGGAGCAACAGGGTCTTTGTGAAGTTTATTCCCAATTTTATCCCAATCTGAAAGCTTAAAGCTGCCTCCTTCCGGATACCAGGGACAAAAAGTACCTATTTCCTTCAGTAAATCCTCTACTGAATCAGATACATCACAGTGACCTTCTCTATGAAGCAAATAAATCAAGTCTTTCTTATGTTGTTTTTGAAGCGGTGTAAGAGTGTTTCCCATTTTTAACTAATAATACTCACCGGGATCCAAAGAGGATGCAAGGACACGTCTGGAGCCCTTGCCGGGCGAGGTGAGCTGCTTTGATTGCCTCAGGCGATGACCCTGTTTGATGTCCCTGTTTGATGTCCCTGCTCGGGTGCCAAATGTGGGTGATCACGGAACAAAGGAAGGCAAATTGCCTTAGAACAAAGGAGTCGACAGCACGGATTTCCGAACCAGCGGAGCCTACAGGCAACACCCTGAGAGCTCTTTTATTTACTTAGCATGATTACATAGTATGTTGTTAGAATTCAGATAGGATACTAGTTACCTAATCGCAACTAGGATTGGCTGAAACAACTCTTTGATCTTATGCGCTACCTCTAAGTGAAAGGGCAGAATAAGGGGTTACCCCGCCTGCTGGCAGCTGCCGCTTCCTGCCAGGAGTGTATGCACGTCACTGGAACAGAATGCAGCTACAACCTTTAAGCAGAAGTTTCCCACAGAAACAGAAGCAGCAAAGAGGCAAACTTGGAAACCCGTCTTTAAAATTACTTGTAATGAACAGTTGGGATAGAAACTGCTCAGGAGAAGATGAGGAACCAACACAGGTTGAGTTCTGGGTTGCGTGACACCTTTACCAAATCACTAAAGAATTACAAACAGAGTTTTTGAGTGCTCCAGAATTCTTCCTCAGGGAAAGATGGTATAAATTTTGGCAGTAGGAAGAGTGCCAAATACGTCCTCCTTAAAAAAAAAACAAAAAAAAAAAAACACCACCACTAGGGGCCAAGTATGGTGCCCATTGATGTTGATGGAAAATTACTATAAATTATGATGGAGTTTATAGATTCAGCATGAAACAAAGATGTCAATGTATCAGTTTACAATAAGGCTGAATCCTGAATCTAGAAGTGAATTTGTCTAATTAGATTGATTTGTATGACGTTCAGATTGAAGCAAAATGGTCAGATTTGGTTCCAGGTCTAAGCACAATGGACTGAGGTGATTCTGATTAATCTGCTTGTTGGCAGAAAGAAAAGCCAGTCTGTGGATGGGGTTCTGTAAAAGTGAGATGGTGGTGTGATTGGGAGGGGATGGAGGGTCACTAGAATTTTTCATTGACTGCTCTACCATATGATGTGGGGCAAGATGTTCTCTACCAACTTTCTATGTCATTACTTGGGGAGAGAGCTTATGTGAGGTAAGTGAAGTTACATAGTCAATTATTTCATAGATTACCACATAATAGTTAGTACCATAGTTGCAGATCACTGAACAGGTGAGGATTGTTGTTTCTGAGTCTCTGTCTCTCTTCACTTTCTGTCATTGTTGGTTTTTTTGTGTGTGCATTAGAACAGTTTAGCTTAACTCCATTTTGTTAATTTGTTTATTCTGTATCCCTCTGTGCAAGTTTAACTAGTGAAATTTATTATTTGCCTTGTTGTTGTTGTAGTTGTTTAGTCGTTAAGTCGTGTCCGACTCTTCGTGACCCCATGGACCAGAGCACGCCAGGCCCTCCTGTCTTCCACTGCCTCCCGGAGTTGGGTCAAATTCATGTTGGTCGCTTCGATGACACTGTCCAACCATCTCGTCCTCTGTCGTCCCCTTCTCCTCTTGCCTTCACACTTTCCCAACATCAGGGGCTTTTCCAGGGAGTCTTCTCTTCTCATGAGATGGCCAAAGTATTGGAGCCTCAGCTTCAGGATCTGTCCTTCCAGTGAACACTCAGGGTTGATTTCCTGCAAAATGGATAGGTTTGTTCTCTTTGCAGTCCAGGGGACTCTATTATTTGCCTTATTGGCCCTAATTATCACTATTTCATCTCTTTCTTTTAAAAAAACCCTCTTTATTTTGTGTGTGCACGTGTGTGTGTGTGTGTGTTTGTAAGAGAAATATATAGGGAAAATTGGCAAAGTCATCTTGCCTTGCAAATAGTCTTAATAAACTTACTTGTGACAGACATATGGTGATTTCACATTATATCTGTATCTGCATATAGATATGCATGGTGAGTGACTGGATTTTGATTGGCAGTGTCAGGATGGAATGTTCATGAAGAGAACTGCAGAAGTTTTCCAAGATTATTATGAAGCTTCTCCATTCTGTAAAGGGGCAGCCAGGCAGCCACTTAATGATCACTTAATGATCTTGAGAAATCTTTCATTTTAAAGGAGAAGAACAGCTTGATTGAGCTAAATAGGGTTGCTTGAGGTGCAGTGTGGTTTTCTGACCTGAAACCACTCATATTGTGCACCTCTATGCAACTTTAAATAACCCTATTTAGCACAATCCAGCCCACTCCGATTTGCCTATCTAGCCAAGCACTTAGAGAGACTGAAAGTTGTGTGAGAAAAGAACGAGAGCTGTAAGGTAGTTAGATAAAAGCAATACTAAGGAGTGCCTGTTTTTGTTTTGTGGAGAAGTTGTGAAAATGCAGTGTGTTTTCATTGGAACTTGTGTAAATCCAAGCTTCCATGCATACCTATATAAAGAACTTAGGTATGCTTAAACTACAGAGAAATAGAGAAGTAAAGCAAAAGAGATTTGATGTGTATAATGTCTTCTACGTATATTGGAGTGAGATGTGCTGTATTTATATATAACCCTAAAAAAAACTAAAAAAATAATTGGTATGCTTTTAATTATTTGTGGAGGGTTTTAACATATCCTGTAAGCTGCCTTGGGTCCTTGTAAGAGGAGAAAAGTGTGTGTGTGAGAGAGAAGTGCCACCTTAGTGTGCCTCAGCAGTCATTATTAAGTAAGCAGTCTAGAGATTGAACTTGAGACCTTATCCATGCAAAACATGTACAGTGAACCTATGGTATGTCTCAGAAAGATCTAAGACAGATGCCTATGGCAATACGCCAGAAACACAAACACACTCACCAGAATCCTATTGCATTAGGCAACTGCATAACAGCAACCATACCAGTAACAAGATGCATTTCACCAGCTGTCCATCATGTGGCCCATAGCCCTCTAGATGCACAAATGGGTGCATGAAAAGCCATGCAACTGAAAGCCAGTGCACAAAGAGGCATGTAATAGCCTTGATGTGTGTGGTATTTTGTGATAGAATTTTCGCCATTCTTTTAAAAACTGTTTTTAGCCAAATACTAAGAGACTGGCAAAGGGCATTTTAAATCAACTAGACAGTAAAACATTTCAGTTGTCTTCAAACCACTCAGTTCCCCAGATAATGGCACACCTTGGGCTGTGCTTCTTCCTCCAAAATCCTTTCTCTTATGCTTGCTGAAGATAAATGTGGGGAGATTCAAAAGATGGGTCGTATTGTGAACAGCAACTTTTTAAAGAAAGAGAAAAAATATTTCATATTTTCTGTGGAAATGGAGCAAAATATGCCTTTCTGTTCCAAACCAATTCATTATTTCTCTTACACTGTGTCTGTAGGTGGATCTCCTTCTCCTTCCTCGGTGTAATCTCCTTGCTATGTGAAGTAGTGTTTTCAACTCCAGCGGCACAAAACTACTTTGGGAGGAAGAGAATGGAGGGAAATGTCCTTGCTGAAAAGAGTTCTGAATAGCCCCCAGTGGTATGCCATGTACCAAACCGTAAACTGGAATAAAAAGATCACAGGAGGGTTGGACAGGACACTTGCTTGAAGCAAGATGTGAACTGTACTCAGTGCTACTTGAGCTCCATGCCGCTACATGAGCAGCAGGCATCCAGGAGCTGAAGCAAATAGATGAAGGGACAGCAAAAGGCTAGTTTTTTTTCCCCCTGCCATTTCTCATTATGCCTCTATACATTACGAGCACTGCTTGAACTCTTGGCCTTGGCCAACAACAATGGGCATTCAGAACACAGATGCCTTCCCGAGGTTCTGGCCTCCAGTTGTTATCAGCTGCTCTCTTGGCAGACACAGAAATCGTTGTGTGTGTATATAGCCGAGCGCATTATGATGCTCAGTGTCAAGGATGTTCCCTTGTCTTTGAACCACAGCAGGGAAAACAGTCCTCATCTACTCTCCTGGCCAGGCAGTGGGATCAGGTGAAGGTGCATGTATGCGTGTTGGTGGGTGCAGGAGGGGGAGTTCTTCAGTTTACCAGAAGGCAAACAGTAATTCAATTACACTGTTGGGAACAATAAATAATAACTGCAAGTCTGGGAGCCTGGGCTGCAAACATTTGTCATAGTTACGGTGACTTTTGGCATTCTGCTGGTGGTGTTGCTAGGAGTCAAGCTTTTACACATCATTAGGGACCTGCTGCTGCCTTAAAAAAACAAAACAATGCCCCCTCCCAAAGAAAACAGGCATGCTTTTTCCTGTTTGTATACACAACCTATAATGTTGGAGACTCATATACAATTGTGTCATGCATACTTGATTCTGTTCCAAATGGGCATAACAAAGTCTTCTGCTTACTATAGCTAGCTTATGGTCCTGCTCTGTGACCTGCAACTAAAATGCCAATATTAGGGTCCTACCAGGTAGCTATATGTCCCCTTATTTTAATCTCTTCCCTCCCAGACCCACACAACAGTCTATCTCTGGTTTCTGTCTGGGTTCCATCTGCTAATTCATTACTCTTTTCCTCACATTTATATGCATTTTTAAATATAAAAATTAAATATCCATCCAAACTATTTAAATATACCTTTCGAATGTGTTTTCTCACTAGCTGGACATTCCGAAACCTATTTTGTCCTAAAATGCACATTGTGTATGCATTCTTGCATATTTTTGAGTTGAGAACTGTGTCACAAAGTTCAAAGGCAAAATTGGAAGGGTAATTGCATCCTCATATTCACCTGTATAGTATGGGTCAGGTGTGCTTGTCTGAAACTCATGAAGTTTTTTTTAAGGATCTCTGAACTGAAGAACTGTGGGCAGTACTCAACTGATCATCCTTTTGGGTTCTGTATTTAGGCTGCCTCAAAGTTTTGGTACCGCATATGCAGTTTAAAGGGATAGGGGGTGGATATGGTTTTGGCAAATGGGGCAGGATCCATGGGACCCAAAGAGGAGGTGATATGGCATTTGTCTGCAACATAATATTATTCCATGCTTGGAGTCTTACTATTAAAAAGGAACTTGTTATCTTACTTCCTATTTGGGAGGCACCAAAGGATCGTTATCATGAACATTCCTTTACTTGAGCAAGCACTTTGCTGAGTTATGCATTATGTTTTCATTGCTCAGTGTGTTTTGAAAGTAGCAATTTGGGATTTTCTTGTGCAATGGCTGAAAAGAACATGTGTTACTCCTCATAACTTGGAAAAGTTATGCATCATGATGACGGTACTTTTCAACACCGTGTTTCTAGGATCTGTCTTTATCTTGTACAGGGAATATTGATGGCTGCAAGTAGCAATGGTATAGAAAAGAATGGCAACTGTGTTAACCCACTGTAAGAAAAAAATGCCCATCTCTGTGAGACATTAAAGACAAAGAAATATTATGAACTAAGTTTTCACAAGCTAGAGTGCACCGAATATTCTGTCCTGCTGTAAGACAGAGAATACAGGCCGTTTTATCAGGTCAGAGTATTTATCCATCCAGCCCACTCTTGTCATTTCTGACTGACAAGAACTTTCAGTGAGAAAGAGACATTTCCCATCACCTGCTATCTCATCCTTTTAAGCAGAGATGCCAGGAACTGAACCGGAGACCTTCGGCATGAAAAGCATACACTCTGCCGTGGAGCATTCTTCCTTCTCCATTTAATTTGTCTGCACAGAAACAAAGGCTGCTGAAGTGAGGAGGGAGAGGGGATGGGTAGCAGTAATTCATCCAGACCCCATCTGATTAAGTAGCAGAGCCCAAAGAAAACAATGGCAGGTGGATACAAAATAGATATCTAACCAGTAGTCATTAGTGATAAAGTTTGCAGTTGGTATCTCTGGTTCCTCCACTCCTTTTTGAAGAGGATGAATATAAGGATGCCATGGGGAAACTGAATCCAAATGGCTGCAGCACATGCAGAAGGACCATCAGGATGTGAAGAGCAGTCCTCAATTGCCTCAATTATCATATCTATGAATGCTGCTGTAATGTGAAATCCCTTCCCTCCCCCACACAGCTCACTCGCCTTTTCTGCTATCTGTGCTGTTAAATGTCCACAAAGCATCCTGCATGCAGATGATTTCGAGGAGAATAATATTTATAGAAGGAGGAGGCAGCACCCAGGATCCATTAAAAGGCAGTTACCTTTAATAGGGAAGGGCAGCTGCAAATGCTCTTGTCAAAGGCATTGCTTTCTCTTGTCTATTATGGAAACAAATCTCTCTGGGTGCCATTTGATGCACAGGTCACATTGTGTCTGGTTAGATCAGGAGCAGATGTGTCAAGCACCCACCCTCTGTGCTGACTAAGCCCAAAGCAGTGCAGTTCAAGTCACATCTTCAGTTAGCAAACAGGGGCAGGTATGTTTATTATAGAGGCACTTCCTGTGTGCAAGGGGGAAAAAGAAATGATCTCCCGTTGGTTTATTGTACCGTTTGGCGTACCTGACACGGTTTGCCTTCAGTGTAGGCTGAGGTGGCCTCAGAGAATTGCAATCCTCCTACAACACAATGATTTGTTCTTTGAGCAGGCACAGCTGAGGTCACAAAAGCTCCTCAGCAGATCATCTGAAGCTACATTATATTGAATGACGGAGACTGCTGGCCTGTGTAGCCCATTCTTGTCTATTCTGAGGCCAAAGCGACACACTCTAGGAAAAACGGATTGGATCTGTGTGAAGGTTCGACTGTAGCCTCCATCTTTTTGTCAAATAAAACAGGAGTCTCTTTATGATTGTAATCCAAACTGTTCTTTATTTTGTTAAACATGGGTGAAACTTCTTTTAACGTGTCTTGTGGCAACATCTCTTGCAGCGTCAACGGACGTTGCAAGGGTATCCAAAGACTTGTGTCAAATGGGTTTAGGGATTTATCTTCCCACGGACCTGGCAAGAACGGGTTGTAACTTGGGATATCCTGCTCCTCCTCCTCATTCCCTAATAACGGTAAAGTCTCTTCGTCTCGATCCTCTCTCCAGATCGGGTCTCCCGCTCCCTCCAAGGTACTCCACAGTCCCGGAGATACGCCATTCTCCGTGCCTCCTCCGCACGCCATGCCCGACGCTCCTCTGCCTCTCTGGCCACTGTTTCCCTTTCTTCCTTTAACCTCCTCCTCCACTCTCTCGCCTCAGACTCTCCCCAGTATGACGGTCGCTGAGGAAGCCCCTTTCTCCGGCGATAATCAGCTTCTTCGCGAGGGACCTTTACCTTTTCCCATTCCCCTGTCCACGGGTCTTCTACCCAGATGAGTTCCCAACCCCCCGGTATACTGTCGTGCTCCCTCTTTATATCCCCTATTCCCGCCTCTACTACAGACCTCCCCTTTTCTGCTTTTCCCGCCAAATCTCCTGTCTGAGTTGCCACGGTCAAGCCCCATAGATTTGCTTCCAGCTCCCGGGTGTCTATTCCCTGGTGTACTCTTTCACGAGGGGTTGGCGGTGGAGTGGTCTGCACCTCTTTAGATATCTTACGGGTGGACGGCACTCCAATGAGAGCTTCTACACTCTCCTCTCGCTTGTCACAATCTGCAGCAGTTCCTGTCATAAAACATGATGCCAAGTCCCACAGAGATTCAAAATGGCACCGAATCCAATTCTTTTCTCCTCTGGATTTTACAGGTGCACCACTATTTCAGGTGGTGCAGGACCAACCCCTTTTTCCTGCCAGTTGTCTGTTAGCTCCTTCCCTACCGTTTGCATTCACCACCTCCCCTCACTTCTCCTTCTACCACCCCTGTGTCTTTGATTTCCCCCCCTCCTTTGTGGCTTCACTCTCGCATATGGATGTGTGATTCCATTTTTAGAACCTGCAAATAAAATTGAACATCTGAAGATGCACATAAACAGCTTTTTTTAAAAAAAGGAGGAACGAGAGCAGAGCATGGCGTTCCTTCCATGTGAATTGTGCCCAGCTCCCAACACAGCTCCAGTGATCATGACCCTGCCCAGCCACACCAGATTAAAACAAAGATAAAGACAATGCAATGAACCTACAGAAAATACACTTTATCCAGTTTACTGCAAATGTGTAGTTCCCGACACTGTAGCAATGGCTCTTTAAGGCCTTAGGCAGGGCTTTTGGAAAACTTTTTGAAAAGTTGGAGGGCTTATTACAGTTGCCGAAATCCCCTTGGCAGCATGGGCATGGGAATGGTAGTGAAAAAGGGGAAAAAAATATCCCACGTTCGGTTTTAGCACCTGAACATTTCCAAAATGTTATATGCCAAAGATTGAATCTGTGCAGCAGACACAAGACACATGCTTTGTTACCAAGCAATCACCCCGACTCATTTTATAAAAGCCTTCTATGATATTTTTAAAATTCATTAAGAGTAATCATTCAGTCAGGTGTTATATCACTGAACGGTGCATATCAGTTCCTAAAAATAGGACTACAATTTTTAGATGCTTCAAAAATATACCAAAGTGTGACCCTTTCTGTATCCTAGTACTACAGTGGAAGCCGGCCAGTCAGGGTGAATGAGAAGTGCCTCGCCTCAGGCTACCCTCAGGCAGTCCACTCCTCAGGTGCAGATCATGTTTTGGAGCCACTTTTAGAAACCCACATGCAAGGCAAAATGGAATTATTCTTTGTTCCATTTAAATGTGATTGCTCTTTTGTGCCTGTAGGTGACTTTTAGCCTCACACTGTTGCTTTGATGGGTACAGAAGCTTTAATTTGCTAGCCTACTTCTCTATAGTGGTCTCCCATTCCACAGTGTTGGCAGTCAAGGTTACCTCCTTCCTACAGATCAATGATAATGCAAGGCAGTTGGGTTTAAATTTCATCACCACCATGAAGTCTGAACTCTTTAAAGAGGCCATCAAGAGCATTCTCCCCCAGTGGAAAACCTGTTTATGTACTGTTTAATATGTTATTAAACATATTAAGAGCAAACTGAAGACCTGGCTCTTTCGGCAGGCCTTCCCTCCTGTCATTACTTAATTTATTTCTTGCCGTCTTGAATTGTATTAATGCTGTTGTTTTATTTTATACTGTTATTATTTGGATTGCTGTTAGCCACCCAGAGTAGACTTTGGTCTAGATGGGCGGGATATAAATTAATTAATTAAATAAATAAAATTATTTGTAGTTGTACATTTTTTTAAAGCTTTCACCATTGTAGTTTTTGTGGGAATTATTTGGCCTTTTCGTTGAGTGTGGGGTGGGATGGGTTATTTTTCTCATTGTGAACTGCTCAGAATAGTGGCTCACAACTAGATGGGTGGTATATCATTGTAATAAATAAATAAATAAATATCTACCCCACTGAAACTGCTATCTGAACACTGGCACCAGAAACAATTCAGCCCAGTTCATATCCTCATATGAGTTGGGGCACTCAAATCTACCAAATGCTTTGCCTGTACTGCCCATTGGTAAACTCTGCAGTGGAAGGACTTCAGTGCGAAGCCAATCTTTAACATAATATTTTACATAAGGCTGCACTGGTCCTGATTCTCTTTGCAATATAGCTAGAGGCAAATCACAAAACAACTTCAATGTTGAAAGACTTCAGTCTCTCACCCTAGCTTGTTGTAGAAAGCATGGAAAAGTTACTTCTATGGACTGTGACTCCCTGCACCCTCTAATGATGAGGATGAGTAGACAAGTTATTTGGGTGTTTTGGGGAATTGTAATCTAAAACGTAACGTTTCCAATAAATGTTTCTGCATAGAATTGTTGTGAGGATTAAATAAGGATACGAATTCTATGTATGTCCCTGAGCCTGGAGGGGTGGATTAATGTGATGGAACAAATGAAAAATAAATGCATTAGTGAATAGCCGACAAATATTTCCTCAGAACCAGCACTAGAGAGCTCTGACTAAAAGGAAAGTAGGACTAAAGATATCTTCTCCTTTATTGTGTGAAATATGTTACCAAAAACAGCCAGCTATTAAGAAAAATTGGTATAAAAAGAGATGACACTTGTTAAGAGGGTGCAAGGAAAAGTTCACCATGTGTCAGATTACTCCCACATTCCCTAGCAAGCTTCTCAAAGGAAATAGATTGCAGGTTAAAAATACTTACATAAAAAGAAACTCAGCTAGATGGATTTGGTGTGACATCTGGCCAACGGAGGTATGTGTGTGTTTATGTATGTCCATGTTTATTCCTAAGGCAGTATGTAAACATAAGCTAATGAGCTGTCATTCTTTGAAGGAAATGATTATGAAAGTATAACATAATTGTGGCAGTTGGATCAAAGTCTAAAAGGAAGTAGACTAGTCTATGGCCCAGGAGGAAGATGTAAGCTTCAGTCTCATATGGATTTAGCGTATGTAGGTAATTCCCCACAGCTGGGTTCCTTACAGAGCTTGGGATTGTAATGAGCCCAGTCTTGTTTCTAAAAGCATCTCCACCAGCAGTTTTGATAGCAATCAGGGAGACACATGACTCAGCAACAGTTCCTAGGCAATCATGTCCCTCATACAAGAAATACACCCCAGAACACAAACACATGTATCCCACAGTGTGCTAATTCTGTGCTTTTACTTCTGTGCTGGTTTGAACTAGGCCTGACCAGAGCTGAGCTCTAGGAAGCTATGAGTTCTCCTGCAAATCATCATTTCCTCACCTAATACAAAACAACTCATCTCACAGGCTAAGTTTAAAACGTCACATTTTGGGCATCAGTTCTAGAACCTGCCAGTCCCTATGAGCACTCCTTAGACTGCTTGGAGAATTCTGGGACTTGTATTCCAAACAAGTTTTCCAAGCTCAGCTTCACAAGGTGGACATGTGGATAAATGTAAGAAAGCCTTGCTCGCTCCTTGGAGGAAGAGAGGAATAAAGATGTCACAATAAATACAATACTTCTTTCTTACTCTGATTAGCCTTAGAGCCTCTCTTCTATTGCCTGTATGCACAGTCAGCCCAAGACATTCTGTTGCTTGAGATGGACAAGATAAAGGACAAGGTGGTGCTTCATCAGCTTCCCCATAAAGAAGCTAACTGGACTATCAGTTGAATTTTATTTCAATGTGGTGACACTAAACCTGAGGACTTCAAGCCTGGTGTTTTGACAATCATGTCAAATGAGAAGGAATAAAGAAAACAGGTGTTTTCCCTCTATTGCTTTCTTGGCACTTGATCTGCTGCTAGCACATCCAAGGATATGTATTGAAATCATGGAGGATGGCTCAAGTGCTGGATGATTCAAGGAGGGCTAATGTTGTCTTCAAAAGGAGTAAAAAGGAGGAAACTGGGAACTACAGACCAGTCAGCCTGACATCAATCCCAGGGAAAATTCTAGAGCAGATGATAAAACGATCGCTCTGCAAGTACCTTGAAAACAATGCAGTAATAATGAGGAGCCACCATGGATTTGTCAATAACAAATCCTGTGAGACTAATCTTATCTCATTTTTTAATTGGGTAGCCTTCCTGGTAAATGATAGGAATGCTGTAGACATAATATATCGACTTCAGCAAAGGCTTTAACAAAGTGCCCCATGATATTCTGATTAGCAAGATAACTAGGTGAGGGTTGGATAGCACAAGTGTCAGGTGGTACACAGTTGGTTACAAAATCATATTCAGAGAGTTCTTATCATTGCCTCCTTTTCAAACTGGGATTAGGTATTAAATGGGGTACCACAAGGCTCAGTTCTTGGCCCAGTGCTCTTCAGCATTTTTATTACTGTCTTGTATGAGGGAGTGCAGGGAATACTTATCAGATTTGTAGATGACACAAAATTGGATGGAATAGCTAACACCTTGGGAGACAGGAACAAAATTCAAAAAGAACTTGAAAAGCTTTAGCATTGGGCTGAAAACAACAGAATGAAATTAACAAAGATAAGTGCAAAGATCTACACCTAGGGAGGAAAAAACCCAAATGCACAGTTATATACTTGACTCAGTAATACTATGAGTGAGAAGGATCTTGAAATTGTTGTCGATCACAAGCTGAATATGAGACAACAGTGCAATATGGCTGCAAAAAAAGGCAAATGCTAATTTAGACTGCATTAATAGAAGTATAGTATTCAAATCTTGTGAAGTTCTAGTCCCCCTCTATTCAGCACGGGTTAGGCCTCATCTTGAGTACTGTGCCCAGTTCTGGACACCACACTTTAAGAAGGTTACCAAAAAACCTGAAACAAGTTCAGAGGAGGGCAAAACCATGAGGAAACTATGAGGAAAGACTGAAAAAACAGAGCATTTTTAGCCTTGAGAAAAGAAGACTGGTGGAAGATATGATAGCAGTTCTGAAATAGTTGAAAGATAATCATATAGAGTTGGGGCAGGAGCTCAGTCATTCCAGAGGCAGGATGTGTAATAATGGGATCAAGTTACAAGAAGCCAGATTTCCACTGAATATCAGGAAAAACATCCTAAGTGTTAGAGCAGTACAACAATGGAACTAAGTGCCTCAGGAGGTGGTGCCTGTGCCAGCACTGGAGGCATTCAAGAGAAAATTGGACAACCATCTGTCACATCTACTTTGATTTGAATTCCGGCACTAAGCAGGAGGTTGGACTCTATGACCTTATACGTCCCTTCCAATGCAACTATTCCATGATGCAAAATGTAATTGCCCTTTGTAAGTGCTTGTGCTTGGTTGGTGCACAGTCCATTGTGCTATTCTGACGAGATGCAAAAGCAGGAGAAAAAGCTAAGTGGTTTTTATCCCACTGTTTGGTGAATTTAATACTGTCTTACCGGAGGCATTATTGCTGCCCCCCCCCCCCCCCGCTCAGATCTCATGTAACATCCTCCACCCATACACCTTTGGAGGCAAGGCAGCTGCCAAGCGCTGATATCACAGGTTGGATCGCTTCCATGGCCTACCTGTTTGGACTACTTCAGAAAGTCCCTGAAAGGTTAAGGAGTAACCATAGTGGAAATAGTGGCAACAACCTAAACAATGTCCAAGTTTCAGTAACAAACTCTCTTCTTGTGCCACAGCAATTCAAGATGCTTCAGCCGAGAGAAATATCAAGTTACATCCAATGAAAAAGTAATCACTTCACAATGCTCATTTCTTGGATTAATTGCTCGTTTTCCTCTTCTTCTCCTTCTCCTTCAGTTCTTGTCGGATTCTTGCTTGGCCCCCAAAGTATCAGTACTGGAGTGGTGGATCCTCCAGCTGTACAATAGCCCTTTGATAGCCTCACTAGCAAATTAGAAGTAACAGTGGTCTGCTGTATGCAATATAACAGAAGTGCATTTTATAAATAAATACTCTTCTCTTCCTCTTCTGTTTAATTGTAATGCATAAACATCTGTTGCTGATTTTAGTTAATCCTGATTGCTCTTCAGTAAACAGGCACTTCCCATGAAATCTTAATTTCTTTTTAAAGAAAAAGAAAAAGTTCTAAACATTTCATTTTAAAACAGTATACAAGTCTCACTGCATGTTGCAGTTGATAAACAAAGGGGGTGAATTAGACTGGGTGCTGTGCATGGACTGGGTGAATTTTCTTGCCCTTATATTGGCCATTCATGATGTAGCACATAGACATCGATGTTTCCTTTCCACCATTTAGAGTATGAATACCTTAATCCCTTGTGATTCTGATGACTGTATGGATATAAAAGCCAAACTGATTCAAGAACGTGTAAATGTTTCAATGATAAACAGATAATCATTAGGGTAGGGGAGTTAATTTTTCAGAAAAAACAACATGTATATTTTTATCTGGAAAAATTCTGAAACTCCCCTTTGTCCTGGCCATATCTAAATTGTTTTACAGTATGTCTAAGTTAGATGATCATACCTGAAGGTTAACAAGTAAACTACACATGCATAGAAGAAATCCCTAATGCCTGTTAGGATGCTATAGGAATACGTTGGATCTTGGAAGATTGAGGGGAAGCAAAACCATATTCATTTTCATCTACACTTGTACTTTCCCCTAATTGTTGAACTAAAACCTTCTCCCTCCTTCCTCCCCACCCGCCTATCCACTCACCCATTTCCCCTTATTAATATCCATACAGGGTCACAGAGTCATTAGCTGAAGCTTCTTTGGTCTTTTTAACATTATAGTCTAGCTTTCTTTGGTTGCAGCTTCCCATGTTCCTCAAATGTGTTTCTTCCTACTTCCCATTTCCCCTTCTCCCTCCTCTTCCCATCTAATCCTCTCATCTGCTTTACCTCCTTATCCCCTCCTCCTCTCCTTTACCATGCAACTACTTCCCATGTTCTCCAGCTCACTGTCATCTCTTCTTCTTGTCTAAATTCCTCAATAAACCTTCTCTTCTATCCCCATCAGTCCACTATCCTTCTTCTATCTTCTCCAACCTACCATTGCTTCTTCCTATGGTCTCCAGCCCACATCTCTTCCAGCCAATTGTTGTCTCTTGTTCTTTCGTCTTGTTCTGCTATTCACATGACTCTTTTATTTTAATAGTAATATTTAGAGGATTTATCATTGCCAAGCATTGTTTATGAGCTGGCCAGGGAAATTGCCCATAATGCTACATAGCTGATTCCTTTGCCTCACAGAGTTTCCACTAAGAGCACATGAAACATTCTAGTTCTGAGAGATCCTCTGTCCCCAGCAGCTAGAAAAATGGAATCCCAGAGATCTGAGATAGATTTCCAGAGGGAGGTGGGGAAAGTGGCAAAAACTCTTGGTGATCTTATGCCTGAGGCAGCTACCCCATTTTGGCTAATGGCACAGCTGGCCCTGATGGAAACTGCCCCCAAGCATGGGGCATTTGAGCTCATATGAAAGTTGCATAACTTTATCTTCTGATGTGAGTCTGTTGCTTTTGTCTCTTTCACAGCCAAGTTTGTTGAATGTTTCCATCCTTACTAAAGAGAATAAAAGTTTGTTTAGGGGTTTCTGGAGCATTGTATGACATCAGTGCCATTTGAAATGGCATCTTTAAAACTTTTACCTTAGTAGCTTTTGTTTTTTAATGGAAAAAGGTCTACTTGGTCCAAAGTGCAACCTTATATATAAAAATAGAAATCCAGAGCTATTGAACTCAGCTCTGTTAAGAGGTCAGTTTGCCATTTGCTTCTCTTCTCTTTTGATTATAGAGCTAACCTACATTTTAGAATTTCTCCCCACTCCTCTCATCACAAGACCCAGTTCCCGAAATATTTCATCCATTAATCCTATCCCTTAAAATGTTTGTGTGGGGGGACAGAAGTGTTTAAAGACCTAAAGCTGAGGGATGTCATGTCTTGTGTAAATCATGTTTGGCTACTGCTCCCTGTCGCCAGGACACTGAGTGGCAACCTGAGGTTTGTTTCTGCAGAATGTGCAAATTTACCTAAGTATTCAGTATTTTTTTATTAGATTAGTCATTTCGACCATATCAAAAAGCATACAAATCACACAGATCCAAGGTAAACAGCTAAAAAGAGATAAAATACATTTCAATAGTAAAATATAAAACAACATGTACATATTTTAATTGAGTGAGTCACCCCTGCAGGGAACCCCTATTTGATCAATGTAGTGAGATCTTATGCCCATTGCCTTAGATATGAATTTTGCTATATTGTGGACAATTTTCATATTGGCACTCTGAAGAAAATACAAAAGTCTAAAGTTCACATTCCAATGCGCTGTTTTCCCCAACAGGACAGATAAATAGTTTTGCCTAGCAGTGGAATATAGCTCACAATAAAATAAAATATGTGTAATATCTTCAATGGCGGGGGCACCGCAGATACAAATTCTTTCGTGGTTAAGCAATTGAAGGAAGCGACTATGTTTGGTCATGAAGTCCAGCAGTTCGAATCTGAGTCTGGTAAAAGCCTTTCTAAGAGACTGAGACAGGTTTATTTCTAAATATTTCTTGAACATAAGTGCATTGTTCTGTTATAAGAAATTACCATTAAAAAAAAAGGAAAAGGCTAAAAGGCTGCATGGTCCTCAAGATTACACAAATGCAAGAGTAGGTGATATCTTTAGTGAATCAAACAAACAAAGAGCTTTCATGGATATAATTTCGCTTCTTCAGGCTTATGCACCAATATTTTACGGATAGTGCAGAAAAATTATAAATAATAGTCCCCAAAATTAATGCAGATGTCTGTGCCCACTCTGCTTGAAGTGAGTTCAAACAAAGACTGCAAACCACTCCAGGGGGAGGGTGTGGTCTCAAGCCCCATCTCTGGCAGTATGGTTCCAACCATTGCCAACGAATAGCTCATCAAGCCTGTTCTCCAGCATGATGCTTCTACCTCGGCATATTCCACACTTCTGGACATACTGTGTGACCATAAACAAAGGTAAATGCCTCTCAATTAGATCATCCTCAAAACTTTACTGTGAAGGCAAAAGAATCTCACGTACATTACCTTTAGTACAAACAGCAATGTATGAATAGATTTATACAGGTGAAGCATGGTAGGCTCCAGATATCCATATCATAATCTTTCAGCCACCAGCTAAACGTGAGTGACATTAAGGAATTTCAGCTAACAGGTAGCATCACCAACTCTTTTACACTCATTTATATATTTTTTAACCAGGTTGGGGGGAAAAAAGCTGTGTCATTGCCCTCCCAGCCCGGAAATAATGAGGCGAGACACAGGTTGTTGGGTTAAAACTTGGGCCACAACTTTATTAACTATTTAACTATCCCCCAAAATACACGGGGGGCTACCGTAGTGCAACATTCTTCAATGTCCGGATGATCTTAGATCTCGGAAGCTTCAAAGAGCAGGGCAAGTTCCTAATTCTGAATTGTGCTGTCCGCTGAACAGCACGCCTTCAGGTGCTCTGTAAAGGGGGTACTCCCCAACCGACACAACTCACCGAGCCTCATGACCCTAAATGGGCTTCTGGCTGGGAGGTCTTTCCCTGTAACACCACCTGTCACCTGATAGCTGATTGGCTCAAAATGACAGAGAGGTGGCATAATTTCGGCACCACGTGTCAACCATGAACTCCGCCCAACTTCTATCTTTGCACTACTCGAAGTTGCGACCAGTAAGGACTTTAACTAACAATTATTCATTATGACATTTAGATAACCACACCCATAAGTTAAGAATGAGATGGGCGAAAAAGCACCTGCACCCTTCGGCCAATTTGGATGCAGGCCAAAAATTCCCATCTGGCTCCAAAGACAACCAGCTAATCTCACTCTTAATCACAGGGCGGGTGGGCGGGATGCTCGCTCAAGCAGCAAAGAGGGCTGAGCCGGAGGTATGGAGTCTTCTTAAAGGCTCCGCTCCCCCTCTCATCAGAAAGCAGCATCACCCAAGTGTGACGCCACTTTCCGAGCGGGAGGGCAAAGTGTCCCTGCCATGATGACTCTGCACCATGGTGGAGCGAACAATCTTTAAGATGCCAGAATCTTTGACGGGAATTGCCATGCAATTTTGTCTTTATTTATTTTATTTATTTATTTATTTAACTTATATGCCGCCCACTCTACCCACAGGTCTCTGGGCGGCTTACAACAATTAAAATACAATAAAAATACAATAACAAGATAAAACAATTAAAATACAATTAAAATAGATACTCTAAAAATTGCCATCAGGACCCACAGTTGATATTATTTCAATTAAAAGCCTTCTGGAACAGGAAGGTTTTGACCTGGCGCCGAAATGTCATCAGCGTTGGCGCCAGACGAATCTCAGTCGGGAGGGCATTCCATAGTCTGGGGGCAGCTGCCGAAAAGGCCCTTTGTCTACAAGCCATCCCTCTTACCTCCTTGAGGGACGGCTCTTTCAAAAGGGCCCCCTGGCTAGATCTTAACTGCCGGGTAGGTTCATATGGAAGGAGGCGGTCCTTCGGGTATCCAGGGCCCAAGCCGTTTATATCTTCAAAGTATTTCTGCATTACAAAAACATAGAGCAGTTGGTGTTTGTCCCAGCCCTGAGTGCTTTTTCTTCAAGCAGGCTTTCCCTGAGGCTGCTTGACTGAGGTTTTTAAACGGATTGTTGTACCGTACTGCTCAGAATGTGTTTTGGTGCCACTTATGTTTTTTAGTATGGTATTTGTTTGATCCCTTTTAATGCTCATATACTCACTGTTATTAGTTTTAATATTGTCTTTTAATGATGTAAGCCAGCTTGGGTCTTTTTAAGGCGAAAGGAGGAGGAGTTTTTTTAAAAATAAATAAAATAAATAAATCTGGGATTTTCTAGCACTGGGTAATTCTATATGAGGAGAGTTTCTGTTGGAATTAAGGTGTAGTGTATGATACTTAAACTTCCTTTTAAAAAAGCCAGGAAATTCAATTCTTCAAAAGAAAAAAAAAACCCTCTGGTTTATGAACATGGGATATTGTGCTTCTCTGTCCACAACTCAAAATGCCAGGAAATGGCCTGATATTTTAGCACAATATCCACAATTGTCAAAACTAAGCCCTGGTACTGCTTTGTGTTTGGGTGAGAAATAGTTAATGAAATAAGGAGTCAGCTTCTGGAATTCTTCCATGCTTGGCGGCACTTTGTAAATGGTAGTGAGCACAAGAGGGTATCCTGTAGATCAGCCATTCTCAGTGGGGGGGGGCATATGGGGGGCCCTGGCACATTTGAAGGGGGCCAAAGACTGAAAAAAAATTATATTCTATTTTTCTATTTATCTGTTTGGATTGTATTCTTGTTTGACAGTGGCTTTGAAACCTGAGAAGGGCTCCTAAAAGCACCATGGCCAAAGAAATGTTAAGATTGGCTGCTGTAGATCATCTTGACTGCTGATACGTATTGGTGGTGTCAATCAGGCTGCCCTTTACTGTGTAAAGCTTGGCATCCCTCTTCTTGTTGACAATGTGTATCTGATATCAATGTGTGTCTGATATCACCGCAAATATCAAGCCATTTACTGGCATTCTGAATTGTAGATACAGGAGCACAATATCTCACATTCATAAACGGGAGGTTTTTCAAAGAAATGAATTGAACCTAAGTTCAGATAGCTCACAGATTACCAACTTCACGCACCTGTGCTAAGTAAACCAGGGCTCTTATCACAGTCATATAAAATATAAGAGCTTAATAAATGCTTCCAACAATATAAAAAGAAAAGTACTGTTTAGGAGCTGGTGGATAGGAATTTAGTTCTAAGTAATCATTATCATTACTGTTGTTCCTGTCACTGTTTAATGTATATGTCACTTATTGTAATAAAAATCTATAAGCAGTTGTGGCAGAAGAATACAATACAAGATAAAACAGTTTGCAGTTTCGAAATATCAAAATAAAAAAGGAAAGCGAGTGTGTGTGAAATCATGTCACCTAAAATATACAAATAGAAGTGAAATAACTACTACCAGGTAGAGAATGCCCTTCTTTCTTTCATTGTATCAGAAGCACCATAGTACAATCAATAAATATATCATATAATTTACAGCCAATAATAGGCAGTATGAAGAGCGTTTGGGGCAGCCAACACCAAATCTTCCACAGTATAAGTTGAGGAGCATAGAATACAGTGACATACTGTAGTTATGGGGTTGCCTGTTCTTCTCTGCACTCACAAATGACAGTGTTGGTGCAAATGCCCCAGTTGAGACTCATTCTTTCCAAGATTTTATAAAGATAACAAAATAGTGAGATGAGTCTGAAGTTTTTTGGGTCTGTGGGTTCTTTACCATGTTCCAAAATAGACTTTCTCCAAATTTTTGGAATCCTTAAGCGAGTATGGATAATGATTTTAAAAACTGAAGAGACATCATTACTGTGCCAAAATATTTTATCTGTGCTTATGTGGATGTCAACCATGCTTGCTGCTTTGTCATATTTTTTTTGCAGCTATCAAGAGTTTTTTTCCAATTGTTTAAGCTGAATGGTCTTCCAAGGTCATTGGTCTCCAGCTGCTTGTTTCTTTCAAGTTGAAGTTCTCATTTCCTATGCTGATGTTCCTATGGTGATATTCAGATCTGCCATTAAGGAGGAGTTGATGGGCTATTTGATGTGCTGAAATGTTTGCATGAGAAGGGCCTTTAGTTGGGTTGTTAAGCTGGTTTAATAATCTCCAGGCGTTTTGACTGTTTCTTGACATGTTTATTTTTTCCATGAGTTTTATCCAGTTCTCTCTTTTAGTTTCTGAGACAGAAGAAATTGATTGCTGCCCACCAATTGGTTTAATCACTCAAGGGATTTTGTTCAAATAGTAATTTTTTTAAAAAAATAAGAATTTTTTAAAAAACTAACAATTAACTATTATTCGTTTGGGTAACTATTTCCAGTGTTAGCCCTTGGGGGATAGCTGGAATGATCTTTTTTTTTTTTTTTTTTAATTATTATTATTATAACTCAAACAGACATACAAAACAAACACAGACATATACGCGGGGAGATAATTTCCATAAATCCATCTGGTATATAATTCTGACTACATAAACCGTATTACCCTACTAACATATTTAGGCCTTATCCATCTGGTATATAGTTCTGACTACATAAACCATATTACCCTACTAAACATATTTAAACCATTATTAAGATCAAAAAATGACTTCCTAGCTTTATAATAATTAACATACATACATTATCTAATATATAAACTTAGATCTATATTGATCTTATATTCAAACCATTCTTAACTGCATAGACAGACTATGATTCATATATTACTTGGTGTCTTTATGTTTCTAACTTATCATCAATAACTTCTAAACAATTATAATCAAAATATGTATTCTAATTTAAGCGTTATATGTACTTATCAACCATTTGAGACATTCAGCAAGTAACTTTCCAATTTTTGTTATATTTCTCAGCTCCATGTATAGACCAGGGATTTCTGATTACTTATAGCCTTGAAAATCTAGAATTCATTTCCTGCATTCTTTTTACCAGCTTTGAAGTGCCATCTATGAAATCTCTATAAATTCTTTCACCTGCATACCCCTCTATCCAATACTCATCATAAGCATTCCTAATTTCATCTTAAAGATTGCTTGTCCACCAAAAAACTCCAAGCCAGGTCAAACATTTCTCAGAGCTCTCCACTTTTGCAGATAAAAAGATATTGTATACCTAATCTTGTCTATATAATCACCATAATAATTCACACATATTTAATCTCTATATATGTACCATGGACACAAAAACATCTAATATTATTATTCTTCATCGACCTTTCTAAAATTCATAATTACATATGCTTGTCTACCATTGAGATTCCCACCTGGCCAAAATTGCTCATAATATAATTACTCATATTGCTTTATGTGTGACTATATATCTCTCAAACCAAAATTTTTTTATCATTTAATCAACAGGTTACTTTCTCCCTTTTTTTTTTTTTAATCATTTAATCAGCAGGTTACTTTCTCCCTTTTTATTTTTGCTTCTCAGCTCCAGTATCATATTTCCAAGATTCGTCTCTTGCTCCCTTTTTGCCAGTTTTAAAATGCCATCTATGAAATCTCTTTAAGGCATTTTCTATCCGATTTACTAATTTCCTCCCAATATAATCGATGTCTTGATTTTGAAGCAACGCAGATCTATCCGATCTCTGATCATAAATTTCTGCCCCTAAATTCACCCATGCCTTCCCTTTTACATTATTTTCAATCGAAATAATGTCAACATGCTTTTCCCCCTTATCTCCACCCCTCCTTTTCCCATCTTTAAAGATGTCATCAAGGAAAACAGTCTTTCTCTCCCTCTCTGGCGATAGCAGTCGTTCAGTGAATTCAATGTAATCAGTCGGTTTGTCTCCCATCTCCTGCTTCCCAAGAACAATAGTCTGTCCATCTGTCTCCGATGACGGCAGTTCAGTAAGTTCAGTGAAATTGGTCGGTTTGTCTCCTAT
This sequence comes from Intellagama lesueurii, assembly GCA_037013535.1. Taxonomy (NCBI): domain Eukaryota; kingdom Metazoa; phylum Chordata; class Lepidosauria; order Squamata; family Agamidae; genus Intellagama; species Intellagama lesueurii. The sequence goes on from JBAJHW010000001.1 coordinate 275,169,734, forward strand.
CTCTGTCTTAATATCCAAGCCAAGAAATGTTGTCTGAATTTCTGCTTTCATTTCTAAAATCTGAGTTCCGAGATGATTGATGAGATCGGATTGAAATTCCTGAAGACAGGCCTCCATTGTAAATTCCAATAATGAGTCTCACCCTCAATCTCCCATCCGTAACCATAAAAGTCAAACAGACTAATTGCTCAAATTCCCCTCATGGATCCTTGGTCAGCCCGAAATTCAAAGTCTTGCGGAGGACACTCTGGTCATAGAAATGACTATTTGATTTATAATCCACCTTTATGGCTCAGAGCAAAGTTCCATAGATTAAATTATTCAGAGATATTCAAGGTTCTCAAGCTTCTAATTTATAAAAAGCCAAATTCTTAGGGAGGGAGGGTTAAGGTGGAAAAGTTAGTTCCACTTTCTCAAGTCTCTCAGTTGTGACGCAGTAAAAAAAGACTCCAACATTGCCAAAGATTCTCTGCTGCTTAGAGATCTATCTTCACAATTAGCTTCCAAGAAAAAACAACAACATCTGATCTGTTACTTGCCATAAAAAATAGCCGTTCAACTTCTGTTCATGTAGTCGGATCATAAATCTTTGTATCTCCCCCTTCTCCGGGCAGCTACTCACCAATCATGGCGACTTCATGAGTCAGTTGCGATGAGGAAAAGAAACTCCCGAAAAAAGCAGATTGCAAGTCTGACTTCTCCGGCGTCTCCAGCTTCCCTGCTGCAAGCCCACTTCTCCTGTGGAAAACTTGCCCTCCCTTTCTCGGGGGGTCCGCTGACTCAGAATAAAACCCAGGGGTTCTCAGAGCCCTGAGAATTCCCCTGTTCTCGCTGCCCGTTGCTCCGCCCTCCTCGCTGGAATGATCTTTTTAATACTACATTGAACTGGTGATAGGCCTCTATTTATTTATTTATTTATTATTTGAATTTATATCCCTCACCATCTGGCAACCAGGCCACTCTGGGCAGCTAACAACAATGTAAGGGGAAAAAAATTAAAAACACGATAGAAATAAATTAATATTAATAAATAACAAATAGGGAAATTAAAACAGTGTTCAATATAATTTCATCCAATGTTGTACTCATTTTCTCCCAACTGTTTTTTTTAAATTATATTTCCTGCAGAATGGTATGTTTGATGTTTTGACTCCCTCCCACCTGCCCAAGTTGGCACATTATGGACTAGTGCTGTGCATTTGGAATTGAGGTACAGACTCATGTAGATGACATACACATCCTGAATTCAGATGCGTTTGAACCTTGGGCTCTTTTTGCCTCAATCAGGATCAAACACAGGTCATGAGCAGAGTTTTATGTATGATGCAGTTTAACCACTGCATCACGGGGCTCTTCCACATGTTCACCTATACTAATAACTTAAATTGGGGAAACAAAGAAATGCTTATTAGGTAGAACTGACAGATGTACTCAAAGATAACCTGATTTATTCATACTTGTTTAAACAATATATTTATACTCTGTTCTTCCCAATGGCTTCCCAGAAAGTCACCCATCTCTTTACACATAGCAGCTGACCTGGAATATGTGGTTTCGATCATTCTCTGGTTATATATTTAATAGGAAAAACAGAGAGAAGCCAGGAACTGCTTAACATAAAATAGTTAATTTTTTTTCAAGTTTAAAAGGGAAAAGAAACTAGATTTTATATCTACTTTTCCCTTGCTTCCATTTCTTAAAAAGGAGCACACTTCATTTCCGATCTTGTTAAACATCTAAAATGTGACAAATGGAACACTGATGAACAACGACATCAAATAATGACAGTGGTGTCAGATGAACAATGACAGATTTTTGCTGATTACTTTTCAAGGGCTTTCTATGAGCACTGATTTCCCAAAGCAGCCAGCGACTAAGATGTTGCTACAACACACCCTTTTTGTTGTACATTTAGTGGTGTGCTGCATATTGGAAGCCTCAGGCTCTATAGATAAGGCTATTGTGTGATCAGTCCTAAAAGCAGTGAGGCTATAGTTCTCAAATCACTTAGGGCATGATGATCCACCCCCAGAGAGAAATGAGATGGAGGTATCAGCATGGAGGAATCAAGAAAAGTTCCTAATGGCCCTGCTCCCCATGACCAGCCATGAGCATGAGTAACCTATGGGGTTCAACGGGAAAGCAGAGGGGTGGGAGATCTGCATTCTCAGTAATGCTAAGTAATGCCTGATATACTGCCATATCACATGTGCTGGAGTTTACCATGATACGGAGTGAGAGGAAATTCCATTGAACCCTCTACTGATCTCTCCATGCATGGATGAGTGCAACCATAAATTATGCTACGGCTTCTGAAGTGATCTTATTAATTTGGATGAGAGTCAGAAGCCTTCGTCATCAATTCTTTGGAAGCTGCTTCCACATGTAATAGCTTGTTAAAGCTGTACATGTGGACAGCAGTAGAATGATGTAAGTTCACTTAATATAGTTCCTATTCCTGACACAAAAAGGTGGGGTAGGGGCTGTGAAAGGGTATTCTCACTCCAAATATTTACAATGAACTCATTTAGACATAATGCTAAATTACAGCTTATTGCAACAGAAGCAAATCTAGGAGAGTATTTGGGTAGTATGTTTCCATCCCATCCTCTTTTTAGGGGGCATTTCTGGATTTTTTTTTCCTTCCAACTGACCTAGGACTACTACTACTTAGTTTTAAATCTGGTATGTCTGTACAAGCTGACACCAAACTATGATCTATGACCCTGGCTTGTTCAGATAAGCCATAGTTTATGTTAACAAGTAAGTGAGTTCCCATAATGGGAAGAAAAGGGAGAAATATGAGCACAGAGGCCAAAGACTAGCCCAAGCACATTCCCATGGCCCAACACTATGAATTGCATCTTAGAAATGTTACTATTTTTTGGATTATAACTCTGACTAAAATCTCCCAGCTAGTATGTTTTCCCAAGTTTTCTATAGGTGCTGCCAATGGCTTGTTTAGTGGGAAAGGACAGGGACAGGGTAAGGTAGGGGCTAACGTGGTTCCTTGCTTCTCTTTCCATCTTCTGAAACAGGCATTTGGTACTGTTTGTCAACAGTCAAACAGGATTGTCCATACAAATTTCCAGCTGTAGGATTAGACTTTTCAGAATGTTTTGCAGGGGTACATAGTTTTAACAAGCAGCAAATGACATCTCTCCTTTGATTAATCATAACAAATTACTAATTATGGTCAAATGCAACTCTTGGTCAAACTCATCTCTAGTTAAGATATGTTATTAGATAGTTGATGAGTGGACAACTTCTGAGGATGCAGCAGAGATTTGGTTCTCCCCTGGACCTTCTTGGTCTGTACCTCCTTTCCAATCTCCCCACTGCTGACAAAACCCATCCCTAATGTGTAATGATACAGGCACTACCCACCCCATCTCAATGAAATAACAAATCTTCAAGATATTCTATATGCTTCTTTTTCTAAGACAGGGAGAGAGAAGAAGAAGAAGAAAGACTAAGAGCATATTATGTGTGTGTGTGTGTGTGTGTTCTGTGCTGTCAGGTTGGAACCAATATAGAGTGACCCGAATAGGTCTTTCAAGGTATGTGAGATATTTAAGAAGTGGTTTTTACCAGATCCACTCTCCCAGTAAGTTTCTACAGCCAAGTGGGGATTTGAACCCTGTTCTTCAAAGTCTTAGTCTGTCACTCTATCCACTTACACCACACTGGGAATCCAAGGGCATTTTAACACATATAAAATTCAAAACCAAAGATAATGGAGACAATACACTTATAATATAAAGCTACTATAATATAAACCTACATCTCCCCAAACATACATTGAACTAAATCCTTAGGGAACACCAAAAATAATCAGTGACTTCAAAGCGATGCTCAAAATAAAATAAAATAAACTCACTATCTATATTACAACCTTTTCACAGACATGTTTTCAAATGTAAGTGTCAAAAGAAAGAAAGAATTTATCTTACTTAAAAATCATACTGGCACCAACCACGTGGTCAGTGCCGCTGTCATTTTTGACAATCCAGGTCATCTGTTTGGTGTATGGAGGGGCTGATTCCCAATGCCTCCTTTTGTCTTCTCCCTAATATGCAATCAGCAGGATCAAAGCTGACAGTTCAGATCTGGTGTTTAGCAGGAGGGATCTTCATGTTCAGGAGTGTGAGTGCAATGCACTGCTGAGCTCCCTGGCTCCGGGCCCTTGTGCGTTCTATATGCTCTGCAGAAATGCTAAAGATGAACCACAGCAAAGCATAGGGCTGGCACAGTAAACCCCTTAGGACTCTTATAAAAGCACAAGAAGGCATATGCCTTGCTTTTGTGAAAATGCCAGATATGTCACAAACAGACAGACAGTAGCTACACCTTTTCATGCAAAACCACAAAGAGGGCTTTTCAGCATCTGTTTCCCACTGGGAGCCCAGGTCTTACTCTGCATCACAAGCTCAGATTAAAATTCCTTAGGGAAACTCTCTTCCTGTACCTGATATGGATTTGAAATTTGTCCCAGATAGAGAAGTGAATGTGTCATATGTTGGATAGTGTTTGCCATCAAACCCATGAAATCTAAGAGTTCACATTATCAGGTCAACTGCACTATACTCTCTTCTATTTCAGCTTTCCTCTTTCCTCTGTTTGATTGCATTGCTTTGGATCAGAAGGTGAATGGTGTAAATGATATTCAGTTCTTCAGAAAAAACCCTCCAGTTTATGAATGTGGAATATTGTGCTTCTGTACCTACGATTCAAAAAGCCAGGAAATAGCCCAATACTGCTGCAAAATATTATGCCCGCATTGCCAGCACGAAAAAGCATGCCAAGCTTTACATAGCAAAAGTCAGCCTGAATGTTGACAACACCAATGGCAGCAGTCAAGATGGTCTACAGGATACCTCTTCTGCTCACTTTCAACTACTTGTTGAAAAACAGCCCTGACAATTGCTATGAGTTTGGGTGAGAAGTGGTGAACTGATGAACAAAGTAGTCAGCTTCTGGGATTTTCCCTTGCGTGGAATCACTTTGTGTATGGTAGTAGTGCTGGAGGACTCCTGTTCAACACCTTGACCATTAGCCTCTCAGAGTTCCAAGAATCCGCATACTATTGCACATATAACATGAAAACCCTGAAAGAGGCTGTCCAGAATTTTGTGGTCTGGTACCACCAGTGTGCTGATGACACCTAACTCCATCTGCCTTTTAAGACCTTCCAGACATTTTAAAATCTTTGGACATGCACAGATGAAATGTGACACAGTTTCATCTTTTTCTTGGCAGAGTCTTCATTTGCTACCTTTAGCACTCATTCCTCGAATCTTAGATTTCATCACATGTGTTTCGAGTACTTGTTCTTGTGCAGCAAAAATCAAGCCTTCCGTTTCTTTCTTAATGGTCACCAGTTCTAGCCATGCCCATATTGAATTATTATCATGCTTTCCATCAATATTTCTCAAGTGTTGTCCATTTGGTGGTTTATTTTTCCAACTGTTTAATTTATTTTCAAATTGTTATTTCTTATATTCAGCCTTTGTTTCTGTTGTTTTTAAAATATTCTCCATTTGCACCTCTTTCAATAACTTTTCTCTACTTCTAATGATATAATAATTTAGGCTTATTTTTTTCCTCCTCTGGCAACTGCTGTATTTGTAGTAATCCACGGCCTCCAATTTTTTGTGGGAAATATAATCTGTCCACATCACTTTTGGGATGTAGGGTGTGATGCATGTTCATTAGTTTCTGTGTTTTTCAATCCAATTCTTCTAATTCATTTTGAGTCCAATCTGTTGTTGTTGTTGTTGTTGTTAAACCTCTATGCCGCCCACCTGGCTACCAGGAGCACTCTGGGCAGTTCACAACATGATAAAACAGACAATACTTTAAAAAGCATGATACATAAGTTATACAAAGACCAAAATTAAACTTGCTGGTTCACACACACAAATCAAAATAACTAAAACTAATTTAAAAGGCAAGATGGCGGGACAGATGATATAAGTGCTGAAAATGCCTCTATGCTGTGATGATGTGATATCTGGGAAAGCCTATCTTAACACCCATATCTTCAAGGATCATTTGAAAATTCCCAGTGAAGGGGCCAGGCAGATTTTGGGAGGGAGATTATTCCAGAAGAGGGAGGCAACTGCCGAGAAGGCCTGGTTTCTAGCCTTCACTTTCCAGGCCTCTCTTGGGGTCAGTGACCTCAACCGCTCAGCCTGGGAAGACTTGTAGATCCCTGTTTGCTGTGCTTCCATAAAATATATTTCAAAAGAGAGAATGCATTCCCAGGTCATGTTTGCTTACCACTTCAAGGTGATTGTTACTGATTTCATAATAAGAACTTTAAATTGCACATTGCCTGTACACACGCTGGCTGTTGCTGCAGATGAAAAGCTGCCTGTCTAGGGAGGTGGGATTCCATGTCAGCCTGAGATGTTTGAACCAAAGCCTTAGTGAGGACCAAAAATAATCAGTGACTAGAAAGTGATACTGAATAGTTCAACTTAAAAATGAAATGTTTTCCTCTGAAGTCCTAAATTGCTCTGGTTATCTGGCTCTTCTGTTCATTTCCCCAATTTCTGGCAGACATATTGAGTAAGCTAATGGCTAGAATCCTGTTAGTGATTTATAGGGATGAATTATTTCATAGCTAAATGAAAGAGTCATGTAGCTTCTTTCAGCAATTGTAAAGAGAGCTTCTTAAACACAAATGATCCATGTGTACAAAAGAGGGCTGCATGAAAGTTTCATGGTGGCTTTTTTGTGTTTCTTCTTTTGCATAATCTTTCAGTGGTCTTTATCTGACAAATTGCTTGTGAAATTTTTCAGCCAATAGCATTATGAGAGCTGTTCACAGCAAATCAGAACTTCTGGGGTGAGCAGAAATTTTGAATCTGCCCAAGGGCCTGGAATCCACTAAAGAGGGGTCTTTGCCTCCGTCGTTCAGTGTAAGATGACTGTGTGTTGAAGTCCTGCTGCCCTCCATCTTGGATCGCTGTCTGTTCTCTTGCCCACCTTTGCCTTTTGTCCTGTTTAGTTTTTGGAGATTTCTCCCATTTCTTTGGGTTATTTTTGACACTGCCAGACAGCCTGCCTGTGGCAGCGTTATTTTTTTGGGTCCTTTCCTTTTTTGGATTATTTTTCTGCTACCTGGCCAGCCTGCTGCTGCCTGCTAAACTCAAAGAAAATATAAAGTAGTAGATGGGAATCTTCTCATATTCTAGTAGGGTTTTGGGGGGCAGGGGGGGCTTTGATTGTATATTTTGCCATTATTTCCTTGCTCACTTTTCTTGGAGAGAAGGGGCTGTGGGTTTTTTTTAAAGTGGGTTTTTCCTTCTGTGTGTGTGTGTGTGTGTGTGTGTGTGTGTGTGTGCTGCCTTCCTATTTTAACTGATGTTATTATATTAAAGATATATATTGGGAATGGTGGTTTGGGGAACTATTTTGCTTGCTTCTTGGTGGTGGGCTTTGTACCACTGGGCTGGTACTCATTGGTTGGGCACAGCCTGGGATATTTCTGTCTTCTTGTTTTTGGTGTTGGGTTTTTCTGGGTTGCTTTGGTGAGTGGTTGTCTTTGTGTGCCAGGCAGCCAGCACCTGCCTGCCTGACTGCTTCCTTGCATTTTTTTCTATTGTGTTGCTGAGGCCCAGAGGATTTGTTGTGGTGGGTTTGAACTCACACTGTTCTTTTATCTTTCTATTTTTTGGGTGCTTTGCTACTTGTTGAATTGATTTGATGAATGACTGAGGTAGTTTTTCCTCTGTGCATAGGACTGGTAGCAGTGTGGCATCTTGGCTGCAGGAGCTTTTCTATGTGTCCTCTGGTGCTTATGGTGATGACAATATGCTGTGATAATATGTAAACTATATAGATAAATTTATAAACTAGTGCCTGAATAGTATGATGATGATTTGCCTTTCTCATCTATTGCCTGATGATGAGTATGGTAATATACGTATACTTGTGCTTACATATATCTGAAGATGATTTTTCTTTCTTATCAACCATTGCCCACTTTTGGAGTAGACTGAGTCTCTGTTGTTTTGCCTCTCTGCTTTTTTAAGAGTAGTTTTGAAAGATTTTAAGAGCTTTTTGAGTTCCAGAAAACACAAACTCAAAATGGTCAAAATGAATGATCTGAAAGAGGCTTTCCTTTTTGTGTAAAAATGAAAGGACTGGAACATGAAAAATATAAAAATGGAGTAGCTCCTGCTGAAAGAACCCAAAATGAAAGAAATATAAATATTTTTACCATGGACATCCCTAGTTATTTAAGCACACATAAGGAGTAAATCTTGGTAGCAAATTGTCATTTAGCAAAATACAGTATTTCTTTTTCCCTTCCCCTTTATTAATAAAAAATTAATGTTCTTTCCCCCTTCCCTTTTATTAATAAAAAATTCTGAAAGATATCTGTCCTATTATGCCTTCATTTGCTGCAGTATTCTTTGAATATAATTGTTCAATTACTTCTTGAAATATTTGCCAAGACCATTTCCATTTTAAATGTTGGCCGTTCGACCGAATCAAATGCCTTGAAACTATCTAATGAAATTACACCTGCCTTAAGCTTTTGTTTATGCAAGTTTATCACTTTTAACATGCTCCTAGTAAGGTCAGCCATTTGTCTTCCAGGCATAAAACCCATTTGATCTGTTTTAATATATTCAATAATAAAACTATTCATTCTCTTTTTCAATATCACCATTAGAGATTGGGGCTTCGTGCTCTGTACGAAGCACAAAGCACCACTGCCCAGGTATTCCTAATTCCTCTCCTCCCTTTCCACAGCCACCCGGTCCATTTACCAGGCTCCATATGCAGCCACCTACATTGGTGGTGCACCAACCAATGCTGGAGCCCAACCAGCCTGGCCCCACCTCCTCAGGCAGCAGACCACTCCTCAGGTGCGTGGGGAGACTCTTCCTTCTGTATCCCAATGGGGATCCATAGGGTCTTTATTCTTTTAAAAATTAAATTAATGATTGATTATTTCCAGGATAATAGTCTCTTCTCTCCCTCCATTATATTGTTTTAAAAAGACTTTAGTTTCAGTACCAACATTTTCCTAAAGGTTTTGTAATACTCTGGTCCAACATTCCCTCTAAGTTTCTGTTCCACTGCGCAGGAGCCTTGCTCCGTGTGCACAGAAGGGGGAGGGGCTTCATTTGAAAGGGAAGTAACCAGGCGGAGGGCGGAGCAACGGGCAGCGAGAACAGGGGAATTCTCAGGGCTCTGAGAACCCCTGGGTTTTATTCTGAGTCAGCGGACCCCCCGAGAAAGGGAGGGCAAGTTTTCCACAGGAGAAGTGGGCTTGCAGCAGGGAAGCTGGAGACGCCGGAGAATTCAGACTTGCAATCTGCTTTTTTCGGGAGTTTCTTTTCCTCATCGCAACTGACTCATGAAGTCGCCATGATGAATTGGTGAGTAGCTGCCCGGAGAAGGGGGAGATATAAAGATTTATGATCCGACTACATGAACAGAAGTTGAACGGCTATTTTTTATGGCAAGTAACAGATCAGATGTTGTTGTTTTTTCTTGGAAGCTAATTGTGAAGATAGATCTCTAAGCAGCAGAGAATCTTTGGCAATGTTGGAGTCTTTTTTTACTGCGTCACAACTGAGAGACTTGAGAAAGTGAAACTAACTTTTCCACCTTAACCCTCCCTCCCTAAGAATTTGGCTTTTTATAAATTAGAAGCTTGAGAACCTTGAATATCTCTGAATAATTTAATCTATGGAACTTTGCTCTGAGCCATAAAGGTGGATTATAAATCAAATAGTCATTTTTATGACCAGAGTGTCCTCCGCAAGACTTTGAATTTCGGGCTGACCAAGGATCCATGAGGGGAATTTGAGCAATTAGTCTGTTTGACTTTTATGGTTACGGATGGGAGATTGAGGGTGAGACTCATTATTGGAATTTACAATGGAGGCCTGTCTTCAGGAATTTCAATCCGATCTCATCAATCATCTCAGAACTCAGATTTTAGAAATGAAAGCAGAAATTCAGACAACATTTCTTGGCTTGGATATTAAGACAGAGATAGGAGACAAACCGACCAATTTCACTGAACTTACTGAACTGCCGTCATCGGAGACAGATGGACAGACTATTGTTCTTGGGAAGCAGGAGATGGGAGACAAACCGACTGATTACATTGAATTCACTGAACGACCGCTATCGCCAGAGAGGGAGAGAAAGACTGTTTTCCTTGATGACATCTTTAAAGATGGGAAAAGGAGGGGTGGAGATAAGGGGGGAAAGCATGTTGACATTATTTCGATTGAAAATAATGTAAAAGGGAAGGCATGGGTGAATTTAGGGGCAGAAATTTATGATCAGAGATCGGATAGATCTGCGTTGCTTCAAAATCAAGACATCGATTATATTGGGAGGAAATTAGTAAATCGGATAGAAAATGCCTTAAAGAGATTTCATAGATGGCATTTTAAAACTGGCAAAAAGGGAGCAAGAGACGAATCTTGGAAATATGATACTGGAGCTGAGAAGCAAAAATAAAAAGGGAGAAAGTAACCTGCTGATTAAATGATTAAAAAAAAAAGGGGAGAAAGTAACCTGTTGATTAAATGATAAAAAAATTTTGGTTTGAGAGATATATAGTCACACATAAAGCAATATGAGTAATTATATTATGAGCAATTTTGGCCAGGTGGGAATCTCAATGGTAGACAAGCATATGTAATTATGAATTTTAGAAAGCTCGATGAAGAATAATAATATTAGATGTTTTTGTGTCCATGGTACATATATAGAGATTAAATATGTGTGAATTATTATGGTGATTATATAGACAAGATTAGGTATACAATATCTTTTTATCTGCAAAAGTGGAGATCTCTGAGAAATGTTTGACCTGGCTTGGAGTTTTTTGGTGGACAAGCAATCTTTAAGATGAAATTAGGAATGCTTATGATGAGTATTGGATAGAGGGGTATGCAGGTGAAAGAATTTATAGAGATTTCATAGATGGCACTTCAAAGCTGGTAAAAAGAATGCAGGAAATGAATTCTAGATTTTCAAGGCTATAAGTAATCAGAAATCCCTGGTCTATACATGGAGCTGAGAAATATAACAAAAATTGGAAAGTTACTTGCTGAATGTCTCAAATGGTTGATAAGTACATATAACGCTTAAATTAGAATACATATTTTGATTATAATTGTTTAGAAGTTATTGATGATAAGTTAGAAACATAAAGACACCAAGTAATATATGAATCATAGTCTGTCTATGCAGTTAAGAATGGTTTGAATATAAGATCAATATAGATCTAAGTTTATATATTAGATAATGTATGTATGTTAATTATTATAAAGCTAGGAAGTCATTTTTTGATCTTAATAATGGTTTAAATATGTTTAGTAGGGTAATATGGTTTATGTAGTCAGAATTATATACCAGATGGATAAGGCCTAAATATGTTAGTAGGGTAATATGGTTTATGTAGTCAGAATTATATACCAGATGGATATATGGAAATTATCTCCCCGCGTATATGTCTGTGTTTGTTTTGTATGTCTGTTTGAGTTATAATAATAATAAAAAAAATATGAAAAAAAAAAAAAAAGAAAGGGAAGTAACCAAACTGGCTGCCCATGCATAACCCCAATGGAGTTCTGGGTGAGTGTGTGCACACGCAGCTTAGGGAGAACCTTGCTCTGGTCCAAATCCATCATTTCCTGGTGTCTTACTTATTTTTAAATTCTTGACTATTTCCTCAACCTCATCTTTCTTCATTGACTGCTCTCTTCTAGCTCTATCGATTTCTTGAATTCTACTCACTACATTATTTTCTGTATAGTACTCAACTGTCTTTTATCCTCAACCTTTTTTGTATGTTTTTCTTGCTTTATAAAAGTTATGATTCCCTAATACCAATTCCTCTATTTAAGATTTCATAATATCCCAAATATTACTCTGATAACAGTTTTATCTTTCATTAATGTCCCATATTTCAGTCATCTCTTTTTCTATTTTATCCATTAACTTCTTTTGCTCAGGAATACTAGTATGTAATCTCCATCATACCTACTCTTTAAATAAAATTCTAGCCAATATCTGTAGTCAAACAATGGGGAGGAGGGGTAGAGCGAGAGAAAAACTGTACATAGCTCTCACATCAGCAGCCACACGCAACCACCCAATCATCTCATCTCCATTTCTTACTCTGTAAATCTTATTCCCCTACTACCTTATGTCATCCAAAAGCTATTTAATTTTTTATTACTAAGTTTATCTTACTACTAACTTTTGCTTCCCCTTCTACCCCAAACCTCTACATGTAATGTCCCCCTCTTATCTGTACTTTACCCTATTTTAATGCTCACACTTCCAATCTAACTTTAGATCTAGCTAAAGTGATAGATAGATAGATAGATAGATAGATAGATAGATAGATAGATAGATAGATAGATAGATAGATAGATAGATAGATAGATAGATAGATAGATAGATAGATAGATAGATAGATGCTTTTACCGTGTTTCCCCGAAAATAAGTCAGGGTCTTATATTAATTTTTTGCTCCAAAAAACACATTAGGGTTTATTTTCAGGGGATGTTTTATTTTACAGTCATGTCATCTTCTTCTGGTTGCTGCACAATGGTGGAGGGCAGGGTTTCACTTAACTGGGGCTTATTTTTGGGGTAGGGCTTATATTACGAACATCCTGAAAAATCATACTAGGGCTTATTTTCAGGTTAGGTCTTATTTTCGTGGAAACAGGGTAGGACAACTGCACTACTAAAAAATAGCTTATTTATCTGCCATGTACACGTTTACCCTCAGCCCTTTTTAAAGGTTATACCACCTCAGTGCTACAGTCTAACTATTCCTTCCTTAGCCTGTTTTATAGAGTTACTTCCTACCCTATACTTTAATGCTTCCCTTACCTAGTCTCTTCCCTCTCCTCTTCCTTACATCAAATGACCTCTATTTTTTTAATAATATTTTTATTTCATACATGCAAACATACAAAACAGAGAACTAAAACCAAACATAAATAAACAGTAACAACAACAAAACATCAAAACTAAACATCCATACTACACATATAGATCAGAAATTTCACCATCGTCTGGACATCTAAATATCATCAAAGGATTCTAGTGAGCACTGATTCCCCTAAGTTCCTGTCTTTTCCTGGGCCCAATTATATATCAGCTTCCAGCTTTCCTTTACAAAATGTCTCGGTTGATCCCGTAGTGCCTCTGAAAGCATATCTAGTTCTGCAATATCCAGTAGCTTCTTTAATAGCTCATCCACCCATGGTGTTTCTCCACTCTTCCATTTTTGGGCCCAGAGTAACCTAGCTGCAGTAAATATATACAGTAAACTATGTTTTATTTTCTTGTCAATGATTTCTGGCATTATATTCAATAATAACATTTCAGGTTTAAAATTTAATTTTTGCTGAACAATTTCTTTTGACATTTCCCAAACCTGTAACTAATTTATTTATTTTTTTGCTTTTTCGCATGACCACCATACATGATAATAAGTCCCTGGATTTACATTTCCAACAAACATTACTGATCCCTTCTGACATTTTTGCCAATTTTAGCGGAGTAAAATGCCATCTATGAAACATTTTAAGGATGTTTTCTCTAAGATTAACTGGTTTAATCATTTTATAGTTGTCTTTCCACATTTTTGTCCAGTCATCAATATCAATATTATAGCCAAAGTTTTCTGCCCATTTTACCATCGCCTCCTTTACCCTATCATCCTCTAGATCAGCGATCCCCAACCTTTTTCAGTCCGTGGACCAGCTGGGGAAGGCGGGGGACTCCCCGTGCTCACACGCATGCGCAAACAAGCTCTCTCTCTCTCTCGCACGAGCGTGCACGCCTGTGCGAGCGCCATGCTGCCGTTTGTGCATGCGCAAACGGCGGTGCAGCGCTTGTCTGGGCGCGCTTGCACTCATGCACATGTGCAAACGGTAGCGCAGTGCTCGCATGGGCATGCTGGAGCGCGCGTGCAGGCGCAAACGGGCTGTGCGGGGGTGAGTGTGTGCGGGGGGAAGGTCTGTCTCGGCAGCCCAGTCCAGCTCAGGCCACAGACCGGCACAGGACCACAGACCGGGGGTTGGGGACCTCTGCTCTAGATCATACTCTAATAGATATGTATACATTTTTTGATTATTTTCTCTTTCGTATAAATCCATAATTCACCCACCTGAACTTTCCCCTCAAAAAAGCCCATATTTTTGTCCTTTTTATATCTTGATTCTAGTTTCAGCATTGACCACCAGTCTGTCGCTAGACCCAGTTTCTCTAGGTCTTGTTTATCTTTCATAGTTTGATCTTTAGTTAACAAATCTTTATACGTGAGTAAGACTCCCTTCTGATTCAATACTTCCAATGTAAATGACTCTATTGGTGCTACCCATATTGGAATTTTCTTATCAGTTTGCAATTGGAATTTTTTGCCATTCTAGACATAACACTTTCCTCACAATATGTTCTGAGAAATGTGTCTGTTCTTTGAATTTTCCATACCATAGATATGATTGCCAGCCCATTTTTAAATCATGACCTTCCAGTTTCAACAGCCTTTGATTTTCTAATGTTATCCATTCTTTTATCCAGACCATAGAACATGCCTTATAATATAATGGCCAATTCAGCAGTCATTAAATGACCTCTATTGATGGACATAACAATGAAACTTACAAACAATAATTTATCAGTTCATATGCCTTTTCCCTTCCTCCATTCCCTTTTAATATGGAGCTCCCCTAGAAATCCCACTATTGTAGCAAATTTATTATCAACCAGTTCTCCAACTTATACCACCACCATACTTATCTAATAAAAATATATAACCCACCCACCCCCATCAACAATGTCTTCATTGATTCTTTTTAAAATCTTCATAATGATGTCCGGGTGCCACTTTTTCCCAGTGTCTTAAAACCTTGATGCTAACCCCTTGGGCACTTTGAAAGTTTGGTTGTTTCTGTCTGAAATAGCTGAAGAGCCAGACAATTCTCCTTCTCGTTCTACTCCCTCTCGTTCTCCTTGAATTTTTGAGTCTGATATGAAAGACCAGCAATTGCTTCTCTAAATTAGCTCTCCCATTGTTGCTCATCCACCAGACCCCATTCATGGAGATAATTTAAACCTTGTGCAGAAAACTCTCAAGAAAATTGCGAAGCCCCCAAATTATATTATGCCAGTGATCCCCAATCTTGGGTAATCCAGGTGTTCTTGGACTGTAACTCCCAGAAATGCTAGCCAGCATAGCTGGTGGTGAAGGCTTCTGGGACTTTCCAAGAACATCTGGGTTGCCCAAGACTGGGAGCCGCTGCTTTAGGGCATTCTTTGCAAGAATCGTGGCAATCAGTTTCATGTTTCTTCACCAGATCACAGTTTGATAACAAAGGCCAGAGTACACCTCCACTGAGGTTCTATGATAAGATGATTTGCTCTTATCTTTCTCTGACCACTTTAATAAACATTTATTTCTTATAAAAAATTATAAAGCAACCCACAATATCTCTGGAAACCATCCATCCTCCACCTTTTCATCCTCGTGTGTCTGTTCCTCACAACCAAAGGTGAAGAACCACAAAACTATCCTCTTCACCCTACAAAAAGGCAAGATATTTTGTGGCACCTCTGAAAGAAGAACAGGCAGAAAGAAGAATGAAAACATGGAGAATGGTTTTTAGAACAGATGGAGTGAAAATACAGAAATAATGTAACACAATAATGCCAATTGCACAAAGCAATGGTGCCTGCTCCTTTGTTGCATGAATTTTCAAGATCAGAATCCCCAGAGCAGTTGTTTATGTGTCTTTGAATTGTTAGCCAGTGTTTTTGCACTTGCTCTGTGTTTGTGTGTGTGCTTTGCTTCTCAGAGAGAAAGAAAATGAGTTTTGTGCATAGACAATTTGTACAAGTTATAGAGACATTAAAGAGAAAAAAAGCACTGTTCCTTGTCTCTTTGTCACCTGGAAGCAAGGAATGTCATGTAGCTTTAGAATTCCTTGTTGAGGAATACTGTGAGGTTGAAATAGACAACATTAAAAGAATAAAGAATTTAGCTGGTATTCTTCACAGTCCCACAACTGAGAGGAGCACTGCCTCTGATACTTCAGGTTATATACAGGCACTATAAAATTATTAGACAGCACTTTTCCTCCCAGCATTTCTCCAACCCCTGGCCTCACTCTGCCTCAAGCCACTCGCCCTCCTCTGACATCACCTAGCCCAGGGATGGCCAACTTCTAGCACATGCCCGCCCAAGGACCTTGGAAGGCCACAATAACTCCCTTGCCCTCTTATTCCAAAAACATTTTCCTGTTTTTAAAAAACTGAAAAAGAAACCAATCTTATCAGAATGTGTTTTCAGTTTGAGGGATGTGAGGGGCAGGGTGCTGGGGGGAGCACAACATGGCGAGAGTGCCCCCTCCGGGGGGGGGCTGGATTTGGACCTCTGTCAGGGCCACAAAGTGCCTGCTCTCTGGTCTAGCCTAACCTCCCCCCTAGACATCCACGTCTCCTTCTGCATGTGAGAAGAGGCACTTCTTTCCTACCCTCCCTTTGCTGTGTTTTGTCAACACTGTGCAGTGCAACATTTACCTTGGCCCAGAAAATGCCTGGAGTTTAGGGAAGGTTATTATTCCTCTCTCTCTCTCTGGTTTTTTTTTAAAAAAGAAATGATTCCTTTCCTAGCTAAAATTGTGTGAATAGAGCATTCTTTCTCTCTTTCTCTCTCTCCCACGGTGTGTGTGTGTGTGTGTGTGTGTCTGTGTGTGTCTGTCTGTCTGTCTGTGTGTGCATTGTGCACAGTGTGGATCCACATTTGTTGTCATAACATGTGATCGAAAGTGCACAATATGCCTCTTTAAACATGTGGTAGGGCAGACTTTGGTTCACAGCTCTCCCTCTCCATGGAGATATTCTAAACAGGATATCAATGTCTCTAAAAAGACAAGTCATTGCTCCTTTTCTTTCTTTCTTTCTTTCTTTCTTTCTTTCTTTCTTTCTTTCTTTCTTTCTTTCTTTCTTTCTTTCTTTCCATTGTTATTCCTCAGCCAGTTTAAGTTTCTTAGCCCAAGGAGGGTGGATCCCTCACTTTTAAAAGTTTAATCTACCTTTGTAACACAACCTAAAAAGAAGGGGAAATTAAACAGCTGCTTGTTCCAGAAGAAAGAGCCTACTTTATTTATCACTCAGTCCTACTTTACCTCCAGTGACCTAATTACATCCCACACCAGGAGAATGCTGGGGAACCACTGAAGGAGCGCTTCTGCCACCTACTGGCTGTTAATTGCTGACGAGTGACGACTGAATGTCAGATCCTTGAAATTTTATATTTTAATATGTCTGGCACACAAGTGTAGGTGACCTTCCCCAGTGTGCTTACGTGAAGGCTGAGGTTATCTGCATTTTACAATCCTCTGCCCTTTCATAGGCTCAGCAAAAATACTTTGCCCAGTGATATTTTTAAAGTGAGAGCAAAATCCATTCCTCTGGGAGGTAAATGAGCATGTAAAGTATATCACCACAGTGCTATTGCATTTTAAACAAGCGACAGTATTTGAAGGCAGTGGGGTGGGGAGAGATCTTTAAGCCCACTGGAAATATTAGGACAAGTCTGAACACAAAATTTAATGCAGAAGCTGGAGGGAAATATTTTTGAAAGAAACCTAAGAGATTTGACTGTATAAGTTCCTGAAGACTTTAAAAAGAAATCTTAGCTGTAGAATACAAAACGAGCTGTACTATAATATCCTTACCTGACTGCGGCTATGTGATCTCCAGAAGGAATGAATATGATCATTACCTTTTTTTTCCAAGAACTTCCTGGCAGTGAGATGAGCTATAGTTGATGTGAGAAATGTTTTATTAAAGGAATGACTGGACTTTCATTTTGTGTCCCAAATAATACTGTGGTCAAATGTCAAAGTCAAATCATTTCATAGACTGTTAGGACTGGCATGCTTTTGTTAGCACTTGGAATAAAGAATTTGGCTAGGGATAAGGAGAAGGAGGTTAAATTAATCTTGCTGAATAATTAAAGATATGTAAAAGCTTGAAATCAAGGACTCAGAAGCTCATGTCACATGTGCTGTATTTCATGTTTCATGATTCTGAGGAGATGAATAATTTTTTTCATTGACAGAATAAGCAGTGTCAGAGGAACCTCACCTGGTCTGATTCCTGTACTTCCTAAGAAGCTTAATTACTGGAAAATGCAATCATCCCTATGAAGTCTTGAATTTCTTGACAGCAAGAAATTTACAACAATTCTGGCATTTTATGTTGCATCTCAAAACCTATTTGATGCCTTTGACTAACAATCAAATTCTACCCTCATTTCCATCATTTATTTGTAAAACCTGCTACTTACCAAGATTATTTGTTATGTGTCCATTACATTCTTGATCCAAATGACAGGTATATCCCAGGAAATCTGACTGACAAATCTAAAATATTTGCTAAAATGGGGTTGGTTTTGTGTGAACAGGGTACTCACAACTTGAGAAGCCATATTTTTAAGCTTCACCATACCCTTACCTCCCGGTACGTCTGGTATGTGTGGGCTAATATGAAAAATAGGCAGGTGGATATAAAAATGCAACCTATCTGTGAGTAATCTTAACTAACAAGGAACATAGTCATCTGATTTTTTAAAATGCAATGAAATAATGCATTGTTCTCAAGAAAGATTGTAAGTACTTTAGTCATCCATGTGAGTCCTGTTCAAATATTCTTTGTGTGCACTTGAGGAGCGAGGAAGGATATGCGGCAAGTCCTACCCCCTCCTACATATCAGTTTTCCTTAAATTACAGACATCCATGAGCAGAAGGGCAAACTACTGAAAGAAGGCTTGAGAGCAAAATACAAGGGTTTTTTAGAAAAAAAATTGCCACAAAGTTTCCACAAAAAATGGCCAAAATGTGGGAAATACACAACTCTCACTTTCTCCAGGGGTAAAAATTTCCATTCTCATATGTGAAAATGAAATAAGTAAAGATATAACTCTCTTATAATGTCCATCAGGTTAAATTGTTGATCCAGGGTGCTGGTAGAATCCAGGCTATAAAAAGGTGCTAATCTACAGTTGTCTCAAACAGAACTTGAAAAGTTAATCTTTTTACTACAACTCCCAGGAATTCACAGCAGGCTGTTGGCCAAAAAAATGAGCTTTCCAAACCACACGCACACATAAAGCAAAACTAAACCCAACTCACGTGGAGTTGCTCTGTGCACCGGTTCCAGATCAATTCCAATTCCAATTCCAATTGTGGTGGATTGGAGTATTTTCATTGATTTGGGGGTGCCCCAAGTCAAGGCATGCACTCCGGGTCTGTTTTCCAAAGCAGATTAGGCTTCCTGAGTTTCTCTGGAAAAATCTGGCATTTATAGTTGCACAGAAGTGATGAAAGGGGAAAGGAAGTAGCAACACCATATAAAGGAGACAGTGAGCTGGTGCCTGATGACAAGAAGGGAAGAATAAAAGCTTCATCTTCACTGAAGATCAAAGATTTCTCCCACACTGTCCTATTGCTCAATGTGTAGGAAGAGTTTGTGATTCATATTCCTTTGCCCATCACATGTCCTTCTATATTCCACATAATCAATTAAATAACTTAACATAGGGACTATGTTGCTACAGCATATCACTATTTGTTTGCATTTTTCCTAAAATAATCTACTCCCAAGACTCTGTGTATGTGTTTTGGGTGTTTGTGTCACATGCAAGAGTTGAGGGGTTGGGTTCAGTTACTTTAATCCAAACATGTATGCCTCTTCCCTCCTCTTATTTCCTTTTGCATCATTTTTTTTTTTCTGGTGCTGAACTCCATTGCTCCCTGCCTCAACAATACACCTGCTTGGTGCCAACATACTGCATACTGGTTGCCTGCATCTTATTTTGGTTTTGTGGTCTATAGGAGGGTGGCAGAGGGCCTGCACTGCTCTGTGCAACAAACATTTCACCAGTTTTTCATTTTGAAATGGAGGAATTTTAACCCTCACTAGAGGAACTTTTTAAAGAAGCACATTGTAGAACCACTAACGCAACACAACTGCCTGTTACTAGTTCATCTGAAGTAGCAACTTGACACAGTGTTGACCAACCTGGACAATCACCTTCTTCTCCTACTTAGAGATAGCAGTTGTTGTTTTTTCCACCAGTATACCACTCCAGTATGATCAGACCAAGATTAGAAAGGCTCCCTCCCTCCCCCCCCCTCTCTCTCTCTTTCTTTCTTTCTTTTTTTGGCATGTCCTGACCGATTTGATCACTTTGTCAGGTTCTGACACTGGCCACCAAACAATTCATCTGGGAAGCGGAAATGAGGGACAGTGTAGGTAGGTTGTTTGGTTTGCTGCACTCTAGGGTGGTCCTTTCCATCTGTTGAGAAGACAGACCCTTCCACCCCACTCAGACCTAACCTCCTGCATGAGCAGTAAACAGTAGTGACTTAAAAGAAGGGACACATAGGTATAAAATGAGACAACAAGCTGCTTTTAAAGGTGGCTAGTATTTAACCCTGAAAAGCTGTGCATCTGCAAATTGGCACAGTGAATCTTCACTTGGACTTCTACCATGTCACTATGTTCCATGTAGTCACATAAAATGGCCACAAAGTTGTAGTTCTTTGCATGTCATTATTGAAGCAAGTGGGGGTGTTCAGTAAATTGTATCACCTAAGTATCATGACAAATCAATGAATGTGTTGGGGTAGAGAGAGCCCCGACAGTGTCACGTTGGGTTAGGTTCCTTTTTGTGGGGCTAAGTTGGCTTCCAGATGGCATCATGGAGCTCATACACAGCTTTATGCAGGACTATTCCCAAGACTTTACAGAAAGCTCTGGACAAGGAAAATTAAATCAACAAAGGTTGTTTTCAAATGTCAACCAACCCAATAGCTTCTTTGATGGATGACACTTCCCCCTCCCCGCCACACAAATGTATTTTGTTGGGGAATTTTACAATCCATTCATTTAAAAACCAAAAACCCCTAGCTGCCTAAAAATGTAACTTGCCACATTTGCTTAATAGGCATTGTATATCTCTTGTCATATGTTATCATTCTAGAATGCCAAGCACTGATGACAATGTACTAAAACAAATTTCATCAATTAAACTAAAACCTACACTGGCACAGTACAGCTGGTACAAATAGCATAGAAAATAAAGATTCTTGCTTTCAATTCAAGTGCATCCGCAATTAAATATAATAAGCAACTTGCTGTTCTTCTTAAACATTTCACTACAACAGATGTAGTGTCAAAAATATATCAGTGGATCTTATCTGAAAACATGTCATATTCTAGTTTATCCAGTTACTTAAAAAGAAGATTGAATCCAGATTGAAGCATGCTGTCTATAAAACAATGTCTGCCAGCTTTCGGTCAAGTTGGGTAATGTGCAAAGATTTGGAAATGAATTGGGCTTTTGTTACTGAGTAGCCATTTATTATGTCAATCAATCACAGATGCCAGCATAGACAACTTAATTCATATTTGTTCTGTACACACATATCTTGCATACCCCAGGCTACTATTCTGACCTAAGTATGGTGGTGTTATTGGAGCCGCTTCTATTTTTACATAACAATACATAAGCCAAAAGAGGCATATGTTACAGCAAGACTTTGGTCATTAGCTGAGAAGCAAGGGGTAGAATGTGGAGACATGGTCACCATTTCTCCAATGGACAGTATGACCACCATTCACTGGATTTCTGCCATGACAGCCTGGCAACCCCTCTTTTCCTCTCATCTGTCATGTTCCAGCCAGTCCCCAGAACCTCATTGGGGAGGAGATGAAGTAGCAGCACAAACCAAACAGTGCAACTTCTAAGTGAGCACCAGCAACTAAATTCTGCCTTGGTGGAGGGTTCTCTCAGAAGATGCTGTCTTAAGTCTGCATCTTCAACGAGATTATAGAGTAACTGAGAAAAAGCCAAGCCACTTGTGTGAAAGACTAGCTCTGTTTCTATTGAATATTGTGATGAACAATTGATACAGAACATAAGTGTAAGGTAAAGGATAGCTCACAACAGCCTTTCCAAACTGATGACAGATGTACTTCAAGGTGGAGATCTTCAGTATGTGCTCCCAGCTCTGAACTGAAAGCAAGAGAAGAACTGCCTAGCCATAGCCTTTATGTGTTTGCCTGACATTTCAAAGGGCGGCCAGAAAAGTAAAAGAACAAGAAATACAGTAGTTTCCTTTCACCAGCAACCTGGGAGTTAGAGAAGAAGCCCAATTATTTTCCGAGGTACGAGCAATGTATCTTACCTCATTTCTGGAATGCAGTGAATAGGATGAGAAGTTCAACATGGCTTTGTTCTTGTTTGTAGTGGTGCTCTTCATGCTACTATGGACCTATGTTATGTAAAGAATATAAACTTTATATTGCTATGACAGTCCATAATAATGATACTATAAAAAGTTCATGCGCTTCTCTCCTTGTGACAATAATTTCGACATATTTCTACAATCTATGCCTTCTGTTTTTTGTTAACTCTAAGTGAGGTAGTAAATGAATACATCCAAATCTCTCTACAACTGACTGCTACTCTTGAACAAAACATGAACACAGCACTGCTTACATCACAGAATGCAGGCACACTGTAATAATTTAAGTAGTGATTGCTCTTAACAACAATCGTATTTACACTGTTCCCTGCACCAGATTGCATTCCAGCATAAATCTTCTTGGAACAAGCAGCCATTGGAGAAGAGTTAAATTAACTACCAACAAACCAATTAGACAGTTCCAGTCAAAATACATGGATCACCACCTTAATCCAAGGAATCAACAAAAGTCCAGAATTTGCAGACTGAGTCTTCTCCAAAGGAATATGCCAAATAATTATGATAGGAAAAAATGTAGGGCTTTAAGTGTCAGGATAAGTTTAAAATACATTCTTGATCTGACAGGTAGCTAATTCAATGCCCTATGATCATGGGAAATATGGGAGTATAACATGGTAAATCTCTTACCACACTACTCTGTAAAGAGAGTAAAAAGAAGGAAGATGCATCCAAAGGCTATTACTAGAGATGAGCACAAAACTCAGTTTGGAGGTTCATGCCAGTTTGGACACGCAACACCACAGGTGCCACACACTCCCTTCCCCCACCTCCCCAGCTGGATCCCCCACTCACCAACTGGCACACGCTCCTCTCCTCTTCCTCTTTGGCTGTTTGAGCAGTCTCCAGCAGGACCACAGGCTTCTCTGCCCCCACCTCCTTGGCTGATCATCCACTCATATAAGGAGGCAGGACAGGCAAACCCATGCTCCTGCCAGGGACTGGTTGAACAGTCGAAGAAGAGAAGGAGAGGAGCGTGCTCCAACTGGTGAGTGAGTCATTGGCTAGGGAGGCAGGGGAAAGGAAGTGTGTTGCACCTGTGGTGCCATGCGTACGAACTGGCACAAACCTCTGAATCGGGGTTTGTGTCCATCTCTAGCTATTATAGTAATTTGGATGGGAAATAAACTGGAGCATGAACAAAGAGTTCTGTAGTCTCAGGAGGCAGGAAGTTACAGATCTGGCAGATATTAGCAAGATGGAAATTACATATCCTAGCTGTACCATTTGCAAAAAAAAAAAAAAAAAAAAAAAGCAACAGCCAATCATCTACTAAAATGCTGAGACCCATGGACCATTGAGAATGGGATATTCTTTGCAAAACTTTAGAAAAAGATGGAAGAAGAGAAATGGGTCAAAATTTAGCAAAACCAGAATGATCAAGGAAAGGTTATTCAACAAAACTCTTGTCGAAAAATAGCCCTGACAATTACTTTGTGTCTGGTTAAGAAGTAGTTAACTTATGAAAAAGGAGTCGCCTTCTGGTATTTTCCCTTGCATGGTGTTACTTTGTGAATGGTAGTGACTAGAGACAGGCATGAATCAGAAAAAAATGTGATTTGTTTTGCTTTCTGATTCATCAAGGTCAATAAATCATGCATTATGAATTTAAGATTTTTTTTCTGATAAATCAATGAATCAATTTGTCCCCATACTTGGAAGGATTGTAGAGAAGGGTCAGAGAATGCTTCCTTGCCATTTTGGTGCCCCTTCCTTGCAATTTCAGTGCTATAAAACGCCGGGGGGGCATTTTATAGTCAAACAAATTGATGGATCAAAACACTAACAATTCATTGAGTCATGTTTGTTGGGGGCATTGATTCATACAAATATAAATCAACAAATTAGCAATTTTTGAATGAACTTGGTGATTCATTTTTTAATCTAGATGGGCGGTATATAAATCTAATAAATAAATAAATAAATAAATAATCTGTGCCCATTGTTAGTAGGGACCACAAGAGGGTATCTTATAGACCATCCTGAATGCTGTATTGGTGTTGCTAACATTCAAGCTGCCCTTTGCTTTGTAAATCTTGGCATCCTTTTTTCCTGCTGGCAACGCAGGCACAACATTGTGCAGCTACACTGGGCCATTTCCTAGTGTTTTGAAGCATGGGTACAGAAGCACAATATCTCACATTCATAAACCGGAGGGTTTTTTTGAAGAATAGAATCATTTCCGCAGCACATGCTGAGCTGTGCAACAGGATTTCATCCGGTGTGTTGGTGGAATGAAAATTTGCTCATCAATCACTGAGATTGCTTTGCCTTGCTTTCTCTGAAAAGGGATTGCATCTCAGTGCACACTGTATACATTATGCAATTATGATCTCTGCAGTATATGGGTTTGTGTTTCACATAGGTCCTCACCATAACAAATATATTTTTCTGCCTTTCCGTATAGGAAACAAATCGTATCATACACTAGTGTTAATTTGTAGAATTATCTCAGCCAGATTCCATGTTTGATAGTGTCGGGAGATCTTAGAACATCATTTAGGATGTTATCTCATAAGCACAGCAATTAGGTAATAGATGCAGTACTTACAGTGAGAATCTCATCACATTGAGTTAATATGATAGGAATATATTTAAATAAGTAAACACAACCTAATCATTACATTGAATGGAAAGGCTGATCTATGATCATATTGAAATTCAAAATCAGACACATTTTCATGAGAACTCACATTGATGTTTCATCCCTTTACTGCTTTAGCTTTTAAACTCAAATATTTTCAGTATTTTGACTGATTGATCGATCCAATATACTCTGTTTTGAACTACTAAGATGAATTTCAAATAGAACATACCTCCTAGAGTTTCAAATTCCATACATCTTTATCATAGAATAACTGACTGTGATTTTCTCATTTCATTCACATCACTATTCTGAACACACAAATGTGTGTGGGGGGGTGCATGCACGTGTGCATGGTCACACACACAAACACATTCAAGGCCTATAACTGCAGATATGAGCAGTTACAAGCATTACTTTTAAAAAATGGCTTGAAATATTAAATAGTGTGAGACATTTGAGTCATAATGGAAACAAATAGTTATAAATAAAATAAATTTCTCACTTGTGACATCTGAAACTACATCCTAAATATTGAAACAAAAGCAAGAATAGCTTCTTTCTATATTCATCCAATGATGGAATGTTATATTTCCTTTGATTTTTTAAAATTAACAATGTTAAAACGCAAGATTTTTTTTAGTGCACGGTAGTTCCACATCTGGCCATATAGTTTTTAACTCAGATCCTATCTACTGACATTCGAAAAACACAGGTCATAGGGAGCTCAAAAATAGAATGTAATGATTGTGTTTCTCTCCTATCCAGTGTTTTTAGACAGCCTGGGTAATGCTAGAATTAGGTGGACAACTGCTGACAACTGAGTGTTTATATTTACAGCTTCATAGAGTGTTCGTTTTACGGACATGTAAATGTGGCTAAAAGTAAATGTAAAAGTGAGGACATCACTAAGAACAAACAAACTGGTTTAGAACTTTTGCGTGAGGCCAGTGTTATTGCATCAAACTGTCCTTGCTTTGAATGCTGGACCATCACAATGATCCAAATGGCCTTGTAGAAGGAAAACTACAACACATCACCAATTTAAAGCTTTCATCTTCTTCCATGCCTACCTGTTCAAGCCATAGGGTGTGGCTTTGGACAGTAAACATAGGTACTCATCTTGTATTCCGCACATTTGACTTACAATTATTTAGTAGAGGAAGACCAAATTAATTACTCTATATCAGTAGTTTCCAACCTTGGGTAACCCAGGTGTTCTTGGACTGCAACTCCCAGAAACCTTGGCTAGCACAAGGTTGGGAACCACTGTTTTATATGGAATTTAAATTATGGATAAAGAATCAAGACACACAACCCTTCATATAGATTCACAAGTGAAAAATTTGACCATTTTAAAGCAATTGCTGCCATAAATAGATGGACACATTAAGCATATGACAGACTCACTCAAATAATTGATCTCTTGAGTTGAATGTGATTCAGACATGGACAACTGAATGATTCACAGATTAAAAACAATGTAATCCTTACATCTTTCTCTGTACTAATTGCCATCTCCATTTTTTAAAAAGAAAAATAATCTTATTCATCATGAAGAAGGATTAATTCACAAAGGAAGTTTATGACATACTAAAGATCTGTCCCAGGGATTGGACAACATCAAGCTGTAGCTGGCAGTCATTTGCACAAATCAGTGGTCGTCCACAGTAAAACTAGATGTCAGAGGAAACAATCAGAGTCTACCTTTCCCCCTAATATGTTAGTTTTTTATGAGATGGAAGTTCTTACCCCATGTCTTACAGTATCCCAGATGTGATATATTCAGACCAAGAACAGTTCTGTCAGTTAGACTGTCCTTTGTGTGACCTTCCTTTCAGGTTTGTAGCAAAACTACACATATTTAGTTAAATCACTTGGAATTCTTCAAATATGTTCCCATTCGATTTTTGTCTCAACCAGCAGCAAAACTTTAACATCAGTCTTTAACCATATTTGAAGCATTTTTCCCTCTATGGCATTGTGTCACTCAATCTCCCTAAACCCCCTTCCCAACTTTTCTAATAGGGTTTAATGATACATATGCAAATTATAATGTACCATAGTCTTTTATTTCTATTTGTATTTTATTTATTTTTTTGGCATAAGCAAGGATTAATTCATACCCATAGCTGTTTTGAGTGCTTATTAATAAATGGGCTGTAGTTCTTACATAGCATATAATTGTTGGATAGCTTAGTGTTTTAGGTGTCTGGCTGCAGCGTCAAAGGCTGGGAGTTTGATTCCTCACTGTGCCTCCTTCACAGGGGCTGCAGTCAATTATCCATAGGGGCCCTTACAACTCTGCAGTTCATAGATGATGATGATGATGACATCATACAATTCATCAGACAAATCAGATTTGTGCACCTGCAGTGGTCCAAAATTTATACTAATGGAGCTAATTATCCATTCATTGTGTAAGCCCTACATCTGGGGAGAGCTCCTGTCCTCTCCAGTTACTTACTGTTGAAGTGTTTTTGATTGGGGTGGGCATGAAGTCAAGCTAGTATTATGCTTTGACTATTCTGAAGCCGTCAACATTTTATTCAGCATACTTGGGATGAAACAATGAAATAACAATATTTACTGTAAAAGTTTGGAAACATTTCATTGTCTGCCCTTTTGATTTTTTAAAAAGATGCACTTGAAACTTGCTGTGTTGTTTTGTTTTGTTTTGTTTGAGGATTTTCCTGCCCTTGTGCATTGGACCTCAACTCCCATAATGCCTGGTGTAAGGCTCTCCAGTGTCTCTGAAAGCTTCCATCTCTTCACCAACTCCGCTCTATCAGAGCTAGTCCCAAATATTTTTCTGTCTCAAACAAATGACAAAATAGGATCTCCCTGCACCCTATTCCACTACACATGTCTCATGTTGCTTTGTTCCTCAGCAGTGGCTGAAATCCTGTTGGCGTAACTACACCTGTGGACAGCTGATGATTTCTTCAGCTGGAGGCAATTTTTAGACATTAAATATTTCTGTCCTACCATGTAATGTCATCCAGGTAGTGGTATTGTTCAGGAATTAAATACTTTCTCCTCTCATCCCATGGCATGCACACAATGAAAGAGATTACACAGGAACCATGGGACTGAAGTAGGAAGTGTTTAATTTCCAAAAATTGCCCCCATCTTATTATTATGTCATCAGATTTTTTGCAGGCACAGTTTTACCAACAGGATTTCAGCTAATGAGTAATAACAAAGCTTTTCTTGGGAGAAAAGGTAATAGGCTGCCATCTTATTCCATCACACACTTGCCTACTTGTAGGGCTGGCCCACCCCACTCAACCCCTGTGATTTATGGAACTTCTGCCCTTGTAGTGACCTTGGATTATATTCAAGTAGAGATGTTGGCAAATCTTGAGGTCTGAGTCCGAGTCCAGGTCTTTGATACTGTCAGAGTATTAAAAATTTACAGGCCTGAACAGAACAGAACAGAGGCATTGATGAGCTGCCATGATATCTAGGTGTGTAAAATGCTGAGTCACAGTGACTCTGGAAAGGTGGTGCCTGGATGATGCAACATCTGTTCTGATTGGGCAAAAGCAGATGCTTAAGTGTATATATATGAACTGTACAGAGAAGATGTATCCACTCTTCACTATGATGATTCCATGCTGTCATGCTGCCGCTTTGTATATATGCTGTAAATACACGTGCCGTGCTGAAGAAGCTGAACGTGTCTGCGTGAGTTATTTTCCTGACATCAGGACCTGAAATATTACTCTGCTAAGACTTTCGCGGGTTCACGCGTTAACAAAGGTTATGGGCCCAGCAGCACGCCCTGCGAAGACCGTCTAGTAAGAAGAACGTTGGTGAGTACCAGTGGGTACCACTATAGTGAATGGAAGAAAAGATAGAGGTCCTGGAGGAGAGCAGTTCTGCCGTTGGGAACCCAGGAGGGGAAAGAAAACGGAGGACTGATAGCAGAGCAGGCAGCATGCAGGCGTTTGGAACTAGCCTGGGAGGCTTTCCCTTAACAAGATTAAATGACTGTAATTACCAGACCTGGTCCGTTAAAGCAGAGATGCTGTTAAGGAGGGAAGGATTGTGGCAAATCGTTGCTAACCCTCTGGCAAGATTTGATGAAGAGGAGGAGCGTCTTAATGAGAGAGCTCTGAGTACAATAATACTTTGTTTGGAAGACAGCCAGTTACTCCATGTGCGTGGCTTGGCTACAGCAAGGGCCGTTTGGGACTGTCTTAAAAGAATTTATGTGAGAGACACAGTAGGATCCAAGGTGTCTTTAACTAGAAAGCTCTACAGATGCAGACTACAGCCCGGTGAGAGCGTGTCTGAACATCTACAAAAAATGAAAAGCCTCTTTAATGAATTAGAGCAAAGGAATGTGGAGTTCCCAGAAAACCACAAAGTGTACATCATTCTTAGCAGTTTATCTGATGAATACGATATTCTAGTCACCAGTTTAGAGTCAATGGCTGATGCAGACCTGACTTTGGAATACCTCACGGGCCGATTGCTGGAAGAGGAACAGCGTCGCAGTGAGAAGGCTGACAGCAGAGAGAAACCAGACAGCCTGCGTTGAAGAAACCAGGACAGCTAGAAGCAGAAGACAGATTACAGCCCACAGCACAGAGAGACGGCTCCTAGGAGAGGAGAGCAGAGTGGTCGCGCCATGACCGTAAGACGCTGTTTCGGCTTCGGATCTGTGAAACATCTTCTGAGAGACTGTAAACAAACCAACAGAGACGGCAGAGAAGACGGCTGCAGAAGTGAAAGAAGCACTGAAAAAAGAAAAGGGAGGATTTCTCTTGTTCAGTCAACAAGAGATAAATCCAAGGACATTCAGCAAGCTTGTCAGCAGGCTTGCTGGATTATTGACAGTGGAGCTGTTGCACATTTGACTAATGAAAAAGATTTATTCTCTTCTTTAGGTGCTTCAGAGCAAAGCAGTGTGAGCCTGGCCAACGGAGAGAAGACAGAAGTTGCTGGAGAAGGGGAAGTTTTTGTGTCAGGTTTGAAGCAGAAACTTAAAAGTGTACTTTTTGTTCCACAGGTGGACTGTAATATTCTAAGTGTATCTGCATTAGATAAGCAAGGCTATGTAGTTATATTTGAAAATGGTGAATGTAAGATTAAGAAAGGAAAAAATGTTTGTGCAAGGGTAAAACAAGAAAATAATTTGTATGTACTGAAATGTAAAACGCAAAGTGACACACATACAATTGAGAGGAACACACCACAACATGACCAGTGTGCACATTTGTTACACAGAAGGTTGGGTCATGTGAACTTTAGAACACTTCAAAAAATGCAAACAATGGCACAAGGTGTTAAATTAAAGGAGTGTAAAAACTATTTAGACTGCAATGTCTGTAAACTGGCAAAATCAAAAGTGTCCCCCAAGAGTAAAGAATGCACTAGCCAAACGAAAAAGCCGTTTCAACTAGTGCATGCTGATTTGATTGGACCTTTTGTGCCATCTTTGGGTGGAGCAAAATACGTGCTGGTAATAGTGGATGATTATTCAAGGTACTCATTTTGTTACCTTTTAAAGACAAAAGCAGAAGTGTTTAATAACTTTAGAAATTGGCTAAAATTTGTTGAAAGACGTTATGGCCACAGGGTGGCGCAAATTCAAATGGATAGAGGTTCTGAGTTCATGTCAAACAAATTTCAAGGTTGGCTGCAACAAACTGGTATATATCACAGGAAAACTAGCCCTTACTCTCCCTTCCAAAATGGAGTGGCAGAACGAAGAAATGGCGTTCTGCAAACTATGAAAGATGCTTTGTTAGCTGACGCTAACATGAGTCATGGTCTGTGGGGAGAAGCCCTGTTAACTTCGAATTATATTGTGAACAGATTGATATCATCTGCAATAGGTCAGACCCCTTATTTCATGTTGTATGGAAAAGAGCCATCCTTAAAGCATATGAGGGTGTTTGGGTGCAGTGCATGGGTGCACGTCCCAAAAGAGATCAGAAAGAAGGGAAAACCAAAGGCAAAGAAAATGAAATTTCTAGGATATGAGAGAGGCTCAAAAGCATACCGCTTTTTAGACGGAAACAGGAATGTAGTGATATCAAGGTCAGCTAATTTCTGTGAGCATGAAAATTGGGATAGGGTTCATGCCAACTCTCAAGTTTTCATACCTGTTACAGACACAAGAAGAAGTGAGAATAGTCAGTTAGAACCAGAAGAAGAAGAAGATGAAGAAAGCACGAGCCGGTCCACGATAGAAGAGGAAGAAGAGGACGATGGGCAGTGTAGTAAGTCAGAAAGTGAGATACAAATTAAGCAGGAGCCACAAATCAAAGAAGAGCCACAAATCCCTAGGAGATCTGAGAGGGCTAACAAAGGGATTCCACCTACAAGGTTTGGTGTAGGGGAAATAAAGGTGTGCCATGTGTGTCAGGAGCCCAAAAGTTATGAGGAAGTAATGTTACTTCCAGATGTAGAGAAGAAGAAATGGCAGGAGGCCATGAAAGAGGAAATGAAATCTATGGATGACCACAAGGTCTTCACAGAGACTAGGCTGCCACAGGATCATAAGGTGATTGGCAGTAAGTGGGTTTTCAAAAGAAAATTACAAAACAATGGAGACTTTAGGTACAAAGCGAGGTTGGTGGCTCAGGCCTTTACACAAAAGAAACATTTGCATTATGATGAGGTGTTTTCACCTACTGTGAAAGCAGAAACCATGAGAGTAGCTTTGGCTTTAGCAGCATCAAGAGATTACTTAATAAACCATTATGATATCACAATTGCATATTTAAATGCAGATTTGAAGGAAGAGTTGTATATGGCAAAAGCACCTGGCTTTGAACGATCAAAACCAGGAATGGTTTATAAATTGAATAAGGCCATTTACGGACTGAGACAATCGGCTAGGAATTGGAACCAATATCTTCATGCAGTGCTAGAAAAAATGAATTATAGGAACAGTCTGGCTGATCCATGTCTTTATACAAAAGAGTATGGGAATGAACTAAATATATTGTTGGCATATGTTGATGACATATGTTTTATGACAAAGGATCAGAGCCAGATAAACTTATTTGAAAAGCAACTGAAGAAAGAATTTAAATTGAAAAATTTGGGTCCAATACAAAATTATCTAGGGGTGCAAATACAGAAACAAAACAAAGGTTTTGTATTATGCCAAAAGATGAAAATTGAGCAGATGTTGGAACGATACAATTTGCAAGATTGCAAAGATGTACAAACCCCTATGACTGTAGATTTTCAAAAGTTTGATGAAGTTAGCAAAGAGTTTGAAAATCAAGAAATTTATCAATCTGCAATTGGCAGCTTAATGTATTTAGCGAATTGGACTAGGCCAGACATTGCAGCAGCAGTGAACATACTTAGCAGACATGTGTCTAAGCCAACTGTGAAACACTGGCAAGGTGTAAAAAGAGTATTTAGGTACTTAAAAGGAACAAGTGGCAAATGTTTGTTCATAAAACCTTCAAAAGAATTGAATTTAATGGCCTATGTTGATAGTGATTGGGCGAATGATGAAAGTGATAGGAAGTCAATGGCTGGATTCGTAGTGATGTTTGCAAATACTTTGGTAGGGTGGAAATCTAGGAAACAAAGTTCAGTTGCTACTTCCACAGCAGAAGCTGAATTTGCTGCTTTATCAGAGTTATGTTCAGAAATAATCTGGTACAAGCAAATGATTAAAGATTTAAAGATTGAAACACATAATGCAATAAAGGTATTAGAAGACAATACAACTTGCATACAAATGGCTGTAACAGAAAAAATGAGAAATAGGAGCAAACATGTAGATATTAAGTATCATAATGTGAGAGAAGCCATAAAAGAAAAACTGATAGAATTACAGTATTGCAAAACAGAGAAAAATGTTGCTGACATTATGACAAAACCTTTGAATGCTCAGAGACATGAAGAAATAACCAAAGAATTGGGTATGAGTTCTATTCAGGCGTAAATTAGGAGGGGTGTCAGAGTATTAAAAATTTACAGGCCTGAACAGAACAGAACAGAGGCATTGATGAGCTGCCATGATATCCAGGTGTGTAAAATGCTGAGTCACAGTGACTCTGGAAAGGTGGTGCCTGGATGATGCAATATCTGTTCTGATTGGGCAAGAGCAGATGCTTAAGTGTATATATATGAACTGTACAGAGAAGATGTATCCACTCTTCACTATGATGATTCCATGCTGTCGTGCTGCCGCTTTGTATATATGCTGTAAATACACGTGCCGTGCTGAAGAAGCTGAACGTGTCTGCGTGAGTTATTTTCCTGACATCAGGACCTGAAATATTACTCTGCTAAGACTTTCGCGGGTTCACGCGTTAACAGATACCAAGTCCCAAGTCCAAGACTTTGGTACCAAGCCCCAAGCCCCAAGTCTGAGTCCCTATTAAAAACAAGCTCTTTTCCTCAGAAAAAAGGGAGGGGTGGGTGGGTTCTGAGTCACGACTCGACTCCGAGTCATTGGAAAAAGAAACCAACCCAAGTTAAATCCGGGTCAAGTCACCAGTGTGATTTAAGTCCGACATGACAGTGAGTCCCCATCCCTCTATTCAAGAGGGTCCATATAACAATAGAACATACATGATTGGTGGAATGGATTTCATTTCATCCACTGCAGGCTCCCTAACTCTTCCTCTTCTCCCTCCAAAATATCTGCTGCAGAGGATTTGGAGACTGTTGAGTGCAAATTTGGGGGCATGTAGAAATAATGGGGTGAAGAGAAAGGGTAAAGTGTTCTGTAATGCAGAATAGAAAATATCCCATACGACAGGTGTATCCCATTACTAACCTTCTACAATACATTATTTCAAAATATTGCAATTTATTGCAGTTTATTTTGATTTTTGCATTTTACTCATATTCCAGTGAGCAGCCCTATAAGCATTGCTGAAATGAATAAAAACTGAATCCAGCATTATTTATTAATTTTTTAAAAGCTAAACATGATCCTCAGGTGAAACAAACATTCCTCTAATGCAGAAGAGTGGACCTTCCTTGGACCTTAGATGGTTGCACCACTTCCTACAACCCTCATTCCAAATAGGATTTTCTTACAAAAATTGGGTGTTTATAACTAAAGAAAATGCCCTTGGGCCCTCTTAGTGGCCAAAACCTATTTTTAAACATAATTAAAAATTAAAAACACATTTGGGATGGGGATAAACCTCAAAACTGGCAAAGATGTCTCCCTACATTTCCTAGAAGGCACAAGAGGATTTTTGGAGCCAATTTTTCAATATATACATACATTTAAAAACTCTTTGGAGTAAGGGAGTGCTACTGAGCTCCGGAATTGTTAGACGTCTACATAAGGATTCCTGGGGGCTGCATGTAGCTCCCACCTAAGAGGCAAAACCTTGTTCTTCCAAATTACCCAGAAGTATAATTTGTTTTATTTTCATTGATACGCCATATAATATAGAGGCTTTTGTTGTTGAACACAGGGAGTGGAATGTGGAAAGAGGAACTATTCATTGCAGTGGGATATGTATGTATGGCAGTGGAAGACAGGAGGGCCTGGCGTGCTCTGGTCCATGGGGTCACGAAGAGTCGGGCACGACTTAACGACTAAACAACATGTATGATAATTTTTGAGGAACAGAAGCATTTCCAATAATCTCTGAAGGAAGATTCCTTCTGATGAGAAAAATAGTTATTTATATATCTTTTAGATGTTGTTTTGGCAAAACACTTTTAAATATGCTCTCTTGAAGCTGTGAGTGACCTATAGCTAATTTATGGATCATTTGAAGAAGTTGTGACAGATTGCTGTATACAAATTATGAACCCCAACCGTGTTGCTGATGGTAGGATTCAATCTAATCTCTGTGGGATCTATAAGAATCAAATTAAGCTGTCTCCTGTGATTTCCATACAAGAACCCATATCTAGCTCAGTGGAAAACTCTGAAGATAAATTAATCACTGCTATAAAGCCAATAGCTTCCACAGAGTGGCAGCGGTACTGAACATAGTTTCTGAACATAAGCAGGCTATGAAATGAATACTGCTAAAGCAAAGCAAAACAAAACAGAAACTACACTTTTAATCTTGCAGAAATATTTATTTTATATCTATACAAAGACAGGAAACTGCCAGACTGCACGTTGAGCCTGCTGGCACTGCCATTTATGTCTGGGATTGCTGACTTCTCCTCTTCAGGTTTACTCAGGCTCAAGCTCTACCTTATACATAGCAGCACATCACTAGAAATAGGAATTCTTTAAGTGTTGAAAAACATCTGATTATCACAACACAAGTTTTCACTGTCTTGCAAATCAGCTTGGTTTATTTTCTCTTTGGTTAATGGGAAAAGAGCTGCCAGGTCAGCACTATTAGTTCCTTTAGGGACTGTCCACTTGAAGTAAAAGTTGGAGCTCTTGTGATCTCAGGTTTCACCTCAGGGTTTGTAGCACCAATTATCTATCTCAATTTTTGTAGACAGTTTTTATGCTGCAAAAGCATCCCAAAACATGGCAATTCCCTTATTAGAAAAGCTGAAGATTAGATTTAACCTAAATCCATGTTGGCAGGTCTTTGGGTCCGAGTCCCAAGTCTGAGTCTATGGTACCAAGTCCCAAGTCTGAGTCCCTATTAAAAACAAACTTTTTCCCCTGAAAAAAAGGGAGGGGTGGGTGGGTTCCAAGTCACGCATCAAGTCTGAATCATTGGGGGAGGGGAACCAAACAAACCCTGAGTTGAGTCACTAGTGCAACTTAAGTCTGACTTGATAGCAAGTCCCGCATATCAAGTCCTCATCTCTGTTCATCAAACCTCTAACTGGCTAAGATGATTTCTGGGCTTTTCTGTCTTTTTTTTTCTTTCTTTTTAAAAGTTGATTCATATCATTCTCTGCATGATTAGCCAGAGTCCTGGCATTTTTTATATTTTAGTGTTCCAATAAAAATGTTACTGAACCCTGCGTTTTGGATCTTGCTCACAAACCAAATAATTCTGTTGTTTTTCTCATTTTACCTCTGAGGATAGTCAGGCTAAGAAAGATGGATAAGTTCCAATAACGTTCATGGATCTCTGGGTACCTGAATCTGGATTTCGCCACTCTGAATGAGACACTCTAATCTAACCATGGACACTTTCCTTATTAGCCATAATAGATCAACTCAAAATCAAACGGAGTGCTTTAAAGATGTGTTGATGCCTCTGTCACTTCACTGACCTTTGGACAGGTAACTATAAATTGTTTGCTACTGCAATACCCAGCACAATGTTCTTATTTAGATTTATACCTCAATTTTACCAATGGGCTCAAAGTGCATAGGTGTCCTCCTCTCCAATAGGGATGTGAATTGTACAGCCTCTTGCTATCAGACAGAAACCAAGAAAAACAAATCACTCTTTTGTCATCACAGTGAGCTTTTTCTGTGCCAGTCCTCTCTCTCTGAAAAATCTCATAGGAAATCTCCCAATTGGTTGGTTGGGACTTGTGTGGTCACTTTTCTTGTGCCAAATTGCACAGGATTGTGAAAATTCTTGCACAGATTGGCATATTTCCTGCACAGGATTCACTGGAAAGGACATCAACCTGAGCACAATTTTGTTGTTTTCTGTGCAGAACAGGCAAAAAGCCCTCCTCCCTAAATAAAATAATGGGGAGAAATAAGGCTGAGTGCCATCGTTGTGGGAAAGTGGGAAATTTTGATAATGGATGGTGAAGTCTTGCGAGTAGTCTCAGCATGGTGACACTCTGAAAATCACTGAGAAAAGGAATTTCCTACTCCTCACTTTATGTTCACAGAAAAGTATTGGAAGCATTCTAGAAAGGCTGTGGGTTATTCAGTTTCACTTTCTTTCAGATAGCAATAGCTTTTGTGTTTCAGTAGCTACAGTTTTTCTTGGTCTTCTGGTTGCTAACTTAATTAATATCAGTTTCACCTTCCTTAATAGTTGGGCAGGGAGTGTCATCAATTATATATTTTGTTCCCCTGGGTTGGTGTCCCAGGAGACAAAATATAATATATTAGATCAACCCGATAGCGACCACCTACCCATCTGTCTCTCCATTCCCCTGACAACTCCACAGTTGCCCCCACCACCAGCTGATTGGGCAGAGAGAACTGTGGTTGTAGGGAAACGCTTAAAATGGTCCCCCCTTGTCGACCAAACAATTCAGAATTAATATCAGTCTTAATATATTAATGAAGAAACAGCCCCACAAAGATTCCAACTGAAGTAAAAAAAACACCTTTAGTTTTAAACATTCTTCCCTGCACTTGTTTTAACAAATGTTCTTCTTAATTTATCATAATACCTATCTCTGGATGGTGGGGCCCAAAACTAGAGGCCAGGGAGAAAGTATTCCAATATCCCAGGGAGTGCCCTTGTGAATGAGGAATGAGGAAACACAGAAGTATTCTTCCTGCTTGCGAGAGTGTGAGGTATTTTCTGGCATTCTGGACAATGGTACTCACATCAGCAAGGATGCTATTTTCAGCAAATTTCACAAGTCCAGAAAATAAAAATGGCTACTGCTTTGCTGCACAGACCTTTTAGTTAAAAAACAATTGACTGGGGTTTTGCACTATATGAGCCAGCTGTTTGATGTATGCCACATGTGCATGTGTGTGCTTGGCTTCTCAAAGGGCATTAATTTTGTGCAGAGACAGTTCGTACAAATTGCAAAATCTTGGTGATGGTTCAACATGAAGCACCCCTTGTCTCACTTTCATGCCGGAGGCAAGAAATCTCAAAGGGCTTGCAAGTTCCTCATTGAGGTATCTCATCCTATCAAAACAGACTGACTTGACAAGAGTGAGGACTTTAATGAATATTCTTGATATCCCTAGTTACAATGAATATTTTTCACATATGTGAAACTTTTAGTAGTTTGTGGGTTCTGACAAACATACCTCCCTTTTTGGTTATTCTTTTGGTGTGTTCAGGTCTGAGTAGGTTCTGAACCATCATATTTCAACTCAGATTATTCTCTCGCTCTTCTCAAGGGTTTGCTAACACCATTGGGAATAAATGGGTGGACAGACTTTGCCCAGTAGAAGAGAAACAACTCGATACTCCAAGCCAGATCTCACCATGACTACTACACAATAATTTATAGAACCCTATTGTATGTCTTGGGTACCTCAATTTGTAATGGCGAATAATAATTTACTGGCTTTTTGAGGGTCTTAATCATCTAACGAGACTTCTAATTAATACAGACTAGGCAAATATAGGAACAAATATAGGTATTCCTTTAATCCCACTGGAAAGCCAGAGCATCTGTTTTATTTGGATTGCCTAAAGACCCCCTGGGTAGAACTAGGAACTCTGTGAAAGAACCCAGAGATATTACAGTGCCAGTGGCTTTATATGTATTTAGTGGAAGCATCTCCAGCAATTTTAGTGTCATGGAAGACAGAATTTGACATGGCGGAAAAACTTTGTGCCCTCAATTAGTACATATGTGCAGCGATAATTTCAGTAACATCCTTTTGAAGAAGAAATGCATGCATCAGCCTCAAACATCACACATTACAAACAAAGAGAGGAAGAGGCATGTCCTTAGTCTTCTACCTTGTGAAGAGGCCAACTTGTATTACCTCATTATTCTAGGGACAAGACTTAAAGTAAGGCTTTTTTTTTCATAAGAAAGGATATGTTTATTTGTTTACACCAAGCACTGACTGTGACAGCGATGCCAAAGCAGCTTGCTGTTTATCCTCTTCTTGTTTGCTTTGTTTCCATGTTGGAGCTGGTGCGATAAAAGTAGTCTCTGTAACATAAGGTGATTTTCTTTATTGCATGCTTACTGTTTATGTTGCCATAAAACTCTTGCCAAGAACAGTAAGGTGAGGAGGATTAAACAAATGCTATGAAACATATCAAAATAGATTGCATAAACAATTATTGTTCTGTCGGATTTAAACGATTAAGTGAGTGATTAAGGACAACTGCAGAGTTTAAGCCTAACTGGGTATATTGAAGAAGGTTGATTTTGCGGCTTTTATTATTATCTTTTTCATCTTGATCACCAAATGAGAACTCTGAACATGTTAGTCAAGGCATGAATAAACCAGCTTAAAGCTCATGAAAATATAATAGAGC
The DNA here is from genome assembly GCA_037013535.1 of Intellagama lesueurii. Lineage (NCBI taxonomy): Eukaryota > Metazoa > Chordata > Lepidosauria > Squamata > Agamidae > Intellagama > Intellagama lesueurii. Next base: position 275,208,703 of record JBAJHW010000001.1, read on the forward strand.
CCTTTGTTATATTAGTAATAAGCTTACATAATCTTCTTTCATTTCTATGATATTGAAGTGGAAATACTTCCAAACGTCCTGTTTCAATTACATTATTAGTGTTCAGTTTCGTGACTACTGTTTATGGGCATATCATTCCAGTTTTGCCTGCCCAATTAATGATTTAACAGGGATCTAAGAAGCAGCTATAACATTTCTTAATGACTGGAATACTTTCCATGCAATATGAGCTTAATCAAGTGTCCTAAGAAGTCAGTCTCATAGACTTCAGTTAAATTTTCTTGCTCATAAGCATCCCTAGAAGTGCAGTCCTAATATCCTGGGATCTCTCTCCAGTGTTTGGAAAGTGACTCTCTTTGTCTCATAGTAGAGCAAAAAAAAAAACAGCTTTTAGCAGTTGTGTATGTGAGATGTGCTGGGGCAGCTCAAACTCTACCATTGCTTTGGTTGGTAAGCAAGGTGTCACCATTGCTCCCAGGACCAGAAAGAATCCTTCTCGACAACAGCAAGACCTCCACCGATTTCCTGTTTGCAAGCTGTTGGAGAAAGAAAAGGCAGGTAGTGGCGTGACAAGCAAGACTCCTTAGGGTTGGGTTCTTTCTTTCTTTCTTTCTTTCTTTCTTTCTTTCTTTCTTTCTTTCTTTCTTTCTTTCTTTCTTTCTTTCTGTCCTGGCTCCCTGAAAACTGGCCTTTTGAGGCCATGAGAATAGAGAGGATCTATTCAGAATCACCTGAAACTATGATACAGGCAATTTCTCAGGACAATTCCACTCATCTTCTTTCGGTGTAGGATGACTCCTATGAAGTGCCCTTCCTGGCACAAACAACAACCAGTTAACATTCCTGCCTCTTCCCTCTCAAGAAGAAATAAATCTTCATTCCATCTTGGGTGATCTTGTCAGGGCCCAGTTTCATAACAGTGTTTGATCTCCTGACAACATTGCACTAGTTTTCCTCAAACACTCAACCACCATCCATCCCCATGTTAAAGGGTATGTCCAGGAAGGAAACATACACAGAATGTAAGAAGTATATATAGCAAGGTGAAACTGAAACTATACGGCAAAAAAATGGAATGTTTAAACATTGCATTACTTGGTGTGAGTGAACTAAAGTAGAATGAAAAAAGACGTTTTCAGTTAGAGAATTGCAAAGTTATTTACCCTGGAAATGAGAATATCAGAAGAAATTGTGTGGCTTTAATACTAAGGCAAGACACAGCAGAAGCAGTTAGAGGCTATAATGCAAAGTCTACCTGTATAATTTCAATCAGACCTCTTAATAAAAATGTATCAAATTAACTATTATTCAAGTCTATATACCACTACAGATGATAAAGAAGAAGACAAAAGCTTTTGTCCAGGAGGAAATTTATCACACACCAAAGCAGGATGTGCTAATAATCATTGGTGACTGGATGCAAAACTAGGAAAGAAAGCAGAACCAAATTTATTGAAGCAGTTGGCCTGAAAGTCAGAAATGAGGCAGAGGAATTATTCATGGAGTTTTGAGAAGCCAACAACTTATTCACTCCCAACAAATGCTTCAGGACAACAGACATCTGTAAATACGGATATCATCAGATGGCCAATATAGATATTAAACAGTCTATATAACTGGAAGTAGCAGATGGAGAAGTTATATTCTCTATGACAAAATAAGATTATAAACAGATTGTGATACTGACCATTCAATGTTAATATCAGAATTAAGAGTAAGGCTAAAGATTATATCATCGTTCCAAAATACAATTTAAATGGCTTTCCATCTAAAAGGAAACGTGTATTATTCAACTCAATTGAGTGTGAACCGAAAGAACTATAGATTTAAATCAGATATATTATCGGGGAAGAATGTGAAAAGACAATTCCTTTAATTAAATAACTTGCATGTAAAAGCAAGGAGAACTAGTTGCAATAACTGGTGGAAAAAAAATAGAAGAGAACAGCAAAAGGGGGGGGGGAGAGAGATTTCTTCTATAAATCCAAGAAATTAAAGGGGAGATTACTTAGACTGCTGAAAGATCAATGGGGCACCTATTATCCAAGCAAGTTAAAACAATGAAATGATGGAAACAATATACTGAAGAACTATAGATAAAAAATGCGAGGATGATAGATTCCTTTGAAGAAGAATCCTTGATGAAGTAACAGTTATTTTAGAAATCAATGTGAAAGCCACTTTCCAGACTGAGGAAATAAACCACCAAGAGTAGATGGAATACCAATAAAACTATTCCAAGGTACAAAGAATTTCACCATTCATGAAATGAGAAGAGGAGGTGAACAATCGGTCACCTCTGCTGCTGTGTCTGTGCCAAGGAGCTCTAAGTTCAGAGGGATGTACTGTAAAGGGGCTCTCCTGACAGATGGCTGATACAAACAACCCAGAGTGCCAGGCTTTAGGCCTGAAGGAGGCCAATGACAGAAAAAGCAAAGTATGCTGCTTTCATACTGCCCCATAGCACTTAAAGCACTCTCTGGGCAGTTTACAATTTAATTATGCAGGCTACTCATTCCCACTCCCCAACAAGCTTGTTTCTCAATTTACTGACCTCAGAAGCTAGCTACCTGAGCCGGTAGGGATTGAACTCAGGTTGTGAGCTAAGTCTTGACTGCAGTACTGCAGTTTAACCATTGCGCCAGAATCAGTGTTCCTCACAGTGGCACAAGTGGATATGTAGGTAAAGCACATAGTACCCCACCCACCCACTGATATATCATCTAGCAAAGAAAGCAGCAACAAAAAAAATACTTTAAGGGGGTGACTAGATGGGAAATTGCCCTTAGGCCAACCACAGGCCCCTTTTTTGGATTGGGTTACTGAGTAACTTAGCATTGAATGGACAAGATATGACCATTGTAAATTACTACTGCATTCCTTACGTGATAAATTAGTATTTTCTTTTTTAAAAAAAAACTGTTTAAGAGGCATCAGTCCTAGGAGTATGAGCCTGTAGGAAATAACACCAAACCATCACAGCCTGTCCCACTGAAGAGTCACCCTCAATATGATCAGGACTCCCCGCCCCCATCTTAAGGGCCACTATAGGCAATCACACAATACAGAAAGCAAGGCAAAGTAATGGGAGCAGAAATTCTACCCCCCCAAAAAATCACGCTTTGCCAGCTGAACAAACACCCATGGAAAAATAGTCTTTTTCCATGGGTGATTGTCATCCTACTCACAGTTTGGTTTATGTCTTGCAGATAGTGGAAGAAAACATAAAAGATAACAGCGAGAAATCCAGCACAAGCAGCAGGACAAATATCTATCTAGGTGAACTCTAAAACAATAAAGATCAGGTCTACAGAAGAACTGTGTAATTTTAATATCAACAAAGAAGAAATTGATATTGTTGAAGAACTTGTATAAGTTGATTCATCATGAATTCAAATGGAGTGTGCAGTAAAAAAAAATCGTAAGGCTAAGACTTGAAATGATAGCAACGGTGGAACTGGCAACGATCCTTGAGTGTAAGGATGTATCACTCGACACCAGGAGAAGGTCATCTAGTGGAGATCAAAACTATCATCATCATCCTAATTACTATATATAGATTTAAAGGCTGACCAGTGAAGAAAGCCAACAGGAAAAAAATGATTCATTTAATACATGGCATTGGAAGACAGATTTACAGATAGCACGGACCAGCAAAAAAACAGGAGGATACTGGATTAAATCTGAACTCTCTCTAGAAGCAAAAAAATAACTAAATTGAGCCTATTGAACTTTGGGCACATCATGAGAAGACAAGACTCACTGGAAAAGATAATAATGCCGGGAAAAGAGAATGACTGAATATGAGATGGATTGACTCAACAAAGGAACCATGGCCTTGCATTTGCAAATTTTTAATTAATTCACAGGGTCACTATAAGTTGGAAGCAACTTGACAGCACATAACAACAACAAGAAAAAACATGTTCAAGTCTTATTTGTCTCTCCCTTCCATGACATATGCTTTTTAAAAAACCTCCTCTGAAGATTAATTTATTTCAGCAGAATTTGGGATTTCCCCAAACTCACTGATACCTCTATGAATTACACCATTTTCATCCTATAAAGCTCTGGAATTAAAGGAGGATAGTGATGATGATGATGGAGGAGGAGGAGGAAAATGTCAACAATAACAATGGCAAGAAGAAGGAGAACTACTATTCATGGGACTGAGTAATAAGGCACTTCACAGGTTTAAAAAGAATCAGGAACCATAGATTTAAATCTGTTTTATCCCTGTGGCATTTTGAGAAGAGATGTTAACAATCCGGGCTTCAGCTCTTCTTTATAGTAGATGGTCTCACCAATCAGAATGGACATTGGCCCTCCAATTAAATAGAATGAGACCGAATCTCCCATGCCACAAATTCCCACTTTGTGGTCAAACTATTGAATTATATCTTAATTAAAGTAATTCATTATTTTGACATATGGGGCTCTTTTCAGTGTTAAAAATCTCACCAGATACAGATGGATTTTTCCTGTTGCCAGCCTTTTGAAACAAAATGATTAGAATTAACAAATAGGTCACAACCTTGGCAACTATCCAGTATAATCTGCCACTGTGCTGGTTGCCATAGAAACCAACAATTGTGAAAGTTCTTTCAGTGCAATCTATATTTTATGCATAAGAGATTAACACATTTAAAATAAGGAACCAGCTAATCAACACAGTGCTGATGTTTCTCTTCTCCAGAGCTCTACAGCTGGCTTTTATTTTATTTTTTAAAAACCTGTATTACCAGTAACTTCTCTCTTCTCTTTCAGTCATTAGATACAGAGAATGTGGCAAATGCCACAGTATCACATTCATAAGCAACGCATACTGCAGGCTATTGATCGTTAGGGACATCAGCTTAGATGCCATTATATGGCTTCTTTTGTAAAGACAGTAAAGAAAACTTAATTATTTTCACTCTATTATCTACAGTGAATCAGCAAAAAGTTCTTTTCCACTTCCTCATGGTGACATGGAGGTAAACTTGGGTTCTCAAAGGCTATGCCAGTGCAAAACTGTGAGGGGGTTGCCTTGAGCAGGCATCTGGCCTCACTCCACAAGCCCAGGAAAGCCTGGGGGAGAGAGAGTCTCCTGGGCACCTAGCAGGCTGGAATGTGCCTCCAGAGTTGGAGGAGGGACAGCTTGAGGATGCTGTGATGGCTGGAATAAGAGGGCTGGCATAGCAGGGCTCAGAGGCATTATCAACCATGTTGGGTGAAGGGGAGATATGGGGGAGAGGCAATCGAGCACTAGGACCCCATCTTCTGCACCTCCACTGAGATTAAAAATGGGGATAGAGGACAAGTGGGGCCACCTCCTTATGCCCAGCCCATTTGGCCATGAAAGGGCTGGAGACTTGAAAGAGAAGGAAGAGTAAGGCACTTAAGTGAGTAGGGTTCCTGTCTGTGCATTTGCTGTTAAAAACAAATAGAAATGAAATCTAAAGTTTATCTGCTTTTAAACAAAACTGCAATCCCAGATGAAGCTCTGCACGAGGAAATGTGAGATGTGGCTCAGTCTGGGTGACCAAAAGGTAGAGGAACCAGTTCTTACAGTATATGGCTTGGGTCCAGGCCTTCTTGGCTCTTAAAATCACAGGTGTGCTTGATGAGGACATAGTGGAGGGCCTTCTTGGTGGCTGCTCCCAGATTGTGCAGTCTTCTCCCTCATGGAATTAGGATGGCCCCCTCCCTTTTATCATTCTGCTGACAGCTGAAGACCCTTTTAACTTTTCCTTCATTTATCCATCTGATTTATGTACCGCCCTATTAATGCAAGCAATTTAAAAGATTAAATTTATCAATCCTACAATAACAAAAAAAAAAAAAAAAAAAAATAGGCCCCTGGCTACTCAAAAGAGCAGAGAAGAAGTGTTTCTTTACTGCAGTCATTGCTGCAGAATAGGCCTTTTAACTTGAACTTTAACATTAGATTTAGATTAGGCACCCTTCAGTCTCGAGAGACTATGGTAACGTGCTCTGTATGGAGGACTTGGAACAGCATCTAGTGTGGCTGAGAAGGCCAATTCAAGAGTGACAATCCCTTCCACACTGAAGACAAATACAATCTGTCCCCTGTCCAGCTCCCTGATTTTGCTGCTTCCGTGACTGCCTCTTTGCCTCGGCCTGCTGGACAAGTGTCTCTTCAAATTGGGAGAGGCCATGCTGCACCGCCTGCCTCCAGGCTGAACGCTCAGATGTCAGAGTTTCCCATCTGTTGAGGTCCATTCCTAAGGCCTTCAGATCCCACTTGCAGATATCCTTGTATCGCAGCTGTGGTCTCCCTCTGGGGCGCTTTCCCTGCACTAATTCTCCATACAGGAGATCTTTTGGAATCCGACCATCAGCCATTCTCACGACATGCCCAAGCCAACGTAGACGTCGCTGTTTCAGTAATGTATACATGCTAAAAAACTTTAACATGTAACTTTAACATGTAAAGTGAGTCCCTGGATGCTAGTTTTATCTTTTTAGCTTGTTAGTTTGTTTTTAAAGTGAATGTTTTTAATTCCTTGATATTTGATTATCATTTTTTAAAATTAATTTGTTTTTTAAAGTATTAGTTCTTGTGTTTTAATGTTACTTGTTTTAACCTTGTGAGCTGCCTTGAGTCCGCTTATGGAGAGGAAGACAGCTTATAAATGAGACTAAATAAATAAAAATAAATAATGTTAATCAAGCCCAAAGGCATTATGGGGAAAAGACCTATGGACATATGGACTGGACTGGCTGACAAATATATGGCTACAGACATACAGTCTATGAAATGGAATGACTTACCTATTGAATGGACTGGAAGATACCTTCAGTGTGCTTCATAAACAGCATGATTGCTTATTTCCTATCAGAAAAGAAGGCAGGGGATTTCTCTTGGTCAGGACTTTTACTTGACAGAATGAGAAAAAAGTTAGATACATGGTTGTTATGGTAACAAGGCCTTGGCCCAACTGAAAACATGAAACAGAATGAGAAGCAATGAAGTTGGGTACTGTCAATGGCTCCATGACCAGAATGTACCCCAATAAGATGCTACAATCATGTCATTTGTCCCAAGCAGAGATGGGCACAAACCAGCAGTTTTGCCCAGTTCAGCATGGCACCCTTACAGGTGTTCTGCAAGCAGAATAAATGAAAAGTAGAGGTGTCTCTGGAACAAAAAACTATTGGTCCTTGATCCAAGGGTCTGTGCCATCATACACACATTTTCTTCAGCTCACTTTTCACATGCAATATTTTACTTTTTGCACATTTTGACTGCTCTTGACCTTTTAGGCTTGGTTTGCCTTCACTTTGAGAAATTTTCATTTTTAAAAAATGGGTTAGATTACTTCTTTAGGAATATTACAGAGGTCTCTAATAAAAAACTTCTCTTTGTGATTTTTTTACATAGGGTTAGGTTTTCTTGGGCTAGATTTTTGGCCTCTGAATTGTACTGAGAGAATTTGGATTTCCTAAAATCACTTACTTCTTTTATTTCCTCCAGCACACACACCAGTGATGCTCAAACTTCATTTTTTAAAAATTTTGTATCTTTCCTAGAATTCTCCCATCTGAATTTTCTTGAAACTGTTTTCCTTCATATTCCTCTTAGGCTTTAGGTAGGAACTTGTTCCCTTGAATAGACAGCTACGGATATGTCTTTCTTTTTCCCAAAAGACTGGGAGACAGATGGGAACATAGTAACCTTTCTCTGGAGAGCTGGAGGAAGATTAAGGGAACATAGAGTGTTTTTTAAACATCTAGCTGTGGTCAATTTTGCATATTAGAACTTCATTTGATACTTTAATCCAAGTTATTCTACATTAGAATGCATTGTGTTTTTTCCTGAAATTCGTGGATTTTTTTTTCTGATTTCTTTTATTTTGTGCCTTCATTTCATGGCTCCTGTCCCTTGTTAATTTGCTATGATTTTGATGAATTTTCAGATTAATTGCATGTGTGAACTGCCTCAGGTTATGTCTGGTTACACTTCACTCACTGGGACAAATACTGGATTTCATTTCCATCAGTTCTTCTACACTAAAGGGTATGTAAAAGATGTATGTTTGCAAAATGCCATGTAGGAACACAAAAGAATAAGCAAGTCTACATAAGCCCTGTCTTCCTTTGGATCTGGTCACTCCGGATACATTACTGAGACCAGATGATGGGAAATTATTACCAAATCAGAGTAAGTGCAGGCACAGGAAAATACCAATACGTCCACCCTAAATACCATTATGTTAGCCTTCCAGATGGGGGTTCTAGTGGGTTCCATATCAAATCTGTCACTTCACTCTCACAATGACCAATTCACTTACCATGGCTCTGGGAGCCTGGAAAACATGCTGGGGTTAAGTTCTTTAACTCAGGTTGTAATCAGATGGCAGGAAAGGCGCACATCCAATCGCACTAGAAAAGGAGACTTTACAGGGAGGTTCTTCCTTAAAACAACCTTTCCATTTGTCAGAGGAATCGCTCCAGCCAGCCCCCCAAAAGTAGTAGCCCTAGTGCTGGACCAAAAAAGTTCAGCCTGGGCATGGATTGGGGTCAGGCTGGAGCGCAACTCCCCATATGTTTTGTGATCACAGGAAAATAGCTTGCACTGGACTACTCCACAAGTGGTTCAAAATGAGTGTTATTTCTTCAGGTGATTCCTTCCTCAGTGGGGCTTACTTATAAGTGGACCGGTACAGGTTGTGTTGTTCTCTTTAGAGGAATTTAAACAGCAATAGTTATTTCAGTTTAATAATGAAAAACTGATTTTACTGAAGACCATCAAAGAACAAATAAAAGGCAGTATTTAAGGTGAAAGAACTTTCAGCATGTTTTTTTTCTTGCAGCATTTTTAATACTTGAAATAGTTATTTTGAGGAAATGTTTTTCAGATCCAGAGATTCTTGTTGCAATCACAATTTTTTAAAAATTAACTTTATTTCTACAAGCATGATACTGAAAATCCTATCAATAATATGTGATAAATGTTTGCATTTCGACAATACAATTCTAGAACTGCAATTTTGCATTCTCTGTCTTGAGAAATAACATTTCTCATGTTCAAAGATCCTCTTGACATGGGTCCCAAACATGACTTCAGTTATAGATTAGTGACTAGCCCAATTTCCAAGAGCAAGACAGAAAGTGTTTCTTGTGTGAATGAGGATAATAGAGGGGAGACACACACTCACACTGTTGCTGGCACTGCCAAGTTAAAAGAATGTGCTATATAGGACCATGTAACACAAAAATATACTTGCTTTATTGAACAAGGAGAATTGAAGTGACCAGTATGCATAACCCAATATACAAAATCAAAAACAATGAAAATCCAACTTGATCCATAACTCAGCACATTATGAAACTCTTGTGTTGCAATACTTTTGGCAAGGATGCCACCACAAAAATGCCTGTCATATGCAGCTAGTATAGATTGATTTGAAAACAGAACTACTGGGCACTAAGTGTGCTGTAAAATCTAATATTCTGCACAGATCCACTTAACCTATACTGTGTCTACCGGTTACATTTCTCAGGGAATAAAGCATGGGGTTCAGGCTTCATTTTAGGTGTAAAGATGTTTTCTGCCACTCTTAGTTGTTATGCTGTTGCAAGCCTTTTCCACCAGATGGTAGGCAATAAAAGGGAGAAACACAACATCGTCAACCAATGTATATTTAACAGCATCAAGCTAAATTAAATGAACTGCCACTATGAAAGATTGTATGCATTTCTTCCTGTTTGTTGAATTAAAACAGAAGACAGTATTTCAACAAATCTATATGCAGATGAACGACACTTTCATATACATGAAAGATGTCAAAAGACACACATTTCCTCGTATTTTAAAGATAAATGGGCACACCCTAGCCATAGAGATCCTCTGTAAAGTTCTGTTTATAGTGTAAACAGAAGGTTAAAATCTCTCTATTTACATGAGTCGGAAATGAAAATATCTATTTTTAGCTGGATTACAGCTATCACTGCCAAGGTGAACATGTTCAAGAATCCTTTGGGAGGAGGGACATTTATGAGTGTAACTAGATCAATTAAATCATGTCTTCAGTGTTTATATTTCTTTTCTCCTGCCCACTTGGTACTATATACCGCACAAAGTATCTTTTAGTTGGAAAAACCAATTATCATCCCTGTCTGGATGCATTTTAAAAAATTCCTACGAGTCCTCCCCCTACTTCCTCCTGCACATTTTAAGCCACAGTGTAGATGCATTATTCATATTACCAATCATGCAGGCTGGGTTTTTTAAAAATTAAATTCTATCGTAATCATAGTTATTACCACAGCCTTGGCAGTTCCAGGTATTCTTCAGTGCTGTTACCTTGAAAGATCTCAATGAAATGTAGAAAAGATGCAAATTAATTTCAATAATAAAGTTAAACTATACCATCCATTTCTTCCCTTCATCCCTGTGGTAGAACCAGATTGATAGCCTGGCCATATGTCTTGCAGATAATGGACCATGACAGGTCTCTCATTACAGTTTAAAGGGAAATTCTCTGCTTCCCCTTAGTAGTACTTATTGACTTTTATTCTCAAATAAACCTATTGGGGTCTTATTTAGAACCCCAAATGTACACAGAAAGCATAACTCTGCAATCATTATGTGTGGCTTTCAGTGAGCACTCAAAAAACTCATAATGAATGTTTGGAATTTCACCATGGCACATCTTATCTATCTATCTATCTATCTATCTATCTATCTATCTATCTATCTATCTATCTATCTATCATCTATCTATCTATCTATCTATCTATCTATCTATCTATCTATCTATCTATCTATCTATCTATCTATCTATCTATCACACCTTTTACGTTGCCTTTCTTTCAGGAGATGGTCCTAAGACAGCTTACAAAGAATTTAAAGAAGAAAGTATTAAACCAATTAAAAATACAGTAAACTACAATATTTAAAACTGTTAAACATATTAATTATTAGACAATGCTAAAGATAACCCATTTAAAACAATTTAGTGGCACATTTAAAATTATATAAAAATAATAATCCTCTTAGCAGCAATTTACTTACTAAAAACCTGCCTAAAAGGAAATGTATTTGCCTGTTAGAAGAAGGATAGCAAAGAGGAACCCAGCCTGGTCTCCCATAGAAGGGAGTTACACAACAACTCCTATACCAAAGGGAGACAGCAGACAAGAAATGAGAAGACTGAGACATCTGGAAAGTTCCTTCACACCTGGAAAGACAGATGTGAAAGAACTAGGAAAGCTCCTCAAATGAAAGGATCTGTCATTGGGAACCAAAGCAAAGATTATCTATATACAACAGCATTCCCAATTACTACATATGGATATGAAAGCTGAACGGTGAAGAAAGCTAGCGGGGGAAGGGGGGAAAGTGATTCATTTGAAATGTGAAGTTAAAGGAGAGCTTTTCTAGAAAACATATGGAGTCGATGCTAGACCAAAATGATCCTGAATTCTCCATAAAAGCTAAAAAGACTAAACTCAAGCTATCGTCCATTGGGCATATCATAAGAAGACAAGACTCACTGGAAAAGGCAGTAACACTGGGAAATGTGGAGGCAACAGGAAAAGAGGGAAGAAATGATGGGTTGACTCAGTAAAGGGAACCACATTCTTGAATCTGAAAGACCTGAGCAGAGCTGTTAATGTCAGAAATTTTTGAAGATCCTTTATTCATATGATTACTATAAATAGCGAGCAACTTGATGACACATAACAACCACAGCAAGCCACTTGAGGCCAGGATATTGAAGATCCAACTGTATCTATCAATACAAGTCTTCCTGGCCATTGAAAAACATATTACATCAGAGGCTCATCTGCATGACTCATCTGTGCTTGCAGACATACAAGGGTTCATTCTCCTTGATGGCCTCAAATTTGCAGAGGTCCCTGCCACTGAGATATATATGGTCTTAACCTTGCAAAATTTTAAGCAAGCTTTTTAAAAACTCATTCATCTTACACTGCTTTTTTCTTGAGTGTGATTATTTAATTGTTCTGAGTTATAAAAAATGAATTATAAAAACTGTTCCAAAATGTTCTAGCATTGCTATATATTATGTGCTGTTTCCCTTTATTTTTAGTTGGGCTGTTGTTGTAGTTATGCTGCTACCAAATAATATGATTTAATTTATTTTTTAAAAGTATAAGTATAGTGCCAAAGAATGCTCCAACTACCGTACAATTGCACTCATTTCACACACTAGCAAGGTTATGCTCAAAATCCTCCAAGGCAGGCTTCAGCAGTATGTGGACCGAGAACTCCCAGAAGTACAAGCTGGATTTCGAAGGGGCAGAGGAACTAGAGACCAAATTGCTAACATGCGCTGGATTATGGAGAAAGCCAGAGAGTTCCAGAAAAACATCTACTTCTGCTTCATTGACTATGCAAAAGCCTTTGACTGTGTGGACCACAGCAAACTATGGCAAGTCCTTAAAGAAATGGGAGTGCCTGACCACCTTATATATCTCCTGAGAAATCTATACGTGGGACAGGAAGCAACAGTTAGAACTGGATATGGAACAACTGATCGGTTCAAAATTGGGAAAGGAGTACGACAAGGCTGTATATTGTCCCCCGGCTTATTTAACTTATATGCAGAATACATCATGCGAAAGGCCGGACTGGAGGAATCCCAAGCCGGAATTAAGATTGCCGGAAGAAATATCAACAACCTCCGATATGCAGATGATACCACTCTGATGGCAGAAAGTGAGGAGGAATTAAAGAACCTCTTAATGAGGGTGAAAGAGGAGAGCGCCAAAAATGGTCTGAAGCTCAACATCAAAAAAACTAAGATCATGGCCACTGGTCCCATCACCTCCTGGCAAATAGAAGGGGAAGATATGGAGGCAGTGACAGATTTTACTTTCTTGAGCTCCATGATCACTGCAGATGGTGACAGCAGCCACGAAATTAAAAGACGCCTGCTTCTGGGGAGGAAAGCGATGACAAACCTAGACAGCATCTTAAAAAGCAGAGACATCACCTTGTCGACAAAGGTTCGCATAGTCAAAGCTATGGTTTTTCCTGTAGTGATGTATGGAAGCGAGAGCTGGACCATAAAGAAAGCTGACTGCCAAAGAATTGATGCTTTTGAATTGTGGTGCTGGAGGAGGCTCTTGAGAGTCCCCTGGACTGCAAGGAGAACAAACCTATCCATTCTAAAGGAAATCAACCCTGAGTGCTCACTGGAAGGACAGATCCTGAAGCTGAGGCTCCAATACTTTGGCCATCTCATGAGAAGAGAAGACTCCCTGGAAAAGACCCTGATGTTGGGAAAGTGTGAAGGCAAGAGGAGAAGGGGACGACAGAGGACAAGATGGTTGGACAGTGTCATCGAAGCTACCAACATGAATTTGACCCAACTCCGGGAGGCAGTGGAAGACAGGAGGGCCTGGCGTGCTCTGGTCCATGGGGTCACGAAGAGTCGGACACAACTAAACGACTAAACAACAACAACATTCTATACTTGATGCTGCTTTGTAAAGGCTATGTCCTAGAAAGCATGTATAAATATAATTTTTAAATTAATTTCAGTTAAGCTTAAAATGGCAAATAAAATAATAGCCAAAGAATCTCACTACTATCTCCAAATATAGTATCCTCACCTGTTGGAAAGGCAGCAAGAGGAAGGATGACAATTCTCCCAGGAAAGGGCATTCTGAAGTTCTGGAGCCACTGTCGGAAAGACCCTGCTCCTAAAAGATGTCAAACTAATATCCAGGAAAGATGGAACTTGAAAGACAAGTTGAATGACAGATTTCAGGAAGAGAGTTCATATGGGAGATCACACTTCCTGAGATCACCAGGATCTAGACAATGGGGGCTTTAACAGTTAAAACCACTACTATGAATTTGACCTGAACGCAAACTGACAGCCAATGCTAGATTTAAAAATAAAAATTAAAAATGATGTAATATATTTATGCTGTCATGTCCATCAGTTGCTGGACCATTTCATTTTATAGACGCTAAACTTTCTGGAACATAACGAGCAGTTGTGCATGTTTGTAGTAATCTCAGTCATGTAGGCAGTGATAACAACAGTCAAATATCTATCTTTTTATTGCTGAAAATATATAGAGTATCAGGTTGCCTAATCCTGACCTAAAGCTATCATGATTTATGATCTAAATCACTGTTATCTACATTTGCTTCTATATCAGTCTGATATTGTTGACAAGCTACTGTTAATGTACCAGCATGTAGATCAACTGCCCTCTTGTGCATAGTTTGATGCTTTACAGTGCTTACACCAAACACATAGCATTTCTCAGTCTACACCAGATTCATTCCTGGTTTTTTCTCCCCTTTTATATCATAGTGGGAGGATTTTTGTATTATGGAAACAAATAAGCAATTTATTCTTTCTTTTGTTGCTATTTTTCATATTCTCTCTTTAAAATGTCATTTCCTGCAACACAAAACAAATGGAAAGTGTTTTCCAAAATATCCCTCCAGGTTGACTTTTTGACTAGCATACAATAAAGTAATCCAATTTGACAGCAAGAAATTTGCAATTTAAGATTGCATACAACACATGTTTCCCCATCTCAGAGCACTGGTTATGACTCATCTTGGGTTCTGTGTCCAATTCTGGACACCACACTTTAGGAAGGATGCAGATAAACGGGAACAAATTCAGAGGAGGGTAACTAGGATGATCAGGGGACTGGAAACCAAGCCCTGTGAGGAAAGGCTGAAAGAACTGGGCATGTTTAGCCTGTGGAAAAGAAGACCAAGGGGAGATATGATGGCACTCTTCAAATTTCTGAAAGGTACAGAGGGAGTGAAGGACCAGTTCTTAATCATCACAGAGTTCAGGACACATGATAATGGGCTCAAGTTATTGGTTGACTATCATGAAAACTTCCAAGCTTTAGAGCAGTATGACAATGGAACTAATTACCTCGGGAGGTGGTGAGCACTACAACACTAGAGACTTCAAGAGAAAGTTAGACAACCATCTGTCAGATATACTTTGACTGAGCAGGGGGTTGGACTCAATGGCTAATATGCTATATAAGAAGAATTCAGGATAGACCCAGGAGACCCTACAAATTCTTGAGAAAATCCTTTAGACACAGAATGATGTTCAGATAATATGTGTTCAGCCAGTTGTTTATGTCTTATGTAGAGCCTCATGGTGCAGTGGTTAAACTGCTATACTGCAGCCCAAACTCTGCTCATGACCTGGGGTTCAATCCTAGGTAGCCGGCTCAAGGTTGACTCAGGCTTCTATCCTTCCGAGGTCGGTAAAATGACTACCCAGCTCGGGGGGGGGGGCAATGTGTAGCCATCATAATTAACTTGTAAACTGCCCAGAGAGTGCTTTAAGCACTATTGGGCAGTATGTAAGCAGCACGCGTATATGTATGTAATGTCTCCCGGAGTAGTGGCAACGCCACCAGATGGACAGGATATAAACCTAATAAATAAATAATTATAAATACATAAATTGAAGGAAATGTTAGAGAAAGAAATTGAATTGTTTTTCTTTTCTTGGAAAGCATTCTCCACAGACTTCTCAATGGTGTTAAATATCACTTGGCAGTTGTCACCCAATCCAGATGACCTTAGATATAACCAAGATATGCAAAGATCCTAGTCTTAGATAACTCACATATAGGTCAAGATATGTCAATGGAAGTTGGTGTTTTTGTAACACCTGCATTATCTTAATGTGGTTTCTCCTGCATCTAATGATTATATTTGCTATAGACTTGGACTGACTTAACCTGGGCTAGTTTGGAGGTGCTCTGAACTGATTTGTCTTGGACTTGTGCACGTATATGTATATATCTATATCAGGATGGGTGGGATTATGAACTGGGAAAACAAAGGGCTATATCTTGGGGTGGAGACACCAGACAGCACAATCAATTTTGAATGTGGTGGACAAAGCAGTGTGTAGACAAAGTTCCTACCAGCTGGTGTTCTCAAAGGCTTTCACGGCCAGGATCCGATGGTTGTTGTGGGTTTTTCAGGCTGTTTGGCCGTGTTCTGGAGGTTTTTCTTCCTAACGTTTCGCCAGTCTCTGTGGCCGGCATCTTCAGAGGACAGGAGCTAGAACTCTGTCTGTCTTCTGGTGTAGTGTGTGGGATTGTTGGGTATTCGTAGCTGTGGGATCAGGTTTTTGCTTGAATGCTTCCTTCCTTGCTTGCATGCTTCCTTCCTTCTATACTCTGCCTATACCTTACATATACCTTGCCCAGCTCCAGCCCTTCCACCAACCTACCTTGTATCAGATAGAAGCAGGTTTTAGAAAAAAATTAAAAATAGAAAATGAAGGTGGGACTGTCCCTGGTACAAATTTCACCTACTCAGTCAAAGCCTTCATAAAACAGTTGATCACCTATCCCACATCCATGCACACACCCAGCCATGGACAAACCGGTAATCAATGTATCACCCTTCCTTTGTTATTCCTGGATGTGAAATGGTGACTTGGTTGGGTGGAGCTCTCCTCACACCCCAGAGGAAGTGTTAGCTTTCACTGAGACTTCAGCAGTCAATCCCATTTTATTTTGGTGCTTCTTTATTTTACTACAGCAATTGATGCCAAGATTTATTCCCCAAATGTCAGCATTTTTAACCCCAATAATTCCTACACAAACTTTAATGATTTGTAGCAGTACGAACAAAGAGGCAACTTGAGGCTTTTTGAACCATACTGTGGCTGATCAGTGAATACATAAATATCCCTATTACACCCTGTTGGGATGCTTTTCTTTGAAGCCAATGCATATCCATAATAATTACAATTCAACATTCATCTATTTCTCATATTTACATTTCACACTTCCAAGAACTCTACTCACTCCATGTTATCTCCATAACTCTATAAAGTAGGAGGTCCTTCTCTCCCTCCCTATCTCCCATGCATTCTCTAAGAGAATGTGATTGAGGCCATCAGTGAGTTTCATGGCAAGTTGTGAATTCAATTCTTCAAAAAACTTCCAGTTTATGAATATGGATACTGTGCTTTTGTACCCACAATTCAAAACACAGCTGTGAGGTGGGGGACGAGAAGTTGCACCATCCTGACTGAGTGCCGTCCCCCTGCCCTTGGAAAACAGAAAGTCTGCCAATCACCAGCCCCATTACAAAAGGCTCCCTTTGTTATATAGTTTAGAATCTTTTTTTCTGCTGGCAATGCGGGCACTTTTAGAACTTAGCAACATCATCCAGCAGTGATATGTATTACAGTTTAACACCTTCTGATCTCCACACAGCATTCCATACAAAACCCTGTCCATGGCTAATAATGTTAACATTTTAAAAGGCACACAACTCTAAACACAACTACCATGGTGTGATCAGGTTCTTCCGAAAGTACTGGCGGTTCCCTCATCTTGGCGGGAATAAGAGTCGGAGGCGGTTTCAGAATTTGAACAGTTTCTTTTTTATTCTTTTCTGCTTCAATTTCAACCATTTCAAATGGGTCCAAGCAACTCAATTCCGACAACATCTTATAACTTTTTACATTTATCTCCGGGGTACAGATATCACTCCTCACATCGGGGCCGGGCCAAAACACTCCCAGTCCGTCATCACCCATATAGGGGTACTCCTCACTGCACACACCGTCCCGCAGCAAGGGTGCCTTGCCCAGTCCCCTTCCATGGGAGGTTGGTTGAAGGAAGGTGTAGGGCGAATAACCTTCCTCCCCCCATCTTGATTGCGTGGGTAAACTACCACAGTCCATTCCACCGGCTTTACCCTTCGTCTATCCCCCGTGGACACCTCTGGATCAGGCAGCAACCCTCCTCCGGTCTTTAGATTGGGGAACTCCTTGGTCAACGCTCCAATCTTGTCTGAGGGGCCACCCACATCTTCTGTCTGTACCGCACAATCTCTAGTCTGTCCTTTTCTCTCTCCCGTCACCACCTGAAATTCCCGCGCTTCTTCCCCCTCTTTTATAATCTCCTCCCACACTATGAGATCTAACTCCTCCCCTCTGTCTTCTGCTAAACACACCTCCAGCGTGTTTTCCCTCTTCCCTTCATTCCCTTCTATTTCCACAAGTACCCCTTCCGCACATGCGCACGTCTCTTTTGATGTTTCTCCTTGTAGGGGCGGCACACTAGCCTCCTGTCCTTCACACGCCCCCCCCCCCGACGAGTGGGCCATCCTCTCTTCTGTCTCCATATCCCTGTTCCCCTGTCGGGAAAAATAATCCGCATTAGCATGGGCGCTTCCCTTTTTATATTGTACTTTAAAGGTATATGGTTGTAAGCTTAAATACCAACGCGTCAACCTCGGGTTGGTTTCCTTCATACGATTCAACCATTGCAAGGGAGCATGATCTGTGACTAGAGTGAAAGGTGCCCCCAATAAATAATACCGAAGCGCCTGTATAGCCCACTTAGCAGCTAGCGCTTCTTTCTCGATAGTAGCATACTTCTGTTCCCGCGCACTCAGCTTCTTACTTAAGTACATCACTGGATACTCTGTACTTCCTCTCTGTTGGGACAGCACCGCCCCTATTCCCCTGTCTGATGCATCAGTCTGTACTATGAATGGCAAGTTGAAGTCAGGGGCATATCGTGTGGGTAGTTCAACTAGGATTTCCTTTAACCTCTCAAAAGCCCGTTGCTCTTGCTTTCCCCAAATCACCCTATTGTTTTTCTTCTTTCTAGTTAGGTCAGTTAATGGTGCTGCTACTTCTGCGAAGTTAGGAACAAACTGCCGGTAATACCCTGCTAAACCTAAAAATTGTTGTACCTCCTTCTTCGTCCTAGGTATTGACCAAGCAGATACTTTGTCAATTTTATCCGACACTGGTTGGATTTTTCCTTGCTCTACCTGAAATCCTAGGAATTTTACCCCTTTCCTAGCTATTTTACACTTTGAGGGATTTACTTTCAATCCTGCTTTCTCCAGTTCTATTAATACTTTACGCAGATGGAGTAAGTGTTCCTCCCAACTATTGCTGTAGACCAAGATGTCATCTATGTAAGCCCCTGCAAACTCTTTCATGGGTTCCAAGACTTTATCCATTAATCGTTGGAAAGTGGCCGCCGCGCCATGTAACTCGAATGGCATTCTTAAGAAATGATATAGCCCCTTTGGGGTGACAAAAGCTGTCTTCTCTTTATCCCCGTCCTTCAATGGTATTTGCCAATAACCTTTCGTGAGGTCCAGTGAGGTCAGGTACTCTGCCTGTCCTAACCTCTCAAGTAAATCCTCTATCTTAGGCATGGGATATGCATCAAACTTTGAAACTTCATTCAATGTTCTGAAGTCTATACACAACCTGACCTTGCCATCTGCCTTTGGTACCACCACGGGATAGCTCCGCCATGGGCTACGTGATGGTTCTATTACTCCCAGCTCTAACATTTCTTCCACTGCCTTATTAATAGTTTCTTTCAGGTGATGGGGCCAGTTTCGTCCTCCTGATCGCACCACTACCTGAGGTAGGGTCTTTATTGGGTGCTCAATCAAGGTTGTGTGTCCTGGCAATCCTGAAAACACATTCTGGAATTCTCGCTCTATCTCCCTCAATTGTTCCCATTGGTATTCTGCTAATTCCTCACCGATATCTATCTTATGGTCTTCCTGCAAGCAAACCTTAGCCTCTGGACCAAAGCTATCCTCGCCGATCTCTCCCCACAATGCTTCCCTTTCCTTCCACTCCTTCAATAAATTCACGTGGAAGATCCCTTTCTTCTTAGTCTTATCAGGCATCAAGATCTCATAGTCCACTGGTCCCACTTTCCTGAGTACTTCGTATGGCCCCTGCCACTTAGCAAACAATTTCGCATTCTCTGCAGGCAGGAGCAGTAACACCTTCTGCCCCTGACTAAATTGTCTAGGTTTTGTTTGGGGATGATAGACTGCTGTATGAACTGGTTTTACTTCTAATAACCGCCACATCTCTTTAAACGTCTGGCTCATGAAATTAGTACCTTGGTCTGTCAGAACTTCCTTAGGAAATCCTAGACGCGAAAACACTTGCATCAACTCTCTGGCCAACACTTTCGCAGTGGTGGATCTCAGGGGGATAGCCTCTGGATAGCGGGTGGCGTAGTCTATAATAACTAGAATATGTGTATGACCTCCTGCGGATCGCAACAAAGGTCCTACTATATCTATGCCTACTCTTTGGAAAGGATGGTCTACTAGGGGCATGGGAATGAGTTCGGCCCCCGGCCTCGGTCTTACTTGTGTCTTCTGGCATTCTGGACATGTTAGACAATAATTCATGACATCTTTGTCCACCCCTGGCCACCAAAACCTCTGCTTCACATGTGCCTTCATCTTTTCTTCTGCTAAATGTCCTGCCATAGGGACATCATGAGCTAGTTTTAGAATACTGCCCCTCCATTTTTGTAGTACCACCAATTGTCTTCCACCCTCAATATCAACCCAATACAACAATCCCTCGCACATTTCCATTCCCTTCTGTCCCCTTACTATGGTTCCTGCCTGATGAGCTTCTCGCAGGTGTTCCTGGAGGGTTGGGTCGTCTTGCTGCCACACCCTTGTCTGTTCTCGCGACGCTTCCTGCAAAAAATCAGTCTCGTCCTCAGTCCCGACGCAATCCCCTTGTAAGCCCTCCTTGGGACCTGATACAGGGTGGGTCCCTACCCAATCTCTTCCCAGCAACATTTCACGTGTTAGTCCCGGAACCACTCCTACTTTCATTTTCCGCGTCTCACCTCCTACTTTCACATCTGCCCACGTTGTTTGGTACGCCTTTACATCACCATGTATGCATTTTACCATCAATCCTTCCTCCCTCTCTTCCCCCTTTAAGTCTCGCACCAAGGTCTTGCCACACCCAGTGTCTATTAACGCGCGCTTCTTTTCCCCGTTGACCCATGCATCCACCTCCCATCCATCTCGTTCAAGCTCTGTCTTTGCGGGCGTAACGAACGATTGCCCCACCCAGGAGCAATCCGTTCCTGGGCAGTCCCTCCTTACATGTCCTGTAACTCCACAATCAAAACAGATGGGCCGTCCATCCTTGCCCTCTCTCCAGCCCGTGCCCGGTGCATATATTCTCTGGTCTACGGTAATAGGCCGCACCGGTTTCGGGGCCATAGACTCGAAAGGGCGTCCACGTGGTTTCGCTCCTCTGCTCATGTCGGCTGTGCGTCGCGAATTAAACCCAGGAACCGGCGTTGGTGTCTTTTCACGTGCCTTCCCTCGCTCCCCCCATGGGGTGGAGTTTTCTTTGCCTACTTCCTCTGCCATATTATAGTCTTCCACTAGGCGGAGCGCCTCCTCTAACGTCTTCGGATTATTCTTCTGCACCCAGCTTTTTATGCTTGTACCTAACGTGTTAACCAATTGCTCTAGGATCAATAAATCTATAAGCTGCTCCTTGGTTTTCTCCTCCGGTTTCAGCCACCGCACCAAGTTCGCTCTCATCCTTTGGGCTAGCGTCCGCGGATGTACCCCAACTTTCCACCGCAATTCTCGGAATCGCTTCCTATACGCCTCCTCTGTTAAATTTAGGGTTCGAAGGATCGCTGCCTTGACCACTTCATACTGAGCCGCTTCTTCAGGGCTCAGGGTGTCTATTACCTCCTGTAACAACCCTGTCAGGCAAGGGATCAGGATCAGAGTCCACTGTTCCTTTGGCCAGTCCGCTGCCACTGCTACTCTCTCAAACGTGTGCAAATAAGCCTCTGGGTCGTCGGTGGAGCTCATTTTCTGCACCCGAATGGGAGCTGGTCCCGCCACCAATCCTCCTCTATTCCACCCGAAGCCTTTATGTGCCTTCTCGCCTTCCGCTTCTTGTTTCATAATCCTTTTGGTGAGCAACGTCTGTTGTTCCGCTAAATTCTCTATTAACTTCTCTTGCCTCTCTATGACTCTTTGAAGTTTTGAAATTTCCTCCTTTCCCGCACGAGGGACCGCCCCACGTTGGGCGCCACTGTGATCAGGTTCTTCCGAAAGTACTGGCGGTTCCCTCATCTTGGCGGGAATAAGAGTCGGAGGCGGTTTCAGAATTTGAACAGTTTCTTTTTTATTCTTTTCTGCTTCAATTTCAACCATTTCAAACGGGTCCAAGCAACTCAATTCCGACAACATCTTATAACTTTTTACATTTATCTCCGGGGTACAGATATCACTCCTCACATCGGGGCCGGGCCAAAACGCTCCCGGTCCATCATCGCCCGTATAGGGGTACTCCTCACTGCACACACCGTCCCGCAGCAAGGGTGCCTTGCCCAGTCCCCTTCCATGGGAGGTTGGTTGAAGGAAGGTGTAGGGCGAATAACCTTCCTCCCCCCATCTTGATTGCGTGGGTAAACTACCACAGTCCATTCCACTGGCTTTACCCTTCGTCTATCCCCCGTGGGCACCTCTGGATCAGGCAGCAACCCTCCTCCGGTCTTTAGATTGGGGAACTCCTTGGTCAACGCTCCAATCTTATCTGGGGGGCCACCCACATCTTCCGTCTGTACCGCGCAATCTCTAGTCTGTCCTTTTCTCTCTCCCGTCACCACCTGAAATTCCCGCGCTTATTCCCTTCTATTTCCACAAGTACCCCTTCCACACATGCGCACGTCTCTTTTGATGTTTCTCCTTGTAGGGATGGCACACTAGCCTCCTGTCCTTCACACATGGATATATATTCAAAATCTCTTTTCTACAATTTTCTGGCTATAGTGGTCGGAGGGATTTTGGAGTTGTAATCCAAAATATCAAACCTTCCCATATTCATATTCGATGCTTGACTTTGGGAGGTTTTTTTAGAATGGAAGAGTGGAAGAGGGAGAGAGAAGAGTGATAGAATGTGGAATTTAGGACAAGCTGTTTTTTCCCCTTTGTGGAAGAGAGTGGGGTATGGTATAAGGCAAAGGGAGCTTATTGATACAGAGTTCAGGAAAGGTTAACGACAATACAAGTGTAACAGAAATAAAGTCTGAATCTTGTTTAACTCCAGCCTTGTAAACAAACCATTCAGTTTCTTATTTAAACATTGCTGAGTCTATCTGGGTCAAATAAGTTGGTGGAATCTACACATACTAAGAACACAAACAGTACTATCTTTTGTATGTCTCCTTTGTTTCCTTTAGAGGTTTGTGGTAGTCTTAGACAAAAAATAAACAAGCCATAGAAGCCCAGAGGAATAAAATGTAGCTGCCAAGGGCACATTCAGCCAGGTTTGGACATAGCCATATACCCACAGACTAGCCCCATAGTCATGTAGATTTTATGAATGTAGGACACTGGCCTTAACTTTCAAAGGAGTGATTAATCTGCCATTTCCAGCTCAGGATGTAGCATTTCCCAACTTTATCTCACTCTCAGTTGATGTAATTCACTCAGCATTCCACAGAATCCCAAAACATGCTAAGAAACATACAGTAGAACCCTTATATCTGCTGAATCAATACCCACAGTTTCACTTAACCCAGAGGGTGAGTGGTCAACTCTCACGGTACTACAGCTCCATTCCTTGGGTCCAGGCCAGGTTTTCAGAATACCTGGACCAGATGGGAGGTGGGGAAGAACTCCCCGCTAGGCCCGGCAGGGAATGGGATCTTCCTTGTTCTCTCCCTCTCACTCAGGTTCTCCTGGGTGTGGGCTGGGTCAGGCCCTTAGGCAGGGCAAGGCATAGGCAATCCAATCCCTGCTTCTGCTGACAAGCTGAAATGGCTGAGACTGCACTGGGAACCAGAGGGATCCTGTTGAAAGGGGCAACAGCAGAAACTCTGGAGGCAGGGTCTGTGCTCCCCTGGCAGAGGTGTAGAGCTCCAACCTGCATGGGAGAGGGGGAGGAAGAGAAGGACCCAACTGGTTCCTGCCCTTCCCCTGCCTCCATCACCCTCCTCATCTATACTCCACCTCCCCCAGCTTATCCAAACTGGCTGCCCCCCCCCCCCCGAAGATATTGGACACACACCTGTGTACACGCAAGAAAGGGAGTCCTCTTTTTCAGTATCTGTGGGGGGGCTTGGAACCAAACCCCCATCGATACGAGGGTCTTGCTGTATTACAAATACATAGGGGGGAAAGTGTCCATTTCAAAAATGTGCACACACTTTTAATCAGTGTGTCCAATCATCAATGATTCTAAGCAGCCGCTGGCC
This sequence comes from Intellagama lesueurii, assembly GCA_037013535.1. Classification (NCBI taxonomy): domain Eukaryota; kingdom Metazoa; phylum Chordata; class Lepidosauria; order Squamata; family Agamidae; genus Intellagama; species Intellagama lesueurii. The sequence goes on from JBAJHW010000001.1 coordinate 275,232,745, forward strand.
TGTTTCAACGTTTCCTGTACCTATGACAATTACAACTAGGTCTGGACCTTGCAGTACCTAACACCTAGGCATGGTTTGAGAGTGGTTTGGACAGGGGGAGAAATTTTGTGTGTGTGTTTGTTGTTGTTGTTTGTTTTGTTTTTTGTTTTTTCTTTCTCCGTTGCTTTATTTTTTCTTTATTTACTTTTTCTTTCTCTGGGTGTGACAGGGGGGTGGTCTGGGGGGACTGGTTTCTTGTTTGTATTCCCTTTCTTTTTAAAGTTTTAATTTTTAAGTTGTTTAATTTGATTATTGTTTAATTTACATGTGTATTTTTATGTTATGGTTTGGATTAATTTTCTTAACCTTGTTACCACTGTATTGTTTACTTTTATTAATTTGGTATATTTTTTGGTCTTTTTCTTTTCTTTTCTTTTGTTTGACATGGAGTGGAAGGCTTGCCCCCCCAGCAGGGGTCCTTTGAACATCCGAGTGATTACGGGTAGAGGGAGGTATGGTGATGGCACAGTTCCTACTCATTTCAGAAGAACGGTGAACAGATGTTTGAAGGCTGTTCACTGTTCTGGCAATGTGACCAACCGTCAGTCTCGAGGTAGTCAGATCAGCCATCCCTCCACTCTAAATCTGGTGCTGTTGAATGCCAGGTCTGTATCCAACAAATCCCAGATTATCCAAGACCTTATTCTGGAGGAGGATGCAGACCTGGCATGCATAACCGAAACTTGGATGGGCGGTGAAGGGGGTGTTCCTGATGGTGACTGACCTTGTGTCAGTTCCCTTGTCATGGTCGGATCACCACCTAATAAAATGTAACCTCTCAGTGGCTCTCCCTCCCTGCAGGGAGCAAAGACCTATCTTAATGGTCTGCCCTAGAAGGCTACTGGATCCTATAGGATTCCAGGACTCCATGAGAGGGATTCCGGCTGATCTGACTGGCGCTCCTGTCGAGGCTCTGGTCGATGTCTGGCTTGCCGCCGCCACCAAGGCTATTGACACGATCGCTCCTAAACATCCTCTCCATTGCAGAGCTCGGCCAGCGCCCTGGTTTAACCAGGAGCTGCGAGCTATGAAGCAAAACAGGAGGAGGCTAGAGTGCAATTGGAGACGGAACCCGACGGATTATAATCGGAAAGCTGTCAGGATCACGACTAACCACTACCTTACTAAGGTGAGGGTTGCCAGTCAAGCTCACTTCACTGTCCGGATAAGCGAAGCTTCAAATCAGCAGGCGGAACTTTTCCGTATAGTTCACGATCTATCCGGAATTGGTCTAAGTCAGTGGTTCTTAACCTTTGTTACTCAGGTGTTTTTGAACTGCAACTCCCAGAAACCCCAGCCAGCACAGCTGGTGGTGAAGGCTTCTGGGAGTTGCAGTCCAAAAACACCTGATTAACAAAGGTTAAGAACCACTGGTCTAAGTGATGAGCCTCCTACTAGTATTTCACCTGACCAATTTGTAGCATTTTTAAAATCTAAAGTGGAGGCCATCCGCCGGGAGCTCTCTCCTTTTTTGAACACAGTAGATCGAGCAGAGACGTCCAGTGCTCCGCCTTGCCCGATGAGATTCGATCTCTTTCAGCCTGTGACGCCAGATATGGTGGACAAAGCACTTGACTGCTGTCGTGCCACCACCTCCTCCCTTGACCCTTGCCTGGCCTGGCTAATCAAAGCAGCCAGGCCCACAACAACCGAATGGGCCATGGCAATAATTAATGGGTCTCTCAAGGAGACACTCATTAGGCCCATAAGGAAGAAACCAAGTCTGGCGGCGGACAATATTGGCAATTATAGGCCCATCGCCAATGTTTCTTTCCTTGGCAAAGTGGTAGAGAGGGTGGTGGCTGACCAGCTCCAGGCTCTTTTGGATGAAACCAATGCCCTGGATCCATTCCAGTCGGGCTTCAGGCCGCGCCACGGTACGGAAACGGCATTGGTCTCCCTGTTTGATGACCTGCTGAGGGAGGCTGACAGGGGCAAAATGTCTTTGTTGGTCCTCCTCGATATCTCAGCCGCCTTCGATACCGTCGACCACGGTATCCTCCTGGGGAGGCTCTCCGAGCTGGGAATCGGTGGTCTGGCACTTGCCTGGCTCTGTTCCTTCTTGGAGGACCATCCTCAGAGAGTACAGCTTGGGGAGAGTGTTTCGGCCCCATGGAGCCTCAATTGTGGGGTTCCGCAGGGCTCAATTATCTCCCCAATGCTGTTTAATATCTATATGAGGCCGCTGGGTGGGGTCATCAGGGGATGTGGGGCTTCGTGCCATCAGTACACTGATGACACCCAGCTCTACATCTCCTTTTCTCCAACCACAGTGGATGCCGTTCCGTCCCTTCAGTGCTGCCTGGAGGCTGTACTGCAATGGATGCAGGAGAATGGACTGAGGCTGAACCCGGACAAGACGGAGGTCCTGAGGGTGGGTGGCCCCTCCATCGGTGGTTTGGGAAACTCCCTCTCTTTTGGGAGAGTGACTCTCACCACAAAGAGTGAGGTTCGCAGCTTGGGGGTCCATCTGGATCCGGCGCTCACCATGGAAACCCAGGTGGCGTCAGTGGTCTGCTCTGCCTATTTCCAGCTGTGTCCCTATCCTGATGTTGGGGCCCTCACCACTCTAGTCCATGCGCTTGTAATCTCGAGATTAGACTACTGTAATGCACTCTACGTGGGGCTACCTTTGAGATTGATGAGAAAGCTTCAAATGGTGCAGAATGCGGCGGCCAGACTTCTCAGTGGGATGAGAAAATATCAGCATATCTCCCCCACTCTGGCTGCCTTGCATTGGCTGCCCGTTCGTTTCCGCATTAATTTCAAAGTGTTAATGATGACGTATAAAGCCCTAAACGGTTTAGGACCTCGATATCTAGCGGAACGCCTCCTCCCACCTAGATCTACCCGAACCACTCATTCTAGCCAGGAAGGGCGGCTGAGGGGCCTAATGCCAAGGGAGGCCTGGAGAGAAAGAACAAGAAACCGGGCCTTCTCGGCAGTGGCCCCTCGCCTTTGGAACAGTCTCCCCTCAGAGATCTGTCTGGCTCCCTCGCTGGTTGTTTTTAAGAGCAGACTTAAGACCTGGCTCTTTAGGCAGGCTTTCCCTCCTGTCATCACTTGAATTTTTTCTTTTTTTCTTTTTCTTTTCCCCATCTTGAACTATACAGTGGTGCCTCGCAAGACGAATGCCTCGCGGGACGAAAAACTCGCAAGACGAATGGGTCTTGTGAGTTTTTTGGTGATATTTTTCGTCTTGCGAGGTGGGTTTCCCATAGGAATGCATTGAAATTTAATTAATGCATTCCTATGGGGAAAAAAAGTCAGAAACCAAAAAAAGGCAGAAAAAAGTCACTTACCAGGTACAGTAGACCCAGCCCCGCTCCTCACAGTCCCTTGGTAGCCTCGGAACAGCCAGACTCTGTGTGAGCAGAGCGCCGAACAGCTGAGAGTCAGCAACCAGCAGAGAGGCGGCAGTCATTTTGGAGAGGCGGCAGCCATTTTGAGAGGCGACCACATGGCTGCTGCCTCTCAAAATGGCTGTCGCTTCTCTAAAATGGCTGCCGCCTCTCTGCTGGTTGCCGACTCTCAGCTGTTCGGCGCTCTGCTCACACAGAGTCCGGCTGTTCTGGGGCTACCAAGGGACTGTGAGGAGCGGGGCTGGGTCTACTGTACCTGGTAAGTGACTTTTTTCTGACTTTTTTTTGGTTTCTGACTTTTTTTTCCCCATAGGAACGCATTAATTAAATTTCAATGCATTCCTATGGGAAACCGCTTTTCGCAAGACGAAAATTTCGCAAGACGGCGCTACTCGCGGAATGAATTACTTTCGTCTTGCGAGGCACCACTGTATTACTATTGTTGTTTTTTATTTTATTATACTGTTTTTATTCCATTTTTTATTGTTAGCCGCCCAGAGCAGACTTCGGTCTAGATGGGCGGGGTATAAATTTAATAAATAAATAAATTGGTATCTGCGCACAGTGGTGTCAGCTGCTGGTGAAGAGTCTGAAGTGAGAGACACCTGGGACTCACCATGAGCCTTGTTCCCCATAAGAGCGTAACAACAGATATCGCTCCCCATTCTTACACCAAAGTCAGATCATGCTTCCAAATAGATCCAATTCTCTTCAAAAGGTGCAATCAGAACACTTCTTTTTTAAATCATATTTTTTATTTAAATAATCTTTTAAAATGATATTTTAAAATAATCTTCTGTTCTAACCATGTCTAAGAGGATGATGCAGGGAGTATTATAGAACATTTATTCATTGCTTTTCAGGTCAGGAATAGTACCTATGAAAAGGTTCTGGCAGAAAGTCAATAGCAAAGAAAATGACACAATAGAAAAAGAACCAACAGATGCCACAATCCTACAGGAGATTTACTTTGGTGTGAGTGTAATTGGTCAAACCACAGTGGGAAATTGCCACTAATTAACAAGTTGCTTCTTATATTCCTTATCATATTTATTTATTTATTTATTTATTTATTTATTTATTTATTTATTTATTTATTGTATTTTTACCCCGCCTATCTGGTCAGACGACCACTCTAGGTGGCTTCCAACATGCATAACATACATGACAAAATATAAAAATATATATAAAAATATAAAATATAACATCAATAGACAAATAATTCAAGATGGAGAAGGGAAAAGAAAAAGAGAAATAAAAAGAAGAAAGAAATCAAGTGTTCACTGGAGGGAAGGCCTGTGTAAACATCCAAGTCACATAACTGGTGTGTAACCATTAGAGATGGGGACGAATATAAAAATGGATCGCTTTTTCCGACAAATATAGCCGATTCATTAAATATTCATCGACCAGTATTTGTGGGTTCCAGAGACCCCCACGAATATGAAGGGATGAATATCTACCCGTTTTTATTCATCCTTCGTATTAAAAAAACACACAAAAAAACACCATTCTGCCTACCGGCCGCCAATCAGCTGATCGGCAGCAGAAAGGCAGCCACTAGCCCACACAGCCACCCAGTATCACAGCCTACCCCCACCCCCTTCCTTTTCCTACCTTAGGCCCCACGCCACACACACACACCGACACCCTCTTACCTTAATCGCTGCTGCTGAGGTCTTCTGGCCTCGGAGCCACACATGTAAAAATGGAGACTGGCTGCCCTTTGCAAAGATGGTGGCTGCAGCTTCATTTAGGGTAGGGAAGCTGCAGCTGCCATCTTTGCAAAGGGCAGCCTGGATTCCCTTAGCCTGCCTTAAGGGAATCCAGGCTGCCCTTTGCAAAGATGGCACCTGCAGCTTCCCTACCCTAAATGAAGCCACAGCTGCCATCTTTGCAAAGGGCAGCCAGTCTCCCTTTTTACACGTCATGGCTGCGAAGGCCTGATGGAGACCTCGGCAGCAGGTAGGCAGAATGGGCTTCTGTGCCGTGTGGTAAATTCTCCTGGGGGGACCCAATTTGTGGGTGAATAACTCAGATGTCTGATATCCAATCTTCACCAAAGTTGGCAGGCATGTTGGGGAAAGGCATAGGAAGCTCCGTTGTGAGTCTGGAGTCTCTAGAGTAGTCGATTGACTAGATGGGTGGGGTATAAATGTAATAAATAAATAAATAAATAAATAAATAAATAAATAGGTACCTGGGGGGAGCTTTCCTGGGTGGGTCCTCTTTGTGACTATATAACTTGGGGGTCCGTGATCCAATGTTCACCAAACTTTCAAGAGTTGTAGAAAAGCGTCTGAGGAAGCTCCCCTGCAAATTTGGTGTCTCTAGGTGTTTGGGGACCAGTGTTATAGCCATTTAAACTGCAGAGAAATCGACAGATCAATTCATCGATTCGTCGAAGAATATTCGTGTATTCGTATTTGTTGGTCCGTTAACCTTGATGAATAACGGATCAAAACGAATCACCATTTTTTTTATTTGTCCCCATCTCTAGTAACCATCCATGTGAGTGGCAACTCATGAATTAGTGACAATTTGCTGCGCTATTTTATACAACTACACTTATGCCATTATCAGTCTCCAATAAGAATCTGACTGATGAGTCCTATGCCAAAAGATTCTGATTAAGCAGATAGCAGTCCATTTATGCTTATTCCAAATCAAACTTGTCAATCTTTTAGATATCACAAAATTCTTGGTTGTTTTTCCTGCAACAGGAAAACATGGCTGTTGTCCTGGGAAATAATTATTCAGGGTTAGTAAGACAGAAAATATGCTGATATTTTAATGTAGCCAGTGAACAAGTGTATCTGAGTGGGAGTCTTTGTAAAGAAGCTAAATTTCTGGCATTCCACCAAAGATTAACAGTCTGTATAGCCCTGCTTTTATGAACTTAAACTATTGTCATTAATTTTTAAAGAACTGAGCAATCTGCCATTTCTTGACCTGGATTTAGTCTATATATAATGGGTAACTTTAGAATTTATGCAGGGATCTTTTTCTCCAAATAAATTGCTGAATTTGCAGTATTATCCCCAGTGGCTGCTTGCTGTCTTCTTGCAGCTACTCTGAAGAGAGTATCTGCAAGAATAAAACATGCAGTCTCTTCAGTTTGCACATACTAGACTTGGAAGCAAGGGTCACCTGGACGCTTACCAGGGGCCCAGTTTGCAACATAGGGGAGAATGAACACCTCCGGCTGCTGCCATGCCAGGTGTCTTCTTTCTAGGCATCCTCCTATGCCTGGGATTTCTGGTGGAAGTGTTGCTGGTCATCCAGTTATGGATGGCTAGTGGCACTTGGAAGGGGGGCAGACATGCACGTGCTGGGGACTTTAAAGCCCCTTCTCTGATCCTCTCCAGAAGTTATCCATGTGGGAGTCTCCTACCCACCCATCCACCCTCTTTGTTGTGCATTATATGCTGGCATATGAAGTAGATCATTCATGATAGCCAGATTTGCATGATTTTTATGGGATGATATTATACGTTAGTTTATGAAGTAGATAGATTATGATTGCTTTTGTTAAATCTTAATACTAATCTTAATCTTAATAATCTTAGAACTGCAGAGCTGAAAGGAACCCAATGGATCATTGAGTCCAGCCCCTGTCAGGGAGGCACAGTAGGGAATCGAACTCCCAACCTCTGCCTCCCCAGACAGATACCTAAACCACCAAGCTCCTGTACTGGATCATCACTGCTTAGTTGGCAGCTGATCGGAGTGATATGATGCATAGGAGCAGATCCATGGTGAGGGAGAAAGGCATTCAGCCCTATTCCAGGTAATGTGATTCCCTCATCATCTGATACGACGGGGGACAGTGGTGGGTGGGGAACTGACAGGGCAGGCCCAGATTGGGTGGACTGCCAAAGTTTGTCACATGTGAATCTGAGGGGTGTCCCCCACCCTAGTGTTCATATTGTTTGTCAACAACCCTATGGTTACCCAGTTGTGCGCTGGGATGATGGAGATTGGATGACAGGTGGATTATCTAATCTGAGATCTGCTCCTTAAAGGTAAAGGTAAAGGTAAGGTTCCCCTTGACAAATTGTCCAGTCGTGTCCGACTCTAGGGGGTGGTGCTCATCCCTGTTTCCAAGCCATAGAGCCAGCGTTTGTCCGTAGACAGTTTTCATGGTCACGTGGCCAGCGCGACTAGACACGGAACGCCATTACCTTCCCACCGTGGTGGTACCTATTTATCTACTCGCATTTACATGCTTTCAAACTGCTAGGTTGGCAGGAGCTGGGACAAGTGACAGGAGCTCACTCCGTCGCGTGGATTTGATCTTACGACTGCTGGTCTTCCGACCTTGCAGCACAGAGGCTTCTGCGGTTTAACCCGCAGCGCCAGCACATCCCTGATCTGCTCCTTAAGATGTGCCAATACTGTACTACTGCAGCCAACCAAAGCAGTGGCCTTTTTTCTACCACTTTTTTCTACCTATCTTTTCCAATAAAGCTGTGAAATCATCATCATCATCATCATCATCATCATTATTTTAGAACTGCAGAGTTGGAAGAGACTCTGTAGGTCATTGAGCTCAGCCCCTGTTGGGGAGGCCCAGCGGGGAATCAAACTCCCAATCTCTGGCTCCACAGCCACATATCTAAACCACTGAACTGTCTAGCAGTGCATTAAGGTGTTGTTGTCCACTTGCTCATGCATACTTCATTGCAACTTTAATTTCCTGTTTTCCTATTAGCTGTATACACACATGCATTCATAAAATACTGCAAAAAAGAAAAGAAAAGAAAATACGATAACCCATGTAGTTGTACAGAGATACTTTTTGTGTGGTGTTTCACCAATGCACTTATCAACTTGTGAACTTCAGAAGGAATTCTTTTTTTTTTTCAGTTTCTGTAATGGTTTGAAAGTGGAAATTTGTCCAAGTTCACATTAAAATGCAAACCAAAGGAATTTGTCCTCCATTTCAAGATGAATACTATTAATCTTAAATTGGGATGGACAATGACAGAAAGTGGTCATAAGTACTCTCTCACACTGGTTGTTCTTGCCATCTTACACAAGTCAGAGATAAAGGCTGCAGGAGGGGTCTGGGAGTTGTAGTCCAAAAGAGTAAATTTCCCATGTGTCTGCTTTACTTCTTAGGGAGTTCTTTTATCCTCCTCCATTAACTCCTGGGGTCGTCCTGTCAGAGGACAGTCATGTGTTCAAAGACCCAATATTTGAAGTGTTGCCCAGTTTAAAGACAAAGAACCACCAGAAGAGAAAGCAGAAGCTTCAATTCAGTACTTAGCACCTGGAAAGCTGACTGAGGCAGCACATAGGTCTGTTTTATCCTTTATGGTAAGCTGTATTTCCATAGAATTGAAATGATTGCTTATACATTTGCAGCTATAGTTATATTTAGCAAAGGGAACTCGTGTGCAAATTTCTGTCCTCTTTTGTCCTCTTTTGCAGATGGTGGTGGACATACATCCTCTTCCCTGGCAATTTAAGTGTCTTGCCTAATCCAAACTGATCATTGAGATTCTCAGTAAGTAGAACATTCTTTATTTGCATATGTGAGGAATTCCTTAAGATAGTAGATTTCCTGCTTTTGAATTATTTCACAGTTCCCATTAAAAGCTGACATGACTAACAACATCATTTTCAGAGCTAAATCTCTTGTCATTTTACCCTTGAATGACTGATATCTCTTTATATCTGCTATGAATATTATAATAGAAGGGAAAAATCAAGAGCTCTTGAAGGCACAGTGTGGAATCAAAAATGTCCAGTTTATTATAAAGATACTTCATAGCAATTCATCAGTCTTCAAACACTAATCAGGTTTTAAGTTATTACAATATTAATAATAGAACATATAATTTGGACTTTTACTTGAACAAAGTTGAGTGAGATTTTTCTATTTAATTTTCAAACTGCCAGTCTCCACTTCTTGCATCAATTAACATCACAAGTGGGGAATTATATGGCTCTTTAAAGATTTTAAGAAGTTCGGAACAAATGCATTTCTAATACTCAGCTGGTTTATTTGGACTACTTGTCTACATGCAAGGCAGGCTAAGGCTACTTAAAAGGCAGCGCAGATATCCACCAAAGAGGCACAGGTTCTTCTCTGAGTGAGGGCAGCCATTTTGAGATTCTATATAAGACCTTTGATCAAAAGCAAGAAAATATGAAAAACAAAGTAGCCTGTCAGTAGCAGCATGGGGGAGGGGGGATTTTTTGTGCAAAAATTTGTATTTGTCTAAAAATGCCTGTGTTTTTTAAAAAGAAAAACAAAAAACCTTAAATCCCATGCAAACTAGAGAGTTTTACCAGGGTTGTGCATCAGCTCCAGCCAAATGCTGGATTCTGGGTCGAATACATGTTGTTTATGTAAATCTGGGCACATTCAGGGTTGAAGTGAACTATTTCAGCTCAGTTCTAAAGCTGACTGGACCTTACACCACATGTGTAAAATCTGGAACTCAGAGTCTTTAAATTTTTAAAAGATTTTCATAAAAGCAGATAAAGGGAAAACAATTTAGAATACCATATAAGGCAGACCCTAATGTGATGTGAGATGATGGAGCTGGTCTTCACTAAATGAGAAAGGAAGTTTGTCCATCTGCAGTTTTGCATGGTGAATCCTCTCTTTGTGATTCACCTTCTTGCCAGATTCCATATTGAGGGATTGCAATACCCATATGCATTTATTTGCACATAGCCACTCAAGTGAATCAGAATTTTGGATATTGCCTAACCTAATATTGGCATAGACTTTGACTCAGGTAGGAGTCAGCCCAGATCACATTGGGCCCTTATCAGACATTATTAAATTTGAACCTAGATCCATTTGTTAGTCCTAAGCACAGTCCTAGTTTTAACACATTAGATACATGGGGTTTAGGGAGGGGGCTCCCACTGTTTTTTCACAAAAAAGTGCAAAATTGAAAAAGGCACTGAAACTCACATGATCTTATTGTGTGAAAAGAAAATATTTGTTCTCATTTTCATGAACAAAATAAGCAAAGATTTATACTAGAGACAGGAGCTTCATATTCGTATCCATGGCAATACGAATACAAAGTGCAGCACCACAGATGCCATGGGGGTCCATTCCCTTCCCCCAGAACCAGCCTGGTCCACTCACTGGGCTCCATGTAGCGTGCGCATCTGTCGGTGGCGACATTGCACCAATCACAGAAGTAGCTTGACCCGCTTTGCCCCGTCTCTCTATGCAGCCAACCACTCCAGCGAGGAGGTGGGATGACAAGTCTCCCTGCTCAGCTGTTCAGCAGTCAGCTGTGTGGGAAGATGGGGCAGAGCCAGTCAGGCTACTTCCACAATGTCACTACCGAAGAACATTCACGCTGCATGGTGCCCAGTGAGTAGACCGGGCTGGTGCCATACTTCATATTCGTATTCCCAGGGATATGAATACAAAACTCTCTAATTTATATTTCTAATTCCATCCATGAATAGATGGTTTCCTTTTTTCTTTTCTTTCTTCCCTCCTCCCCCACCCCCTGCAACAGTAGGCATGAGAAACCAAGGCTATATAACAAAACAAAGAGAGAAAGACAGGCACGCCACTTCCTTGGCCACCTCCTAATAATATGGTCAGTTCAAAAACAACAACAAAATAAGTTTTAATGCAACCTGAGAACAAGACAGAAAAATTTAGATCTTATTTGTATTGAAATGAATGCTTTAGAAAGCTGGAGGACAGCATTCACCATGCTCCTATACTTGAATCTGATTTTTTTTACATCTATTTCCAGATCGTTCAGGTAGATAATGTTATATTGTACTTTGTTTCAGTCAGTCCCAGCTAAAAAAGAAGATAGCATTTATGTGATGCTTGTTTGGAAGATAAGCCATATCTATACATTCATAGGTATATCTTAATTGAACCTACCTGATACAACTATGACACATCTCTTCCTTATCAAAAAAATGCCTAGGTTTTAAATAAGCATCTCAGAAATGCCACTTTCCACTACCAAAGTCTGAGTAATTAGTTCATCCATCTGGTACAGTGAACTGAAAACAATCAAAGCAGAACTGAAACAATTCTGAACTTACTGTGTTTCTCCGAAAATAAGACAGGGTCTTATATTAATTTTTGTTCCAAAAAACCGCATTAGGGCTTATTTTCAGGGGATGTTTTATTTTTTTCATGTACAACAATCGACATTCAAATACCATCATGTCATCTTCTGGTTGCTGCACAATGGTGGAGGGCGGGGTTTCACTTAACTAGGGCTTATTTTGGGGGGTAGGGCTTATATTACGAGCATCCTGAAAAATCATACTAGGGCTTATTTTCAGGTTAGGTCTTATTTTCGGGGAAACAGGGTAAACTCATTGTAGCTGAAGTCTGGAGTAGCTCAATTATCTCTTCTTCAGTGCATTAGGTAGTAGTCATCACTGTCGTCATCATTAGACATGGGGATGAGTACAAAAATGAATCAGGATATTCGTTAAATATCCCTGATTCACCAAATATTCATTGCTTCGTATTCTTGGGGTCCAGAGACCCCAACGAATACGAAGCAACAAATATAATCCTTTTATATTCGTCCCTTCGTTCCCTATCTGCTTATGCCCCGTAGGTCAGCTGTTCCTCCGGGGCATAACCAGAGAGGGGGAGGGGTTTTCCCTTCGGGCGGCTTGCTAAAGCCTGCCTTAAGGGAATCCCACCCCCCGGTGCTGGGGGATGGCTTGGTTCCTATTTCCTCCTCTTCCTATGCCCATGTGGAATAAGAAGAGGAGGGAAGAGATCAAAGAGGGATCAAAGTAATCCCCAAGCCGCTGCGGGATCGTTTTGATCCCTGCTTTCCCTCCTCTTGCTATGCCCCACGGGGCTTAGCATGAGGAGGGGGAAAGGGATCAAAATGCTGCAGGATTGCTTTGATCCCTGCTTTCCCTCTTCTTGCTACGCCCCGCAGGGCTTAGGAGGAGGAGGGGGAAAGGGATCAAAGCAATCCTGCAGCCGCTGTGCCCAGGGGCATTGCAAGAGGAGGGAAAGCAAATAAATAAAAAAATAAATAAATTACCCAACAAATGACGAATTGATTAGTTGTTCATCGGGTCATTGGAGGGGCAATTCATGGTTCATGAGTTATCAAGTTTGTTCGTGAGTCATCAAGTCCCCATCTCTAGTCATCATCACCACCACCACCACCATCATGTGGCAACAACTCAGTTCTCCTTATAGCAGCTCTTTCCGTTGTTTTCTCTGTGCAAAGTATTCACAAGTGGTTTGCCAGCCCATCCTGGTGCTCTGGGACCATGAAGCTTGCCCAAGGCTACACAGGCTGGCTCTTCTTCAGGAGGCACAGCAGGGAATTGAACTCCTGACCCAGGTGCTCAAGCTCACTGAGCTATACATCCAGCATTTAAGTCATACTTCAGTTCAAAACTTTTAGTGTGCTTTGTTGCCCTAGACACGTTTAGTAATCTGTTAGGAATAAATAATATAACTCATTCCTTTGCAAAATATTACTTGTTAGATATCTGGAAGTTGAATCATGGCAACTGGACATTTTTCTTATTAGGTTGAAACATTTCGCTAGTCACCTAAGTAGCTTCTTCTATCTGAGGAGAGTTGGTAGGAGATCCCTGATATATCCTCCACATTGGTTTCACTTCCCCCGGTCTGAATAGACTCATTAGATGGACAAAGGACTGGGGGTGAGGGATAATCCCACATGTGCATATAGAGAATCCCTCACTCAACAGGGGTGGAGGCCTTAGATACAATCTGTCTCCTATTTATTATGCTGCCGTTTCATCTGTCCCCAGAAAGATCAGGACCAGACACACACACCAGAAAGATCACTGTTAACGACCCATGACAATGGGTGGAGAAGGACTGCAAAAGTGGGATTTTCACTTCCCTAGGATGATGACATCTCATTTCATACCAATAAAGAATCCGTGCCCAAATGATTCATTTTTAATGTTAAGTTACAGACAATGGCCCACAGCCAATCCTGTACTGGAATGTCAGCACCAATGTGATTGACCCTTTCTTCTCCCCTGTAGCCTATGGCACCCAACATAGTCTACAGCAGGGGGTGATGGTACAAAGAGGGCTTCAATGGGGAGGGAATATCATTCCCAGCTCAATTCCTCTGGAAAGCTATAAAGCAAAAAAGCAAAGCGTGCTGCTTATATACCGCCTCATAGTGCTTCAAGCACTCTCTGGGCGGTTTACAAGTTAATTATGCAGGCTACACATTGCCCCCCCCCCCCCACCGAGCTGGGTACTTATTTTACTGACCTTGGAAGGATAGAAGGCTGAGTCAACCTTCAGCCGGCTACCTGGGATTGAACCCCAGGTCGTGAGCACAGTTTTGGCTGCAGTACAGCAGTTTAACCACTGCGCCACAAGGCTCTAAAGCTATGTACCAAAGCTCGCTGAAATGTACAGGTTAAGGCCTCCAAATGGGTAATTCTGCATTGGATTACAGCCCTAGACTATTTCTGGGTATTATGACATTGATTTTAAGACTACATCCTTTCCTGACAAGTTTCTTTTTCTTAAGGCATTTTCATTTACTGCTGAGGATTTTGTTTTTGTGTATAATAGAATATCAGTCAGACGATTTGCCCATATTGATTAAGTGAGTTTTTTTCCATTATATATTTTATAAGGATATTTTTTTTAAAAAAAGTACCATCTGTAGGTTTTTGCAGTCTTCCAATTAGCTGCTGCTGGAGCCGCCTTCTGCCTCTCATCGGCACCAACCAGAGGAATTGCCCTCTGGGGCTCCCTGAATTGCTCTAAAGCATTCTCTCATACAGTCATTTTCTCTCTGCTTCTTGTAAATTGTTTTTTATGTTCTGGAACAACAGCTAGCATAAACATTGTGAGAGCATTCTCCCTGAAAAAATGAAAAGCCAGTTATTTTCCTGTAATGCACGTTACAGCAGGGAAGGATGTAGTACACACACAAACATACACATCCTAGTCCCACAACTCATAAATATTGAGCAGATTTTATTTTCAGAGTACTTAAGTCTTCAGAATAGACTAGTTCAACAACAGTAACAATACCCTAATTCCCACAACCATTGTTTTCAGATTTAGAGAACTTAAAATTTAAATGTTCATGACTGAAACCTCAGCTATCAATTATAGAGCTCATAAATTCCACAGGAGGTCAACATTTAACAGCCCATATTTATGATCTTGTATCCTGGAATGCAAAAGTGCACAAAGAAACATAACAGTGTGCACACTTTTAAGAATACTTTTTCTCCAACAAGCAAAATGTTCCTCCCTACCTTCCCTTCCCTTCCCTTCCCCACTCTCCTTTAACATCTGACTTGATGAAGAGATAGTGCTCTGGAAAGGTTATGATTTCTGTGCCTGTTTGGTTTGTCTGTGAACAGACTCCCCCCCCCCCACTTGTGTTTATTTATACTGGGACAAAACACCTAAGAACTGCCCCAAATCAGGGTTAGTGAAGGGGTAGACTTTTCTTTTTCCATCTTGTGAGCATTGTAATTATAGAAAAGCAAATTGTTATTCTGCAAAAGAGGCCTTAGAAGAAGCACTTCAAGCAAGAAAACAACTTGTTTTACTTGAAGCCCAACTATAAGTTAGATCAGATTTTGTCCGCCCCAGCTGATGTGAAATGGTATGTGTTTTTCCCCTACACACAGGAAAACCTTAAGGGGCAGACCATCTGTATACCTCCAGATGTGATTGGCCTACAGCTCCTGTCAGCCTTAGCCTGTACAGCCATTGGCATGGGATAATGGGAGCTGTTGTCTGCAGACCTACAAATTGCCCATTCTTACCTTAAGTGCTCTTTGTTCTCTGGGTTGTCTCC
Organism: Intellagama lesueurii; assembly: GCA_037013535.1. Taxonomy (NCBI): domain Eukaryota; kingdom Metazoa; phylum Chordata; class Lepidosauria; order Squamata; family Agamidae; genus Intellagama; species Intellagama lesueurii. The sequence continues at coordinate 275,247,959 of JBAJHW010000001.1, forward strand.
CTCTCACCCACCTGTGAGGTTCAAAACCCGTTCAGCTTTTACCTCACATTTACCAAAACTACCAGCTGGTTCCAGTATTGGTTGGGGAAGAATGGCATTCTCTTTCCTCTGCTCTGGCAGCTGTGGTGCCAGGTGCAACCCTGCTATTACCAGTTTATGTTGAGGATCTGACTTGAGTCTTCAGGGCTTTATCTTCTTCTTGAGGAGTGTCCAGGAAATGTTGTTAAGTTACTAGACCGGTAGCCAGAAGCATAAAAGAAGGCTATATATTGTTCTACATCTCCACCTTTTCGACTCTACAGGCATCTCCCACCTCAGTTCTTCTGGATTAGATCTTTTCCAAAACTATTTGACTTTGCTTCTTGATTTTGCTTCTGTGTTAGACCTAATGTAAGATGTGGGTGTTTACCTGCTACTCCTTGAAATTTGTGTGTGCATGTTGGAAATATGACACAAATATTAATTCACATATTCTATTAAGTCTTGCAAAGCTATTGAAAAATGTCAGTGTTTCCATTGGTAATAGGAATAGAAAAACGTGCATACACACAGTTGATTTCATCATGTTAATTTTGTCAAAAGTTATAAATTGGCTACTGCTAATCCAAACTATTAGCTTGCCTACATTGAAGTTCATAGTAGCTGGAATTAATACATTAAGAAAGAGTGCTAACACATTATACTTAGTGTTACATTATGTGTGAATGTTTTCTGCCAGCAACACGGTATCAATTTCTTTTCCTACACATTCTTAGAGTATCAAGTATGTCAGGATTATCAATTCCAACCACATATTAGAAAAATATTTATCCATGCTAAGTATATAGGCAGCAGTTTGAATAGAAACTGTATGAAAGCCGGAAGCAAAAATGGGAATAAACCAATGATGCTTTATTACAAAATTTAGCCACAAGATGGCTCAATAAGGGTGGAAAATAAAACTGAATGGCGGGGGGGGGGGGATGAAATAGCATAGCAAAATTTGTCTTTTATTTAGCATACACACAGCTTTTGCTCTGTGCTCCTAAAAATTGTGCTTCATTTCCTAGTCCAGTTTCTCAGGCATAAAGCTGTGCAGGAGTTACAGACTTCTGGGGAAATGCTGTTAAAGCATGAAATAGCGTTTTTCCTCAATATGTAATCACACTCCCAAAGTGGCATTACAAAGACATGGGTTCTTCTAAATAATAGAATGCTACAGTTATGGGCAGAAAAGGCTGCTTTGTGGCAGTTATAGCAAAGAGAATGCTACTGATTGCTCTCTAGCAAGTTATCACCAACATGTTGCTTGTGTAGAAAGGGATATTTCAGTATGGTCTATTTCAGTAGAATTTGTGAACACTGTTTTGATATGACCTTGTCACCAAGAAGACAGGTGATTAAATAGGTTAATCCTATTTAATCCTATGCTGCCTACACCATGAATGTATAGCTCTTTTTGCAGCAGTATCTTACCTGAAACTTTAGAGCAAATGCCATTATGAATTGGAGTACCACAAGTCACTTGAGATAAAGTTCATATTTGCACCCAAATTAAGGTGCAAAGAAATTAAGCTAGAAAACAATGAAAGAAAGTTGGACAAAATACAATGAAATAATGCATCTCTGTGTCTATAAGCCTGGCTCCCAGCACTGAAAAATACAGCCTGCAAAAAGGTCAACGAACTCTACCCAGCCACAGGGACTGGTGATCACTGTACACAAAAGACTAGCTAACAACAATCATCAATCACAGTGACATATCATCTCCCCCCCTTATCACAACAATACACCCATAACAAAAAACACCCTGATCACCATACAGTGGTGCCTCGCTAGACGATGTTAATCCGTTCCGCAAAGATCGCTGTCTAGCGAAAACATCGTCTAGCGAAGCACGTTTTCCCATTGGAATGCATTGAAATCTCTTCAATGCGTTCCAAGGGAAAACTCAGTCGTCTTGCGAAAATCTCCCATAGGGAAACATCGTCTAGCGAGCGCGGGTCCTCGTCGGAATGCACTGACAGCTTTTGACCACTAGTCGGCGCATTCCTATGGGGAAACCTCATCATCTAGCGAAAATTCCCCATAGGAGACCATCGTTTTGCGAAGCGCAGTAGCGATCGCAAAAAGGCATCGTCTAGCGATTTCCTCGTCCTGCGAGGCAATCGTCTAGCGAGGCACCACTGTAATCACCCAATCTCCTGAAAAGGACAAAAAGTTGATCCCACAGCTACAAATACTCCACTATCCCACACACTACACCAGAACACAGACAGAGTTCTAACTCCTGTCCTCTGAAGATGCTGGCCACAGAGACTGGCAAAACATTAGGAAGAAAAACCTCCAGGACATGGCCAAACAGCCTGAAAAGCCTACAACAACCATCGGATCCTGTCCGTGAAAGCCTTCAAGAATACATCTGTGTCTATACTTGATCAGTCCGTAATTTCTGAGAAAGTTGTCATAGAGTCTCCTGAAACATTCTTGTTGGCTATGAGATTTTTAGCAATTCCTTCTTAACCAAATGCTCCTGAAAACCAAGTCAAGGCCATCTATCCTCTTCCAATTCTATAGTATGTCTTCAACTTGTATTAAAAAAATGGTTGGAGTGCTTTCAGGAAGAGAGAAGAAGGAGTACTTACTCCTTTCCCACCTGTCAATTATTCCCCACAGACGTGACCTGGTAATTTTTTAGGCATTATCCTGTTGTCTAAATGTGGAGAGGAAGGGCAATCATCACCAGCATGAGCATTTCTTTTGCTCCAGAGACGTCCAATTGAGGAGTCTGCAGGAAAAGTGTAGATCCTTCCACAATTGCTCTTCCACTCTGCCATTTCAGTAATTGCAAGCAGATCTAAAAATAGTGGCCTCAGGGTTGTTGTTTTTTCGCCATCTGGGCTTTAAGGATGGAAATTCCTCACTGGGAGAGAAAGATGGTTTACTTAGTTTTCAGAGATAGGAAACATTGGAAAACAACTCATAGATTCCCAATGGCCAACATGGCTGGGGTATTTTTCTGAGTTGCAATCTAAAAAACCAATAGTTATATTTCCGATCTCTGTTTTGTTTTTCTTATTTTTGTAGTTGTTGTTTCGGTTTGTTGTGGGTTTTTTGCGGGGGATGGGAAAATGATTATCTACATTAGGGCCAATATCTTGAGCTTCTGCAAAATATGCACTCTGTTATATGTTTCACATGCAGGAATAAATAAGGGTTATCTTCATTATTTTGTTTCCTGTCCTCTTGATGACAATATTACTTCCAAATGATCATTGCTAGCACCAAAAAGTGATAGTGGTACATCTGGTTTTATTAAGGCTGTTTGCTGGATGGCTACATTCTGGAAATCATACAGTAGCATCTTTTTGCCACAATTTCCCTAGCCTTGTTCTAAGGTAACATCAGATGTTCCCTCCCCGGAAGGAAGGAAGGAAGGAAGGAAGGAAGGAAGGAAGGAAGGAAGGAAGGAAGGAAGGAAGGAAGGTAGGTAGGTAGGTAGGTAGGTAGGTAGGTTATATTAGGTCTCCTAACATGAGGGCCATTTTTCCAGTTTGAGATCTTGATTTGGTCTGTGGTGCCACCCAATTTAATTTGCCCCCTGGAGTAGGCTCCATCTGCAAATTCAAATGACCAACCAACACATGAAAACCAAAATGGCCTCAAATTGGTTGGTTGGTTGGTTGGTTGGTTGGTTGGTTGTACTGAGGTACCTGAAATTTGGAGACAAGGTAGACCCTAAAGAGGAGCAAAGGTGCCAAATTTCAGACAGCTACGTTCTGGGGTTAGAGTTTAAAGATTGTTTCTTGCAAGCACTGTAGCTGAAATAAATTTCTTGCCTTGGACTGTGTGTTAGGACTGTCTCTGAGAAAAGTCTAGCTCTCCTCCTTCCTTCCCAATTATTCATTCATATAATCCCTCTCTTCAGTCTCACCACCACCCCTCAATTTAGACGTTCAGATTACTGAATCAGGCTGAATAGCTTTTCTTTGCTCCAGAACTGCATCTCCCCATTCTTCTCAAATCCAGAGCTCATGCAAATTCACCCAGAGAGTGCTGATTCAGATTGCAATTCTGGATTTGTCTGAAGCTGACACATATCCATAGTTGATTATTTTTTATTTGTTTCTGCTCATGTTATGTACATGATTTTAGTTACTTTGGTCGACATAACTGTCATTTTTGGTCAATTCCATGCATCATTGCATATACTGTCCTATGGTTATTACAACTGACAGAATTGTTTGCATGGTATTTGCACACTGATATACCTTCAAGATATACACAGATTCTGTATGTGAGATGGTATAGGGATAGACCTAAGAACCCATTCATGAGTCCTAGCATGAGGCATGAATGCCAGGAGATAAACTGATTTCCACAGTATCCATAATATTAGGATGATTTCTATTTATTTTTATCATTGCTACTGTTTATTCTAAGTACATCTGGGGGTGAGATCTAACTTCAATATTTATGTGGGCTCTACTATCTCACATAAATCCTGTTGCTTATTGTAGAAAATTTCACTGGAGTAGGTTCCCGATGTACTTTAGCACAGGAAGCTACAGTTAGAGTTGGCTCATTAGAATCACTGCAATGTATGGAGGAGCTGACTCACCAAATCCGCATCAAGTCAATGGATCTTCTGTAGTGCAGTTTACTATACCAAGCAACAAGATTTTGGGCAATGAGTCATTAGGCCAATGGCATGATGGGCTCTGATTTTGATTGTAGACTTATTTCTAAACATGCTTTTAAAGACATGTATTCCACAAAAACTTCATTTTTATGTTGAAAGCAAAAAAAAAAAAAAAAAAAAACCAAAAGAAAGTGGGCTGTTTCAATGAGGATCTGTGAAAACCTGATTGCTGTTATGTCTTGAATGGTACAGTTGTTAGTTATCAAAATCACTGTAATCCTAATAATCAGCTGTAAGACTATAGAAAAATGTTAGTTTAACAATGATTAGCAAAGTTAATGATTTGCAAAGCCTGTAAACTAATCCAACTCATTAAACCACTGTAAAGCATGGGGATTCATTCAGCTTCATTTAGAGTATTCAACTATAGATTAATAATTACTTTCACTCAAGCTAAGACCTGGTTGCTGTCTAATGAAGCTTTTGAACTTTTAATAATAATATAAAAGCCAGCTAATTTGGAGCTGCCTTCATAGCAAATTTACAGCAGCTTAATTGACTCAGTTGCACAGTGCCACACTATTTAGGTCACAGTGAAGGGCAAAACATACAAGCATTCTACTATGTGGGCATACTTCCTAATTGTATTAAATGGTCACACCACAACAGTGCATTGTGTTGAACCATAGTGGTACTCATAAGCAAAGGTCTGAATAATCTGATTTATTTTTCTGTTTGAGTAAAACCAAAGAGATATGGGTAGAGACATCTTTTTCAGGAAATATACAGTTTGCATCAAGCTGAGACAGTCATCAAGAGTGTTTTTAGTACTTCTGATTCATAAATGGTGAGCTTACCAGTAGAATGATCCTGTCCTCCATTAGTTGCATCCTAGCTACAGCCAATACAGATGTCTGTATTGTTCTCTCTAAGGGGGAGAGGAACCCCTAGGAGGTGAGGGATATCTTTCAGCCTTCGGAGAACTTCTAAAAAATTACTAGGAGCTGAGTCTGGGGACAGGTGTTGGAGGGCTTAAATTATTTCCATGTCACAATGCAGGCCTCCTTGGCTTTCTGCTCAGCCCAGCTGGCCACTCTGGCTCTCCAGCTTTTCACTGGTCATCAAAGATCCAGATAGGAATTTTTGGCTTGGGTTTCCTGATTGGAAAAAAAGGGCCCCCGGATGGATGGATGGATGGAGGATTGTGCCTCCTGCTCTGCTTAGCTATTGGACGTATGGGCTAATCTGGGAGTGGTAACTGGCTTAACTGGATAGCCATGTCATTGGTGGGTAGTGCTCAAGCGTGATGGTGGTGGGTGGGGACACAGAGAAAAAGGTGGGATTAAAAACACTGAAATATTTTAATTCACAGCAATTATCACCAGTATCTAAATCTTGACAGAGGTGTTTTATCCTTTTAGGGTGAGGCAAAACAATTCAAAAGCTAGGCAACAACCAAAAAACTGTGTCATGTGGCAAGTAGACATGATAATGTGGGGAAGCCCAAGAGAGAAGAATGGTACCTTAGAGAGACTGATTTCACCTCAGCGCCTAAAGTTCCCCAGCCTCGCTATATAAAGGGATATTCGGTTTAGAAACTTCATTAAGTGCAAACTAGAGTTAGTATGATGCTGACGGGCACAAACTGCTATTGTAAGGAGTAGGAGACATTTACAACATGTGCTTTCCCCATGAAGACTCATGCAGATTATCTAATGAGTATGAAGTACAGCAAATGTTCACCTACTTCTTGAATTATAGCTTTTTAATTTGTTTCCATTAATTTAATTTTTAAAATTTAAAAGAAATGAGAAGTGTATGCAGTACTAAATAAACACAGAGTTCTATAGTATATTTTTTTGGAAGGCCACTCTTTTTTATGGCAAGCATATTCATATCCCTCTTTATTAGTAATTGTTCAAAGAGCAAAAAGGTACCCTACACACCAGCAGTTCTGTTCAAATGTACCTCTCTCAGGACTGGACAGCCTTCTTCAAGTCAGTAAGGGCAGACTGTTAACAGAATACACACAAAGCTAATCAATGAGACACAGTTGATGGGGTGGAAAGGGCCATGCATTTATTTCTTATTTAAATTCTTCTAACCTGCAGAGGGGCCTCCTAGCAATGCAAAATCTTAGTGAAGGAGCAGTGGTCAATACTATCCTCCTTACCTGATCAATAAGGATGAGCTCCAGCCCCGTGGCTGTGCTGCAACTTACAGCCTGGACCCGGACAACCTGACCTGGAAGACTTTCCCAGATCCATTGCCCACCCAAGCACTCATGACCTGGGTTCAGTTCAGAAAGTGCCCTACCCTTGGACCGCTGAATCAAGACACCTTGATACTGCCCCTCAGTTACCCAGGGACATTCATTAGACCTCACCACTACCATCACACTTCAGCACTACCCACCAATGTCATGGCTATCCAGTTAAGCCAGTTACCACTCTCAGATCACCCCATATGTCCCATAGCTAAGCAGAGCAGGAGGCACAAAAATCAATCAATCAATCAATCTGGGGGCCCTTTTTTTTTTCCAATCAGGAATCCCAGGCCAAAAATTCCCGGATCCTTGTTGACCAGTGAAAAGCTGGAGACACAGAGTGGGCACCTGGGCTGAGCACAAAGCTAAGGAGGCCTCCATTGTGACATGGAAATAATTTAAGCCCTCCAACACCTGTCCCCAGACTCAGGCTGACGTGTCCCCTACCCATCTCATCCTTTTCTCAGGGAAAGCAAAATGTCCCCTCTCCTCCAGCTACCTCAGGACACCATCACTGTACTTCTCTTCCACTCCACGTCGAGTTGGAGATGAGGAGTAGCCCAAATGGCTGGTGAAGGAATTTGGTGGCGTATCAATTTGCTGTTTCAGTACTCTAGGACTTCTTTTCTCCATTGTTAAGTTTTCATTTTCTTTCCCAATGTTACGCTTTCTTATCAGTTCTTTGCATTTCCATGTTCAAGTGTTAGCTTTCTAGGAAAGCAATACTTAGTGAGGCAATGTTATTTTACACTGATCTTGCTTTCCCTGTGACAGCTTTCTCGTACACTAACTTTTAATACATTACTGTTCAAACCTCATTTTGTTAAGCACAATGTACATTTTCACAGTTGCATTTTTACGGTTCCCCTTAATTATTTTCACACTCTATGTATACAACAATTCAAACTTTGACAAGTCCCTAACATCAACGTAGCCAATTCATCCTGCAATCCTTGTATATTCTCAGTTCAAAGGCAGCCTAGATATAATACACTACACAATTTAACCTCACAATTACTGAAGTATGCAGCATTGTAGCTAGGTTATCCTTTTCCAGATAGGGCTGTAGCTGGGCCACCAGCCAAAGCTAGTAGAAGGCCTCTGCCCCACTGAGACCACCTGTAACTCAAATGACAGTAAGGGATGCAGGAGAACTCCAAAGCTACAAAAGTGTGCTGCTTTTGTAGCTCTTTTAGGAGGACTTTGACTGCACACTATATGTGACCCGGCTATTCATACAATAAGATCACCAAAATCTTTGGTGATAAAAATAAAAATAGATTTATTTCTCCCCTTCCCATAACAGTTCTTGGTGTCTGATTGCTCCTTCCATCCCCACTCAAACTTATCTAACCACTGGAAAGAAATAAACAGGTAGGTGTTAAGAATGGTGTTGTAGTGTAGACATGGTTACAAGGGATGGGTCAACAGTCTGATTACATCATTTGACACCTTCCTCAGTGTCACTTTGAGCTTTGCTGTGAACATCACTGTAGCTGGGACAATGGATTCTCCTAGCAACAGCACATTGTTGTAAGTTATCCCTTTTGCAAAGCAATACATTTGGGGTTTTATCCAAGACTTGATCTTGACTGGGTAATTGAGATTTTTTAACTTTATAAAAGTCCTGTTCCTGATGGAGAGGAAAACTGCCAGAACTAGTTTGTTGATCCCAAAGCAGTTGAGGTCAACTGATGTGGAAAGTTATATACAGTTCTGAACTCCTGAACTCTTCCCAGGGATGTGCCAATGGGGATTACCACAGGCAAGTGCATTTCCAGCCACAGCACTACACCAGTGCTTAAGAACTGGTTCCAAAGAGCAGGATAGGGCAGATCTATCATCAGTCCATGGGCTTTATGTTTTGCACACTTGCTGCAGACAATTGGATTTAAAGATCATAGTGTTCTCCATGAGTTTTCCCAGTACTTGACTTCTTTCATCAAATATTCAAAATTAGGGTAATGTTGGCATTACAGATTGTGAGCAGATGTGATTGTCCTTCCATCCATTCTGACATCTTCAAGAATACTGGTTTACTGCTCACACATGGAATAACAAATAATCATTGCATCACATGCTATCATCTTCTTGTTTCGCTGCAATAAAAATTGTGTTCATGTATGCATTATTGCAATAAACTCTTTTGTGGAATTAATTATAGCTGTAAATCCAAGTCAACTAATACTGATAAATGATAAGATGCCAAAAAAAAAAATCCTCTCCCCAAAAGAGAGAAGCTTTTACATGCATTGCATTCATTCAACAACAATCCCTCTCTGTATGCAAGAATCAGAGTTGCAGTTCAACGCTCAGTGCCACCACTTGCTCTGCATGTGAAAAAGTAGCAGATGAGGCTAAAACAGGGATATATTATTACAGCCTGCAGGATGGGGCTGTTGTTTTTCTTGTCAAAACTGAGCAAATAACATCACAGCAATAAGCATGTTTCTTCTTATTATTCATACTTACTGATGTATTATAAAAGAAATTTCCACACGGTTGGATGTAGAGTTCAGCTGAAGGGGGCATTTCTCATTAAACATTTTGACAGCTTTTAAATGCACATTCTTGGTAAAAAGAGCAGCTACAACCATTTGTTTCAAACAGTATTATTTATTTTAAAACATTTATGGAGCGCTATACATGAAAAAATGAAACATTATGAATCTCTTGGCAACACAATAAAAAAAAGCCTCTTGCCTATTTATCCCCACTTGTTCCTGGAAAGGTTCACTGCCAATCTTCTTCGTACTCTGCCGGCTTGTAGGAGATGTCTTATTGGTTGGGATCATGGATGGGGTGAGTCCATGAAGCACTGAGCTCTTTCTAATTTGAATTCATTTGCCCTTAGTGACATCAATAATATCACCAGTATGCTCACATTGAGACCCCTGACCGACTCCAAGCTCCAGGAGAGAAAAGCAGAAGAAAACGGGGCTCTGGCAGCAATGGAAATAAAGGGAAACAGTGATCTTTTCAGCAACCAAAGCACTCTTCATCACAGTCAACAGAGCACCACAGAAATACATACAGCCAAACTAAAAGAGTCCAATATCAACATGCTAACATTTTATACTTAAATTTACAGCTCCACCAGCACCAGCCATTTGTCTTCTCAGTCCTGTTACGGCTGATAGAAATTTGGCCACCTTATAAGTAACACAGCTGGGTTCCTATCTGGCAGCAGAAATTCTAGAGTAGAGCCGGGCAGGTCAACCAGGTAGAGGGTTCAATAATGGAACTGTCACTGACTGGCCATCTCCACCATACAGACTGCAGAACAAAGGCTCTGTCGGTTTAACTCCCTGAATATTCCATTTGCAAATCCACGTAATTATTTGAGAAGGCAAAACATTAAAACAGGCTGAAGTAAAGGTACATACTAGAAATGGGCACTTACAACAGTTTGGCACTTCGGTGTGGTTCAGCAGATCAGACTTACAGGTGTTGTGTGGGTGCTACGGATTCCGCATCCTGCCTCCTCCCAAGGGTGCCCACTCAGAGGAGGAGGTAGGGCAGGGAAGCCCACAGTGCTTTTTCTGACAGGGTGCCCATGGGAGGAGATGGTGTGCAGAATCCGGAGCACCTGTGTGACACCTGTGGGCCCCTATCTACTGTACTGTGCCAAACCGCTGAACCTTGGTCAGTGCCCATCTCTAGTATGTAGGTATGCACAGCAATTCTATAACGGATTCCCAAGAAGAAGAGAGGTCAGCAGACCACACTTGCAGAATCAAAAAGTTCTTGGAATGAGATATCCCAGTGTCTGGGCTTTATTGTGATGGTGGTAGAATCAAATCTTAGTGCATGTAGACAGCTGGGAGACAATCAGATGGAAGACGCTCCTTGTAGACACATATTTGTTTAAGAGCTTGGACAGGTGTCACCCAGTAGATACAGTAACAGGTTTTGAAGCAACATCTCACCCTCAGTTACTGTTAACTGGAAATAAGCTCACAGTCAAACACTTCTTCCAGCCCAGTGTGTTTCACTCCATGAACCTCATAACAACTAGTCTTTTTAAATATATGATTGGAATGACAGAGTAAAAAATAAGATCAATTTTGATACTTTTTGGAGTATATTAAATTTGGAAATCATAACCAATATTTGGTTGTCTGCCTGTATATAATCATCAACAATAATAATAAGGGTAAAAGATAGACAGACAGGTTGTTGGATCATGACAAGATTAGATAAGACTTCAAAGTTGTCTGGGAGCAGTACTAGATAGCACCCATTAATATTCTGCACATCTTAGTTCATATCTATACCACATGGAAACTGCACTATACATTTGTTTTGTCAACCAGATGTGGATACCATATTGTAATACAGCAATAGCTTTGTGTTTCTGATTCCACTGTGACATGTTAGCTTTTGTCCCCCTCCTACTTCAGATGACTTTTTGAAAACATACACAAAGCACTGTCCTAAGCTAATTAGCTATGATCCTTCCATCTGTCTTCTGCCTCAGACTTTAGGCATATATATGGACTGCTAAAACACTGGCTGATGGTGTCAGTCATATGATAGCTCCAGTGGCTCACTTAAGAAATGGAAAACTAAGGCCACAGTCACACCAGTGAAATCTCCCCCTGTGGTTACATGACTTTTAATAGCATTCCTGTCGTGTTTTGTGGTTGTGTGGTATTTATTCCAGGATGTGCATCCCAATGTGTTTTTAGGTTACTGAGTCATTTCCTTCCAATTCAATAAGTGCCTAGACCTTCTTGTTGACACCGTTAGACAGAAGTTAACCCTTGCATTGACACAAATGCCATGAAAAAATGTAAAAAATTAAAAACAGTTTAAAAGGACATGCACAGTGACAGTAGTTCCAAAAAGGTGTGATAATACCATTCACACACTCAGAAATGCAACCTTTTTAAAAAGGTAAACAAAAAAAGGTAAAAGACTGGCCAAGTGAGAAATGATCTGCAGTTAGCACACTCACCAGGTAAATGATTCGCTAATGGCCGTGTGTCATGTGACTGTAAATTTATGATACAAACTCAGTGGAGGATAGGAAAACAACATTTGGCTCATGTGACCACGGCCTAATTCTAAACATCCTCTCAAACCTATGATCAGCTCTGTTAGAGCTGACAACTCAACCCTTTGTTTTCTACAGAGATTCTTGAATGACGTTAGCTGCTGTACAGGAAAAAAGCTTGGAATTTTCATTTTGTGGACTATAACTTCCAGAATTCCTCAAACACCATAGCCAATAACCATAACAGCTGAGGATAATTCTTCTAGTGGTAATCCCCAAGATACCTTTTTCAGATTCACTGCAGGAGATTCCTTTATTTGGGACAAGTTCCTAGAGGTACTACACATGTATCAATATTAGAAAATAGTCACTAAATAGTGCTACTACCCTGTTTCCCTGAAAATAAGACCTAACCTGAAAATAAGCCCTAGTATGATTTTTCAGGATGCTCATAATATAAGCCCTACCCCCAAAATAAGCCCCAGTTAAGTGAAACCCTGCCCTCCACCATTGTGCAGCAACCAGAAGATGATGACATGACTGTATTTGAATAAATGTAGATGGTTGTACATGAAAAAAATAAAACATTCCCTGAAAATAAGCCCTAATGCCTCTTTTTTTTTTTTTTAGCAAAAATTAATATAAGACCCTGTCTTATTTTCGGGGAAACACAGTATGTATAGCTGTTGTTACTGCAGCATGGGCTACTTCAAGCATGACTAAATCTAGATACAGTCCACTGTGTTTTTGAACACTAAAAACCAGGATTTGTGAGTCTGAGCAAATCAGTTTCTTTGGGGTTCATCTAGTGCTCAGGTCAGGAAATAAAATTTAGTTATCCTTATAGATTTGTGTTTTTATTGCCTATTTTGGTTTTGGAAACTAAAATCTCAAAGCATTTTGATTCACATCTGGTGACAAGAGAGCATCAATCTTAGCAAACCATTCTGATGATAGAGGATTTCTCATCATTCTTCTCAGACCTCTAGTTGGGAATCTTGGCCTTTAAACTAGACATAAACAGAATTTAGACCTTCAAGATAACGATTCTGAAATGTTTGTATTTGCTTACAAATATATCTGCTAAAGACTCATCTAATGATAGTTCCCACTGAGCCTATTAGGTGGCATATGTACACTATTCATTAGCAAAAATGTTAGATCGGAACAGAGAAAACAAGCACATTGAAAATGCATGCCATTTAGCAAACCATCAAACAGACTTAATTTTTTTCCCCTTTACTTCTGTAATAGCATCTCAGCTGGAATTCTAAGGGCATACATTAAGGATAGTCTATGAATATTTATTTTTAGAATCTAGATGTTACTGATATAGTGCTTTATACAAAATAAAAATAAAGGCTACAATACTAGGAGTATTTCATAGGAAACATGTCCCATTACATGAAATTACAGTTATTTCCAAGTAAACTATTTTAGAATCATGCCACACATTAAATCCAAGTCTTTTGGGTCCTTGGGATCCAAAGACACTGAGGAACAGGGGGGGGGGGGGGGACTTAAAAAACATGGTTTTGCATTTTAAAGACATTTGGTTATTGACTGTTTCTGGAGTTTTATTGTTAACTTAATTACTTTCTTGCAAGCAACATCTATACTTCATTTTCTAACAGATTACTTCCAAACATTGTGCTCTAACAGACAACATTCATACTTTGGAAGAAGTGCAATTAAAATTTACATTGTTCAAAGATAGCAAGAAGCTACTATATTCAACACTAACATCTCTGTCAGGAAAAGATGCATGTGAATGATACAAGCTTTTTGTTATGGCTGATAAAGACTTGGGCTGACTAATTGTGTTCAGAAACAGATGCACCTGAATAGAATAATGATTTGTCCAAATGAGTTTCAAAGAGTTGAAGGGAGTGATGAATGGGTATGATTACGATAAGCAAGCTGTCATCAGCTACCATATTGTATGTACAGATGAGATGCTAAGATGAAGCAATATATGGAAAATACTTCTTGCATTGGATTTGACTGACTTAATTCAAGCTGTAGCCACTCTATTTTGTTGTTTAGTCGTTCAGTCATGTCCGGCTCTTCGTGACCCCATGGACCAGAGCACGCCAGGCCCTCCTGTCTTCCACTGCCTCCCGGAGTTGGGTCAAATTCATGTTGGTAGCTTTGATGACACTGTCCAACCATCTCGTCCTCTGTCGTCCCCTTCTCCTCTTGCCTTCACACTTTCCCAACATCAGGGTCTTTTCCAGGGAGTCTTCTCTTCTCATGAGATGGCCAAAGTATTGGAGCCTCAGCTTCAGGATCTGTCCTTCCAGTGAACACTCAGGGTTGATTTCCTTCAAAATGGATAGGTTTGTTCTCCTTGCAGTCCAGGGGACGCTCGAGAGTCTCCTCCAGCACCACAATTCAAAAGCATCAATTCTTCGGCGGTCAGCCTTCTTTATGGTCCAGCTCTCACTTCCATACATCGCTACAGGAAAAACCATAGCTTTGACTATGCGGACCTTTGTCGGCAAGGTGATGTCTCTGCTTTTTAAGATGCTGTCTAGGTTTGTCATCGCTTTCCTCTCAAGAAACAGGCGTCTTTTAATTTCGTGGCTGCTGTCACCATCTGCAGTGATCATGGAGCCCAAGAAAGTAAAATCTGTCACTGCCTCCATATCTTCCCCTTCTATTTGACAGGAGGTGATGGGACCAGTGGCCATGATCTTCGTTTTTTTGATGTTGAGCTTCAGACCATTTTTGGCGCTCTCCTCTTTCACCCTCATTAAGAGGTTCTTTAATTCCTCCTCACTTTCTGCCATCAGAGTGGTATCATCTGCATATCTGAGGTTGTTGATATTTCTTCCGGCAATCTTAATTCCGGCTTGGGATTCATCCAGTCCTGCCTTTCGCATGATGTATTCTGCATATAAGTTAAATAAGCAGGGAGACAATATACAGCCTTGTCGTACTCCTTTCCCAATTTTGAACCAATCAGTTGTTCCATATCCAGTTCTAACTGTTGCTTCCTGTCCCACATAGAGATTTCTCAGCCACTCTATACCTTTGTTGTAATGCATCATGGTCACATGGTGTATTTACCTGGATAAGCATCTCAATGTGTTTTAACGTTACCAGTTCCTTTTCTTCAATTTGAATTGTTGTGGCCAGCTACACCATGTTACTGATTTATTTTCTCTCTTGTTTTATGGGCCACTGCAGCCCCTTAACTTTAATTTGTTAAAATTAAATAGTACATCAATATGTCAGGTACTGTTTCCTGGTGGGTAGATTTTCCTCTGTTGTGCCAGCACCTCTGGAAGCAATGCATTGCACTCAATAAACCTGGCATCCCCACCCAGGACTGTTCTGCTTGCCAGACAGTAGATGGTGTGATACAACACCTACCAATGCCTTTAAAGCCGTTGACAGAAGTTTACCAATATATTGATACTCTGGCTGCCTTCCCTGGTGAATTTGCTTTGAAAGAGTATTGATCAAATTATACACACATGCCATACCACTGAGGAATATATCGAAATGCCACCGGAACAAAAACAAAAAACAAAAACAGAAGCTTCCCAGCAAGGGGGAATTGAACCGCAGTTACACTGCTGGCCAGGAAAATGAATTGCTAATGGCATTGCATCATGTGACCACCAATTTATGTAACAGTCTAACTTGGGCATAAGTAGGAAACAATTTCATCATGTGATCACACCCTCAATTTGGTATGTTTATTATTATCCATTTGTTCCCTGGACCAAGAGCAGGGAGCTCTATGTATGTATGAGCTCTATGCTATACACATGCTCATATAGGAAGTTGTTGCTTCAATGGATGGGTTTAAGTCAATGTGTAGCCTGCATAATTTAAAAATTGTAAACCGTCAAGAGCCTGCTTTAAGCACTATGTGGCGGTATATAAGTAGCACTTTTTGTTCAACTTGAAGGAGTTGCTCTGGGAACCAACCATGAGACTGTCTGAAGGCTGCAAGGTTTTGAATAACAGGTAGCTGTTGCAGAGTTTTGAATTTTGGTTACATTCCTCTAGTTGTGGAGCAGAAGTGCAGACATTTACAGAGCAAAATAGCTTCAAGTTCCCCAGGTAGTCCACCCCTTTTCTTATTAACTGGCACTTACAATCTCAATTTCCAGTGTGGTATAGTGGGTAGAATGATGGAATAGGACTCTGGAGAACAGAGTTCAAATTGCCACTTGGCCATGGAAACTCACTGGGGATGTGGCATTGGTAAAACCACTCCTTAAATATCACACTTACCTTTAAAAATCCTATTAGGGTTGCTATAAGATGGTTATGACTTGACAGCACAGAACACACACACACAGCCTCAATAACTCATTCTGAGATATTAGTGGGAGAAAGAATAAAAGGTGTCATTACTTACAATTGAACAGATTAAACAGCAAATCAACAAACTTGACTGCTTTCAGCAACAGACTTTACTGAAGGAAAAAGGACTCAGCTGTTTTTGAAATTCAGAAGCAGGGAAGAAATTATTGGTTAGTGCTGGATAGATTAACTTTCATCCTATCCCAGAAAGGTCTCTCTCAACCACACCTTTTCCGGGCAGCATGTGAGGTTGTAAAAACTCCAAAAGTAACTTGGGAAGTTAAACAGGGTTTTGAAAAGTGAATGGGCACTTCTGGAGACTTCCTCGAATGGTGATTCATATTTCAATATTTTTTTTAAGGGGGAATAGGATGATATATGGCCCAGGAGCTATACTATGTTCACCTTTGTTGTAAGCATTACTATGGTCCTGTATGTGAATACTTGACTGTACTATATGAATGCCAAGGGAGTTATTGAGTCATCCTGGGTTGGAAAGTCTGAAAAAATAACATGCTGAACAGGGGAAGAAATCTAAGTTTCCAAGAGGCTGTACCCATGCTTTCCAAAAGCAATATACAGTGAATTTCCACTGAACATGATGCACATGAATGGTATAGTTAGGTTCTCAGTAGAATTGATTTAATATATATTACTTAATGTTCTGTGGATTGCACATACTGTTATGATGTTACCTTCCATTATTATTTAGAGGCTAATAAGAGATTTATGAATCCTGTAATGTGTTTTTTGTTAGCAGTAATATTATTCTGAAGATCATAATTGAAAGGAAATAATTTTCCGTTCCTGCTCATTTCAAATACATCCATCATGGATTTATGCATGACAATAGAAAACTGAAAGTACAAAAGTACCTGCAAAATTCAAACAACAAAACATACATATCTTGTTGAAGTGTTGCTCTCATCAGCCTGGTATGATGCAGCTAAATTATCTCCTTCTGCTGAGATTTATAATGCTAGATTATTATATACTGTACATAAATACCTTATTCATCAAAGGATGAAGATTCTATACATGGTACATGAAATAGTTTTAGAATACCTCTAATCAAAGTGCATATGTGTTGCTAGAGCTTTAGAAAGAACGTATAGTAAGATATTCAATGTTCTTTCTTTTGCACTGATCTACCATAGATAATAGCTCTTGGAAATCATATGCTATTCCAGCCAGTTTTCTCCTGTGCTTGAAGGAATGTCCACTGGCATCAAATATCCAGCACCTTTTGATGAAAATGACAGGCAGCTAAACTTTAACCAGTAACAAATTGAGCATACCCTGAGTTAATTCACATTAGCTAAGACTCCTAGAAGCAAGTTCTCTGACTGGTTGGAAGGCCTGGCAGAAACATTTTCTTTGGCTTTTCAAAATCCTTCTACTGATACGCCATGTGACAAATGTTTAGATCTTAGGATGAAGCTTCCTCCATAATACACCATCTGTATTTCGCCAGCTCTGGGCTGAGCATTTAACTGAACATACTCAGATATCTCTTTTCTAAGTACCACCCTGATAAGGCTTTCCACCAGAGATGTGCATTAGCACCAAAATTTGGATCCGGAATTTTGGATTTGGAATTTAGAATTTTAAAATTTCAGAATTTCAGGATATCTGGAACTCCATTACAGTCAATGTGAATACTATATAGTCATCATTTTCCCTTTAGAAAAGGACAAACAGGCAAAACCTTTTTAAAGGTTTCTCCTCTGTCCTTTGACATCTTCCCAATGATTGCGCCAAACAAAAACAGGGCACAGCAACAGCCAGCAGTGCCTACATATTAGGAGATGGCTGTAATGGGTCTACTGATGGAACCTTGAACAGTGGCAATGCCAGCAGGAAATGCCAGCAGCATTGGGGAAGCAGAGAACAAGTCACACTGGGGAGTTGGCAAATACCTGGTGGGCAGGCATTGGAGCAGCAGGTAGCCCACAGTTGATGGAAACTGGTCCAACAGCATGGGGTACAGCACAGATGAGTGACCACAGCCTTGTAGTAGCAGTTGGAAGAATGAAAGAGACAGAAGGAGGGGACAGCAGACTGACACATGGCAGGAAGGTCAGCTTTTGGCACCTATGACTTGAAGAGGCACAAAGGTTTTTCATCTCACTACATATATATTAGTTCATCTATTCAGGTTCAGAGACATCTGTGTTACCACTCAACAACCACCATTTAGGCAACATCCTCCAGCTGTAATGTGTGCATTTCTATTCCTTCTATTCCATTTCTACCCCCATCTATAAGAGACCATGTAGTGCAAAGTGGGGGGCAAATTTAACAGGTCCAGGAGCTAGTCATCTGCCCTGGAATTCTCCAAGGATTGCACGGACTGCCGAAAAAACACATCCTGTTTACTCAAAACAAAACTTCTGATATTGGAAAATAAGTATGGGTGAACGCGGTGTTAAACAGTGCAGGTAGGTTCCTGGGACCTGTTTAAAAGGTGAAAATGGTGCTCCTAAAGGCTTCCAGGAGCAGCAATGAGCTTTATTTTTTCTTCCTTTTTTTTTTTTTTACTGGGAAAACCCTTTTAGGGGGGGGAGACTGGGAGACAAGAGGGTATGATGGGGCTGGGCATTGCAAGAAAAACCTTGAGGCTGAATGTGACTTTAGGACCACACTGTTCCTGCCCCCGTTCTTGTAGTCACCCCTCTTTCACTTGGATTGGACAAAAGCGTTCCATCACAACACCTATGTGGATCTGCTTACCTTTCCCAGGGTGTCCTTGCCACTTCCCGACTCCTTGTTAAATGACCCCTATTAGGATAGGTTGTAAGAGTCCAGAACTTTCTTTAAATGAGAGCTCATCATTACTGGTACATCCTCTGCTCTATATTATGCCCTAGCTGCACAATCAACCATGTGCTTGATTGCATGATAGAAAGCCCTCAAAAAGAAAACTCCACTTTTCTGAATACCGTTAC
This sequence comes from Intellagama lesueurii, assembly GCA_037013535.1. NCBI lineage: Eukaryota > Metazoa > Chordata > Lepidosauria > Squamata > Agamidae > Intellagama > Intellagama lesueurii. The sequence continues at coordinate 275,267,116 of JBAJHW010000001.1, forward strand.
ATGCAATGGTCATCCAATTTTTTTTTCTTTGTTTTTTATTTTTTATTTTTTTGAAAAAGAACACAGGACTGTTGGGTTCTTGGTTGGTTGGTTTGAGTTTCCCTCAAATTCTCCTTCAATGTATCATTGTGACTGAATGTGTTAATCTTTGATATTTAGAGAAGGAAAATGGTTAAAGGAATGTTAGCCAGTGAAAAATGGTAAAATAGGAATGATGGCAAATGGCCCAAGGAAATAATGGAAAGGAGAAGAGAGATCATTTTGCCCACTGCTCCTATGGGTAAAAGTGTTAACAGATTCCTAATGATTAACTTGTGTGAAAAAACACTTAGAATAAAGATACAGGTATCATCAGCTTTGCAATGGCTAACTTTTTCTTTCTAGGAACTGCATAGAAGAACAAAATTATCAGTGGCTTTTTATTCTATGGAAATGAATCCCACTGAGTGTTCTACAGTCACGGCCAAAAATATTGGCACCCTTGCAATTCTGTCAGAAAATGCAACCCTTCTCTCAGAAAATTGTTGCAGTTGCAAATGTTTTGGTACTCACATGTTCATTTCTTTGGTTTGTGTTGGAACAACACAAAAAAACAGAGAGAAAAAAGTCAAATCTGATACAATCCCACACAGAAACCCAAAAATGCACTGGCCAAAATTATTGGCACCCTTAACTTAATATTTGGTAGCACCTCCTTTGGAAAAAATAACTGAAATCAATTGCTTCCTGTAACCATGAATGAGTTTCTTACACCTCTCTACTGGAATTTTGGACCACTCTTCTTTTGCAAACTGCTCCAGGGCCTTCAGATTTGAAGGATGCCTTCTCCCAACTGCTGTTTTGAGATCTCTCCACAGGTGTTCTATGGGATTCAGATCTGGACTCATTGCTGGCCATTTCAGAACTCTCCAGCGCTTTGTTTGTAACCATTTCTGAGTGCTTTTTGAAGTGTGTTTCAGGTCATTGTCCTGCTGGAAGACCCATGGCCTCTGGTGGAGACGCAGCTTTCTGACACTGGCCACTACGTTGCGCCTCAAAATTATTTGGTAATAATCAGATTTCATGATACTGTTCACACAGTCAAGGCATCCAGTGCCAGAAGCAGCAAAGCAACCCCAAAACATCTTTGAACCTCCACCATGTTTGACTGTAGGGACTGTGTCCTTTTCTTTGAATGCCTCATTTCTTTTTCTGTAAACAGTGCCATGATGTCCTTGACCAAAAAGCTCTACTTTTGTCTCATCTGTCCACAGTACATGCTCCCAGAAGGATTGTGGTTTTGTCACATAAGTTTTGGCATACTCCAGTGTTGCTTTTTTATGCCTTTGTGTCAGCAGTGGTGTCCTCCTGGGTCTCCTACCATAGCGTCCCTTTTCATTCAGATGGCAATGGATAGTGCGAGCTGACACTGTTGTATCCTGTGTCTGCAGATCAGCTTGAATTTGTTGGGAAGTTAATCTGGGTTCTGTATCAACCATTCAAAGAACCCTTCATTGTGATTTTTCAGAAATTTTGCTCTTCCGTCCACGTCCAGGGAGGTTAGCTACAGTGCCATGGGCTGTAAACCTCTTGATGATATTGCGCACAGTGGACACAAATCCACAGACAACTCTTTACACTTCATTCTTTTCTCCATGCTCAGTGTCACACACAACACAAAGGTTGAGTCAACTTTTCTCCATCTTAACTGGTTGCAAGTGTGATTACTGTATTGCTCACACCTCTTACTTGCGACAGGTATGTCTAAATACAAATTAAAGGAGCATCACATTCTTGAAAAGCAATTATTTCTTACAATTTAGACAGGGTGCCAATAATTTTGGCCAGTGCATTTTTGGGTTTCCGTGTGGGATTGTTTCAGATTTGACTTTTCTTCTCTGTGTGTTTGTGTTGTTCCAATGCAAACCAAACAAATGAACATGTGAGTACCAAAACATTTGCATCTGCAACAATTTTCTGAGAGAAGGGTTGCATTTTCTGACAGAATTGCAAGGGTGCCAATATTTTTGGCCATTACTGTATATATATCTACTACTCTATTCTGCATCTTCTATTCACTGAATGAGGATAAAAACTAATATTTGTCTAAGTAAAGAAAAGAAGAATTTTCCAGGTCAAAGAAGAAAACTGAGTGGAAGGATTTGGTTGAAGTAATGGTTGAGATTTTTTAATCCTCATGCACCACATTAAATAGCTATATTGTTATATATATTGCCATGTGGGGTCTTTGAGAACTATAAGATTTAACTTGTAAACCACTAAATGGGGTGGTATAGAAATCAAATCAATAAGTAAAGTATTTCCTGAATGCATTGAGAATTACAGTGTTCTTCCCCTCCCTGGTACCAACATACTCACAACCAGAGTATATTATATCTGCTTCTTGACATTATAGTTCATCTAAAAAAAAAAAAGGACTTCTCACTACATTATATTTGCTGTGACAAAAGGTACCTCAGTTGCAAAAGGATGAAATTCGGAGGTGGGTGGAATGTTGCTTACAGTAGACATCCTTCAGTCTCAAGAGACTATGGTAACGTGCTCTGAATAGAGTCTAGTGTGGCTGAGAAGGCCAATATGAGAGTGACAATCCCTTCCACACTGAAGACAAATACAGTCTGTCCCCTGTCCAGCTCCCTGATTTTGCTGCTTTCGGGATGGCCTCTTTGCCTCAGCCTGCTGAACAAGTGTCTCTTCAAATTGGAAGAGGCCATGCTGCACCACCTGCCTCCAGGTTGAATGCTCAGATGTCAAGGTTTCCCATCTGTTGAGGTCCATTCCTAAGGCCTTCAGATCCCGCTTGCAGATATCCTTGTATCACAGCTGTGGTCTCCCTCTGGGGTGCTTTCCCTGCACTAATTCTCCATACAGGGGATCTTTTGGAATCCGACCGTCAGCCATTCTCACGACATGCCCAAGCCAATGTAGACGTCGCTGTTTCAGTAATGTATACATGCTAAAAATTCCAGCTCGTTCTAGGACTACTCTATTTGGAACTTTGTCCTGCCAGGTGATACCAAAAATGCGTCGGAGACAACGCATATGGAACGTGTTCAGCTTCCTCTCCTGCCGTGCACAAAGGGTCTAGGACTCACTGCAGTACAGGAGTGTACTCAGGACACAGGCTCTATAGACCTGGATCTTGGTATATGCCATCAGCTTCTTATTAAGCCATACTCTCTTTGTGAGTCTAGACAACATGGTAGGTGCTTTGCCAATGTGTTTATCCAGCTCGACATCTAGGGAGAGAGTGTCATGGATCATTGAGCCAAGGTACACGAAGTCATGAACAACCTCCAATTCTTGTGTAGAGATGGTAATAGAGGGAGGTGAGTCCACACCCTGGCCCATGACTTGTGTTTTCTTCAGGCTGATTGTTAATCCAAAGTCTTGGCAGCCCTTACTAAAACGATTCATGAGTTGTTGGAGGTCTTCAGCAGAATGGGCAACAACAGCTGCATCATTAGCGAAGAGGAAGTCCCACATGCATTTCAGATGGACTTTGGACTTCGCTCTCAATCTAGAAAGATTAAAGAGCTTTCCATCTGATCTAGTCCAGAGATAGACACCTTCTGTTGCAGTTCCAAAGGCGTGCTTCAGCATGACAGCAAAAAAAGATCCCAAACAGGGTCGGCGTGAGGACATAGCCCTGTTTCACTCTGCTTCGGATGTCAAAGGGATCTGATGTTGAGCCATCAAAAACTACAGTGCCCTTCATTTCCTCATCAAAGCACCTGATGATGTCAAGGAGTCGAGGTGGACATCCAATCTTGGGAAGTATTTTAAAAAGGCCGTCCCTTCTAACCAAGTCAAAGGCCTTTGTAGAATCTGTGAAGGCCACAAAGAGTGGCTGTCGTTGTTCCCTACATTTCTCCTGCAACTGTCGGAGGGAGAATACCATGTCAGTGGTGGATCTATTAGCTCGAAATCCACACTGTGATTCTGGATAGACTCTGTCTGCAAGCACCTGGAGTCTCTTCAGCACAACACGGGCAAGCAGCTTCCCTACAATGCTGAGAAGAGAGATGTCATGGTAGTTATTGCAGTCGCCCCTGTCTCCTTTGTTCTTGTACAATGTGACAATGTTTACATCCTTCATGTCCTGTGGTACTCCACCTTCCCTCCAGCAAAGACAAAAGATTTCATACAGCTCAGTGGTGATGGTCTCTTTACAGCACTTCAGCACTTCAACAGGGATGTTATCCTTCCCAGGTGCCTTGCCGGAGGCGAGGGAATCCAAGGCCGCTTTTATTTCTGCTAAAGTTGGTTTGCTGTCCAACTCTTCCAAGAGTTGCTTACAACTCTTAAAATAAAAATATAGTAGTCTACTTTGTACATCTAGCTCCCCATGTTCCTGTTGCCCTAATACATGAGGATAAAAAACTATGGTATTTTAAACTGATACTGCTACCAGACTCTTAGAATCGATATTCAATTTTTTTAATGTAATCATTTGAGGAAAAAATAAGAAGTTGGCCCCTTTCAATGGAATTCATTCAACATGATATTCTTGAGGCCTTGAAAACAGAACCCAAATTCTGACGCTTCTGGGCAGACATTGAGAGACAGGGTACCCTTAACAAATATACAGTTCATTCCTCTCTAGGACCTGATTGTTCTCAAAATATTGTATAACGATTTCTTTTCCAACGTTGCTGGATCAAATAATTCCTTGTCCCCAGGGGATTAATTTTCATTATGTTGTTTTCAGATAGAGGTCGGAATCTATATTCTTCTTTTGAGGCTTCTGAGAGGCAAAGAAAATACTGTTGTTAAAAACCCAAACCCTGTCCTTAGATTTAACAATTCATTTCTCCTCTGTCATTTTTAGGGGGTGGTATTAATTAGGTTGGATTTTGTTTTCATAGCAAGCCTCCTGACTAGATATCAGTCAGTTATAACACTTTTTGGAAATTTGCTTCATAGAAAACAGGACACTCTGAGCAAAGTTATAGTCTAAAGCTTTAAGTTTCTCCAATTCTTGAACAAGATGTTTATAGTTTAAGGTGAAAGATCTGCACTTATTTGCAACTGCCAATTACTAACACTGGTTTTCTTTATTTGCAGTTTGTAGCCTGCAAAGCTGTATGTGCTTATTCAGAAACAGCTCCCTTTGAATTTGATGGAGCTTAATCCTTATAATTAGCAAGAAGACAGCCCAGCCTATTCTGTGGCAATTATAAATCTGAATAGGGCATATGACATCACTGAATCCCAGCACTCTCCCAATGACATCACAATCTGATTTTAGTAATAATTGGTTTGCTGTTCATGGTAGCTAGACTGGAGTGACAAGCCTTGAAAAACAACACTCAATTATTTGTTTCTGGCATTTAAGAAATCACCTGTGCATCACTTTGAAAATTTTAAGTTTAGGTGCTCAACTTGGTTTCTGTCCTGTGAAACACATAAAACCTATCCTCAAGGCTCACAAATTCTGCTGGCCTGCCACGCCCTATCTCCATTGTGTGTCCAAGAGTTCAGTGAGATAGTTGATGGGGTGGGGTGGAGAAAGGAATCAGGACCACATTACCATGAAATGAGATAAATCTGCATACTGATCAAAATGTTTGAATCAAAGAATGTTTGAATCAAATAATATATACATATATATAATGCATTTTTCAATGTTATATGAAGTCTGTGTAAGCATTACTGATCATGCATACAAAATTCACATTTGCTTTTAAAAAATCAAAGCATTCCACTTTATGCTGTTCAGATAATTCCATTTCCGAAACCAGGAATTTAAAAAATGTGTTCAGCAGTCTTAGCATCTGTAATAAAACCATTGAGCTTATGGGTGGTTCCTAAATCAAATGGGAAACTAATGGATCTGTTGTTGTTGTTGTTGTTTCTGCTGCTGTTAAGAATATGAAGCAGCTATTGTCTGTAGGCATGAAGTGAGTTAGCATATGAGAATATTTTTAATACAGAAATTGGCTTTAGACAGTTTTTATCCCAGGCCATACACTGGAGATATTTTGCTCTTTTTTTTTGCCTCTTATATGATGTTATGTTAATGCATAAGTGAATACATTTTGTCCTCAATTTAATTTAAAGTGTTTCCCATGGCATTTAACTTTCATTTCTTGCCCTCTTGAAGCTTTGCTATGCAAAAGCCCTTCTTGCTTATTTCAGAGGTTAGAGTGACAATATTTGAAGCATGGCTCATTGAGGCCCAGTTACACAGGCTAAGGCCTTCTGAGAAGTAAGAAGAAATATTCAAGTAAATATTGTAAAGCAGTAGTCCCCAACCTTTTCTGAACCGCAGACCAGTTGGGGGGGCAGGGTTTGTGCGGGGGGGCGGAGCACGCTCACGTGCATCTGCGGATGGGCGGGTATGCTCGCAGGTGGGCAGGGCACGCTCACACGCATGCGTGGATGGGCAGGGCGTGCTCGCACATGGCAGGGCGTGCTCGCGCACACGCACAGATGGGTGGGACACCTGTGCATGCGTGTGGGCGGGCCATGCGTATGTGTGGGCATGGGGGGGGAGTGTGTGCGGGGGACAGGACATCTGTCTCTGCGGCCCAGTCCTGCCAAGGCCACAAACCGGCACCGGGCTGCAGACCGGGGGTTGGGGACCCCTGTCATGGAGGATGGAATGCATGTGTGTTAAAATTCTTCACACAAAGACATCAAGCAGTAAAGAAATATTTTCTATAAACATCACATTAAACTGAGTTACACAGATAGCATAACATGTATTAGTCAAATGTAATTAGACTATTTTTCCAGTGGAGTGATGCAAGTGAACAATTCCTCCAGAAATGACTGTGTTCCACTGGGGGGTAACAAAGGTAGAGATGGCATGCCATATTTCCTCTTTATATTAATTGCTAAGTTACTTCCTTATCTTGTAGGGCGATATTCATAGACAATTGGCAATCTCATTCAGCAAAACTGGAATTTAATTTAGAGGAGGTGCACTAGGCAATGGAGACCAAATTATGGAGGAATGGCCCTGTTGCTCTGTACTTCTGCTTCCAACTGGCACAAGAGCCATGGGCGTCAACTAAAAACTACCTGATGATTGGCTTAGTGACTGGCACTTCTTCTATAGAGATGGGGGGAAAGGCACTCAATTTACATCTCTAAAGGCAAAACCTGATACAATCACACCTAAAAATGATTTTTTTTCAAAGCCTCAGCCTCCACCTTGAGACATCAAACTAACTTCAAGTCATATGGCTTAAACATTTGGCTATGTTTCTTGTTAGATATTTCTTTTTCTCTACAAACTCAAATTCTGTAATGTTCAGCCTAATGAAGAATTCCGGGTAACTCAAACAATCAGTTTTTGTCCATCTGTGATGTTCCAGTGGTCTCATCAAAGCATTATTCAACTTCAGGTGGGTTTTTTAAATCTTAATCAACATTAGGTCCCACTATGGTCAATAGAACTTATTAACATGTAAATTGTTATCAGATTGAAGCAGAATCCTATACATGTCTATTTGAAGTAAATCCCATGGATTTCAATGGGGCTTTCAACAAGGGTCGTTGATATAGGTTATACCACTAGACAGTAGTTGTTTGCTTTCTGTAATAGGACTAGCAAAGTTATCCCTCTGGAATTGAAATCCCACACTGTCTTTAATACCAGATATCTGCTTGCAGATAATGATTTCAAACTGACAGGGAGTGACTTGTAAAATAGAATCTCCCTTTAATAAAATTCTATTCAGAGGAGCTTGCAAAAGGACATCAGATTTAGGAAATAATTATTTTCATAACTCTAGAAAAGAAGAGTTAAGCCCTTACAGCAACCTCATTTATATGACAGGAATTTTTTTAAAAAATGGCTGAAATCCTATTGCTTAATGTAGTAGGTTGCAACTAAAGTAGGCCCATAGAATCAACTGAATTTGCAAAGGAGTTGATGTTCCAAATCTCAACTAATTCAATGGTCTACTTTAGTTGTAGAAATCACAAGATTTTGACCAATTTCTAAAGCATTAAAAAGTTAGAATATTGAAAAATACAATTACAATTGTATTTTTGTTGTTGTGGGTTTTCCAGGCTGTTTGGCCGTGTTCTTAAGGTTTTTCTTCCTAACGTTTCACCAGTCTCTGTGGCCGGCATCTTCAGAAGACAGGAGTCAGAACTCTGTCTGTGCTCTGTTGCAGTTTGTTGGATAGTTGAGTATTTATAGCTGTGGGATCAGCTTTTGTCCTTTTCAGGAGATTGGGTGATTATGGTGATCAGCATGTTTTTGTTGTGGGTGTATTGTTGTGATAAGGGGGAGAGATGATCTGTCACTGTGATTGATGGGTGTCGTTGGCTGGTCTTTTGTGTGCAGTGATCACTGGTCCTTGTGGCTGGGTAGAGTTCGTTGAGCTTTTGCAGGCTGTATTTTTCAGTGCTGGGAGGCAGGCTTTGTTGAGTTTTAAACTTTCTTCTTTTTTGTTGAAGCTCTGCTGGTGTTTGTGGATTTCAATGGCTTCCCTGTGCAGTCTAACATAATGATTGCTGTTGTCCAGTACTTCAGTATTTTGAAATAGAATTTCATGTCCAGCTTGTTTTAGGGCATGTTCAGCTACTGCCGATTTTTCCGGTTGTTTTAGTCTGCAGTGTCTCTCATGTTCTTTGATTCTGGTGTGAATGCTGTGTTTTATGGTTCCAATATATACCTGGCTACAACTGCAAGGTATCCAGTATACTCCTGCAGTGGTGAGGGGGTCCCTTTTGTCCTTTGCTGACCATAACATTTGTTGGATTTTTGTGGTGGGCCTGAATACTGTTTGTCGCGGCTCCGTCTTTGAGGCTTGAATTTTATTCTTGGCCCTCACAAAGACCCAAGCTGCTTCTTCCTCCTCACGCTGCCACCAGATGTTTTTGGATTAAACATCAATCAATTCCGGGACACACAAGTTATTAAACACATTCAGTTTATTGATCAGGGTAGGGTTAATGATTGGTTGGAAATAACAGTGTCAATCACAGGAAGTAACTCACTTATATTAACTTGGGTTTATTTAATTCCTTCTATTAATTCAATCTATTTCCCAATCTCTGCTCTCTCATCTATCTCAATCAATCCCCTTCTCAAACCTCTGATCTCAATCACTCTTTTTCTCAAACCTCTCTCTGAACTGAACTCCTGTTCTCCCTTCAGACTCCTCCTTTTGTACCCCTCCTTCTTTCCTGACTCCGCCTTCCGTCTTCCTCATTGGCTCTCCTGCCAAGGTTCCACTGAGACGGACAGGTGACGACTGGGGTAACCGCTACATACCTCCCTCCTTAAAAAGTTGTTTCCTGGGGTGAAACCTACAGTGGTTAGCCCTAGGAACAACGCAGAGCTTAAAGGCATGTTATCATCAAACATAAATTAACATATTACATTTTAATCTTATTACTTTATGCATCTCATCTTATTACTTTATGCATATAAACTTTTTTCTTTTTGCATTTAAACATTTAGATAACCTTTGCATCTCCAATTGCATTTAAACTTAATCAACATTTTTATTGCATACAAACCACTTCAGTCACTTTTATCCTTACCTATCATTAGTTCATCTATAAATTGCATTTTATTTTATTTCATATACCTATACACTTAGAATATTTATTTAGAACAATTTTAATACCATTAAAAGTTACATTTTCTTCGTTTCCGTCAGTCATTCTTCTGGTCTTCTGGATAAGGTGTCCTCGGCTACCACAGTTTGAGTTCCTTAGACTCTGGATCCCCAAAGTCACAGTCTTGTGGGGTATGGCCCACCTCATCAACTTCTTATTGTTCTGACAGTCCGCAACCACAGCCATGGGGAATGGTCTGTGCATGGAACAAAATGTCTTCCCCATATGTACGGTCCGAGCTTCCGCAAAGACCATACAATCGCCAGACACTCACGGTATATGATGGACAGGTGTCTCTCGCCAGCCTGCAGCTTCTTGCTCAGGAACGTCACCGGATGAAGGTCCCCGTTGTCATCTTCCTGGCTCAGCCCGGCTCGCAGTCCGATGTGGGATGCCTCTGTGTATACGGTGCTCCCTCGCTGGAAATCTGGTTCTCTCAGGGCAGGACCGGTCATCAGCGCAGTCTCCAACCTCTCGAAGGTCTCTTCACAGTTGCTCGACCACAGGATCTCGCCAGCTTTTCTTTTAGGGGTTAGGTCCGATAAAGGGGTCTCTATTTCGCTGAAGTTCTTTTGATCATAACTAGGGGCTTTCCCCCCCTTTTCTTCCCAATTCTTGTTTCTGATTTGGTTATGTTCTGAGGGCTTGCCTACAAAATGGCCGCCACTTGCCTGCAGGTTCTTGACGTAACCGTGGGGCTCCTTTTTACTGTCATCCCAGTTTTTCCTTTCCACTTTTACCTCAGAAAAATTTGGGTTTCGAGTGTGGGAAATAAAATCAGCGACTTCTCCTGGTTCCTGAACAATTTTGGGCTTAATATTTCTTTCAGAATCATTAAACTTTTCCGCCTCAGCTTTGAGCTGTAAAGCTTTTTTCTCAGCCCCTGCCCCTATTTTCCATTTCTCCATAAGGTATAGCTCCATCTGTCTAAACTGGGATATCTTTTCCGATTTCCATTTTTCCAACTCTTTTTGTCTTTTTCTCAGCTCACAGGACATTTGACTGGTCTCCTGCTTATCTTCAATCACTAATGTTTTCAATTTCAATTCCATTTGTAATTTCCATTTTTGGAATTCTTGAAATTCTAGGAGTCTTTTTCCCCTCGAGGTCTCCATTTCCCCCTCTGAGGTAATTCCTCCTTGAATTTCTTCCCCCTCCTGATCTGAGGCATCTGAAACCTCAGGAGGCAACTCTGCCGCCTTTTTCCCTCGTGTGGAAGGCATGTTTATTTATTTATTGTCTTGTTTCAAAAGACAAACCTCAGTTTTAAAAGAGCACTTTTTTTTTTTTGAGTCAGAGCGTATCTGTAAAACTGTAGCTTCCCTTGCTGCTACCAGCCTGCGTTATGCGTTACTTTGTTTTTCTCTCTGGCACCCAGCCAGTGCCAGTTCCTTGGTTTGAGACAAATTATCTGTTGCCTCTAGCCACCAACAATAACCTTAAATATTTGTTTTCAAGTGTCCCAGCTTTTATGGCTTAAAGGTTCCTCAGCTTATTCTGACCCTGGCCCTCGCTTTGTCCCTTCAGTGCTCTCCACCTGGAGCCTCTGGACAGCTAGCCCACTGATCCTTCTTCAGCTTGAGGCAAACTATTGCCAGAAATGGTCCCCTCAGAGTTGTCCCTATCTTAGTCCCCGATCTGCGCTCAGGAGCCTCTCCACTAAGCCTTTCCCCTTGAAAAGCTCTGGAAAGTTACCCACTCCGTTCACGTCAGATCACCCTGACTAATAAAGACTTTTTCAACTCTGGACCTTTTGTTTATTTGGCGTCACTGGATTATATTCGGTTCCCGCCGCTGGTCACCACTTGTGGGGATTCACTTCGGATCCCGTTACCGCTGCCACCACTTTGTCGCGGCTCCGTCTTTGAGGCTTTAATTTTATTCTTGGCCCTCACAAAGACCCAAGCTGCTTCTTCCTCCTCACGCTGCCACCAGATGTTTTTGGATTAAACATCAATCAATTCCGGGACACACAAGTTATTAAACACATTCAGTTTATTGATCAGGGTAGGGTTAATGATTGGTTGGAAATAACAGTGTCAATCACAGGAAGTAACTCACTTATATTAACTTGGGTTTATTTAATTCCTTCTATTAATTCAATCTATTTCCCAATCTCTGCTCTCTCATCTATCTCAATCAATCCCCTTCTCAAACCTCTGATCTCAATCACTCTTTTTCTCAAACCTCTCTCTGAACTGAACTCCTGTTCTCCCTTCAGACTCCTCCTTTTGTACCCCTCCTTCTTTCCTGACTCCGCCTTCCGTCTTCCTCATTGGCTCTCCTGCCAAGGTTCCACTGAGACGGACAGGTGACGACTGGGGTAACCGCTACACTGTTTGTAGGTTGTGTTTTTTCAAAAGTTTCCCCATGCGGTCCGTGACCCCTTTGATGTCTGGCAGAAATACTTTCTTTGTGGGTGGCTGTTTTTCCTCTTCAGTTTGGTGTTGTTTTCTTGGTTTGATGGCTCTTGTGATTTCATTCTTGGAATAGCCATTTGCCTGTAGGGCCCAACTCAGATGGTTGAGTTTGGTGCTGAGAAATTGAGCTTCACAGTTCCGATTTGCACGGTCTACCAGTGCAAAAACACAACCCAAAAGGGACCCCTTCACCACTGCAGGAGTATACCGGATACCTTGCAGTTGTGGCCAGGTATATATTGGAACCACAAAACGCAGCATTCACACCAGAATCAACCCACCCTTCTGGAGACAATCCTGGGATTTTTGTGTGTTTCTCGATCTCCACAAAATATCTCATGCTCCTGAATGCGGAAATGCAAACAGGTATGACTTGGGGTAGATGGTTACACACTGCAATAATAATTATTTCTTGCAGAATTATTTTCCTACTTCCAGCTTGGGGAACTCAAGGAAAAGAAAGCAGCAGACAGTTGTTAAGGACTTTGGCATGCTATGCTGATCATGCAATGCAATAAACAAAACAGCACATTTCTACAGCTTTGTTCAGTTGTTCTCCATCCACATGAGCTCACCAGGCTTAGAAGAGACTGACTCGCCCCTCTGCTTTCTTCTGCTGTAAAGTCAAGGCAGTAGTGGAGAGGTTCTTGCTCATGTGTAAGCTCTAAGTCAAACTGAATCAAGCATTGTGAATTTCAAACTCCATGGAGTACAGTTGTTCTATGCTGCCAGGTGCCCCCATCCCTCCACTCATCTCAAGAGCAGAGGTTGCTCTGTGGAATCAAAGAAAGTTAGGAATAAAAATGCTTAAATGGTTCACTTTATCAGTACTTAGGTGGCTTGGGTTGTTGTTGTTGTTCAAAAACACCAGGCACAGTCAAAATTATAAAAACATTGACTGGTATTATATAACAGATACAAGTTTTAACCAAAAACTTCAGTATCTGTTAAATATTGGTGCAGTATGTATGCTAATGTATCCTAATATTGCCATTTTTTGTAGCTCTGGTGGTGCTATTTCTGAGATCTGCAACTGCTCATTGTACTGTGTGAAATCTCTTGATATTGTTCCCAAAGCCCCAATGACTATGGGGACCACTGAAGTGTGTTTCTTCCGGAGGCGAGATGTTTTGGTTGCCAGGTCTCTGTACTTTGTTAGTTTTTCTAATTCTTTATTTTCAACTCTGGCATCCCCTGGAATTGCAATGTCAATGATCCAGACATTTCTTCATTCTATTACTACTATGGCTGGTGTGTTATGTTCACGGTGTCTATCAGTTTGGATTTGGAAATCCCACAGGATCTTGACTTCCTCATTTTCTGACACCTTGAACACATCTACCTGATGTTCCCACAGGTTTTTGGAGGCTGGCAAGTTATTTTTTTAAAAAATAACAACCAGTGCACTAACTTTGCCACTCTATCATGTCTAAATTTGTAATCTGTTTGTGTAGTTATTGGACATTCACAGATGAGGTGTGACACAGTTTCATCTTTTTCTTTGCCGAGTCGACATTTGCTGTTAGCACTAATTCCTTGGATATTAGCTTTCATCACATTGGTTTGGAGTGCTTGTTCTTGTGCAGCAAAAATCAAGCCTTCGGTTTCTTTCTTAAGGGTCCCCACTTTTAGCCATGCCTATGTTGAATTATTATCATGCTTTCCATCAATATTTCTCAGGTGTTGTCCATTTGGTGGTTTATTTTTCCAGCTGTTCAATTTATTTTCAAATTGTTGTTTCTTATATTGAGCCTTTGTTGTTTTCAAAATATTCTCCATTTTGACTGCCTTAAATAATTTTTCTCCTTGTACTGATATAATCATTTAGGCTTATTTTTTTCCTCCTCTACTACCTGCTGTATTTGCAGTAATCCATGGCCTCCGATTTTTCGTGGTAAATATAATCTGTCCACATCACTTTTTGGATGTAGTGCGTGATGCATGTTCATTAGTTTCCATGTTTTTCAATCCAATTCTTATTCTTCTTCTTATTATTATTATTCAGAAACACCAGGCACAGTCAACATTATAAAAACATTGACTGTTATTATATAACAGATACAAGTTTTAACCAAAAATCTAAGTATCTGTTAAATATTGGTGCAGTATGTATGCTGTTCCTAATATTGCCATTTTTTGTAGCTCTGATGGTGTGATTTCTGAGATCTGCAACTGCTTATAATACTGTGTGAAATGTCTTGATATTCTCCACAAAGCCTCAATGACTATGGAGACCATTGAAGTGTGTTTCATCCACAAGCGAGATGTTTCAGTGGTGAAGATGATGGTGGTGATGATGAATTCAATGTCTGTACCATCCATATGGCTACAAGGCCACTCTGGCCAGTTCACAACATGATAAAACAACAAATAGCACTTTAAATAAATTCACTGCACAATAACAGTACAAAAATCAAATCAAACATAATCAACTTAAACAAAGAAAAAGAAAAACTGAGAAGAACTAAGACAACATGAAAACAATTAATAAGACAAGGTGGCGGAACAAGTCACTTATGTGTTGATTGCCCCTTTGCACTCTTATAATGTGATGTCTAGGAAAGCCTGTCAAAGCTGCCAAGTTTTCAAAGATCTGAAAATTTCTAGTGCAGGAGCCAGGCATACTTCAGGTTGGAGATTATTCCACAAGTGCTGAGAAGGCCCAGTTTCTGATCTTCTCTTTCTCTATGTTCCTTGTTGTCTGGTGGTAAATATTTTATTCATTTATTTCAGTATGGTGCCTTTCTGCCATTTTCAGAGCTTCATAGTGCAGTGTTTAAACTGCAATACTGCAGCCAAGACTCTGCTCATGACCCCGGTTCAAACCTAGGTAGCTGGCTTGAGGTTCACACAGCCTTCCATCTTTCCAAGGTCAATAAATTGAGTGCTCAGCTTGCTAGGGTGAGGAGGCAATGTGTAGCCTGCATAATTAAATTGTAAACTGCCCAGAGAGTGCTTTAAGCACTACAGGGTGGTATATAAGCAGCACACTTTGCTTTGCTTTGAAATAAAAAGATAGTTAATTTGTTTGACAATTCTACCTTTATATTTTTTTGGAAGGGGCTAATACAAATTCATTCCAGAAGAGCCATCCTGTGTGGCTGTGGGCAAGCTGCACAGTTCTAGGATGCCCCCAGAAGAAGGGAATAGCAAGCCACTGCTGAGTACTCTACCTGAAAAGAGTTGCCATAAGTCAGAACTGACATGATGGCACACAATTATTATTATTAGAATATCACGGATTTATCATTCTTTTAGGAGTGTATAGGAGAACCATGTAAACTGATGAAAGAAATGTTAGATATAAATAAACTGAAAGTAGTTTTACATGATATGTTAAATGCTCCTTTTGTTGAGTTAGATAAATGTGTTTATTATTCTTGTTTGTTGCTAGTTACCTATTTACCATTTTACCGAAATAACTACAAAGTATAGAGCGGCACCATTTTTAAATTTTATTTATTTTGGAATGTAAAATTTAAAATCACATGTTAAAATTAGCTAGTTAACATCTCTTCTGTGATTGAATGGATAAGCACTTCAAGATGGATTTTTTCCTCCGGGGTATAAAAGTCACTCTCGGTATCTGTGCTATATTATAGACAACATCACATGACATTAATGTTGATTATAGTATGATGACTATGATCACTGGTAAGTGCTATATACTATAAATAACATATGATTGTCTTGGTATTGAAACACATTAACAAATGGAGAAAATTGGTCAAGACTAATTTAATGTTTTCCTAATATGGCGGTTAATAGAGAGAACCAAACGAATCAGTGGCATTCTAAAACACAAGACACTAACATTGTTTGACAGATCAATGGTCAAAGTACTGAAGAAAGGATAGCTATTTATCTTAATGGGGAAAAACACTCCTTCTGTGAGTGTATATTGGCTGCCAGATAGAGAATGGGGACTTTGATGATTTCTTGGAACCTGAAAGGTTTGTCCTCGATCACTGTCTGATGAACAGAGTCCTTGCAATTTCTTGATGCAGGTGCAGGCCTATTACATACTGTTGTGGTCCTTTTCATCAGATTGCTCCGGCTGTTCTTTTCCAAAAAGCCACCTATCTTAATATGCTTCATAGCTGCCCAGAGATACATATATGGCATGTCTGTAGCCATTACTCCATAAACAACAAACAGGCTTGTGGCACCTTAAAGTTATATATGGTATAGGTCTTCATATACTTTTGCTTACTTCATCAGTTGTATGAAATGTTAGCAGAGTGAATATATATATTTATACACAAGCTTGAATGGGACTGGGGTAGAAAAATGCAGAACGGCCTCTCCGTGAGGCGTGCAGCTGCCGTGATGGGGCTGTTTTGCCCGCCCATCTGGAGGAGCGGAGACATCGCAGGATCAGGGCGAGCGGGCGAGAACATAAGCCTTAAAAAGGCTTCTCAGCCCTGCGTCGCCCTCTTCATTTGAAGCAAGTTGGAAGGAGCAGGGTCAGCGGTGTGACGGTCCACAGCAGTTTTGTTTTCAACCGCGTGGCCGTGCGACTCCCGGCGAAGAGGAGTGAGGGACTGAGCATCGGCTCAGCCTCGCAGTTTGCCTTGCGGTTCAGGTGCGGGGGGGGGGAGCCCTGGGCTTCACCCACCTAGTTGGTTTATTAAAAAAAGAAAGAAAAGAAAACCCCCAAAGGAGGCAACTGTTGGTCTGCGGACCGTGCAGCTCTCCGCTGGAGTTGCTTAAAAAACAAACCAACCAAAGAATACAAGTGTAAACCACAGTTTACAGTAAGGAGGGGGGATAAGAGGGAGGTGCAGAGGGGAATCCAGTAAGCAAGGAGGTTGTTCCGCTGCCCCCCAAACCCCGCCCCACTTGCCTCCTCCCCCCTTGCTCCAGCTACCCCTGCCCCCATATTGGTGAGGCTGTACAAAAAAAAAAAGCCCTTGGGAGCATTAGTTAAGTCTAGATATTAAAATTAGGGATACTAACGTTATCAATAATTGAATAAATAGATAAATTGACAAATAAATAACAAAGGAAGGGGAGGGATTTGGAGTTCACGCAGTTGATTTGTGTTGAGGTTCAGTTGATTGTATTGATATATATATAATTAATAGTAATAATAAGAAGAGGTAGTGAGGAAGAAAATAAGCAAGGAGGTCAGGGAAGGACGGGTTTTGGGTCCTTTTCCTGTTCCCCTGGTGGAACACCTGAGAGTGTCGCCATTGGGGGTGGTTCCTAAAAAGGCACCTGGTGAATTTAGGTTGATTCACCATTTATCATTTCCTGAAGGTGATTCGGTTAATGATAAAATCCCGCAGCAGTTGTGTAGTGTTTGCTACACGTCCTTCGATGAGGCGGTACATATGGTACGGAGTTGTGGGATTGGGGCGGAGCTAGGGAAATGTGATATTCAATCAGTGTTTAGACTCCTTCCAGTTCACCCAGAGGACTTTGATCTTCTGGGTTTTGCATTTGAAGGCAGTCATTATATGAATAGGGCGTTACCTGTGGGCTGTTCCATATCCTGTTCAGTTTTTGAGCAATTTAGCTCCTTTTTGGAATGGGCGCTTAAGCGTAAGGTAAAAGGCGCCCGAGCTGTCCATTATTTGGATGACTTTTTATTTTGTGGGACTTGGGGCACCTCTCACTGCCAAGAACTCATGGATGCATTCCAGGAGCTTGCCAACGAGTTTGGGGTTCCCCTAGCAGAAGAGAAGATTGAGGGACCCAGCCAGAAGTTGATATTTCTGGGGATTGGATTGGATACAGTTTGCCAGTCCAGTTGTTCGCCGGAGGCAAAGTTGGCAGACCTTCGCACATGACTGCGGAACATGGTTGGATGACACAAAGTCACCTTAAGAGAACTTCAAGAAATTGTCGGGCACCTTAACTTTGCTTGCAAAGTGGTTGCTCCAGGGAGGGCATTTCTCAGACGTTTGTGTGGGGCGATGGCAGGCCTTAAGAGACCACACCATAAGAGAAGGCTGACTAAGGGTGTGAAAGAGGACCTGAGCATGTGGATACAATTTCTACAAGACTTTAATGGTGTTTCCTTTGAGAGGGACGAAATCAGGCTAGGTGTAGATTTTAAGGTACAAACTGATGCAGCGGGATCGCTGGGTTTTGGTATCTTTTTCAAGGGGCGCTGGTTTGCGGGGACTTGGCCCCCCGGATGGTACACGTTAGGTATTACCAGGGATCTGACTTCCTTGAACTCTTTCCGATAATTGGGGCATTATGGTTGTGGGGTGACCAGTGGGCTAACTCAGTAGTTACCTTCTGGCGTGACAATCTGGCGGTGGTGCACATAGTTCATTCTCTGTCATCCAGGTCACAGAGGGGATGATACTGGTTAGAGCCATGGTTTTGCGCTGCTTGCGGTTTAACATAGTTTTTCAGGCCTGTCATGTTCCGGGAATTGACAATGCCATGGCTGACACCCTGTCCCGTCAACAGATGGATTGGTTCAGGGCATTGGCGCCGGGGGCACAGGGTCAACCGGACGTGTTGCCGATCAAGGTATGGAGTCTTGGAGGGCTGAAGCTAACCGAGCCATGAGTTTAGCCGTGGCTCCTAGTACTCGTCAAAGTTACACGGCAGCTTGTACATAATTTTTTGCCTTCAGGGAGAGTGAAGGTTTTGGGCAAGATTGGCCACCTCTAGATGATCACATGATGCATTTTGCGGTGCACCTGCATCGGAAGGGCCTTGCACCCCAGTCAGTTCAAGGGCGAATGTGTGCGCTGGCTTTTTATGCCAAGGTGCGGGGATGTAAAGGTTATTCCATAGATTCCCGCGTACGAAAAATGATTGAGGTTTGGGGTCGTCAACGAGGTAAAGTTAAAGATTCTCGTTCACCTTTTCCCCCAGCTATCCTAGCTAAATTGACAAACATGTGGCAGCTAGTGTGTAGGGATCACTTCGAGACCTGCCTTTTTAAGGCAGCAATGCTGATAGCATTCTTTGGGGCCATGAGTATAAGTGAACTGGTAGCAACAGCAAAAAATGACACGTTGCTATCCTCTTTGCAGAGGAAGGACATAGCCATATCAGAGGGCCAGGTAGTCATTCATTTGCGTAGGTCAAAAACTGACCAACAGGGAAAGGGGGAGTTTATCATATCAGGCCAATGTTCCTTAACTGAAATTTGCCCTTGGAAGGCCACGCAGGACTATTTGCAGCTTAGAGGGAACGATGATGGTGGTTTTTTGCGCCATACAGACAGGTCATTCTTGACATGGTATCAATTCTGTAAAGTCACATCCCAGGCCTTATGCAAGGCTGGGATACAAGGGTGGCATTTCGGGACTCATTCCTTCAGAATCAGCACCACGTCCACGGCGGCAGCCCTTGGGTATGGAAAGGAAGACATTAAGAAGGTGGGTAGATGGGCGTCACATAGATACCGTGATTACGTGCGCCCTCTGCCACAGTTTTAGGTGCTGCCATTGTTTGAATTTTTCTCGTTACAGGTCCACAGAGACCGTTGGCCCGTGTACGCGTTCTGTTGGTCGGGCACAGTTATATGTTTGGGGCAACAAAATATGCCAGTCGGACCGGTTGGGGCCGAAGTTTGGGACTTGGCGCTTTCGCTGCTTTGGAATGGAGGGGACGGAGAGGCCTGCTTTGGGACAGGTTCCTCAACTTGGTGCCCCTGGATTCTCCGCAGGTGGTTCCTGACATTCTGGTGATCCACCTGGGAGGCAATGACTTGGCTCGGAAGTCGGGCAAGTCTTTGATACTATAGATATTAGCTGACCTGAAGGCCTTTGCAGCCAGCTGTCCAGCCACATGCATCATATGGTCAGCTATTATTCCACGGTTGCTATGGAGGGCCAGCTGCGACCCCAGGCTTATAGACAAGGCGAGGAAAGGAGTTAACCAGGAAGTTGGCAGAGCAGTTAGATAGGGCCTGGGGTCAGTTATATCACATCAGAGTATTAGAGTTTCTAGGCCAGAGTTATATAGGCCAGATGGAGTTCATTTGTCTGACATGGGGTTAGACATGTTCTTGGGGGATTTGCAAGGGGGCCTTAGGGCCAAAATATTCAGCTTGGTGGGGGGCACAGGGCATACATTGTAGCCCTGTTGCCTTGGCAGGTAGTGCAAAAGGAATAGGTCCAAGTGAGTTCAAAAGAGGGCAATCAGGGGTGCCAAGCACCCCTCCTCTCAGGTTGGTATTAGCAGAAGTTAGCTGAGGGAAGGGGAAGCAAGGCATCCAGGTAACATCACGCCTAGGGGCGTGCTCTTTGGTAGCATAGCACGCTTGCAGATTAGGAATTCATTTAAACATGGTCTGGATCGGAAGTCATAATAGACTCTGGGAACAGACCAGAATTGCACTACGGTAGCCCCCCTTGTGAAAGGGGAATTAAAGTTAATAAAAGTTAATAAAATTGTGGCCCGGTTACCCCATGTTATGTGTCTCGTCTCTTTATTCCGGACTGGGCGGGCAAAGCGCAAGCATTTGACAATTAGCTACATGTTTATGCAGTAGTAAGCCCTCCTTTCAAGTAAAGATGCAGGAGATGACACAGCCTTAACTTTCAAACAAGAGATCTTACTTAATATCCCTCCATATGTCCAGAAAGAGTTTTATATAGCCTCCTGTCCCTAAGCATATAGACTCCTACAGTGCATGCAGACTGCATGGTTAAACATTTGCATTCTTCTGCTATGTGCACTTCTTATGGCAATTCTAACAGGATTCTCAAGTTATATGAGATGCTTGAGTGATTTTACCATTTCCACTCCCCCCTGCCCCAGCCACATGAGTTTCCATGGCCAGGCAGTGGTTCGAATCCTAGTCTCCTTTGTTTCATAGTCTCAAGGTATTATATCCACTGCACAACACTGGCTTTCAGTTTCTGGGGTGGGATACATACAGAGTCAGATCACTCTTTGTTATTCATTCTGGGTTACATAGAAGTCCTGTTTAGGATGTAATGGTTTCTGTTCTGAGATAAGAAGTGGCATTTTTGCATTAAATACATTGAGAAGCTAATTTTTTAAAAAATAGCTACAATAGGATCAGTTCCGAGGCCCCCCACCCCAGATGCTGAGAAAGACGGATTATAGCAAAGGCTATACATAGCATGGTCTCTGGCTCCTTCTAGTGGCTAGTTATGGTAACTTCATCTTTAGAAATATATGTTTTTAATATTTTCAGACCATGAATAAGGGAATCAACGAATACTGATCCCATGGATATGGGGCTCCTACTGTACCTCCAACCCCCCCCAAATCAAGCCCAGAAGTAGCCATATTCTGCAAGCTGTCATCTAATGTGACTGTATTTTCACCCAGCCTTCATCTGCTTTATTGTACTTGATTTGGTCCCCCCTCCCCCTTTTGCATATTTTTTCCTGTCTGTGCCAGATAGCACACCACAGGTTGTGGCTACTGAACATGCTCATCTATCATTTGGCTAGCGGAAGTTGCGTGCTACATGAATTTTTTTCCCTTTCCCTTTAAATCCAATATTCTTCTGCAAACATTAGTTTCTCCAAGCATTTTATCTCCAGACCTATTGGTGCCCATTTCCTGAATGCTTTAATAGAAAGAGACATGGTAATAAGACAGAGTGCATTTCTGTACACATTACCTAGAAATAAATCCCACTGAACTCAAAAGGAGCACAGTGATAGGTCTGGTCAGTCGCAGATATGGCCGTGACAGAGCCATACTCTTATTGTTTTCTTTGTCCATATTTGCAGCATCTTTTATTAAAATGACTTTGCAATAAAATGTATATACTGTGTTTTGGATAGCATCTTTTTTTCATTTCATGATGTAAAGATAAACATCTATAGTGACTCCTTCAGAGACGAACTTTAAAATAAAAATATATAACTATGACACATATAAATATTATGTTGGGTTGATTTCATAAAAGCAGCCTGTCTTTCACTTTAGTTGACAGGTGCAATCTCAATAGATGTGTGCAAATTAGGCATGTGGACTGTGTGGACTATGTTTGGACAACTGTGCAAACTGACTGAATTGAGGGATATTTATGAATTTCTGGAGCAGGTACAGGGCAGAAATAAGGAAAGGGGAGATCAGAAGTAATAAAATATCAGTAGACGTGGCTGCTGGCATCAAAGGAGGTGAGTGACAACTGAATCCCCCAGTAAGGTCCAAGATCTCCTCTGGATATTCCAATCACTGAGGCACTGGGTAGGGATCAGTTTGAGGGCACCATATGGTATATATTTCCCTCTGCAGCATCTGTGCCCACCATTTTACATAGCAGTGGGATAAAGAGAAAGGTTTGTACTGCAGTTTAGATTGTCTTTTTACATTTTTCTTTGTTCTCTCACTCAGCCTAATTTACTAAAATTTATCGGAATATTATTATTAGGATGGAGTCCAAACCCCAAGGAAAAATTCCCCTACGGAAGTGACTACAGCACCTTGGTGCTCAGCTACTGCCTGTGTCTAAGCTATGGGTGTTAAGGACATGGGCACTTAACCAGCACACAGTAGTGTGCCCAGTTTGGAGGGATTTCTGCAAAGCTAACTAGACTAGGGATGTGGAAACATTGTCATAGATGTCGTTCTATTGTAAATCTTGTCAAAAGGCTACAGGAAAGCAAGATGTAACTATGGCCCCTGCTTGTCCTGTGTTGATGGATACGTTCCAGTTTTTGCAGCCTGATGATGTGGATAGGACTCTTGGAGAGGTGAAGGCTACCACTTGTCTGCTGGACCCTTGCCCTTCCTAGCTCGTAAAAGCTGCCAAAGAGAGATTGGCTGAGTGAGTACGGAGGGTGGTGAATGCCTCCTTGCAAAAGGTGTGATCCCAGTATGATTAGAGGAGGCAGTAGTAAGAGCATTGTTTAAAAAGCCCTCCTTGGATCCCCTGGTATTGGATAATTAGCTGCCAGTCTCTAATGATCCATTCTTAGGCAAAGTGCTAAAGCAGGTTATGGCTTTGCAACTGCATGTGCCGAAAAAAGGACTTTGCAGCAGGCATATGGCGACTAAAACAGGAGTTGACTGATTGAACTTAAGGCTGATACTTCAGCTTGCCCACCTCACATGTATTGGTCACATTCTCATTTAATATTTGTTTGTGTGCAGTTCAAAATTCAATGCGTGTGAAGACCCAGAGTGGAAATTCTGACTGGAGAAACTCTGGATTTGAGGACAGCCATTCTGTACTGTTAGGTACTATTCATCCATTGCTTAGACATCATTGCTTTTCAGATTAGGCATGCCAATTTTGTTTGTTTATAGCCTGGGTGACATTCTGCCCTTTCTTTTTCTTTTTTTATTCTTTGAATTTTCATCATGAAAATGAAGTGAAATATTAAAGCAACCAAAGTGTTCCAGAATTTCCCCTCCTTTTACAATAATTGCCTGACAAACGTCTCAATACAAGAGCTTAGCACAGCCCTTTCTTCTTTTGTCCCATGGTTTTGTTTCTCCAACATCTAATTACTCCAGTGAAACTTTTAAAAGCCTTTGTTAATGCATTTTCTTAATTAGATCTCAGTAGAATTCAAAACTAAGTTACCTTAAAATTGACTTCATTCTCAGAAAGTCAAGTATTAAAGGCAACGATAGCAACAACTTTCAAAATTAATGTTTTGAAGCAACAAAGGAATTATTACAAGTAACTAGCTAACTGTGATTAGTTATATTCAATGTTGGATAGCCACCAGTACTTTAAAAGTGTATTTAAATGCCTTTAAAAGTAACTTTTCAAAATAACCATTATACCTAAAATAACTTTGCAACTATTTCTTATTCATGACCAAAAAGTAACCAAGTATTGATAACTAAATTATTTATAACTAGTCATTTCCAAGCTCTAGTTTTTGGATGATGATTCTGAGCACCAGCTTTGATACATGTTCACTGTTCTATCCTTATATATTTTATGCTGGCAAACTGAAGCAGTCTTATCCCTGCAAATGTTTTCATACAATAGTGCTCTATGGCACCATTGATGTTGGTTTTTAATGTGTTATCATAGTGCTTCTAATGTTATTGTTTTAGGTTTATCAAGCACATTGCGTTCCTTCTTTGCTTTCGGAATGCTTCCTTGCTTTAGGCCTTTTTTAATAGAAAAGAGATAAATAATATACTACATAAATAACAATTATATTATTGCTTCTGGCTTCGGATTGCTCCTAGTTTAATTTAACAAATGCATTGTTTTCTTCTTTGTTGTCTGGATCTTTCCTTGCCTTGGGTGCTTGCTGTTTAAATGGGAAAATGAAACAAATAAACTGCATAAAATTTGATTCTGTAATTTCTTTGAGTCCGGATCTATAAGGAAGATCCATCATAATCTGTTACTTGTACCAAATTGACAGAAGTGCCTACTCTTCAGTACATTGAAAGCTGGTTGCACCCTAGTAACCTAACAATTAAGAAGCAAACTGGATGCTACACGTGGAACAGTTTTAGAAGAGGTGCTTCCTCAAATGTTGAAGAACATCTGCTTTTCCTCACCTGCTTATCTTGCAGTTAATAAGCTTCTTGTTTTCTGACTGGTCACTGTAAGGTAAACACAGGCTTAACTTTTAAATCTGATTGTTGTGACACAGCTGGGAGAACATCCATTGCGGATGAGAAATAGGTTAATTGTAAGAGATACACATTCACCTTAATATCTAATCTTACCCTTATGTCAGTCAGAGAAAGTAGAAAATGAAATCTTGGGCTGAGATTTCTACAGAGCTGGCAGATGTTCAGGAACTGAGGCAGATAGCCATTCAGGGTTTCACGTCAGAATCATGAGTGTCTTCACTGCTCAAAAGAAAAGAATACTTGCCATCATTGTTAAATTGTACCAAGACACAGTGTTCACATTATATCATCAGACAGTTTGGTCTCAGACAGTTCCAACTTATCCCACTGTAGTACAGTGAGTGATGTATGGTATGTAAAGTAAATCATAGTGGTTTGAAGCCAGAAGGAGTGAGCCTTGTATAACGGGGACATTTCAGGTAACAGAAATTGGGATAGATGCAGGGATTTTTGAAGACAAGCTGTAGCATTAGAGAAAGGGGGGGTGGACTTACTGTGGGCATTCATAAATGAAATAGATATCAGCCATGAAAAAGATGCGGTAGTCAAGGAGGGGAAAAATGAGAAGGGAAAGAAACTGGACAGCAACATATATTTCTGAATATAATGTTTTGGTGTGCAGAAGATGCTTAGAATCAGTATCTTCTAACAGTAGATAAATATCACTGTTACACATTTCAGTGCCATGTTATCTGGAGTAGGTGGAAGACTCAGAAAGGTCTTTTATCCCTTCTTCATGAGTTGTATTTTAGAGATGTGAATTCTTGCGCCTAAACAAATCAAGACAGACATTGCTAAGCAGAATGTGCTGGTGTTGTTCCTCTCATTGTCAAATCTGCATGCTATAACTTTCCATGACAACAAGATATCAGTGCTAGTTTTTCACCAATGAATGCCTAGCTGGTGGCAGTATTGATGGTTTGGTGTAATGTAATGATTCACCCACGGATATTTACTTAGTACAGAATTTGTCCCTCCGTTTTGTTTATGTGTGACAACCCCATGACAGTCTGATTGCCCACAAGGGCCTTTATCCTATCCCTCAGTTCCTTGGTGTTTGAGTTTTTCATGTGTTTGAAGCAAATTAATCCTGGGTCATAACATAGCTGGCAAGCTGGGAAGAAAAAAAGAAAAGAATATGAGAGAAAATTATCTTCACAGTCACCACAAACATCAACAAGGACCAAAACCACAACTCATCACACATTTAATTTGCTTTCAAATATCATTTGAAAACAACTATAATTTTCTGGCAGGCAGCTCATTATGATGGGATTTTTTAGTAATAAATCCAGAGCACTTATACTTAGCTTCTCCACTGCAGTTCATTTTAAATGCTATTATGCCCTTCAGCCCAGAATATGAGTAGACATGGTGAAACAGTTTGGCTAATCTCTCTCACACACACACACACAGACACACACATACAGAGAGAGAGAGAGAGAGAGAGAGCACTGAGGTAGAAAAAGTGGATGAAGGGATCTGGCTAATATTGATTCAATTCTTCCAAAACACACCCTCCAGTTTATGAGTGTGGGACACTCTGCTTCTGTTCCCATGATTCAAAAAGCCAGGAAATGGCCCAAGATTGCAGCACAATATTGTGCCTGGGTTGCCAGCAGGAAAAAGAATGCCAAACTTTACATAGCAAAGGGCAGCCTGAATGTTGATAACACCAATGGCAGCAGTCAAGACGGTCACAAAGCTGATTCTTTTTTTATCCCTTAACCATTTCCCACCCAAACACAAAGCAATTGTCAGGGCTGTTTTTCAACAAGTGTGACTGGGGGGCTTCCTGATCCCATAGTGGTATCCCAATCTAGATTAGGTTCCCTACAGTTTCTCTAGAGTGAGAAAGAAAAAAATGTGGCTGATAGCTATCACTTTAGCCTATTCTATAGTCTGCTTCCAAATTATTTCAACCACAGCATCTTGTACACTCTGTTCTGTTGAGCAGGACACACTAAAGCAAACAGGAGCATGACTCAAGAAGAGGGAAGAGTGGTATTAGTCAGGAAGACCAAGTTGGAGTAAGAACAGCATGACTCAGAAGCAAGGAAGAACAATGATGTTTGGATGACTGTCCTATTTCCTCACCAGTAAAACTGTCAATGTTGCGAAACCCGACTATTGAGCAACAGAGAAAATCTACAAACAAGTCTTCCCCACACTCACCTGATGGGGGGGAATTGTCAAAGTATGATATTTTGAATAAATAAAGTATTAAATGATTAAGGGTGTAAGAAATGCAGCCCTGCAAATGTGAAATATAATTGTAACATGAAAGTTCAAACAGCAGTGAACTGCCTGGTAGAGATTACTTCAGGACAAAAAGATGTAACCTTGAAGATGAAAAAAAGAAAAAAGTAACAGTTTAAGTAGCAATATACTGAATATCCATTAGAAGCCATTGCAGATTTTTTTTTTAAAAAAAAGATTTATTAAATCCCAAATGTTTCCTCTAAATAAGCAGAGACACATTATTTTTCTATGGAGTTTGTCATTTGAAGGGCAATGTAAGTCTCTACAGAAACAGACTCAATGAAATATCCCATCAAGTCTGCTAAAGTAGGAACAAACATAGATAAGAGACTTTATTGGCATAAACCTTATCAGCCAGTTGTCCACTACTGAAGCAAAAGTCTATGAGTTTTGCATTAGCCTATTGGAATCTGTAATCTTGGCAAAAAAATTTAGAAACAATACACAAAGATCAGGAATAGGGATTCGAATCGTGTGACTCACTGTCAAGCTGGACTTAAGTTTCACTGGAGACTCAGCTCAGACTCAACTAGGGTTTGGACTTAACTCATGACTTGGAACCCACCCACCCCCTCCTTTTTTTCTGTGGAAAAAAAAACTTATTTTAAATAGGAACTCACACTTTGGGCTTGGGACTTGGTACCAAAGACTTGGGCTTGGGACTTGGCCCCAAAGACTTGGCAACATCCCTGATAAGGATATACAAATCCATGCCTATTAAAGGGCTGGTGTAACATAAGCAAGAGGCCAGCCAGAAAGCTGCCAGCCAGACAGCACAGAGTCAGCTAAGCCAGCTGAGCCACAACAGAGCCATGCCAAGATGAGCAGCTGAGAAGACAGGGGGAAGAAAAAGATAACAACAGCTTCAGAGACAGCAGCACAGAGGCAACATACAGAAGTCATGGATTTTCCTCCATAGATTTTAACTGGTAGATGGCTAGATGAGGATGTAGAAAGCTTTATATTTTTCACATGTGTGTTCAAATATGCTAAAGGGTCAAGAAATGTATTCCTACCATTATTTATTAATTAATTTTTATAATATGTGCTTATTTGTAAGCTCTTTTATTTTTGGACTGACTCATTTTTGGACTGACTTCTTATTAGTAACTATTTTTTGACTGACTTCTTATTAATAACTTTTTTAATTAAAAGTTTATAACAGAAATACATTTGTCTGACTTAAATATTCTTGAATTTATGTTCAGCCTTCATATATTTTAAAGGATTTTACCTACAGCTTTTGCTCACAGCTATAAGAATGGTATTTAGAGGTGACTTTTATGCATAGAAACAATATGGAAAAATAAAGCTTGTAGTAGACATCATGCTACCTCCCATGTTATGATGGCAGGTCCACAACGTCTCACAGCATATTTCTAAAGAACACAGGGACCTGTAAGGTAAGGGTTAAAAGCATGTCCTCTGTAGTTAGGAGAAGCTTTATTTCTATTAATCTCTCTTCTGTGGGCATCACTGAGTAGAATCCTTAATGTATGGACTGTGTTTTTTTTCTTCCTCTTTAATCCATCTCTTTTTATAATTAGAGTTCACAGGAGGCATGCTGTTAAGCTCTGGCAATGATTTATTTGAGAGGGAAAAATTATCCTAGAGACATACTGATTTTATAAATAAATTGAGTGACTCTTTAATATATAAAAGATGATGTAGCATTTTTTTTAAAATAAACAAGCAACAAATATAGCAAAAATTATAGCATGGTTCATTTTCCTAAGTGAGTAGCCTCTATTTTATATGCCAGCCAAAGCTGTAAAGCAGTAGTCAGGGCAGAGCCTCTTAAAAGTCAGGACAACAGAGCCAGGCTCTGTGGGATGCATTTATAGCAGAAACAGCCAGATTAAATGCTCTGTTTGTCTAAACCCATGCAGAAGGGTCTTTTTAACAGCTTTAAATCCTGTTGGGAACAATGACATCAGACAGGCTGTAATTGCACAGCACAGAAAAGTATTTTCCTCACCTCATCAGCTGTAGCCTCTCTTAGGGTGTGAACAGATAGCTGCAAATGCATGTGCCTGATTGCACCAGAAAAGGTTGCATGAATGGGAGCAGTTTCCCTTAAAGTGGTCCTTCTACCTGCTGGGGAATTGTTCCAGCCCAGTCCCAAGATTAGAAGTTCTATTGCTGCACCAAAAAGATCTAATTTGGTGATGGACTGGGTTTGGCTGGGGCACATTTCTCAGCACACCATGTGATCACCTGGGAAAAGATCCACCAGACTACTCCACAAGCAGTTCAGATTGCAATCTACTAGCCTGGCAGCCACAGTTATCAGTTTTCCAGTAACAATATTAGTCCTCAGTATTTAATTTTAGAATACATTGCACATATACAAAGGATTCAGTCCCATTTCCCATCAAACTGGACCCCTTCAAACCAGTTTTGGTATTTCCTAATGTAATGTGACTTTTCTTCAAAGGAATCACAACTGCTCCTGGACACCACACATAGCTTTATGGGGACTCATTATAAAATTGGATGCTCCAAAATCAGTGACTATTAAAGGTTTCATTTCTCTGAAAATCACGAGGATAAGGAAAATGAGGGATAGTTGGGCCAACTTTGCAGGTGTTTGGGGAGATTAGATGTACAGAGTGTATAGAGAAGTTTTCCACAGATGCATCAAGGGACTTCACATGACACAGCTCAGTAATGGATAGTCCATTGTGGAGAATGGGAAACTGATCCATCTTGGGTGAACTCCAGACACAGCCTAGTGAGAATGTGAGAAACAGCAGTTGGAATGAGAGAATGAACTCGAGGGAATAAGTCAACTGCCAAGCTTTGAAACCAAGCACAGAGGCAAGCAGGAGCCTGTAGAAAGATTTTGACCTTGGGGTTTGGAAACATTTTTCTTATCCTCAACGGAGCCTGCAACTATATGATCAAATACAGTGGGATTTGCTCTGCTTATAAAACAGGTGAATTTGAAGTATTTTATTGATAACATGACACAAAGGCTGATTCAAATCAGTCCAGCCCTTTTTGCCCCCTCCCTTTTTTTCCTCCCTGCTTCTGTAGGGCTTCTGTTTTTTTTTTGAAACTGGAATTATTCAAACTTTTTCCCATGTGGTTAGTGTGATACGATCTTGCAAAGATGGGGGCGTATCTGTAAGGGGTGTTTACATGATGTAGGCTATTGGGGCATGGTGTTCAGGATTGGGGGAACACACCTTCACATTCTTCCCTCTCCCTCAATCATCCTCTGATTTTTTAAAATTTCTTACTATTTTTTCTTTTTAAAGAAATAACCTTTATAAGATTAGCACTAGATCATCCTATCACCTCATCGCTGGGTCCTCATTATTATTATTTCCTATATTTACACCCCATAAAAGGATTGTCAGAGGTGGGGCCAGAGGATGGAAGGAAAGAAATGGGGGCTGTGGACTGGAATGCAAATTGTATCATATCCAGACTGAACAGTGTACTCTCAAATCAATCCACAGCCCCTATGTGAGTACTCACTGCAATTTTGAAGGTAATACAGACTGTGAATCAAATTCCAGCAAAGCTGAATCTCTCCCTGAGTTCTGGAGTGAACGATTGGGATGGAGGTAACACAGTATCCGTGAATGTCTACCTAGCTACGTACCTGTTTGCCTGCCAAAGTGCTCTCCCTCTGCGTGTATACATGTGTGTGTTTGCATGCCACTGGCTACTGTGCCTTCTGACTCACCAAACACAATGTGCAGCATCTATCAATGGTGCAACTTTTGTCCTACTTCTTTCTCTTCTGCCAAATGGACACTCACCATTTCTAAAACCAGGATCATTTTTTAAAGAGAGAAATTCAAGAAATTCTCTAAGGTAAAACAGGGACAGTGTTTTCACAGAAAACTAGAGATCAAAGGCACTCCCTAGAAAACAGGGACAGTAAACACATATGTAGTTCTGGGGTGAGTGAGCATCTGCCTTCTCTCTCAAAATGAAATGCATCAAAACATCTGCCACTTTTCTTAATGAACACAGTGTGAATTGCTCTTTAAAACACCCACAGTCAATAATGCAGCTGATCATTGCTCAAAGTGCTCATTCATCAAGCGGATAGTGAGAAGCAAAAGATTTCCTGACTATTGAGTTGAAATGACTCGGCTTTTCAAAACAACACCCACACACAGGACTCCAGAGACTTAGGCAACAGCAGCAGATAGAATGCTTCATCACTTGCAGATTGGTTGTACATGCAGGGGAAAAATTTTAGAAGGTGCAGGTCCAAATATAGGGGTTTTAAAAATATTTCAAACTGAATGCACAATGCATTAAACAAGAGCAGCAATACTGTATTTAAAGTGACTTGTGCAGGATGATGGACCTTTAGTTAGCCAGGTGGGCTTTGGGTAGGTTGTCCCCTCTCCTTCTTCGACAGGTATATGTGGCGGAATGCCCATGTCCCACCTGTCCGTCATGTGTAGCTCTAGAGCTGGAGCCTATGAGAGGACAGGAGGGCGGAGTCAGAGGGACAGTTAGAGACAGTGGGAAACTGAGAGAGAATGAGAGAGGAGGTTTAGAGAGGTTTATGAGAGAGATTGGAAAGTTGGTGTGGTGTAGTTGGTTTATGGATTAAAGAATAGTTAAAAGATAGAAGTAAAATAAATAGACAGTCATCATATAGTATTCCAATGATTAACAGTGGTTTATATGAAAAGTAATACAAATAAAGAAACGTGTTTAATATCCAAGTAATGAGTGCAACATAATACAACATCTATTAATATACTTATGTGATTCAACAACTAAACAATAAATAATCAGTTATATTTAACAACACGTGTCTATGCAACATCTTTGGTAAAGTGTGGATAGAGATCCACTGGTGGCAGTTGGTGTATGGAGAATTAAGCAAGTCGTGTCCAAAGGTGGACCTGGGTTTGAGGGAAACAAAGTAGGGACACTGGGGGTGCGCGACATAAGTGGTGGCATCAGCAGTGGGATGTGAAGTAAATAAATTCCAGTGAGCCAAAGGAAGAGAAAAGGAATTCTCTGAGTCTGAGGGACCTGTTAGTCAAAGAAGAAGGAGTGGGAAACCCTAAAAGCTCTGTGTGGATAGCTTGGAAGGGACTCCTGATCGTGGAAAGACTAAGGCAGGAAGAGACTCTGAGGAGAATTCTGTGTTTAAAGTTTACCTCAAGCTTAGAGAAAAACCAAGGGGCTAACTTTAGATCCCAAGCTCTGAAAGAGGAGCGCTGAAGGGAATAAAAGGGAAGTCAAGGTCACAGGAATAGCTGAGGGGACTAAAACTAAAACTGTGGCTGGAATAAAATAAATATTAAGGAAAAAAGCTGGGTGTCTGGAGACTGGAAGAAACAGTGTTTCAGAACCAGAGACAGTGAGGCTGGGTGCCTAAAGAAATAAAGTAACGATCCACAGCTGCCAGCGGAAGGCTACTAAATATATATCTCTCTCTAACACAGAAAAGGAAAAAGTGCTTTTAAATTGAGGTTTGACTGTTTGCCTCTATTGAGCCAACCAACTTATCCAAAGAAAAACAAATAAACCATGCCTTCTAAGCAAGGGAAGAGGTTAACAATGGAGGTATCGGATGTTCAAAGTTTACCTCAAGAAGAGGAAAGCCCTGAATTAGCTGAGCATGAGGCGCAGGAGGCAGATACCTCAAGGGAAGAAATTGAGTTAACCTCCCAAGAGTTTGACAGATGGAGGGTGCAGCAGGAATTTAAATTAAAAGAGTTACAGCTCAAGGCTGAGGCTGAGGCCAGGCAAAAGGAGCTAGATTGGGAAAGGGAGAGAACTAGGGCTGAGGCTGAAGCCAAACCGTTAGAAATAAGAACTAGGGCTGAGGCTGAAGCCAAACAGTTAGAAATAAGAACTAGGGCTGAGGAAAAAGCTTTACAGCTCAGGGCTGATGCAGAGGCCAAAGAAAGAGAGATGGCCATGGAACAAGAAAAGAGACAGATGGAATACCAACTAGAAATGAAACGATTAGAATTATCAGCCCAGAACTATAATAATAATAATTCAAATCCGGAGGGGAATTTATCAAAAGCGGACTTAAAGAAATTCCCTCAGTTCAGATAGGGTGATTGCCCTGAGGCATTCCTCATTGCTTTCGAGAGGACATGCTGGGACTATAAGGTGAAAGATGAGGAGAGAATGATTCTCAAATAAGTGGAGAGCTAAATGAGATTTATTCTCAAATGCCCCAAGAACAAGCAAGAAACTATGAAGCATTCAGAAAATTGGTTTACTCGAGGTTTGGGATCAATGCTGAGCACCTCAGACAGAAATTTAGAGCATTGAAAAGAAAACCTGAGGAATCATATTATCAATTGGGAGCCAATCTGGTCAAATACTTGGAGAAATGGCTAGAACAAGCTAAAGTTGAGAATTTAGAAGAAATGAAAAATATTATTGGGCTAGAACAATTCTATTCAGTTCTACCAGGAGAACTAAGGTATTTGGTCAGGGATAAAAAGCCCAAAACTGTTCGGCAGGCAAGTGAAGCCGCTGATTTTATCTCAGAAATAAGAAACCCAAAATTTTCTGAGGTAAAACTTGGAGGTAACAGCTGGGAAGAAAGAAGAAAAGAACCCAGAGATTACCACAAAAACAATCAGAATACTGGAGGCCATTTTAGAAGCAAGCCCTCAGAGCAGAATCAACAGAAGAATAAAAGCTTTGAAGGGAAGGGAGGCAAGTCCCCATATTTTGAACAAAGAGCCCCTAAAACTCCATATTTTGAACAAAGAGCCCCTAAAACATGCTATGGGTGTGGAGAAAAAGGGCATTTCATTTCCCAATGCCAAACCTTAAAGAATAAAGAGGTTCAACAGAAAGGAGGGGGAAATGTACCCAGGAAAGTGTACTATGTGCAACAGCAGGGAAAGACAGTTGAGGCAATTGAAAATGGCACTGAAACCGAGGTGGCAGAGGGCCCGGAAAAACAGCTGCCATTAGCCAACATTGTCCAATGCTTTTATATAGAAAATAACCAAGAACTGCTTCGGTGTTCTGGTGAAAACATTTATATAAATGATACAAAATATCTAGCGTTGAGAGACTCCTGCTCTCAGGTGACTTTGTGTCAGCCTGATATTATCCCTCAGGGAAATATAATGAGAAATGAATACATAACCATAAAAGGGATTGGGACTGAATTAATTACTCTACCTATGGCTAAAATACAAATGAAATATCAAGGGTGGAATGGAGTGTGGAAAGTAGCCCTCACAAATCAAAGTCCTGCTCCATGCTTGATTGGGTTAGATCTATCTGAGCATGTAAAGAGTGTTTTGATCACTACTCGCTCACAGATAGAAAAAAGAGAAACACCTGAAATCCCTAATGAAATTATAGGAGGAGATGAAGACAATAAAACAGCTGAGGTGGTAGTTATAAGGAATCCTCATGAAAATGCGTTTAAACAAGAGCAAAGACAGGATTCTACATTACACCAATGCTTTGAGTCAGCCAGAGAAGGAACACTAACCCCTGAAAGCCCTGAAGGGTTCTGTGTGGAAAAAGACCTGCTATATAGAAAGGTCTTAATAAATCCTCAGAGGGGAGGGGAAAATGTTCACAAACAACTGGTGATCCCTTTTAAATACAGGGAAAGGATAATGGAAAAGGGACATAAAGACACCTTTGCTGCTCATTTGGGAATCACACGCACAAAGCAGAGAATAGCTCAGAATTTCTACTGGCCAGGAATGGGGAAGCAAATAAAATCATACTGTCAAAGCTGTGATGTATGTCAAAGGCAGGGTATGGGCAATGATAAAACTAAAGCTAAGCTGTGCCCTTTACCAATAATATCTACCCCATTTCAACGCATTGGCATGGACATTGTGGGACCCTTGCCTAAAGTAACCAGAAGGGAAAACAGATTCATATTAACTATAATAGATTATGCCTCTAGATACCCAGAAGCCATTCCATTGTGAAATATAGAAACAGAATCCATAGCAAATGCCTTAGTGAATTATATGTGTCGCATGAGCTTTGCTTCTGAAATTGTCATGGATTTGGGAACATCTTTTACATCCAGATTAATGAAAAGGCTGTGGCAACTTTGTGGCATAAATCATATAACATCATCCCCATATCATCCACAAACAAACGGTTTGGTGCAGAAATTTAATGGGACCCTAATGCGAATGATCAGGGCTTATACAGCAGCAAACCCCCATGATTGGGATCAGAGATTACAACCCTTATTATATGCGTATAGGTCTGTACCCCAGGAAAGCACTGGATTCAGTCCTTTTGAATTGTTATTTGGGAGGAAAGTGCAGGGACCCCTTGATTTACTAAGACAAAATTGGGAAGAACAGAGGGAACAAGACCCTGAGACAGTGATCCAATACCTAGATACCCTGATGAACTCCTTGCAGCAATCTCTGAAGTTAGCATCAGAAAACTTGCAGAGCCAGCTAGGAAAGCAGAAACTATGGTATGACAAAAAGGCCAGAGAAAGATCATTCAATCCTGGAGATAGTCCTGATGTTAAAACCTATAAAAGGAAACAAACTGCAATTAAATTGGGCAGGTCCTTTTAGAGTAATCTCCAAGATGAGAGAGGTGAATTACATAATTCAGGAGGAGGGAGAGGAAGGTCGAAGAGTGGTACATGTTAACTTGATTAAACCGTACTATAGAAAAGAAAATAGTGTCCTATATACCATAAAAGAAGTGCCCAGGGGAAAATATGAATTGCAATACTGGGAGGGAAGGGGTGTACCCTATTATAACTTTGAGAGAGTAGTAATTAGCTTTACTCTGTTAATAGAACAGATAGAAGAAGCTAGAGTAAGAGTTTTGGTAAGGATGGCTGGCTATTATCGTCGTTGGGTAGTCAATTCCAGAGATATAGCCACTCCTTTAGTAAATCTAAAACCCAAAAGAAAAGCTGAAAAGATCCTGTGGTCGAGCGAATGCCAGGAGACCTTCAAAAAGTTGCAGACTGCATGGTTGGCCAGTTGTGTCCTGAGAGATCCAGAGTCCCAGAGGGACTTCACCATCATCGCAGAGGTGTCCAGAGTCGAACCGAGAGCCGTGCTGAGTCAGGAGGATGACAACGGGAACCTTCATCCGGTGACGTTCCTGAGTGGGAAGCTACAAGCTCGCGAGAGACACCTTTCATCGATTGAACGTGAGTGTCTTACGATTGGGTGGTCTTTACAGAAGATCAGGCTGTGCAGGTGGGGAAGACATTTCGTACTGTGCACTGACCATTCCCCACTGCTATGGTTGAGGACAATTAGGGTGAATAACAATAAATTAATGAGATGGGCCCTACTATGACAAGACTTTGATTTCGAGATCCGGAGCGTGAAGGGGAATCAAAATGTAGTGGCCGACGCCTTATCCAGAAGACCAGAAGAATAACTGATGGAAAAGAAGAAGAATGTAACTTTTAATGGTATTAAAACTGTTCTAAATAAATATTCTAAGTGTATATGTATATGAAATAAAAGAAAATGCAATTTATAAATGAACTAATGATAAGTAAGGATAAAAGTGACTGAATTAGTTTGAAAAAAAAATTGTTGATTAATGTCATTTAAATGTAAAGTAATAAGAATAATATGCTTTAAACTGTGTAAAAGAGTAAGTATAGAGTAAGTATATATTGCAAATGTGTAAATGAGAATTGCACTGAAAAAAAAATTGTTAGAAATATTGGTAAGTAAAATCATACGTTTTTCATGAGGGTAAACTACCATAAGTTTTACCCCATGAAACAAACTTTCCAAGGGGGGAGGTATGTGGTGGAATGCCCATGTCCCACCTGTCTGTCATGTGTAGCTCTAGAGCTGGAGCCTATGAGAGGACAGGAGGGCGGAGTCAGAGGGACAGTTAGAGACAGTTGGAAACTGAGAGAGAATGAGAGAGGAGGTTTAGAGAGGTTTATGAGAGAGATTGGAAAGTTGGTGTGGTGTAGTTGGTTTATGGATTAAAGAATAGTTAAAAGATAGAAGTAAAATAAATAGACAGTCATCATATAGTATTCCAATGATTAACAGTGGTTTATATGAAAAGTAATACAAATAAAGAAACGTGTTTAATATCCAAGTAATGAGTGCAACATAA
Organism: Intellagama lesueurii; assembly: GCA_037013535.1. Classification (NCBI taxonomy): domain Eukaryota; kingdom Metazoa; phylum Chordata; class Lepidosauria; order Squamata; family Agamidae; genus Intellagama; species Intellagama lesueurii. The sequence continues at coordinate 275,303,970 of JBAJHW010000001.1, forward strand.
TACAACATCTATTAATATACTTATGTGATTCAACAACTAAACAATAAATAATCAGTTATATTTAACAACATGTGTCTATGCAACATCTTTGGTAAAGTGTGGATAGAGATCCACTGGTGGCAGTTGGTGTATGGAGAATTAAGCAAGTCGTGTCCAAAGGTGGACCTGGGTTTGAGGGAAACAAACTAGGGACACTGGGGGTGCGCGACAGTATACTAGTCATTCATCACTTTTTTCTTAGAGTACTTCCCTTTCCTTCAAGGAACTAGTTCTTTGAGGTCTTTCATCAAAAATGAGTGACCAATTATGAGGTTGTCACCATGATGATCATCAGCATACTTACACACATGGAACCCAGCTCTAGGAGCTTTACACTCATGTTTTTAATCCTATTTCATATTGAATGGATTTCTTAATACAACAAACACAAGCTTTTCCTTTTATCTTACCATGAACATCTTGATTACGCACAACTCATAGGTGTATATTCACCTTACTAGATGACTGTATTCTGCAAATGTAATTACTACAAAATCCTAATCCTAGTATTGTGTTTGTTTGGCCAAATTAAACAACACTTATAGATGTGTCTTCCACTTTAAAACTTAGACTATAAGTTTATTATTTATTTTTTATTTATTTATTTATTAGATTTATTAGATTTCTATCCTGCCCATTTAGACAGAGTCTATCTGAGGACTAAGACTACACACAAGATCAAAAACAATTTTAAGTACATTTATTTAGAACAGTATAAGTAAAATATTAAGAGAAAGTACAGAAGTATTATACTTACACTGAAGACAGCATAGGAACATAAGAAGCTTCGTTTTACTGAATCAGACCCTCAGTCCCTCTATCCTGGTACCATTAACTATGGCAGCAGCTTACCTGGGTTTCAGGTTTTCATAGCCCCACCTGAAGGTAGTAGATTCTTGGTATTCCCTGGTGGTCTCCCATTCAAGTACTAACCAGGGTTGACCATGCTTAGCTTCCAGAGTCAAACAAGGTCAGGTGTGATCTAAGTGGTATAGTGGTAGCCCTTTTTGGAGTTCCACCAAAGTGGCCTCTAGAAAGTTGAAGACAATGGCCTTTAATTCCTGAACAGTGATTTTAATTATTCTGTTTTCCTGCCTGGACCTTGATTGAGGTGTTTAATCATGCTAAAAGCAAAACAATTGATTGGTTTATTGTTCTGCTTATGCCCATTTTTTCCTTGGAAAACACATCTTCCTTACTGTGGTTATTTGCTTCTCTCTATTTTGCTGAGTTTGACTCCCCGCCCCCGATAAAACCCTGTCCCGTGTCATACTACATGGTTAGAAATGGAGTTGGTAGTGACTTTCTCACTTGAGACTGTCTATTGTTAATTTTTTCAGCTGTTATAGCTCAGCATCTGTCTCTCGTGTACAGCTTTTTATCTACCTTGTGACATAGGACTCATTTTCTCTTCAACCTAGAAAAGGTTCTAAAGTTACTTAACTAAGCTAGAACATTGTTCCATCTTGAACATAGCTGATTATGGTAGCTAAGCAACAGTGGGCCTGGTTAGCTCTTGGATGGAGACTCCAAAGGGATCCCCAGTTAGGGAAGAATCCTGCTGGTAACTCGGGAGAGCTACTGACAGTCAGCGTTGACAATTCTGAGCTTGACAGTGCAAAGGTCTGACTCAATGTAAGGCAGCTTCCAACATTCTTAACTCAATATGTCACATGCAGATATTTGCAAAGCTTGCATTCTCCCAAGCTCTAATTATCACTTCCCATAACCTGTAGTCTAGGTATTCTCTCTATGTGTGCGTATTTAAATTCCTCACATAGAATTCTTTAATGATTGTGCCTTTTTGCTATCTGCACTGAATATCAGCTTCCCTTGAATGATACGATTTTGAGACATGACCATTTGTGTTCACCAACTGAAAAACCACTAATCATGATACTTGTCATATTCTGCTGCTTTTCAAAGAACTGCTCATCCAAGGCAGCTCACATGAACCACTGGAAATGCACAATATATTAAAAACTACCTCATCATAAACTACAAAACTCAAAACCTCATTCAAAAGCACTAGAGCATGGACAAATACGTTTTTTGGTTTATAATTGCTGTAATCTGTAAGGCAGCATGGCCTGTTAGCTGATGGGCTCTGAGAGCTACCATTTTTGTTGTTGTCTTGTTTTGTTTTGTTTTTTAAAGGAACTTTACTGGTAAAAACTGTGTTAAGATGTATAGTCAGGTTTGTCTGATCCAGTTGAAATTAATGGCTATGGGCATTGCAAAAAATGAGCTTTGACTGAAACTATATCTTTATTTAGTAGGAAATAGATTATGAGCCTCAAAAGCTCATATTTGAAACCAATCTCCCTCAGAATCTTTTCCTGAAATGAGTGCTGAGGCAACAAGATAAATCTTTCAGAAATTTCTTGGAAACGGCTGAACAGAAAAATAATATTTTTACCTTTCAGTCATCACCTAGAGATTACATTCTGGAAAAAAGGTAATGGTTCAGTTGCTATGTGTTACATGCCATCAAGTTGCATCCAACTTATAGTGGGCCCTGATATTCAGTTTTATCGTTTTATCATTGCCACCACCACCCCAGTGAGTTTCTGAGTGGGTACTTGAACCCAAGTCTCCTGCATCCTAGTCTGTCACTCTACCCACTACACCACCCTGGCTACCATAGTTCAGTTGCACATTTTAAGTCCAGGTTGGCCAAACTTGGAGCAAATAATGAGAGATTAAAACCCACCCAGTGAAACTCTGCCAGATTCCCAATGATATCTCTGAGAGTGTGATGGCAACTGAATTCATCCAGTCCTCTGTTCATCTCCAAACATATCCCCCCTCTTACTTAACTGGCTACTCTTGTAGTAGTACTGCTGGTACTGAACAGAAGTAAGAACTGTCTGTATGTCTTTCCTTCTCTTCCCAGTACTTGGAGGCAACAATGTGCATGTGAACTATGCATGAGTAGCTCTGGGAAATGCAGTTTCTAAGTCTGTTGACATCTTCATAACATATATTAGGGGCAACTAGCATTCACAGCCTGAGCTGGTGATAATAGACTTCACCAGCATCTGTGATGCATTTCCTACTTCACATCCAGATTCAGGCCACCAACCGTGTATGCTGGTCTCACAAGGAATGCAAAATATATGTTCTAACTGCCTTGGGACTCCAAAAACCAGAAGTTGATAAAGGAGTGTGTGAACTCTCACCATTTCAGTTTCAAATCATTTTTTATTAAGTGTTTTTGAGAGTGAAACAGCGACGTCTACGTTGGCTTGGGCATGTCGTGAGAATGGCTGATGGTCGGATTCCAAAAGATCTCCTGTATGGAGAATTAGTGGAGGGAAATCGCCCCAGAGGGAGACCACAGCTGCGAGACAAGGCCATCTGCAAGCGGGATCTGAAGGCCTTAGGAATGGACCTCAACAGATGGGAAACCCTGACATCGGAGCGTTCAGCCTGGAGGCAGGCGTTGCATCACAGCCTCTCCCAATTTGAAGAGACCCTTGTCCAGCAGACCGAGGCAAAGAGGCAGTCACGGAAGCAGCAAAATCAGGGAGCTGGACAGGGGACAGATTCTATTTGTCTTCAGTGTGGAAGGGATTGTCACTCTCGAATTGGCCTTCTCAGCCACACTAGACGCTGTTCCAAGTCCTCCATACAGAGCACGTTACCATAGTCTTTCGAGACTGAAGGATGCCTAATACTTTTGAGAGTACTCTCCTGTTTCGTAGCAGCAGTATGTCAAAAACATGTGCCTCAATGTATTTGCCATCGGTCCTGGGGATTGTACTCAACTCTCTGTATAACTGCATAACGTACTTCCCCAGTATCAAGTCCCAGTGGCTGAGTTTTCTCTTGTTTTGTCTCTTGTACAGTGGTGCCTCGACTTATGACCATAATCCGTTCCAGAAGATGGAACGTAAGTCGAAATGGTCGTAAGTCGAAGCATGCATTCCCATAGGAATGCATGGGAACGCGATTACAGTGGTGCCTCCACTTATGACCGTCCCTACTTACGACCAATTCGACTTACGACCAGCTCCTGCCGCAAAATTTTGCTTCTACTTGTGACCAGAGCTTCCACTTACGAACAGAAAAAGGCAGGGAAAAAAGACGGGAAATTCAAATTGCTAACTGTAGGTGGCAAAAGAGGCTGCTTCTTTGTAGCTCTTTCGCCCCGACGGTTAGAGTGAGTGCGATAGAGGAGGGACTGCCTGGCTTCTGCTTCTCAGTGAGTGTGTGTGTGTTTGCAGGGAGGCTTGGGACTGCCTGTTAGGTAAGGTAAGGTGCTGTTTTCTGCTTTTTAAAAACTGTTCTGTGTGTTTTTGCAGCGTGGTTTTAGTCTGGGGGGGTTATGTTTCTGTGCTGTGATGGGTCTTGGGGGTTTGTTTGTTTGTTGGGTTTCCCCCCATTTCCGATGGGTCTTGGGGGGTTTGGTTGCTTTTGGGGTTTTTTTTCCCATTTCTGATGGGTCCTGCATGCTTCACTTGCTTTTTCCTTTGTTTTCTTAGCATTTCCGACCTTGTCCCTCTGTTCTCTGTGCATTTCCAATCTGCTCTGTTTGTTTTCTGTGCATTTGCAATGGGTCCTGCATGCTTCCCTTGCTTTTTCCTTTGTTTTCTGTGCAGTTCCGACCTGGTCCCTCTGTTCTCTGTGTATTTCCAATCTGCTCCATTTGTTTTCTGTGCATTTGCAATGGGTCCTGCATGCTTCCCTTGCTTTTTCCTTTGTTTTCTGTGCATTTCCGACCTTGTCCCTCTGTTCTCTGTGCATTTCCAATCTGCTCCATTTGTTTTCTGTGCATTTGCAATGGGTCCTGCATGCTTCCCTTGCTTTTTCCTTTGCATTTCCGACCTTGTCCCTCTGTTCTCTGTGCATTTCCAATCTGCTCCGTTTGTTTTCTGTGCATTTGCAATGGGTCTTGCACGCTTGATTGCTTTTCTTCCCCCCCCCCCCCCTTTGGCCGGAAGGGATAAATCGCGTTTCCAATGAGTCTTGCAGTAATTTTTTTGTGTGTGTGATTTTTTTCTTTGGCCTGAATGGATTAATGGGGTTTCAATGCATTCCTATGGGAAATGGTGCTTTGACTTACGGCCATTTCGACTTACGTCCATCTTCTGGAACGGATTATGGTCGTAAGTCGAGGCACCACTGTAATCCGTTCCGGCAAAAAAAAAAAAAAAAAAAAAAAAAAAAAACCAAAAAAATTAAATAAAAATAAACAGAGCAAGCCCCACGCTGGGACTGCAAAAAAAAAATCACCAAAAAACAAACACACCACAGAAACATAACCCCCCCCCCACAGCCCTGCAAAACCCACCCAGAACAGTTTTTAAAAAACAAAACCTGGCACCTTACCTTACCAGGCAGTCCCAAGCCTCCTCCGATGGCCTCCGCAGGCCGATGCCACCACTGCTGCTGGTGCCCAACGCCGCCTCCAGCTCCGGCACCGGCACTAGCGGCTGCTCACCGGGGCGGCCGCGTCAGTCCTCGGTGCTTCTCGCCGCCCTCCGCGGAGGAAGGGTCCTCCCAGCTGAGCGGAGCTGGGATCGGGGCCCCCTCCGCCCCTGCATCGAGGCTGAAGCCAAGGCCTGGGACCCAGCAGCGGCAGCGGCCCTGCGGAGGGCGGCGAGAAAAGGCAGGGGGAAAAGGCGGCAAATTTAAAACATTGGTGGCAAAGAGGCTGCTCGCCGGGGTGGCTGCATCAGTCCTCGGCGCTCCTCGCCACCCTCTGCGGGGCCGATGCCGCCGCCACTGTTGGGTCCCAGTCCTCGGCTTCGGCGCGGGGGTGGAGGGGCCCCTGATCCCGGCTCCCGGAGGAAGGGTCCTCCCGGCTGGGCTTGGCAGAGCCTCTCGCGGCACTTTCCCGCCAGGAAGGAGGAGGCGGCGGCGTGGGAGGACCGTTCCTCCAGGAGCCGGGATCGGGGGGGCCTCCGTCCCCGTGCCGAGGCCGAGGACCGGGATCCCACCATCAGGTGCAGTAACACCCCCGCCACCGCCTCCCCCTGCTGCTGCATCCCTTTCCCTAACCGTTGGGGCAAAAGAGCTACAAAGAAGCAGCCTCTTCGCCACCAATGGTTTGAATTTCCCGCCTTTCCCCCCTGCCTTTTCCTGGTTGTAACTCGAAGCTCCGGCCGCAAGTCGAAGCAAAACTTTGCGGCCGGAGCTGGTCGTAACTCGAAATGGTCGTAAGTAGGGATGGTCGTAAGTCGAGGCACCACTGTACTGTTTTCTTATATTTATTGTTATACTGTTAACATAGTTATTTGATCACTGTTATTAACAGGGTTCATTGTGGAAAGGCAGAATATAAATGCAAATAATAAATACATAAGAGGGTGATCCTGATGTCTGGGCCCAAAGTGCCCTCTCCCAGCAAGAAAAAACTTTAAGTGCATGTGGCAGATCTATCCCAGCAACCCCTAGGAAGAGTACAAAAAATTATGTGGCCATAAATCAGGGTTGGGCAGTGGATAGCCCACAGAGTGTATGCAGGCCCCAGGACACACACCCCAGGTGTGAACCCCAGGATCCTCTCTACCCCAGCATCCCCACAAATACTAAGTGCCCCAAATTGGAAAAAAACAATCCCAAATGAATAAGCCACTGCTGAGCCGAGGCTTCAGCGGCATGGCTTACCTTTGCCAGCTTCCCGGGATGACGCGAGACCATGCAGCTGTCTCGCGAGAGCAGCCTAGGAGGAGGGGGGAATGGCTGGCTATGTAGGGGCCGTTCCCCCCTCGTAGCTTCCTCTTTCTTGTTGGCATCCCACCCGCCCGCCCTGTATTCTAGTGTGAGTTTACCTGGTTGCCTTTTGGGGCCGGATAGGAATTTTTGACCCGTCTCCTGATTGGCTATTGGAGGCGGGGATTTTTTGCCTATCCCACACTGGATTAGGTGCATTGGCCATTCGGAGGTGGAAAGTTCGGTCGCACTGGCGGTTAGTGCGGATTAAACAGGTATTTGAAGAGGGGAGTCAAATTGTAATAGCAGGTAATTATAGCTCATCTGAACTCCCAGCACTGTGGATCGTGCAATTACAGTGCTTGGGGGGGAAGATGCACTGGGGACGCACCCGGACCATCAGGTGGAACAGAGAGAGTGGCACGAGGTCCGGGGTGGTCAAATTTGGGTCGGCAGAGTTTCCCACTGTCTTCAAGACTGGGAGAACTGAGGCCAGGGACTAGCACATTGGTTTGTTGGAAGGGTCCTTTGACCCAGGTTAGAAACCTGAATCTGCACTATGGCAGGACCCCCCTTTGCCAAATGATTGGCAACAATGATTATATATTATAATAAAGTGTGGCCCGTGTTAACCCATATCTTTGGTCTCGCGTATTTATTCCGGGGTAAGAGGGCAAAGGCTCTGGGCTGTGTGATTTCCTCTATAAATGCAGCTTGATCTCTCAGGACCTGTTGGGGACCATATTTAGGAGGGCAATGTTGCATTTAGAGAGGAAATTTCTCCCCTAAAACTTCAAGGGGCACGATTTGCTATTTTTGGCATTCAAAATCTTGTGAGGATTCAGGGGTGAATAAGGATGTAGCCCTTAAACATCCAGGGAAGGGGGGGATCCCCTCTGGCTCCTCAGAGTTTGGCCACCTCAGCTATAGATATATTATTAGAGTGGCAAATTGCAGGTGGCCTTGAATGCTTTGGATTCCAAACCCCACAATCTATCATTACCAATCTACATGCAGGTTTAAAAAAGAAAAGGGGGACATACTTGGACCCATCTCCTTACCTATCTCATCAAAGTTGTTGTTGTTTAGTCGTTAAGTCGTGTCTGACTCTTCATAACCCCATGGACCAGAGCACGCCAGGCCCTCCTGTCTTCCACTGCCTCCCGGAGTTGGGTCAAATTCATGTTGGTAGCTTCAGTGATACTGTCCAACCATCTTGTCCTCTGTCGTCCCCTTCTCCTCTTGCCTTCACACTTTCCCAACATCAGGGTCTTTTCCAGGGAGTCTTCTCTTCTCATGAGATGGCCAAAGTATTGGAGCCTCAGCTTCAGGATCTGTCCTTCCAGTGAGCACTCAGGGTTGATTTCTTTCAAAATGGATAGGTTTGTTCTCCTTGCAGTCCAGGGGACTCTCAAGAGTCTCCTCCAGCACCACAATTCAAAAGCATCAATTCTTCGGCGGTCAGCCTTCTTTATGGTCCAGCTATCACTTCCATACATCATTACTGGAAAAACCATAGCTTTGACTATGTGGACCTTTGTTGGCAAGGTGATGTCTCTGCTTTTTAAGATGCTGTCTAGGTTTCTCATTGCTTTCCTCCCAAGAAGCAGGTGTCTTTTAATTTCATGGCTGCTGTCCCCATCTGCAGTGATCATGGAGCCCAAGAAAGTAAAATCTGTTACTGCCTCCATATCTTCCCCTTCTATTTGCCAGGAGGTGATGGGACCAGTGGCCATAATCTTAGTGGTTTTTTTGTTTTTTGTTTTGGATGTTGACCTTCAGACCATTTTTGCGCTCTCCTCTTTCACCCTCATTAAGAGGTTCTTTAATTCCTCCTCACTTTCTCCCATCAGAGGGACGTGGTGGCGCTGTGGGTTAAACCACAGAAGCCTCTGTGCTGCAGGGTCAGAAGACCAGCAGTCGTAAGATCGAATCCACGCAACGGAGTGAGCTCCCGTCGCTTGTCCCAGCTCTTGCCAACCTAGCAGTTCGAAAGCATACAAATGCGAGTAGATAAATAGGTACCACTTCGGTGGGAAGGTAACGGCGTTCCGTGTCTAGTCGCGCTGGCCACGTGACCACGGAAACTGTCTTCGGACAAACGCTGGCTCTATGGCTTGGAAACGGGGATGAGCACCGCCCCCTAGAGTCAGACACGACTGGACTAAATGTCAAGGGGAACCTTTACCTTTTTTTTTCTGCCATCAGAGTGGTATCATCTGCATATCTGAGGTTGTTGATATGTCTTCCGGCAATCTTAATTCCGGTTTGGGATTCATCCAGTCCTGCCTTTCGCATGATGTATTCTGCATATAAGTTAAATAAGCAGGGAGACAATATACAGCCTTGTCGTACTCCTTTCCCAATTTTGAACCAATCAGTTGTTCCATATCCAGTTCTAACTGTTGCTTCCTGTCCCACATATAGATTTCTCAGGAGATAGATAAGGTGGTCAGGCACTCCCATTTCCTTAAGAACTTGCCATAGTTTGTTGTGGTCGACACAGTCAAAGGCACTGCCCTTCTTTGGGATTGGGATGTAGACTGATCTTTTCCAATCCTCTGGCCACTGCTGAGTTTTCCAAACTTGCTGGCATATTGAGTATAGCACCTTAACAGCATCATCTTTTAAGATTTTAAATAGTTCCACTGGAATGCCATCTCCTCCACTGGCCTTGTTGTTAGCCATGCTTTCTAAGGCCCACTTGACTTCGCTCTCCAGGATGTCTGGCTCAAGGTCAGCAACCACACTATCTGGGTTGTCCGGGACATCCAGATCTTTCTGGTATAATTCCTCTGTGTATTCTTGCCACCTCTTCTTGATGTCTTCTGCTTCTGTAAGGTCCCTACCATTTTTGTCCTTTATCATGTCCATCTTTGCACAAAATGTTCCTTTAATGGCTCCAATTTTCTTGAACAGATCTCTGGTTTTTCCCTTTCTATTGTTTTCCTCTATATCTTTGCATTGTTCATTTAAGAAGCCCCTCTTGTCTCTCCTTGCTATTCTTTGGAAGTCCGCATTCAATTTTCTGTAACTTTCCCTATCTCCCTTGCATTTGGTTTCCCTTCTCTTCTCTGCTATTTGTAAGGCCTCGTTGGACAGCCACTTTGCTTTCTTGCATTTCCTTTTCTTTGGGATGGTTTTTGTTGCTGCCTCCTGTACAATGTTACAAGCCTCCACCCATAGTTCTTCAGGCACTCTGTCCACCAGACTCATCAATGCCCACCCCAATTAAGATCACTTGCTACCTTTGCTGATGCTGTTCCAACAAATGGTCAAGAATGGGTCAGAAGGATTTGGAATTTGGTCATTCCCTTTTTCATGCAAAGAAAAGTATGAAGAGATCTGCCCAGTTTCATCTTCTCTGTTGGAAAATAAAAAATGATTTGTCCAGATGCTTCTTGCTTGAAGGAAGCAAAAATGTTCACTTGCAGCACATGCTTTTGGGCGTTTTTTTCCTTTGAGATCATGTGGAGCTACATCAAAATGGAGGAGAGAAGAAAGGCAGCTAACAAAGGAAGCAACAGGGAGAAAGGATGGTCTCAAAGATACTGAGGCATGAAAAAGACCCATCTAAGCTGATAGTAAGCACAGAGCAGGCTCCCCACTGACACCAAATGTTAAAGGAGAAGCATCCCAGGTTGTATTTTTCCCAATATATTTTTTTCTCCAAGAAAATTATAGGCACCTCAACTCTGCTCTAATTTATATGACTTTTAGGAGAATCATCAACAGAGATGCTGCTAAACTTTGTCTGTTAAATTACATTTTCATTGTGTTGGTGTATAAGGCAGGTAATAAGGATTAATTCTTATTTAATTACATAAGTACATTTTCCCATGATTAATGTAAAATTATTCCCTCATTCTATTAAGGGTCATTCAGATAATATGTTGCAGATATTAGGTATTTCTCAGCCTATTTAAAATTATTTCTTAACTATGTTACCTACTCCTTATGCAGGTCACAAACTGAATCGATTTTGTGGCTTATTGACACAGTGCTGAAAACTGCTGGAGAAAGGTTTTTCAGGCCAGTTTCCCCCACAGAATATAAAGCACACATTCAGTTAAGCATTTAAGCTTTCTTGAAAACATACAAGAGTTTGCCTCAAGACTCGTCTTAGAATTGGTGAGACTCTGAAATTATCAAGGAAAGGACTGTTTGTCCCATCTCTTGCCCTGCTGTATGAGGAGAATATTGGAATCAGGATTGTTAAACTATAAAGCCAGAAAGGAAATTGAATCCATATAGCCTTTTTAGCCTTTAGCATTTATTTTGCCCAATATAGTAATAGCATGGTATAAGAAGACCATGAAACAGATGCCTTACTGGAGCTTAAGTATATTGGCTGAAATCCAGTAGTAAGTTGCAACTAGAGTAGACCCACTGAATCAGTGGGGATGTGGTGTGTCAATTCCTCCATGAGTTTCATTGATTCAACAGGCCTACTCTAGATGCAACTTACTACTGGATTTCAGCAACTGACAAGTTACAGAATTATTATTATCATTCCACTATTTACTTACTTATATATGTATTTTTTTAAAAAAAATCTGACATCATATACTCTAAAGCAGTTTCTAAATACTCCACCTGCTCATGAAACATGAGATCAGTTACAGATAGGGTTGGGATATCATCCATTTAGCCAAGTTCCCCCTGGAATTTTGGAGGGGGATACTCAATGCCGGGGGGGGGGGCACACTATCTGAGCAAGGTTCCAGGCTTTCCTCTTGGAAAAAAAAATGTCTCTGGATGTGATAGAACTAAGGATAAGGCAGCCTGTGCAGTCAGTGCTTTGACCAACTGTCTTTCTGTGTCATCAGCCAATGAGTGAAGCCATCCACAGTTTTACTGGTATGTTGAGAACATGTTGTCTTTTTGCAAACAGCTGCTGTCCAGAGATGTCTGCACTTGCTCCATAACAATTAGCCCATAGCAATAAATGTTGGCTGGATATTATGCAGACTTTTTACAGCTCTGACTTTATGCCTCTTACCACATTTCTGTTCTGGCAGCAGACTGAAGCTCCCAGCTGTCTAATTCTACAGGGCAGTTATTCCTTCTAGAAACACTGAGGCCACGTTCATTTCTCCCAGGCTTCAAGTAGCTTAACTGAGAACTGAGGTGGGGGCTACCCTAAGGAAAGGTACCATTGGCAAAGGGAGTTGGGGGAGAGTCTGAATTGTTAAAAGATTCCTCTTGTTATTGAGCTTATGGTTGCTGTGAATCTCAAATTTCTTCTTCTTGTCTGAAACAGATTACAGACAACGAGGAGGAACTAATTCTATGTGTATTTATCTTGGTATGGCTGTTTGAAGTACAGCTGCTAATCAGATCTATGTCCTGCTAAATTAAGTGAGACTCGCAACTCAGTAAATGTGCATTCGGCACTGATACATCTGTATTCATTAGGAAGCAGAATTTGGCAGAGTTACCTCTCTTGGACTGGTGTTCTTAGAATCTTCCAGCTAACATAGTCAGTGATTTTTCCAGCTCAGGGTTTCTGCTGTGAATCTCATTTCCCACATAGAATAAGAGTGACACAAAACCACAACTAATGAGGGTGGACATTTAGATGGCAGGAGGTATGCTGGACTGGCACTTGTATGTCCATTTGTCAAGTCAAATATGGCAAAGAAAGTCCAGCTAGGATATTTTCTAGTTGTAATAAAATAGTCAGTGGCATCTCTAAAGGAAATGATTTGTTTCAGTCCATGATTTCTGCAGGTTGCTTTCATTTCGCCCCTTGAAAATCAGGCAAAAGTGTGTCACTCAGCAGGTGAGATGACAGTCCCGTCATGAGAATATTATCAGAAGCCCAATGTATGTTGAAAAATGCCTCATCTATTGCATATATACGTATATGATTGTTCGAAGACCAACCATTGCACAAGACTGGCTCCCTCAAATCAGTGGTTTGCAATATAAATGATTCCAAGGCTAAAATATATTGGTAGAATAATAATGCAACAACTGATGTGCTTAATTTGCATACCATTGAAAAAAATCACATTAATAAGCATATTGTGCAAATTAAATTGTCTAATCAACCATTGTGCTATGGAACAGCAAATCCATTTACAGAACAGAATACGAGCTGCATACACAGATAATACAACATGGACTTTTCTCAAGCAAAACAAAGCAGAATAAAAACACAAAGCTAAACCTTCACAGGCATCATTTTGTCTGTGAGCTGTTAGGAAAATAGTTCTATAAAATCTGGTGGTTGTTACTGTTTCTAAATTTTCTGGCCTACTTAGTCAGACTATGAAAACAAAAATAAATCAATAATCAATAAATAATAATGTATTTAAATTATGTAGGTGTACTGAAGACAGGGAACCCTAAACTAGCAAATACAAACACCCAGACAGAAAATGCAGTTGTGATTTTTTAAAACAACTTATCAGAAACAGAAGAAACAGGACCACTTAGAACTTTCACAGTTAAATACAGATTAACTCCAAAATCAAATAGGGTCTATGGGGCAAAAAGAAAGCCTGTATAAGTCCCTGCATGGAGACAGTATTAATCATATAGTAGTAACTGGCTGTCAACTGAGAGCATATGCCAGATTGTATGGTGACCATTTGTCAAGTTCTACAGTAGAAAGAAATTCCTTATCAGTACAGAGCAGCTGAAAGTGAGTGTTTCAAGGTTCCATTGATTTCAGGTTAACTATACCCTCACATTGTAACAGATGTTGTTTAAATGCTAATTTTACTAATCATGGCTGAGGAGGAATGGCATATAAGACTAAAAATATTCAACAGAACATCTGTTTCCTAAAGGCAAGCAAGAACACTGCAAAGCCTCCCTGCAAAGCCTGGGTTCTTAGTTCCATGTACAGCATACACAAGGAGGAACGTCTCCTCTATAGATGTGGTGGTCACTGCATTAAGAAAGCAGTGACAGAGTGGGTGGAGTGACACTTCCATCTAAGTATGGTAATGAAACTGGGGTGGTTTTTTTGTTTTGTTTTTTGTTTTGTTTTGTTTTTGGACTTGAGCAAGGCTGTGACTACACATCAGGAAACATGTGAATGGATCCACTGTGAAGTTGTACCCAGAAAGTTGGGTTTCCCCAGGTTACACAGGAATCAGCAGAGACAGAGGAGGAAATTGGCAATCAACTTTGTTTGCAGCTTGTTATGGTAGCTCTGCTCTGACCATCCAGATTTGCAGGAGGCACGGCTGCAGCAGAGCTACCTTAACAGACTGCAAAGAAGTGTTGATTGGTTATTTATTCCTCACTTTTTGCTGACTTCTTATGCTCCCCCCCCCCCCCCGGTCACCTAGGTACTGTAGCACAACAGCACGAAGGCTTTAAAAAAATGTAAGTAAATAACAGGAGAGGAAGGTTTGGAGACGAGAGGATTCAAATGGCAGGCAGTCACCCTGCTGCCCTCCCTCTCTCACTGCTGCTGTAGCCTGGTGGAATGGCTTGAAATGTATCAGCTACAAACTCCTCTTCATTGCCTCAAGAGATCATACTACTTGGATGGATGCAAATACATTCTCTGCATAAAAAGTAGTAGTCCCAGTGGCGGAGGAAGAAACAATTGGATTGGGGGAAAAACAAGGCTGATTGACACTGACTCATAATTTGTGTAGTCAATAGAAAATAATGCAAATCTGACCATCCCAATCCCAGAGCATTTCCCATATTATTTGCCATTGTAGTCACTCCCTAAGACTGTAGCCACAACCTTTCTGCTGCAGCTACAGAGGAAATGGCCCTAACTCTATTTTTATGGGAACTAGGGAGTCCCCATAAGGGAGCCTGGGACAAGGGGCAATGTACCACTCTAACTCAGGGTTTGCCCTTACTTCTCAGTGCCAGGAGGGGTCACTCAAGCACTGCATGAAATAGTGAGTTCTGCTAATCTCATCACTCCTAATAGTATTGCCAGCAGGTAAAGGGGCGATATTGTCCAAAAGGTAGTCTGCCAAAACATTTGGTCTTCTGGTGTCTGATACCAAACTTGAATTACCTGTACCCAGGAAAGCTTGTGGCCTATTGAAAACAAAGCATGCCTTTATTCCGGGCCCTCTGCTTACCCCCCCACCCCTCTGCCATAGTGTGTGCACAAAGAGATTATTGTCAACGATGTCTCTAAGAGGATAATTTAATCATTAACAAATTCAGTGCTCCTGCTTTCTCTTTTTATTGTTTTCTAAAGAAATTGGAGGCCGGTATAATTTGAACAAAAGGGCTGTAATACAGTCAAAAAACTATTTAAACATCTAAAATTATTCTGCATTTTCCAAATACTTTTCAAGGGCAATCATACATAAAATGTGTTTTAACAGTGTGGATCTGACTCCCAACCTGTATAACACTGCCTGCATTCTGCTCCCTTCAAGAAGGACCACCACTGGTATACCAGCCAAATGTGACAAAGTTATCATAGGTTCAAAGATGGAGGGTAAGCCATCCGTATCCAGGGCTGTTGTAACACAGGCTGAGAAATGGGACTGGGTTCCTGGGGACTTAACCTGACACTAGTGTCAAGAAATTGCAGGGCCTGGGTCAGGAGTACCCTTGTTGATAACTTCCATTAAGTCCAAAGACACTAAAAAAAACCCTCATATTTGGTGCATGGTGAGGGTTCCCAGCATAAAATCTAAAAATAGCTCTCCTTGAGGACAATCTTTTAAAACTATTCACTCTTTTTTTGTCAGTAAAAGAAAATTTAGGAGTAGATCAAACCCAGGGAGGCACAAGGCCTCTGTTCATATTTAGAGCATTCATGTGCTTCAAGGGGACAACAAATTGCCCCAAGGCATTAGTAGGCAAAGCTGCACATCTGCAGAGCCCTTATGTTCAATCTGACATAGAAGAGGGGGGAGAGAAAGGAAAACTCAGGAAATAAAGAGAAATGTGCTATTTACCTTAGAAATGAAGCTATAGAAAGGTTCAGCAAAAAACAACAGGATTGCACTTTCTCTATCTACTTCCTGATAATGGTCATATCAGTCCCTTAACCAATACTGAACATAGATTGGAGTGTGTGTGTGTGTGTGTGCTCTCACATAAAAATGTGTATATCAGTACACATGTAGGTAGAGAAGGAAAGAATGACAATTTTTTCTTCATCTCTTTTTTTTTCTACTCCCATAAAGTTTTCATTAAGTATGTTTATGTGATAGTTACACCTTCCAGGAGAGATGATAGGCACCCTGATGCACTGCACATTACAGTGAAGAATGGATACTGAACAAATTGCCAAATGCTTCGGTCTGAGAGTTCAGATCTCATTAAGATAAGTAAAGAAAGTAGAAGCTGGAGGATTCATAAATACATGCCCAACTGTTGAGCATGTGATGGAAACATCTGTAGTGAGTTTTAATCAACTGAACCGTACGGATTATCAGACAAAGGTAGGGAGAAATGAAGTAGAACAGCAGGCTTAATTTGACTCCTCAGGTACTTGCAGCAATTAGAACAGCAAACCACAATAATCAAAACAGAAAAAGTTTAGTAGCAGCTTACTTAAAACTTCTCTGCCTGACTATTTGTCTTATTTATAAAAGGCTAAAAGTGTAAGTCTTCTAATGATAGGTCATCTATGAAGTACTTTAGTTTCATTAGAAAATACTGTCTTGGAGGATCTACTCCGGTTGAGAGCTTACATTCACTACTCAAAAGCTTTTCCCCACCTGCTCTCCCCTCCCTCAACATACATAGTCCAGTCTGCTGTAATTTTCTTTCTTTTTCTTTTTGTATGAACTTTAGAATTTATAGTTGTGCATTGCCATATTGGTTGAATGCATTTTTAACCTGTAAACCACTCAGAGTAGTGCTTGCATTAATGGGGTGATATAGAAAGCAAATCAATCAATCAATCAATCAATCAATCAATCAATCACCTTTTAAAAAGGAAACCATGTCCTGGAAGTTGGCTAGTTGGCTGCTGCTGGTTATGTTTAGAGGGAGAGCAGCAGAGAGTAGCTTCAGAAGCATACAAATGTCTATCAGTTAAATATGGGGCAGATCTTGTTCACCTACATGTTCTTGTACTAAAACTCCCAGGAGCCTTTAGCACTTGCTGTGCTGGGCAGGATTTCTGTGAGTTGTAGTACAACCTTGGGTTATAATCCAACTTTATCGTACAACCTTGGGTCTGTAGCACTGAGCTACAGGAACCAAGAAGACTACACCCCCACATACACGCATGCTTGGAGAAATTACTTTCGGGAGGCGGAGCTTCGTCGTGGTGCCGTCAGCAGCTTCCGGGAAAAGCTCCCGGGAAAAGCTGGAACCGCCCGGTCTGGGGTCCCTCTAGAAATGGGGGATTGAAGGGGAGACCAGGAGAGGTCTCCCTGAAGCAGTTGGTAAGCACCAGAAGGAAGAAGATTGGGCAGCAAACCTGGTATTTCTTCCCTCTGAAAATTCACCCGAGCACAGATCGCATGCGGGAGCCATTTTGGCAGCGAGCTGTGAGCAACTCCACCCCCACCTCCCGAGGAGAGGAGTAATACGGCGTTCAAAAGATATAACAACAAAGTAAGTTGAAGCCTTTGATTTATGAACAACCCCATTAAGCTGAAAAAGAAATTAGAGTGAAAATACTTGGCCGAAAGAAGTTAAGGAGCGGCGAGTTTTGCTTACCAGCCTGCTTCTTCAAAAACGAAACTGATTCTTAAACAGCAGGCTGGTTCAAGGCCGAAAGAGAGACAGTGAGACGGAAAAATCTTTTGTTTCTGGAAAAAATCTCAGAGTGAAATACCACTGAATAGGCTTTAAGAGACTGAAATTTTGTGAATGCTGTTTAGCCTGGAACTTTCTCCCTAGACTGTGTGGGACTCTGATAACAGAAATCTTGCTGGGTTTTTGGAGAAGGAGGAATAAGCTTTTGGAAGAAAGAAATTGGACTGTGAATCATCAGCGAGACGACGCAACCGGATAGACTGAGGAGCTAGGAAAACCAGGACTGGAGGTGTTTTTTTCTTTTATTGAAGCTTTGGATTAATGGAAAGAACATCAGGCAGATTATAAGGATATCTACTGGAGAGACTGACTCCCTGTGTCTGCTGTTTAGTCTGGATTTTTTTTGGCTGGACTGTGTGGGACTCTCATAATATCGCCACGGGTGTAATTTAAATTGTTGGGCTAAAAGTTGATTTATATACTATAATATCTGTGTAAGGATGGGAGGAAGAACCTAGGGGAGGTTTATGATTGTTGGTTGGGTTTGTTGATAAAATAGTGGAAATTTTGGAAAGATATTTGAGGGTTGGCCACTTTGGTCAAGGATATAGTACTATTTATACAGACCCTACTCATTGGAAAGATTGAAATGACCTCCAAAAAATTAAAATATCAAATGTTGGGGACTTTGTCTGCCCAATCTCAAAATTTGGGAATAGGGGCACAAAAATCAGATGAAGAATGGCAGGCTACCATGCAAAAGATAATAATAACAGGATTTCAGCAAGTAAATGAGCGTCTCACCCAGATAGAAGATCTGATGAAAGAGAAGTTATCAGATGTTAAACAACAGTTAAATGAAACTGTACTAACTCCAGAACTGCTTTTAGTGAGTAAGATGCCAGGTAACATAGATGGGTTAAAGAGTTACCCATTGAGCTATTTAGCCACTACAGTCAGAAAATGTTATGTTAAAAATTGGATTACTGTCTTGGATCCATCCTTCTCTTCCAAAAATTGGAAGAAAGCAGAGCTACGGAAACAAGAGGAGCGTACTGAGAAAATATGGGAAGCGACAGAAAGGGATACTCTTTCAGGCGTGCTGAATGACTGTCCAAATCAAAAGGAAATTGAACGATGGGATGTATTTTACAAATGGTCTCGGTTTCCTCACAGTGTTGGAGTAACTTAGGTTTAAACTAAAATATAACTGTAGGTTGATAACTGGAGGGTAATCAAATAGTTTAAAAAAAAACAGAAAGTTGATTTGTAATTGAAATATGAATAGTTTGGATGATTGTATATTCTGTGTTCTCCTATCCTCAAATTTTTTCCCTTTCCCCCCACCTCCCTTTACCTTTTTGTATTCCCTACCCTATTCCTAGTAGTTAAAAAATAAATATATATATAAAAAAAGAGAAATTACTTTCTAGACTACAGCTAGCTCTACTGACAGAAAGCTGGAAGCTGAATTCCAAACAAGTATGGTTTCCTTCCTCCAGACTTAGCAACATTTAGGTATTCAATAAAAGAATACGTTTGAATCTGGGAGCAGGTTGGCCCCAGTCCTTCATCCTAATGAGCTCTCTTCATGTAGTGAGCTAAATCTGAACAGCAAAGTCGTCTTTATATGTAGAGCATCTCCCTACCATCAGGAAACTTTTTTTTAAGAGATGGCTCCACATTTCAAATGTAGCTTTCCAGACATAAGTCTAATGCAGAGTAGATGGGACTACCCTACAGGCTCTATTGTCTACTCTCTGCCTATTTGATTCTGGACTTTGCTTCCCTCAAAGGCAGCTGTTCTATCTCGCCTACTCCCTTCTTTATACTGGGCCAACTAGATAACCCTGTAAGCACTGCTTGGGATTTCAGCTGGTGAAGGATGACGTTTTGCCTGTAGCAATTTTGTCCATTTAGGCAGTTTTTGTCTTTTTGTCCGTTTTGGGTCTGAGGCAAAGGACAGGGCCCCCCATTCTTTGTATGTCAGCTGAAGGGACTGACAACTGGACCTTGCATCAGGGGTGGCAACCAGGACAGCCTCTTACACTGCATCTTAGGGAAGTCAAGGGGGAAGTTGTGTGGCATATAAGACTCCGCTGTCTCCAGCCTGTGTTGCATCCTGCTCTTTATTTCTACCTTAGTCTGCCTATTGGTAGGGCTGGCCGCTTATTTAGGAAGCCTTCACTACAAGGCTTGATACTGTTTTATTCTGAAGTTACAGACACAATCATGGATGCAGAGTCTCAAATAAGAAGTTGTTAATTCTTCCACCCAGGCTGTTTTCTAATCAACTCCCCTTGTGTGACTTCTCTTTTTTGCTTAGGAAATACTGGCTGAAATCCTGTCGCTTAGCCTAGAAAGTCACAGCTAGAATAGGTCCACTGAATCAGTAGGGGTTTGGTGAGTCAACACCTCTGTCAGCTCCACTGATTTGATGAGCCTCCTCAAAAGTCTCAATAACCCATTCCAAGACATTTGTAGGAGAAAGAATAAAAACATTTCTTTATTTACAGTTGCTTGAGATTACACACTTGTGCATGCTGTTTTCTTTACTGCATATATATAACTAGCAACCAGCTGAGCAGATCAATAGCAAACAACTGCCACCAACAGACTAAAGAGAAGTACTCAGCAGACAGGTGGGTCTCTCTTTGAAATCAAAGGCTGGAAGGAACAATTGGTTATGGCTGGAAAGACAGACAATCACTCTAGCCCAGAAAAGTCCCTCCTAGTCACACAAGTCATAAACAGCACACAAGGTTGCAAACAAAACTCCAACACCTCCTTCTCTGGAAGGCCAAATTGATCTCCTCCTTGCCATGATGCTCTCCAGAGAGAAGAAGGTGCTACCGGCCAGTAGACAAGGCCTGAGAGCCCTGCCTTCCCATGAATCTGTGAGTTCTTTTGCCCTTGAGGTTGCATTCTTAAGCTGGAAAATTTGATGGCAGCCTGTTATGATAAAACCTCATTTTAATATAATAAAACTACTCTTTCCTGAAAGCTTTGTCTCACCTCCTCCAAACAGAAAAGTATATATAATTTCCATATAACCGCATATAATTGGAAGTAAGTCAGGTATGCTCAAGAGAGAAAAACAAATATTACTCTTTGAAATTAATCATTAAGCTTATAACCCCAAGATCTATGCTTATTTCAAGAAAAGGAATGAGTGAATCCAATCCAATCCATGTTTACTCAGAAATAAATATGACTGGCTTCAGGAAGGCTAACTGCTATGCAGTGTTTGGAATGACAGGTTTGGGGAATGGTCATTCTTGATATCCACCAGCCAGCATGGCCACGGGACATGTTGGCTGTGGGGTTCTGGGAGTGTAGTCCCCCAAACTATTTTTCCAAGCTTTGCTATAAAATAAATGTGCACAAGATTGCAGTCATGCAGCACAATCCTATGCATCATTAATCAGAAGTCAGCCCCCATGTGTCCCATGGAGCTCACTCACAGGAAGTGTGCCGAGGCTTACAGCTTTGGCTTTAAACCCTATTTACTGTTTCCCTTGAATAGGCAGGCAAACTTTATCCTGTGGAAACCCCTGGTATTTACGAGCCAGTAACTAAAGCTATTTTCTGCTGGATTGCACTTATCCTCCGAATGATGCTTTGGACTCCTGCAGATATCCCCAGATAGCTGACTGAAATGACTACTTTACTGATTTCCCCAAAGACATTTCTAAAATGGCTGTGCTCAACTTGCTGTAACAATCCACATAAAGTTAGAGTAAACACAATATTTTTCCCCGTAGAAGTCGGTTTTAGCATCTGTTTGTAAGCGTCAGTTTTTTTATTTCATCATGGCTTGATAAAAAAAAACCACCAGGGTGGTGGATCTATTCCTTCCAGGGATAAAGGATGGAGTCCATTGACTGAAATAAGAACATTCAGGTGAGACCCTATACCTGGGCTTCCTATATCAAGGGGGTGCATATTCCCCCTTCCCTCTTTTTGAAGCTTCCCATCAATCCCCCCCCCCAAAATTTTTTATTTAAAACATCTTGCTTCCCAAAATTGGCAGCAAAAAAAATTTCACTGCACTCATTTCTGAAAAACCAGAAATCCTTCATTTAATTGCATCCTCCAAGTTAATTTTCAGTTGTAAGTTTCAATTAGCAGTAGCATGTCCAAGCATCTATTTTCTTTTAATATGCCTATATTATGCCAGCCACATAACTGGAGGATCAGTTGTACCATTACAATGTAATCCTATGCTGATTTGTTGAAAAGACAGCCTTTGGAGGTCTATGTGCTACTGCTAAAGTCAGATTGACAGGTGATAATAAAGGGCCTTCACAGTGGTGGCCACTATGGTCAAATCCTTCCCCCAAGAGAGATATGGCCAATTCCTTTGGTCGGTGCTTGTAACGGGGCTTTAAACTCAGACATGTTCTTAACTGGAAAAAAAGAGGATGCCTGAATGTTTATTCTTATTGGCTCATTTTAAAATTGTTCAAATATGACCTGCATTTTTTTGGGGGGGGGGGTGTTGTTTTAGAATTGTATTCTTTGGGATTACAAACTACCCTGGGAAGAATTGCAACTAAGACTGGTCACAGTCTAATTAAATATTTACTTCTGCATAACTGTAATGACATAACTCAGAGCCGTG
Organism: Intellagama lesueurii; assembly: GCA_037013535.1. Taxonomy (NCBI): domain Eukaryota; kingdom Metazoa; phylum Chordata; class Lepidosauria; order Squamata; family Agamidae; genus Intellagama; species Intellagama lesueurii. Next base: position 275,325,955 of record JBAJHW010000001.1, read on the forward strand.
GACAGTCACTAATTAACAAGTCTCTGATGTAATTCCTAGTCATGTGCTGAATCGCATAACTAGTTCACTAGCAGGAGTTCCAGTTGGGAACATGTTAGTTAGCAGCTGTTCACAGCTCCAAGTTATGCTGATGCACTTAATGGAGATATACATATTCAATCGGATTGTGGCCATTAAATAAATATGTTCCATAGTCTTCAACAGGACTTATTAGCTCAGTGGTTTAGGTGTCTGGCTATAAAGCCAGAAATTGGAACTTTGATTCCCCATTGCGCCTCCTTGAAAGGGGGATCCATAGGGTCCCTTCCAGCTCTGCAGTTCTAAGATGATAATGATGTTTCCCACAAAAGTCTACTGGGGATGGAAAGTTTACACTCTATTTTTTTCTCCTTTTGGACTCTACATTGTTGTTGTTGTTTCTGCTCATATAAGCAAACATTTTCCAGTAACTGATCCCCCTGAAATCTGAGAATGTCTCTGAACTCCTTCAAGTGTCGTCCACCCCCTGCCAATATCTTGAGACTAATCTACCATTTCCACCTAAGTATTTTATAAAATGTGTTAAGTCAGCAGCTATCTGTGGAGAAAACTTGATATAAAACTTCATTTTTGTCACCAAATGCTCTTTGGCCTTAATGTTTCCAGACATGAATTGCAAATTTGTAAAACTAATTCTTGTTTTTGAATAATGCTGTACTTTCAAAAGTTTTGCATTTATTATAGAGCCAACTCTGGTAATAGCAGTGTGTCATCGCCTCAGGTAGCAGGTCTGAGGTGACATAAATCAGCACAAACTGTTAGCAATCTAGTTTGTTACTATTGTGGTTTTACTGCCATGAATGGGGAGAGTTGCTGGTAGGATTATTTTCCTCATTTTTTAACTTAGAATATTTTGGTAGGGAGCTGCTGTCTACTCGTCTGAAACACATTCTCTCCTCAAAAAACCTATCTACATGATAAAATTAAACTAAATTAATCATCAGTCTCTCCCTTTTCTGAATACTTGGTACCTTCTAAGTAGCTCATGAAACAAGCATAGGGATACATTAGGATGGGGCTGTGGCAATTAAAATGATATGACACTAATATAGCAAGGATATGTCTCCTCTTTGAAATGAAAGCTGGGAATCCAGGACAGAAAAACAGGCAGCTGGTGGAATGGCTAGAATTCAAGTAAGACCCAGTCAACTGAACAATAAATACCTTGGTTATATCTTTGACTTTTCCTTTCTCAGTGGTCCCCCCCCCCCCCCCTTCACGTCTCCTACACGTTCAGTCTTCCTTTGTCTTCAGTATTCCTACACTCACTATTGGGGAAGTGAATGTAAGAGTGTAATTTTATTCTTCTGCAATAACTGGAACTGAACCCAGGAGGCCTGGCTAGGTGGCACTCTAGATATCTGTGCCCAAGCACAGAGTTTTATATGTAGTTAAAGAACAAATTATGATTAAAATGCTGCCCAGTTCTTTGTACCCTACTTTTCTCTGAGGCATTGGACCAATAGACCAGAGAGGAATTGTGGTTCTTCCATTCAAGCAGATGGAAATATTTTAGACTGTCCTTTCAGAACATGGCCTGTGATCTCACTGAGGAAGGTGGGCTCACCTCCAACTTCGGTGGTAAAGTCTCCCTCTGCTCAAGCAATGCCCCATCATTTGGATATATCAATTCCAATGATCGATTTATTTATTTTTTTAAAAAAATTACCCCACCTTTCTCCTTGAAAGACCCCAAGGCATCTTACATCATTAAAAGACAATATTAAAGCTAACAACAGTGAGTATGCGAATACTAAAAAGGATCAAACAAATATCATACTAAAAAACATAAGCAATGCATTCAAATGTAAGGTACAACAATCTATTTAAAAAATTCCACTCAGGAAGCCAGTGAGTAAGGGAAAGCTTGCCTGAAGAGAAAAATCCTCTCCTGCTTGTGGAAGGACAGTAAAGGTGGGACTAGGCTAACCTCCTGTGGGAGGGAGTCTGGGAGCAGCAACAGAGAAGGCCCACTCCTGTGTACCCACCAAACACACCTGTGAAGATGGCGGGTGTGAGCAGCCCCGGCCGCTGCATCCATAGTGAGACAGCAGGTTCTGGTGGTTACTTAACTTTATTGAACAGAGCACACAAAGAAAAAAAGGAAACACAGTGCTTCTACAGTCCTTTGCAGGATGGGGTCTCAGCTCTATCTAGCAAGGTTGGGAATGGTAGTTCTCTGCAATTTCAGTATTTTTAGGGCCGAGGGAACATCCAGTCTCTGCTCCTCAGTTCCTTGGGAGTTACAGCACTCCTGAGGGAGCCCATCATAGCTGATACGAACAGTTCTGGCTAACAAACAGTCCTCTCCAGTGCAGTCCCCAGCTTAGCGATTAAAGCAGTTAAGATTGAAGCCTGCAGGTGGGGGAGGCCATGCAGTCCCGGCTGTCCTTGGAAGTTTCCTTCCCTTAGCCTCCAACCTGCCTTCCCCTGTTCAGATACTGGTCTTCAGCTGATCAGACAGTTCTCTGAGGATACTAGCCTCCTGGAAGCTTCTTTCGGTGTCTCCTCTGGCAGACCTCTCTCCTTCTCAGCCAAAGGTGGTGGGAACTCCCAGGCGACTTCCCAGATGTCCAGTTCCGAAGCCTCCCCCCCTCCCTGTTCACTCTCCTCTGTTTCTACTTCTCCAAAGGCTACAGCTGTTTCCCTGGGGGAGGGCTCAGGGCCTCCACTCTCCCCCCGCCTCAGGTGTTTTCCTGAAGGATAACAGTCCTTCTCCTGTTGATGAGGGGGCCTGGCTGGTACTTAGCTCCTTCCCACCAGCCGGCTGTCGCTGGTTCACAGCGGGACTGAGAGAAAGGCCTCTCCTGATGATCTCTTAACATTCAAACAGGCTCATAAAGGGAGATGCAGTACTTGAGATAGCTTGGGCCCAAGCCATTTAGGGCTTTATAGGTTAGAAACAACACTTTGAATTCAGCCTGGAAACAGCCAACAGAGCTGCTGTAACAGAGGGAATTGTATGTTCCCTCTAAATTAGCCCCAGTTAGCAATCTGGATGATGCATTTTGGACCTGCTAGCATTTCCAGACAGATTATCCTAGCCAGTATTCTAGAGTATCTCCAAAAAGACTAGTATTCTCTAAAGAGAGAATTGACAAGAAATATTTTCATTTTAACCTACGTTATTATGACTAGTATCTCATGGATCTTCTGTATGAATTATTTATAGATAAACACACAAGGATCCAATCTGGACTGGCATCACCATACTAAGACAGTACCTCACATCATTAGGCTAAACACTTGAAAATGTATTTCAATAAGTTTTGTTGTTGTTTGCAAATGTTTGATGTCCTTTTGTCCTTTATCATGATGCACTGCTCACTGAAACAGTGTCTCTTGTTCTTCAGAGTTTGTTTGGAGTTGTGACTGAATCCTTACTAAATTATCAAATGGGGTGGAGCTATTAGGTGGGTGCTGAGCAGAGGAAATGAATTAAGCAATATGTTGAAAATGTAAATGTCCAGCTCTCTTTGCAATTTACCTTATGTTTTCTAGCCTTCATATAATCCACTTTTAAACCACATATTGCTGCTTATTAAAGGTATTCTTTTGAAGTAGAAATGTTATTTTTTTTTATTGTAAAAAAGTGTGAAGGTTTCTTTGTGGGTTTCTTTACTTTTCTTGAAACTAATCCAGCCAAGAGCACTGTAACAATATTAGGCTGCATTTAGTGAAATATTGGTGGAACAATGGAAGGAAGCTCAGAACTGGTTGATGGAATTCTGTATGAATTTTGTCAGGGTTTTTCACATCTCTCCTCTTGAATCTCAGGTTTGTCAGTCAATCAGGAGTCTCCAGCTTAGCCAGATGGTTCCATAGTGATGAGCCGGTAACTAATCCCTTTTCCCACCTGTACATCTGGCTCAGAAAACATCCAAGATGTCATCTAGAGAGAAGCCAAGTTTGTCTCATCCAATGGAGATTAATGTCTTGCTGTTGCAATTATAAATACTATTTATGTGCACATATATAATCCACTCTCACTAACTTTGGGTCAAATCAGTCTGGATATTTGTCATTTGGGTGTCAGGTGTCCCCCCCCCCCCATTTTCTTGTAAACTTGTTCATTTTGAGTCTGTCTGTCCCTTTATTCTGTCACCAAACAACATGCAAGTGTATTCTTTTTCACTAACATAATGTTCTGTGGAGCAAGGATGGGCATCACTTAGAGGGTGACTACATGAGCATTTAGTTTCCAGCTTGGTCTGCTGCACGGATGGGCTGGTTCACTCCTAAAGATAGCAATCAGACAACATATTTGCTGGATCAGACCAGCCCACCCCCATAATTGCCTTACTTACACCTTTTTGGCCCCTGTCAGGGGCATCTACTTTTTTGGTGCGGGTAGGATTGCTCTGATTTGGTTCATTCCCCGCACATGTTTATTGCTGGAAATGAACCAAAGAGAGCCACTTCAGAATACTGGGAAATTATACAGTTCCCCAGCTCTTGGGAATAAAGGAGTACCATTTCATACCCTCTTCATTTTCAGGAGCCTCCAATAGCTTAGGCCTGCCTATTGTGGCCTCCTGGAAATACTTCATTAGCCTGAAAATACTTAATTGGCATTGTCACTTGTAGGACAAAGATTAGTCTTGCAGGATTGAGGAACATATATCCAACAGTTCATGTGAGTTGTTTCATGGTATCACAGCATGACAAATCTGGAATATCACAGCATTTCAAGAGTTGTAACCAGTTCTACAACTAGACAGTGCTATATGTCTACTAATCCTACCCAACTGTTTGATGCATGCTGGATTTTTATGAATGGGGTGCCAAACAACAATTGGAAACAGAACAAACAAGTAGTGGAAATTCAGACCAAGAAGGAAAGTGAAAATGGGCAAAGAAATACTAAAGCTAAGCAAATAGTAAGAATAAATATTGGATGTGGGCTAAACCAACCAACCAATGTCCAAAGCAGTACAAAGTGGCAGAACTTGCAATCAAGCTCCACAGCAGCTGTTTTTTTAAAATTAGTCCATTCCCTTAGAAAGAAAATTAGGCCATTCCTGAGCTTCATGAGACATAAAGAGGAGAATATATCAGATAAGGATACTGAGGCAGGCGGGGGGGATGAGATTTTAGGAAATCTTATTTGTAGTGTTAGTGTTCAGCAAATATGGAATTCCATTCACTGCATTCAAGAAACTCAGTGCATATGCTCAAGTGCTTCAGTACCAGACGAGGATTTGAAGATTTTAGTACAAAAATGTAATTTTCCCAAGTTCTTTTCTGTGTTTCCACCAGGACTCTGGATTCCTTCTTCTTGTTGTGCAATGGAAGCTGCTCTAAGAGGTGACCTCCCTTTCTGAACTGACTTTTTGAGGGAAAACTCTGCAGCTGTAAAGTAGGTGAAAGCTCCATCTGAAGCTATTTGAATCATGCTAAGAGTCTTCTGGGTGATTTGAAGAAGTCCCACAGATGTTTGTGTGAGTTTTGTGTAACTAGCTGTGGCTAACTGCAGCTAATGGATGAGGTATCAGGGCACATTTCAGTTGCATGTTTGGGCATGTGACCAGCACATGACTAAGGCATGCCTTGGCACTTCATCAGTTAGTTACAATTGGCCACAGCAAGTTATGCAAACATTACACAAGAGCAATAGGATTTTGTCCAGTGAAAATTATATATATAATTTATATATATATAAATTATATATATACGGTGAGGGCTTTTAAATATATATTTAAAAGCCCTCACCGTAACAGTTTCTCAGGACACAAGATGTGACAATCCGCAGCCACTGTCAATCAAAACAGGACTAAATACTGTTCAAGTGAAAGCATGTTGAACTATCATTCTGATCTCACTAGTCTGAATCCCTATTTATTTATAGCTGGAGTCTTTTCCTCTCTCTTTTTATTCATATCAGCATTGCACAATTTTAAAATTCAGGATGTATTATGAAAAATAGATTGTGAGAGTCAAGGCGAGAGGGTGGAAGCTCTCGCCGGAGTGTCGTCCTCCCTCAAGAAAGAACAGGAGGTACAGACAAATCCACCTACGCCGCCCGTCGAGACTGTACAAAAGGGAGTGGATACCCGGGAGTTAGAAAGGAAACTGGCAAAGGTGTCAGTAGCCACTCAGACCGGGGGAGAATTGGCGGGAAAGGAGGAAAGGGGAAGGTCCCTGGTGGAGGCGGGAATGGGAGATATAAAAAGGGCGGATGATACAATACCGGGGGGTTGGGAAATGATATGGGTAGAAGACCCATGGACTGGGCAGTGCAAAAAGGTACGAGTCCCGAGAGAGGAGGCGGATTACCGGAGGAGAAGAGGTTTACCTCCGAGGCCTTCCTATTGGGGCGAATCTGAAGCCCGGGAGTGGCGTAGACGACTCCGGGAAGAGAAAGAGACAGTAGAAAGGGAAGAAAGAGAACGCCGATTATGGCGTCTGGGAGAAGCCCAGAGGAGGGGATACCTAATGGACCGTGGATCCCTTTCCGGGGAGAGGAGAATCTCCGGGGGACAGAAGGGGGAGATGACGAGACCACCCCGTTACTAGACCCGGAGACGGAGCCCGTAGACCTGGAGAACAGTAACCCATTTTTGAAAGGTCCTTGGGACAATTTAGACTATAACCCCTTTGATAAAGATGTTTGGATGCCCTCGTGGGACCCGTTGGCGGCGAGAGACGGAGTGGACTTTGATATTGAAAGAAAGGACCTGTTGTCCCATGTTCAAATAAAACCTAGTTTTGATTTTCTACGAGAAACGACTCCAGAGTCTTTGTTAAAACCAGAGGAGGCCATACCCATACCCTCGCATAGATAAAATTAAAATAAATTAAAATGTTAAGATAATTAGACTCTTTTTGACCAGAAGTGGGTTACTTCAATAGCATTATCTCAGCCATTTGCTAGATCTTCTTTTGTACACATTGTGGAGTATAAATTGCATGCACAAAAATGCTGCATAGATTGAAGTGTACCTGTTCAAATCAATAGGGCTTAATTAAGTGATGACTAATTGTTCTGAGCACTATTTTCTGTGGAAACTGGGAATAGAAATTGAATAAATATGTGCACTCTAAATAAAGACAATTAGAAATGTCAAAGGCTACCTTTAAGTTCTCCAGGGCAGAGGGGTGTCAAAAGGCTCTTGCAGGAGTGACATAAGAACCAGACAATCAGTGTAGCTTTGTTAGTTCTTTTTATTTGCCTTCCCAATTAACAGTGCCTTCGCTCTTTCCAGCTTGTGGCCTCACCCAGCATCTCTCCTGATCCCACTGGGGCAGATCTAGGAGTAGGATTGAATCCTTCCTTGTCAGCATGGAAGTCAGGCCAGGCCCTCCTTCCTTGACCAAGAGGGTCAATAATAAGGCTAGAGTTGCTCATGAGCATGAAGGGTGGAAAGCATAGTGATGGGTCAAAGCTGGTCAGCTCCTCAAGCTCTGTCAGCTCCATCAGAGCTACTAACATATTCTATGTCACACAAGTTTATTTTGGACAATGCTGATGACCATGTATGCTCAGATGAATTTAATAGCAGAGGGGGATTAGAAATGTAAATAAATCCCTTATTTGAGTTTTTCATCTATATACAAGACACTGCTGCCTATACATCAAGTTTTATGCCTCATCCAGTCACTATCATATACCTTGAAATATTTGCTTATTTGTTTTGCAGCTATAATTATTTTGAACCTTTCCTCCAAGGAGTGCAGGGTAACTGATGTTCAATTTGATACTTTGAATGTCCCAGAAGACTATCAAAACTGCGATGTGTAGAACTTAATTATAAATTACGCCTGTGGAATTTACAGACTGTTATTTATTTGACTTGAAATCTACATTCTGTTGTGTCAATTAAGCAGAAGCATGTTTAATATTTAAATACGGAGCTGTATAACTAGCAAGTAAGTTAAGGATGGGTGAATATTCCCCCGATTTACATCTCTCACACACTTTGATGCATGTGCAAATTAGTCATGGATGCTTGAAGGAACTTCATCTACCTGCATCCTCAATGGTCCCCAAACTTGCCTGTGGCTGGAAAAAGGGAAACTGGTGACAAGTCTTTTTCAATATCCATTAAGGGGAAGAGCTGCTGCTCAAGTCTATGTTTACTGATGAAGGCCCTGCTTGACTTACACATACTCGTGAGAAACAGAACTGCATAATTGTACTGTTTTGGTTTCTTGCAGTATCCATATTCAAAATCCATGCACATCTCCAAAAAAAAAAAGAAAAAAAGGTTAAAAAAAGTGATTGCTACTGGGATGTGCTTAGCTTGAAAAAACAAATAACTGATTGGTACCTCAATGTGCTTGGTTGAAGAAATTACTTTGACGTACTTGGTTAATGAAAGCAGTACATTAGGAATTAACATTAGCAAGACAACCTTGTCCATGCCCAAACAAGGGCATGTACATTGGTGTTCCACCCATCCCATACTCTTTTGGAAATGCCATGACCTCATGCACTGCTGTGGTGGCATTTGTGCATTTTTATTTCTTTCTGAAAAAAACAGTCCCTAGAAATGTGAAAATGCTAATGGCAAGGTCATGTTGTAGAAGGATACTATATTGTTTTCCCCTTGCCTTTTTTTCAGACCCCAGGAGAAATACGAGAGAGAATACTCGTATCCCAAGTGGCTTCCAAAAGCATCCACAGGAAAGAGAGTGATCAAGAAACTTTAAAAAGGACAAGGGGCACAATCTACTTTCTTAAGAGTGAGTGGTGAGGGCCTGTCCTCCACAGTTCCTGCCTTTTCTTGCCTCACCCTTCCTCATCCCTTAAAATGAAATTAAAGGTGCTGGGGACACCGTACTCAATATAGACTCTGAAGATCTAATCACTCACTTTGTAACAAGAAAGGCAAAGTAATCCACTTATGAGGTAAATACCATACTGGTCTTCTTCATTGCCAGCAAGTGAGCATTCCTCTTTGTTTTTCTTCTCCTTTCTCTACTTTTAATCACAATTTATTCCGAATTTAACAAGAGAGATCTGTGGGAGTTACTGCCCCACCCTGTTAGTGCTTCTGGACTCTTTGCTCCATCCTGTGGTTACTCTGGAAAGACACAAATACCTCTCATTTGGCTTGTATTTGAAAATTTGTCCAAAGACAAGGTCCATCCTTAAAACCTGGTAAACAGTAACTGAAGCAAGTGTTGTGACATTTTAAAGCACTTCTTAATTTATTGAGACCTAAGCCTTCCTATGAAATATATCCTCTGAATATTTTCCTCAATATCCCATATGTGTATCCAGTTACCAACTGACATAGACTCTCAGCTGGCAACTAGATACATACATGGATGTAGAAGGAAGTGGGCCTTAGAAAGCATGGCTAACAACAAGGCCAGTGGAGGTGATGGCATTCCAGTTGAACTATTTAAAATCTTAAAAGATGATGCTGTTAAGGTGCTACACTCAATATGCCAGCAAGTTTGGAAAACTCAGCAGTGGCCAGAGGAGTGGAAAAGAGCAGTCTACATCCCAATCCCAAAGAAGGGCAGTGCCAAAGAATGCTCCAACTACCGTACAATTGCACTCATTTCACACGCTAGCAAGGTTATGCTCAAAATCCTACAAGGTAGGCTTCAGCAGTATGTGGACCGAGAACTCCCAGAAGTACAATCTGGATTTCGAAGGGGCAGAGGAACTAGAGACCAAATTGCTAACATGCGCTGGATTATGGAGAAAGCCAGAGAGTTCCAGAAAAACATCTACTTCTGCTTCATTGACTACACAAAAGTCTTTGACTGTGTGGACCACAGCAAACTATGGCAAGTTCTTAAAGAAATGGGAGTGCCTGACCACCTTATCCATCTCCTGAGAAATCTATATGTGGGACAGGAAGCAACAGTTGGAACTGGATATGGAACAACCGATTGGTTCAAAATTGGGAAAGGAGTACAACAAGGCTGTATATTGTCTCCCTGCTTATTTAACTTATATGCAGAATACATCATGCGAAAGGCTGTACTGGAGGAATCCCAAGCCGGAATTAAGATTGCCGGAAGAAATATCAACAACCTCAGATATGCAGATGATACCACTCTGATGGCAGAAAGTGAGGAAGAATTAAAGAACCTCTTAATGAGGGTGAAAGAGGAGAGCGCCAAAAATGGTCTGAAGCTCAACATCAAAAAAACTAAGATCATGGCCACTGGTCCCATCACCTCCTGGCAAATAGAAGGATAAGATATGGAGACAGTGACAGATTTTACCTTCTTGGGCTCCATGATCACTACAGATGGGGACAGCAGCCACGAAATTAAAAGATGCCTGCTTCTTGGGAGGAAAGCAATGACAAACCTAGACAGCATCTTAAAAAGCAGAGACATCACCTTGCCGACAAAGGTCCGCATAGTCAAAGCTATGGTTTTTCCAGTAGCGATGTATGGAAGTGAGAGCTGGACCTTAAAGAAAGCTGACTACCGAAGAATTGATGCTTTTGAATTGTGGTGCTGGAGGAGGCTCTTGAGAGTCCCCTGGACTGCAAGGAGAACAAACCTATCCATTTTGAAGGAAATCAACCCTGAGTGCTCACTGAAAGGACAGATCCTGAAGCTGAGGCTCCAATACTTTGGCCATCTCATGAGAAGAGAAGACTCCCTGGAAAAGACCCTGATGTTGGGAAAGTGTGAAGGCAAGAGGAGAAGAGGACGACAGAGGACAAGATGGTTGGACAGTGTCATCAATGCTACCAACATGAATTTGTCCAAACTTGTGCTCTGGTCCATGGGGTCACGAAGAGTCGGACACAACTTAACGACTAAACAACAAAAGAGTTATTATTATTTTTACTTACAACTCCCAGGATCCCTAGCCAGCATGGAAATTGTAGTAGCTTTTCCAAACTCTGATTGCCTCCACCTGCATGTCCATGTATTCATTGTGGTCCCTCTCTTGCATTAGGAACAGTGTTGTTATTTTTTCCTTTTCACAAATACCTTTGCTTCCCAATGTTTGCCTTAACCTTCAGGCTGCAAATCTTTGCAAACATATTCTGGGAGGCAGAGCCTCTGGCCATTTTGGCAGGGGTTGGGAGGGGGTGGTTGGTTTTTAAAAAAAATGCTTTTCCAAATTCTGGAACAAAAGCATTGGAAATAGTAGTGCTAAAAGGCTGTGCAGAGCAAGAAGCTTCACTTATGACATTTTGAGACAACACTGAAATGCACGCAAGATGTGCAGAATGTCCATAGACAGGAACAGTAATTACTGCCAACATGGTCCTCCTAGCATCACATCACCAGAAAGACTATGTTCTTGACAGTTTCTGCCCTTTCATTAAAAATAAAAAAAATTGATAAGAGTTACAGTGCTAAGCGCAACTAAGCACTGTAACACAAACGCCACAGGCATTGTTCTCAAGACATAAAATGACAGCACTCCAGTCTCCTTTGCATCAGATGATTTTAGAGAGAGAAAGGGGATTTTTTAAAAAAAATGTTTCCAATTTACAGGTTGGAGTTCTGGTTCTGGAAATGCTGCAGACTATTGATTTCTTATGATACATAGACAGAAAAGAGTGGAAAACAAGATAAGCCATAGTTCCCAGAACAAAAAATACAGCCAAATTGCTCAAGCTAGTAAACTTATTCTCCCCACTCCATACAAAACAGATGTTGAGCCTGGTTGTACTGCATTCCCTTGTTAATGTCCAATTGCTTATCATAATAAATCTGTGTAGGTGAAATCAAATTGTTAGTCCCAGCTTGAGTTATATACACCTGATGAATGGGATTTATTAAATCAACACTTGCATAGGTCCACAGAGTCATTGGCTGGAATCCTGTTGTATAAGTTGTGCTACTGCAACTGTCATGATGTCTTCAGTCATGGTTGTTTTGAAGAAATTAAAAGCTTCTGATTCCCTGCCCCTCAGGTTCCAGGGGTCCCTACGCCTCCCTTTATCCTGGAGAAACTTTGGGGTACTTTTAAATGCCTGGATACTACTGCTGCTGATCAATTTTTAGGCATCAAAGAGTCCCCGTTCCCATTCCATGGCCCCCAAAAGCTTCCTCAGGCTTGGCCATGGCTTATGACATCATCATAATTGCACGGGTGCAACGTAGGTGACAGGATTCTGGCCAAAGAGTCTAGTCCACTTGGGATTACCAGTTGGGATGACTAGTTTTCAGGAGTTAAGGCATTGCAGAACCCTTTGATATTGCCAGAATTTGTTCCACAAAGGCAAAGCACCAAAATTCTATTACAGGATTGTTATAATGAGATATTAGAAACACCAAGCCAAAAAAAATCCTCTACTACAATCAAAAGATGGTGTTATCCTTTCTAATTAGAATGATGTTCTCAAAGGTCTTGTATTTTTGTGAATTAAATTATTTTAATTTGCCACAGGGCTTGCTTAAACAAGATTGCACCACATAGAAAAGCCACTTCACTGTCAAAACTAACAGTGAAGATTATAAACCAGATAATGGGTTTCCTTACTGACTATTATACTTGACCTTTAATGAAGAGGAGTAATTTTAAGATTAGTGTAATGGAGAAGGTTGTAAGGATGTGGAAAGGATCAAAAACTATCTCATTTATTTCTGTTTGCTGAGTCTCGCCATGCTGAGACTCCTGGCTTAGACACCCTCATGCACTAGTACGTTTTCCTAGCATGCTGTGAAAATGACACCATAGGTCTTGCTATTCCTAATTTCTTCTGCAGTTCTTTTGTGCTTCTTTGCACAAGAAACAATCAGATTCTGTGCAACTCAATGCCCTTTGCAGGGAATCTTGCATAAGATGGCATTATGTGAAGGAATTGTAATAATTTTGCAGACCTTGGTGTTTCTTCCAGAACAAAAAATGACCATGAAGCATCTGAGAAATCTCAAGAGAATTCCTGTAAGGTTTATTGGGCCAGGAAGAACTTGCACAGATAACTTTTCCTGCAAGGATGAAGTTTCCTACCACCACCCTACGTCTTGCTGAAAGCTCAAGACTGTGAGAGTCACGTACCTTCAAAGTTGTGGAGGCACTAAAGGCAGAAAAACTAGTTTGAGTAGCACTATCAACTTTTAGTGTAATTAGGATGGTAAATTAAATTAAATTTTATTTGTACGATCAACAGATCAGATGTGAATAACACAGAACAACTGCATAAGAATAAAAAGAATCAATACAACTATAATATACATTATGTGCGGCAGACTCTTAGGGAGACAAATTCCATAAATAATTGTTAGGAGCATAACCCCACCCCCAATGCATACATATTCATATATGCATGCATACATGTATATATCTAGAGGATTAAGGCACCATTTCTCGACTGCAGACTAGTGCTGCTGCACAGAAACTGGCCACTTTAATCGTTACTGATGGACACTGGTCTGCCAGCAGATAACATGTATAGTACTCATCATCTCTTCCAGGGATGCTTTGCAAAATTGGATGAATAAAAGTGTCACGGAAACCAGTGTAGAAGGAGCAATACAACAGAACATGGCCAACCATCTCCACCACACCAGCCTCACAAGGACATAAGCGCTCTTCATAGGGAATGTTCTTGTATCTGCCTTCCAGCAGAACTGAAGGAAGTACATTAAACTTTGCTCATGTAAAAGCTTTTCTATATTTTGGAAGGGTCAGAATATTCAAATAGCTTGCAGGTAAAAGTGCCTGACCATAATCTCTAAACCCAGGATAGACCATAGCTATGCTTACATGGTGTTGCAGCTCATTGTCTGTGATGCGCTGGTGTAGTTCCTGTTTTGCTTTTGTATAGCCCATTAACAAAATAGCACTTTTCGAGAGGCCCAAATTATTTAATTTCTCATCCATAGATCTTTCCCATCTGGACTGAAACTTATCAGTTAGCACTAAGGGGTGCTCACAGGGGTAAAGAACATTTTAAACCAAAAATTTAACTTAAGTATCCATGCCCGAGACTCTATCAACATCTGGCCTGTTTCTAATTGTAAAAGTACATTTGGCATACAACTCGGGAGTCCAAGAATAGTTCTCAGAAATTTCGTTTGAGTGGACTCCATTGAAGTAAAATTTCTGTATCTACACCATTGTGCACCATATAACATCTGTGCTAACACCTTGGCATTGAAGACCTGTATGGCTGATGGTTTATGCTGATCTCCTTTTGCAAAGAAAAAATGTATGAGTGACTTAATACTTCTCTGAGCATTTCCAATAGTGTTGGATAATTGAGCCTTCCAAGATCCTGAGGACTGAAAGATCACACCCAGATATTTATAAGATTTGACTTGCTCAATTGGATGGTCATTTATTTGCCATTTATGTGTGGTCCGTTTCCTGGTAAACACGAAGACTTTTGATTTATCATAATTAATTACTAACTCCTCAGTTTTACAATGGTTGCCCAGGGCTCTTAATAACCGCCGTAAGCCAACACAGGTTAATGAGAGAAGTACAACATCATCTGCGTATAAGAGAGTAGATAGGGGTCTATCTGCTAGATTGAGGGGATGAAAGTTGGTTCCAGATAAATTCCTAACCAAGGAGTAAATATAGATGTTGAACAAAGTGGGAGCCAATACACAGCCTTGTTTGATGCCAGCATATGTGGGGATGGCCTTGGTGAGGTGACCTGCCCTGTTACATCTTACCTTCAACCTGGTTTTTGCATAGAGGCAGAGAATCAGGAGCAGCAGCCGCCTATCAATGTTGGTTGTCTCCAACTTCTGCCAAAGCCTGTCTCTTGGGATCATATCAAATGCGGACTTGAAATCAATAAAGGCTGTATATAGTGCTCCTTTGGTCTTAAATGAATATTTATCCACCAGATGTTGTAAAACTATACCATGATCTCCTGTAGAGTGTCCTGATCTGAATCCTGCTTGCTCATCATCTAGAAGATTTTCCTCTTCCATCCAACTATGTAATTTCTCAAGAAGATGGTGGGCATACAGTTTACTGATAACACTTAGCAAACTGATTGGCCTATAATTTGCAGGGTCAGCTCTTTTCCCTTTTTTATAAATTAGAATGATAATAGCAAGTCCCCAGTCCTCTGGTATACATGCAAGCTGGTCAATGCATGTAAATAGTGTTGCTAATACTGGAGCCCACCAATTAATATTGACTTTAAGAATCTCAGGAGGAATGTTATCACTTCCGGGTGCTTTGCCTACTTTAAGCTTAGCAATAAGTCTGGTAATTTCAGAGATTGAAACTGGGGGCCAGTCAGGGAGATCATGGGATGCGGTTTGTGGAGTCAAATGTCCGGATTGTTTTGCAGCATATAGACCAGTAAAATATAGTTCCCAGGTCTTAACAGGTATGTATGAATTTGATGCACCTGCTTGACCATCTAACCCTCTCGAGACTATCTCCCAGAAAGTAACAAAGTCATGTGACCTTGATGCTACAATTAATTTCTGCCAACTCATCCTCAATGCCAAATTCTTTTTCTCCCTGATTAGCTTTTTATATTTTTTCTTTAACCGAAACCAATCAGGTGGTAGGGATGGCAGGTTTGATTCCCTATATCTCTTATGAGGGGCTCATCTTCCAGCGTCATATCTTTTAGCCTTTTGTTTCTGTCCATGGAGTTTTCTTGGTAAAGATACTGGAGTGGCTTGCCAGTTCCTGCTCCAGGTGGATCGTGTTTAGTCAGAACTCTCCACTATGACCTGTCCGTCTTGGGTGTCCCTGCACGGCATAGCCCATAGCTTCTCTGAATTACTCAAGCCCCTTCACCACGACAAGGCAGCAATCCATGAAGGGGCTCAGGTTGGAAGGCATCCAACATGCTACTGAGGAAGGGCAGAGGACAAGGACAAGTAGCTCCAGAGCTAATGAAGTGGTTGGGCCAAAGCCGAAAGGACGCTCAGCTGTGGACGCGCCTGGAAGTGAAAGGAAAGTCCGATACTGCAAAGAAAAATACTGCATAGGAACCTGGAATGTAAGATCTATGAACCTTGGTAAACTGGATGTGGTCAAACAGGAGATGGCAAGAATAAATATTGACATCCTGGGCATCAGTGAACTAAAATGGACGGGAATGGGCGAATTCAATTCAGACGATTACCATATATACTATTGTGGGCAAGAATCCCGTAGAAGAAATGGAGTAGCCCTCATAGTCAACAAAAGAGTGGGAAAAGCTGTACTGGGATACAATCTCAAAAATGATAGAATGATTTCAATACGAATCCAAGGCAGACCTTTCAACATCACAGTAATCCAAGTTTATGCACCAACCACCGATGCTGAAGAGGCTGAAATTGACCAATTCTATGAAGACTTACAACACCTTTTAGAACTGACACCAAAGAAAGATGTTCTTCTCATTATAAGGGACTGGAATGCTAAAGTAGGGAGTCAAGAGATAAAAGGAACAACAGGTAAGTATGGCCTTGGAGTTCAAAACGAAGCAGGGCAAAGGCTAATAGAGTTTTGTCAAGAGAACAAGCTGGTCATCACAAACATGCTTTTCCAACAACACAAGAGGCGACTCTACACATGGACATCACCAGATGGGCAGTACCGAAATCAGATTGATTATATTCTCTGCAGCCAAAGATGGAGAAG
The DNA here is from genome assembly GCA_037013535.1 of Intellagama lesueurii. Lineage (NCBI taxonomy): Eukaryota > Metazoa > Chordata > Lepidosauria > Squamata > Agamidae > Intellagama > Intellagama lesueurii. Next base: position 275,342,483 of record JBAJHW010000001.1, read on the forward strand.
CTCTATACAGTCAGCAAAGACCTGGAGCTGATTGTGGCTCTGATCATCAGCTTCTTATAGCAAAATTCAAGCTTAAACTGAAGAAAGTAGGGGAAACCACTCGGCTAGTCAGGTATAATCTAAACCAAATCCTTTATGAGTACACAGTGGAAGTGAAGAACAGATTTAAGGAATTAGATTTGGTGGACAGAGTGCCTGAAGAACTATGGATGGAGGCTCGTAACATTGTAAAGGAGGCAGCAACAAAAACCATCCCAAAGAAAAGGAAATGCAAGAAAGCAAAGTGGCTGTCTAACGAGGCCTTACAAATAGCAGAGAAGAGAAGGGAAACAAAATGCAAGGGAGATAGGGAAAGTTACAGAAAATTGAATGCGGACTTCCAAAGAATAGCAAGGAGAGACAAGAGGGCCTTCTTAAATGCACAGTACAAAGATATAGAGGAAAATAATAGAAAGGGAAAAACCAGAGATCTGTTCAAGAAAATTGGAGATATTAAAGGAACATTTTGTGCAAAGATGGACATGATAAAGGACAAAAATGGTAGGGATTTTACAGAAGCAGAAGACATCAAGAAGAGGTGGCAAGAATACACAGAGGAATTCTGCCAGAAAGATCTGGATGTCCCGGACAACCCAGATAGTGTGGTTGCTGACCTTGAGCCAGACATCCTGGAGAGCGAAGTCAACTGGGCCTTAGAAAGCATGGCTAACAACAAGGCCAGTGGAGGTGATGGCATTCCAGTTTAACTATTTAAAATCTTAAAAGATGACGCTGTTAAGGTCATCACACTCAATATGCAAGCAAGTTTGGAAAACTCAGCAGTGGCCAGAGGATTGGAAAAGATCAGTCTACATCCCAATCCCAAAGAAGGGCAGTGCCAAAGAATGCTCCAACTACCGTACAATTGCACTCATTTCACACGCTAGCAAGATTATGCTCAAAATCCTACAAGGTAGGCTTCAGCAGTATGTGGACCGAGAACTCCCAGAAGTACAAGCTGGATTTCGAAGGGGCAGAGGAACTAGAGACCAAATTGCTAACGTGTGCTGGATTATGGAGAAAGCCAGAGAGTTCCAGAAAAACATCTACTTCTGCTTCATTGACTACACAAAAGCCTTTGACTGTGTGGACCACAGCAAACTATGGCAAGTTCTTAAAGAAATGGGAGTGCCTGACCACCTTATCTATCTCCTGAGAAATCTATATGTGGGACAGGAAGCAACAGTTAGAACTGGATATGGAACAACTGATTGGTTCAAAATTGGGAAAGGTGTACAACAAGGCTGTATATTGTCTCCCTGCTTATTTAACTTATATGCAGAATACATCATGCGAAAGGCTGGACTGGATGAATCCCAAGACGGAATGAAGATTGCCGGAAGAAATATCAACAACCTCAGATATGCAGATGATACCACTCTGATGGCAGAAAATGAGGAAGAATTAAAGAACCTCTTAATGAGGGTGAAAGAGGAGAGCACCAAAAAATGGTCTGAAGCTCAACATCAAAAAAACTAAGATCATGGCCACTGGTCCCATCACCTCCTGGCAAATAGAAGGGGAAGATATGGAGGCAGTGAAAGATTTTACTTTCTTGGGCTCCATGATCACTACAGATGGGGACAGCAGCCACGAAATTAAAAGACGCCTGCTTCTTGAGAGGAAAGCGATGACAAACCTAGACAGCATCTTAAAAAGCAGAGACATCACCTTGCTGACAAAGGTCTGCATAGTCAAAGCTATGGTTTTTCCTGTAGCGATGTATGGAAGTGAGAGCTGGACCATAAAGAAGGATGACCGCCGAAGAATTGATGCTTTTGAATTGTGGTGCTGGAGGAGACTCTTGAGAGTCCCCTGGACTGCAAGGAGGACAAACCTATTCATTTTGAAGGAAATCAACCCTGAGTGCTCACTGGAAGGACAGATCCTGAAGCTGAGGCTCCAATACTTTGGCCATCTCATGAGAAGAGAAGACTCCCTGGAAAAGACCCTGATGGTGGGAAAGTGTGAATGCAAGAGGAGAAGGGGACGACAGAGGACGAGATGGATGGACAGTGTCATCGAAGCTACCAACATGAATTTGACCCAACTCCGGGAGGCAGTGGAAGACAGGAGGGCCTGGCGTGCTCTGGTCCATGGGGTCACGAAGAGTCGGACATGACTTAACGACTAAACAACAACAAATCTTTTATAAGTTTCTAGTAGTAGATACTTCATTTCCAGACATTCCTGATTGAACCATGGTTTGGATCTTTGGGTTCTACAAAAAGGGGCATCCTGTCTTATGGATTTTTAATGAATCAAACATCCTTGTAGTGCTATGACTATTTCTTGATATAGATTAGGAGCCTTTTCAGGGGAACTTGTTTTCAAAAGGGACTCCCGCACTCTGGGACAGCTTTCCGAATGCAGGAATGTAGTTGTAACATACTCTACCTTGGCTGACCATCTCACCCGAGATACTCCAATTTCTGCCTCTGTACTGAGTTGCGGTTCATAATCTGCATGAACATTCTGGCTCTGACCAGATAGTATTGTAATCAGGGGGAGATGGTCACTCTCTGTGCGTGTACCAACTTTGAAACTGAGTACCAGATTTAACAGGTCATAGGAAATGATAGAGTAATCAATAACTGAAGCACCACACCCTCCCAGGAAGGTATATTCCCCAGATCTATCCCCTTCCACTCCTCCATTTAATAGCACTAAATCCAAGCTATTTATCATCCGTAAAAGACATAGACCAGAATAGTTACAAATCTGATCTTTGGACTGTCTAACAGGGATCGGATGTCCCATCTCCATTTCAAGAGCGTGTTCACCAAAATGATGGTAAAGGACTTCATCATTTTGACCAATTCTGGCGTTAAAGTCCCCTGTCAGTATTACAGATGCCTTGGGGTTTAAAGATGTCATTCTGCTAATAAAGTTTTGCAGGTCTGCCCACCTATCCTTATTTTGTTGTTTATGCTGGAGTGGAGGAAGATACACATTAATTAACAACAGGGTAAAATATCGAAGTTTAATAACCAGAGACATTGCCATATTAGGTAATGCGGCTAAGCTAATTTTGGTGGCTCAAAGCTTAGTAGAAACTAACACCCCAAGGCCTCCTTTGGCTCTACCTCCCCTGGAACTTGGTTTGGCTTTCAATGTATAACTTGTAAAACCATCTAGCTCCAGGTCTTTTGTCTCCCAAGTCTCTTGGAGGCATACTATATCATATCCCCTAATGAAGTGTTGAAAAGAGGGGTCCAGGAGCTTGCCTTGCCAACCCGCAATGTTCCAAGAAATAAGTGTCAACTGAGAATTTTGTTGAAGAATTGATGGCCAGTCAGTAATAGGCATTTTCTTACCAAGAGGGGAATTAGTGGAACTCTCTCTTTCTGGAAGTCCTCCCTGATTTGCCCTTGTCCAGCCTGCTATGTTCTAAAATAGATGTTTTGGTGGATGGGAAGAAATGGACAATCTGGGTAGTCATTCTATGATTTTAAGTTTTTCTAGTATACCCTCTTGGTCCAGAAAGATGCTGCCATTGTTTATTGTGGAGGGACAGATGTTTTGGGCCCTAGAGGGCGTTTTATAAGTAGGAGGTGAACCAAATTCATGAGGTTGTAAGACCTGTAGGTCTAGCCAGTCCTCATTTATTTTTTGGATAACTGGCCTAGCTGCCTTTTCTGCATCGTTATTTGCTTCAATAGTTTTAAAAGTCTCGACCAGCTTTGGTCTTGAAATAATGCAGGTTGGTGAGAGCGTATTAGATTCTGTTGAAGGTGCAATTAAACTCTCATGGGGTACTTCTAGATTGCTATTGAATATAGACTCAGGCACAGGTACATGGATTATCTCAGTCACTTCCAGTTGTGAGAGGCTAGATGATACCACTCTGATGGCAGAAAGTGAGGAGGAATTAAAGAACCTCTTAATGAGGGTGAAAGAGGAGAGAGCCAAAAATGGTCTGAAGCTCAACATCAAAAAAACTAAGATCATGGCCACTGCTCCCATCACCTCCTGGCAAATAGAAGGGGAAGATATGGAGGCAGTGACAGATTTTACTTTCTTCGGCTCCATGATCACTACAGATGGGGACAGCAGCCACGAAATTAAAAGATGCCTGCTTCTTGGGAGGAAAGCGATGACAAACCTAGACAGCATCTTAAAAAGCAGAGACATCACCTTGCCGACAAAGGTCCGCATAGTCAAAGCTATGGTTTTTCCAGTAGCGATGTATGGAAGTGAGAGCTGGACCATAAAGAAGGCTGACCGCCGAAGAATTGATGCTTTTGAATTGTGGTGCTGGAGGAGACTCTTGAGAGTCCCCTGGACTGCAAAGAGAACAAACCTATCCATTTTGAAGGAAATCAACCCTGAGTGCTCACTGGAAGGACAGATCCTGAAGCTGAGGCTCCAATACTTTGGCCATCTCATGAGAAGAGAAGACTCCCTGGAAAAGACCCTGATGTTGGGAAAGTGTGAAGGCAAGAGGAGAAGGGGACGACAGAGGACGAGATGGTTGGACAGTGTCATCGGAGCTACCAACATGAATTTGACCCAACTCCGGGAGGCAGTGGAAGACAGGAGGGCCTGGCGTGCTCTGGTCCATGGGGTCACGAAGAGTCGGACATGACTTAATGACTAAACAACAACAAGGAGAGCTAGCTTTGGCCGTGGCTTTGTCAGTAGGTATTATTTTGTCCCCACTGGTTAAGTCTGGGCATTCTTGTAAAATTAAATCCTGTTGTGGTTTAAGTGACATACTTGCAGATGTACAGTATTTGATGGTTTGTTGAACTTGGTTAAGATCATTTGAATGTACAGTACCTGGTGGAACATCCAAAGTGGGTTGTTTGGTAGTTGTGTTGGACTGGCAATTCTTAGAAGGTGAATGGTTGTAGACTGAACTATTTCCTTTATTTAAAAGCGGCCAGATCTTTTCCTTTTTCTGCTTCTCTACTGTTCCTTGGCTGTTTCTACCCTGCAAAGATCCATCCATCATTGCCATGTCATTATCAGAACCTTGGAGGTGAATGAGGGTATCTTTCAAGACCGATATTCTATTGATTATTATATCCTGAGTCTGATAAGATAGTGCCGTAAAGGATTTTAGCAATTCCTTCTCTTCTGGTACTTGAAAGATATCTGTGTCTTTTGATGGATATACTGATTGTTGTTTCCCACATTGATGCATGCCATGTTCGGGGAGCTGACCATCTTTAAAATTAATATGATTGCAGAGACCAGTACATTTTGATTGAATTTTTGAATCTTTATGTAATAAGCATGTCTGTGTGATGTTCTCGAAGAATCTCGTCACAACCAAACCTGCCCTCAGAAGTTCATTCTTATGACCATATACAGCCCCCGTGATCTGCCAGCTCACCAAGCTCCAGCAGCAGACCCCCCTTGATGTCTTCCAGGAAGACATCCAAACCTCGTTCAGATGGATGTACACCATTGTTCTGAAAAAACAGGCCTATCCATGCGGATCCTCTGGTGACCAATCACCAATCCAAGGCCGCTGCAATCAGCTCTGCAGACTACCCTGCTGACACTACTTCATGCAGCGTTAGCAGGCCAAAAATGCCTCGCAGCCCTCCATACCAGCTGAGGGATGGTCGTCGGCCATACAGTGTTCATAGCATGATACAGTGCCTTCACCGATCGGAAAACTCAGGCCTATCCGTTGTTATATTGGTATTATACAGTATACCGCACATAAGGTGTTGTTCCTTTCCTGTGCTTTGATGACTGTTATTTAGGAGCTTCTGCTGAATACTATTTGCATATATCTCTGTAACAAATATTTCTTTACCTGTCAGAATTACTTTCATATGAAATAATAGATGTGGTATGTTGCTAATTTTTTCTATCTTAAACACACTGATATCAGGCAGAGTATATAAAAGGAAAAACAACTTCATATATTCTGTACAAAATGAAAGGTTTGAGTGAACATCTTTTATGCATTGTGTTTATACCAATTTCAGGTCTTCATTCTTACAGTCTACAACTAGTGAGAACCACCAAAAACAGACCACCACCACCCATATAAGCCAACTGAAACACTGAAATGGTATTATTTTATATAAAACTTGCTACAATTTACCAACATATGCTGAACCTTGCCTATTGAAGGATTTCGTCTCAAGCTTCGGGAGCTAATTTTAACTGAAGGAACTCGTGCAGTTTTGCAGCACAGACTATACCTGAGTACTTATATGGGTGCATGTTCAGACGCAGCAGCTGGCTCCTGGCAGGGAAACTGGGCCCACTGCCTCTTCACATGGGCCCGCCTATCAACTGGGTGGCAGGCACATGCTCAGAAGCAGAAGACTGGCTTCCCAGAGCTGGCCACTGCCTCTGAGCATGCACCCACTATCCAGCTGATAGGTGGGCACATGTGCAAAGGCAGTGCCTGGCTCCTGGCAGGAAAGCTGGGCATGCTGCCTCTAAGAGCTGGTATGCAGAGGTGACCAGGGGCAGTGGGAAGGGGGCAGGCAAGCATCCATTTTTCCAAAGCAAATGAAATGCCAAAGGGAAAAATGTTCAGTGTTTTGTTGTGATTCAGAAAAATGGGATCCCCAAAGTGGTTTGGGAAATGAACCACAAACCAGCCCAGTTTGTTGGATTTTTTTAGTTTGTGGTTCGTTTCATGCCCATCTCCAGGAGATCACTCCACTGAGTTCACTGTTTCCACCTGGGCCCTTCTGTAATGATCTCTAATGATCTCTGGCACTTTCTCTGCCACTAGTAGCATGAAGAATAAAGTATACCCCAATGGGAAAGGCAACCTCTCCCCACTCATCAACAATCTCTAGTGCGTACATTATTTGGGCCTCTCTTTCCCCTGCCATCTTCAGCTATAATACTGTTTTTCCACCAGTATCGCTGATTAGAAAACAGTATCCTCCACTGAGATTGCAGTCATCCCGAGATCTCCGTGGGATGGGGGTATGGTATCAACATATCTATCTCTGCCCATTGACGTGGGTAGAGAAGACTAGGGTGGAAAAGAATGTATAAACTAAAATGTGTGTGTATGTACAAATTGTGCAGATACAGCCCTCAGTCCTCCAGCCAATGCTAAATGCATTGGTACACAAATGCAACGGTACACAAATAAAATTGTGTACCGTTGTCTGGATAATCTATATCCTATGAGTACCTGGTGTCCTGAGAAGGAAATTCCAGGCACTGAGGAAATTGTCCACTGAAATGTGCTATTGTTCCAGCATGTTCCTTGCTTATATGTCTGTAGATGATATAAACATAAGTATGAATGAAAGAAATGAAATATTTCCTAAATACAGGTAAATACCAGTGAATTCCTGTGTGTCCTTCAAAGATGAATGACTCACCAGGAAAAAAGACGTTCACCACTACAGCTAATATTTGCCATTATACCTACTAGGATGAGTCAACGGGTATATCTATGTCATATTATATACTAGTTCTTAAAAAATAATCCAATAGCCACATTTCACCCTTTCCTAAGGAAGCCGGTATTACTATCATTTCCCCACAGAATTATATATGAAACCTGGCAGCCCCAATTTTTTTAAAGCATGGAAAAAGCAAAGGGGTTTAGCCAACTGGACTGCACAGAGTTATTCGGCAAGATGAGATATCAAAGAAAAGCTACTTTCAGAGATGAAAACCTCGACAAATGTTTTGTCACACTGGAATTAATACACACACTTTGACAGATGCTGGTAAAATGAGTCCTGTAGATTATATGTGGAGATGGAACTGCAGGCATCTGTTTAAGTAGAAAGAGATGGGCTTTGAAAATGACAGATCCATTCACATATGCTACAGTTTGCAGCTCAGGCTGCCCCCACTCCATGCCATACGCCTGATCAGTTTGGGTCCTGTGATTTGCACTCCTTTATTCCTCCTTCTGCGGGCGAGAACTCTCTTGCTTGCACCATCTTGCTCAGAACTTTGTTATGTGCTGGGCAAGAATCATTCCTCACACACATATATACACACACACAAAAGGAACATGTTAGGCCTTGTTTGTTACTTTACAAGTGTTAGTAACTCATCCAACACGCTTTAGCTACTTTGTCTTTTTCTATGAAAATGTGCTCAAATGGCCAAAAATCATCCTTAATGCCCCCCCCCCAGTAATGCTTTAGAAATAACAAGTAATTGTTACTCATAAACTAGTCAACAACATTGGTAGCATTGTCACCCAAAAGAAGTGGATTACACATAATGTCATTACTTGTAATGTAATATTTCTGAGCTGAGCTCTCTCCTTCTGCCTTGCTTTCTTGTGCATATTTTAGCCCAAAGGGAGGAAAATCAAACACTGGGGAAGGCAAGCAAGCTGCCACTCTCCATTTTTATAATTCCTATAGTTGGTGAATAGGCAAGAGGAAATCAATTTTTATCTCCAATAAGAGCATTTGTATTAAGCTCATTTAAAGAACAACTTAAAGAACAATCTCTAGAGCAGAATAAATCCTAAGGGTATGGTGAACACTGATGAAAAGCCTATATAATTGATGTTTCATACAGATAAAGCATTACTATAAAATTTGATGTCTGTTTTGTTTGGGGTAGGTTATAAAACAACCTACCACACTTTAAAAATATTAATACAATGATTGCTTCAAAATTAAATTGCAACAGATTTTCTCATTGGGATAAATCTATCACACTGATAGAAACTCAACAGTGGTATTGCTGCTACATTTATCAGACAGTGTCCTGTGATTATAAGCAACTGGCTTATTGGGTGACTGAGCCAGATACTGAGGAGAGGTCTAGTAACCACATGGAATCACTGGTGCCCACACAGTGATCCAATGATCTCCAGTTCAGTTCCATATCAGGGAATATTATGTGCATGTACCTCATGCTTTATGCTTGACTTGTATGCTGTAGTGAATTGACAAGCTTGATAAATTCTTCTGTCCGAACAGAGATTTTGAACTTGGCTTTCCCAGTTCCAAATCCACCACTAATGCTTGCCTCTCTCAGATCACTGCTAACTATATAAATAATGCCAAGGATGAACAATCAGTCACACACCTGATTTGCGTAATATGTCGAATTCCATATCAGGCAAATTAGTCTACTCAGATTTTCTACATTTGAATGCTATGAAAATATTATGCAGATTAAGCTACCCGGATTTGGATTACTGAAATAGGGCAATGTTATTCTTAGGAGAATTGCTGCTAAGTTTAGACAAGGAATCATCAAGCAGGAGTGGCAGATAAGGCCATAGTCCCTGTTACTCAGAAAGACCCAGGGCTTCAACATTATGCATAATATAGCCCTACATTTTGTGATTCCAAATGATAAGAGTAACAGTTCTTAAACTGAGATATGAAGCATATTAGCTGTTTCAGTTAAGATGCCCTGTTTCTTAAAACTAGCTTTGGAAGAGGATCAGCTTATTTTATTGTTTGGCCTGGACAAAAGAAAGAGAAGCATAGACTCATAGGAGCCACAGTTACTGAAAGCAGATTAACCTCCCACTATCTTTCAAACAAGGCACCAACATGTCCACATCATTTTCAATTATGACTCTGCTTATGCTCTTATTCAGTGCTCCATCTATTAGCTGAATGGTTAATTTAGGAACAAATTAATTGCATCAGACTCTCCTCTAAACAACTCCCACTGAATGGGAAGCAAGCTCATTTTCTAACACAAATGGAAAGACACACAAGCTCAGCCCATTTTAAAGTGAATAATTGATTGCTTTCCTTTTATGTTGAGCAATCAATTGCAAAGCACTAATTAATACAGATATTCTTTCTCATATAGTCCTACATATGTAGGATGTGCCTTGTGACATTCTGCTGTGAAATTGTGTAGGCAGACTTTTGTGCAGGTTGGTGATCAGGATTACAACTGCAAGAACCAGAACTGGGCCAATGGCATTCAAGCATCTTGACTGTGGAACCAGGGATGGCAAAAGGCTCCATTGGTTCCTTCTCTTGCTTCAGGCAAGCTACTAAGTCTTTATAATTGGAGCCTATGATGGTCATGCATTTTGGTCACATGCTATAGCCCTGCTGAGGCATTAGGACCACTGGTAAATCCTATTTTTATTTACTTCTATAAATATTTGTTCCATGCTTATCTTTGTCACCCATCTCCTTCTTCTGCAAGAGTTAAAATTTAACATTGGAAATAACTCCCTAATGAATGGAAAATAATAAACAAGTTTAAAGTTCTTGTAGATTCTTGAGGCCTGGAGCCTCTATTATGAGAAACAGAGGAGTTTTACTTTGATGAAACTCATTGTTGAATTACGTGGATGGGTGCTCTTAATGAAATCCACAACCTCCATCCCATAAGAGTCAAACTACATGGTATGTTTATCACATGGAAGCTATTGTTTTCATTTTTTTAAAAAAAAAAAAGTATACTTAGACAAATGATGAATACCTTTATTGTATATCAGAGTACCTGATTTTCCTCACCTACCTCATGTTTAGTGAGCTTTGTTTGGGGATTGGCTACATGTTCAATTTGCAAGTCTGATTTCTGAGGTACACACCTCTGCTGAGGTACACATCTACAGTGGAAGGGGAAATTACTTAACTGTAGGGAACACACAACCCTTTTACTGTCTAGTCTAATCCCTAATAACTTTGTCCAAATTTGAGTTGCCATCTAGCCTAATATGAATAGCAGCTACAGGAGCCATCAGTGATAGCAACCTCCCTATACCTCTTTCAGCCAATGGGTAACACTGTCTAGCAGTTTCATTTAATGATCAGTTAAAAGAGACTACCTTTTCCATGAACAGTATACCATAGCCCTAGAAATGGGACCTCCCATTGTTCATGAAAAAAGGGAAGGTCTAGGAGTTTGATGTGATGGGTTTGTGGCTGACCACCACTCACTCAATCTTAAATTTATTCAGCCACACAACATATCTTGTGAAGAATCCTAGTCCAGCAATAGCAATCTGTCACTCAATAGTAAAAATAGAAACAGAGCCAGCGTATATTTCAAGAGCAGTGGTCCAGAAAAAATTAACTTTTCTAGGCTCTCAGCTGCCACTCAACAAACTCACCACTGCCAGCTGACATTGCCTATGGTTTGTGGAAGAACTAACCCTTAACCAGTAACTTTTCTAGGCTCTGTCATTAGATAATAGTACTCAAATCCTACAGTAAATGCTTTCTTCTGCAAGTAAACTACAGACACCATGTATACTTGTTTCAAATTAAAACTACAGTCTTCTGTATGTTTCACAGGAAATACATCTCCTGAAGTCAGTGGAATTTGCTTCCATTTAAACATGTATAGGACTGGGCTGTGTGGATACAAAATACCCAAGCTTTAAAGTACCTAATATGATGCAAGAAGGCCACTGAAAAGGGTCTTATTTATAAGTAGACATGTATTACATTGAATGGCATGTACTTGCCGAGGAAATATCCAAATTGGTAAGAATTGCCTTTGGCCCAACCCCCTTTGATTTGGTCCCATCCACTGTTGAGACTTGTCCAAAACTGGAACTAAAATGAAAAAGATTTGCCACACCTACAGTGATTTTATTCAGATATTGCATGAAACTTATGGACTACTCTACACATTGCTTCCCCCCCCCCCCCCAATGTCATCCTCTACTCATTCAGATTAACACGGGCATAAAGCCTGCTAAGTACAAGACTACATGGACGTGGTTCTTTCCATGAGAAGGGACATTAAGCCAAACATGTGGAAGTCACTATCAGAAACAACATATATGTCCCCACTGTTAACTGGAAGACATGTTGCATTTCTTAACTGCAGATTGTTATGAGAACCTCTCAAGTGAAAAGAACAAGTGTTATATCCTTAAGGCTCCTGTTTTGCCATGAAGACATCCAAAGAGGTGCACATAAAGAGAAGACAGGAAGATGACTTTTTGAAATTGTATAGTATGTCAGGGAAGAAAGAGATGGGAATTATTTTAGGATATAGATGCAGCTTGCACTTTGAGAAGTATCTTCTTATTCAGGCCACTCCTCCACAACCTTTTTTCCTAACTGCATTTCCTTTTGCCTCTTGGTGACAACCTGCTGTTATCTTGTATCCATTTCTAATCATTATCTTGTATCCATTTCTAGTCATCTTTAAGTGACAGTACCCTTGCTGTAAAAGCAGAGAATGTGAGCAGAATTCATAGCTTAATGGCTCAGAGAAAAACATTTCATTTCATGTTGTTTCTGTATTGAAAAATAAGAGTGCAACAGCTGGTTATTGAGTGTCAGGATAAAGGTTTTGGAACTTTAGTAAATGTTGCTGTCACTGCCTTTTTCTTTTACTGGAAGAAAATGAAGAGAAGAATATAGGCTGCAGACTACACATTTTAAAAAAAAGAAAACAGACACACAATTTGTGTGAGGGAAAGAGGGAGGGAACATCCCCGTTGCTCCTGGGTTGCTCCTCTGAGGTTGCTCCTCTGAGGACTAAACATTAAGAGTGGGGAAGTTGCGCATTTAGCTTCCGATGTCCAAACTTCAAATACCGACCAGGGAATATTTCAAACACTGAAGGGAGATCTCACATAAACATGAGAAGGAGCTTTTGTCAGACCTTCCCTTCCACTCAGAAAGTTGAGAGCATTGAGCAGGCAGGAACAGCAACATTAGGGTTGGGTCCTTTGGATGAATCTCATATGTTAAACATTAAACACTGAAAATCCACTTCAGTTAAGCAAATCTGCCCACAAATACTGTATGGGGAGTTGATTCATTCATTTGATTCAATCAGCATTTTTCAGGCCATTTTAATCCACAGAATTCTTCTTCACTAAAGAAATTCAGAAATATTATCCCTTCCCGTTTCTCTTCTGCCAAATATATCCTCAAAAGGTCATTTGTGCAGTCTTACAAACTTGAACTAGGAGAGACAAGGCAGATAGATAGCCCAAGTGTACTTTCCCTTCTGTCTTTTCTAGATTTACGTGCAGATTAAACTTCCTCCCTTCTTCTTTGAAGTCACATCTTTGTTCCCCCTTTTCTAGGTAGCAGACTCGCATGACTTTACCATAATACTTGAGCAGGTTTGCAGGCACAGAAGCGAACTTTAGGAACTTCTGTCAGAAAGTTTAGGGGTATTTTTTGTGTATTATTCTGAATGGATTTACTGAGACAATAAACTCAAATTTTCACTTTCAAATTTCTGAAGCAGTTACTCCTGTTGAAAAGCCAAACTCTCAGCACTAGCCCACTGCACTCTGCTAACATTAACACCAGCTAATCTTACAGCCAAGGCTGAGACAGTCAATTGTGGAAAATCAATGGAATTATAACCTGCCAGTAGAGCCAGAAAGGATAGGAATCGTAATAGGAATCACATTGATTGGCAGGAAAGTGGTGAAACACAATGCTTTCTGTTCCATGCCAAAGTCCAGGTCTTAGCCTATGCTCAATTCCTGCTGTTTGACTGATGCATGCGATGTGTATTACTCAGATCATATCAAGTGAGGCAATCCATGCTATGAGAGTGAAAGATCACCTATAAATTCATTAAAAAATACATACACAATTCGAGCAGATGAATAAATACAGTGTTCTGCATTACAATTACATGCAAGTTTCCCAACAAAGCCAACTTCTTTAATGCATTTCCTAAAATTTTGTATCTTTGCTAGAAATCTTTTAGAGTTCTAACGGAACAGGAAATATTAATCATGGGTCCGTTCAAGTAAAACACAGATTAAATTATCTAAAGATTTAGAAATTGAAGTTATTAAATCATTTGTCATGATAATGGATTAATCTTGTTATTGTTGTTTTTATGAAGAGCTAAGGATTCAAGAGAAGCACGATTATCTTTTCACAATATCAGCAACTGCCAAAATGTGTTTGGTAGATTTATGACCAAGAGAGCTTCTAAAAGAATTTTAGTGAGAATAAGGGGTCTGAAAGATTGATTGTAAGAATAACTTCTGCTGGAAGCTTTGGGACTCTCTGGATAATTCAGACTTTCTAATAGCTGGAGGCTTCCACTCTTTCTATCTTCCTCCACAGAAAAATCAAGGAGACTTGGATCTGTGAAAATGTATTTGCCCTTTGATTATATTTTAACCAATAATACATTTTTAAACATGTCTTCCCAAATAAATAGGAAGTGGTTTCCTCATTAAGGACCAGTGTTGGTCCCACCCTTTGAGAAAGGGGAAAGTATTTCCTAAGGCCTTAATTAGGAAGGGTGGGTTTCCACAACAATCCTATGCACCTTGATGCAGAAGTCCCACTGAGTTCAATACGGCTTATTATCAATGGCTTTAATCTTAATAAAGTTATTCTATTTATCCTTGCACACATTTTCTTATTTATCACTGCATGAATCATAATTTGATTCATGCAGTGATAAATGCATGAAGATGGCCCCATCTTTGCTGTCTTTCTGCAAACAGACAGAGACCTTTCTCTTCAGGCAGACTTTCCTTCAGTTACTGGCTGCCTGAGTCGAGTTTTTAAATGGATGATTTATTTATTTATTTATTTATTTATTTAAGACAGGTGTATGCCTTATTGCTCTGAATGTGTTTTTGATGTTGCTCTCATTTATCATTTTTTGGTGTAGTGTTTGATACTTTTTAATATTTGTATACTGACTGTTTTGAGCATTAAATATTGTCTTTTAATGATGTAAGCCACCTTGGATCCTCTTTAAGGAGAAAGGTAGGGCAAAAATAAATAAATAAATCTTTCTAAAAATATTGTACTTCAAATTACAGCATCAATGTAATTCAGCTTCCTGTATTTCATCCAAAGGAATGAGGAGGAGTACTTGAAACATACTCCTGCCTCTAATGTGTCAATTCAGTTCATTTTGCCCATACATTCTGCCCCAGTTTGCCTACTGAGTTCATTTCAGGGCTAAAGCCACACACAAAAATGTATTTGATCTGGACTTGGTTCCTTCTTTGTGAATAAGTTGAACTTAATAGGACTTTCTGAACAGATATGTGCTGAAAGTATGATTTGAAGGAAGAGTAATGGGGAAATGCCTGGTTTTGCATACCGATGGGTGAGATGCGTTTTTACAAGAACTTTCCAAAGCTGACAAATTGTGCTAGAAACGGAATGAAAGGAGTTTGGGATTTTGAAAAACTAATATAGGTAAAAGTAAAGTAAGAGATATTTATCCAGGCAGAGGGCTTTGAAGGCCTAGCCCTTAAAAATCTGTGTTGAATCCCTGCGTATTTAGTGTATTCAGTCATGCTGATCTGCTGAATTAGTCCTCTCTTTTTTTTTCCTATCACACTCTTCATCTTCAAAAACTGCATTGCAGGAAGATGGTCATGGCAGGGACAGCCCTGGTAAGTATGCTGTTGTTGGGGTTGTTAGGTGGGTTTTTTGTTTTGTTTTGTTTTGTTACCCAATTCAATTACACTGTGATGAGAGGATGACACTGGCCCTCCTCCTAGGTATTTAAACCCCCAAAAGTGGCATGGTGAAGTGGAGGAGGATGTTCTGTCTGGGTAACTTCTCCACATGAGCCAGAACTCTGAATTGGGCGCGGGGGTGGTGGTGAATTTGTTCATGCAGAGAGGCTACCTGGATGCAACAACCACCTTCAACCAATCACTTCCATGTGGTAAAAGTGATGATGGAAGGGACAGTGTTACATGCTCCCCTCAGAGTGCACTGATTACACATGCTTTGTTGTTGTTTAGTCGTTTAGTCATGTCCGACTCTTCGTGACCCCATGGACCAGAGCACGCCAGGCCCTCCTGTCTTCCACTGCCTCCCGAAGTTGGGTCAAATTCATGTTGGTCGCTTCGATGACACTGTCCAACCATCTCATCCTCTGTCGTCCCCTTCTCCTCTTGCCTTCACACTTTCCCAACATCAGGGTCTTTTCCAGGGATATGCAGTATTCTTCTTTGCAGCATCGGACTTTCCTTTCACTTCCAGGCGCGTCCACAGCTGAGCGTCCTTTCGGCTTTGGCCCAACCACTTCATTAGCTCTGGAGCTACTTGTACTTGTCCTCCGCTCTTCCTCAGTAGCATGTTGGACGCCTTCCGACCTGAGGGGCCCATCTTCCAGCGTCATATCTTTTAGCCTTTTGTTTCTGTTCATGGGGTTTTCTTGGCAAAGTTACTGGAGTGGCTTGCCAGTTCCTGCTCCAGGTGGATCGCGTTTAGTCAGAACTCTCCACTATGACCTGTCCGTCTTGGGTGTCCCTGCACGGCATAGCCCATAGCTTCTCTGAATTACTCAAGCCCCTTCGCCACTACAAGGCAGCAATCCGTGAAGGGGTACACATGCTTAGAGAACCGCTATACAGAGTTTCTGTAGCAATATCTGAAAAAATAGGAGATAAACCTCCTGTTTTGTTAGGAAAACTGAACAGTGGCAACAGTTTTGTCAACCTGAAAACAGGAAAGCCTGCTACAGAGCTCAGAAAAGTTACCTTTTGGACTGCAACTTTTTTGAGGCTGTACTAAAAAATATTTTAAAAAATTTAAAAAAACTTTTCCAAGCTCTGCTTGTACTTCTCTAATGAGCAGGAAGTCTCTGAGGTTTATTCCTCAATGCCATCACTACAGGTCTAAACATTACATCCCCTCAGAAAGAAATGATTGATCATATTGAAAAGCATTGTTTCTGATGGTGGTGGGGAACACAGTTAAATTGTATTTTAGTTTGTATGTTATATGTTTTTGTTTAAATTTAAAATAAAGGAAAAAAAAATTTCAAAAAAAAAAAAGAAAAGCATTGTTTCTTTAAGATGGTCAGACATGCTAGGGTCTTTCGAAGAGTCTGAATACACAGAGGAAAAAATGTAGGAAATACCAGTGTGTTTCTCCGAAAATAAGACAGGTTCTTATATTAATTTTTGCTCCAAAAAACGCATTAGGGCTTATTTTCAGGGGATGTTTTATTTTTTCCATGTACAACAATCTACAGTTATTCAAATACCTTCATGTCATCTTCTTCTGGTTGCTGCACAATGGTGGAGGGTGGGCTTATTTTTGGGGTAGGGCTTATATTACGAGCATCCTGAAAAATCATATTAGGTCTTATTTTCAGGTTAGGTTTTATTTTCAGGGAAACAGGGTATGAGTTTGAGGGTGATTTGCATTTTTTCCTGTTGATCACATGATGCAAAGGGAAATAGGCATCAGCCCAGGGTCTCATAGCCCAATTTGTAGTCTTTGCTCCCCACTAGAGATCCTTCTACTTTTAAAAAGCTCCTTTTGCTTCAGTTCAAAGCATGTGATCACTTTGAACCAATGCAGAAAGGAAAGACCACCCAAGTTCATGCACACACACATAAAGCAGTGATTTGGCAAAGCACTTCTCCTCTCACCTCTTGCCTCATGGGGGAGGATAAGGAGAGTGTGTGTGGATGCACACACACGCACACATGCAGACACACACACACACAAGCAGTGGCAGCACTCAGCTCTTTCCGCAAAGCCTCTTTTTCAAGACACGTCTTCTTCTTTTCTTCTTGAGCAGATCTGTTTATTTTATTCATTTTTACAGCTTAACAAGCTCTACCCCTGGCAAGATAAGATGAGGAAATGAGAGACTGAGGAAGGAAATCCTTCTTAAATCAGTTCCTTTGAGCTGTGTCACCTACAGGTACTTCAAATAAAACTGCAATTAGAAGGCTTTTTTTTCTCCTCTGCCTGTGAGAGCACTTATATTAAAGAGAACCAAATGCAAATTAATTCACATTTCCCTCTCTGTGTAGTAACATCCTCAGCCAGAATTCGAAACATTTGTAGTTGCTCCCAGCTAGCATAGAGATAAACTGTCTTCTATAAACTGAAACAAAAGTATATGTTTCAGGGATCGGATCATCTCATCAGCACATTTGTTCTCATTTAAGTATCAGTTTTGTAGTAATTTTAATCGAGGTTTTCAGACATTGAGATCATGTTTTTTCTGGCTTTGCATTGTTGTTTTTCACCAATTCCCTCATCTTTTTATTATCTTTAATTTGGAATGAGACCCTAGCTCTCTGTTCTTGTCTGGCAATCCCGCTTTCCTAATTTGGGATAATAAGTTTATTTGTTCATTTTGGGTTGTCATATTTTTTTAAGCAGTCATTTCAGTAAGCTGCAATATTTTGTAATGCACTGATGTTAAAAACAAATCCTATCACTTACTACCTCTGATGTTCTCTTGTTGGTGCTGTGTAACATCATCAACTTCAATAAATTCTATGTGTTTTCTTTGAGGTTGCAATCTTATACCCCTCATCACGAAGTAATACCTACTGAACTCTGCAGATTTCTTTGTAATTTATTTATTTGTTAATTACAGTTTGCATTTTCTCCAAAGAGCTCAAAGTGCTATACAAGATTCTCCTTCCCACTTCAGTCCCACTTCAGAGCTTCACAGCTCTGTTGTGTCTAGCCAAAGAGAGTGACTAGCCCAAGACTGCCCTGTAAGTGTTGTGTCTCAGTGGAATTGAAGTCTCCCAAGACATCAGCTACTACATCACACTGTACAGACATTTACTTATTTGTAGAAAGTCTTCCCAAATGAAGGGGAAATCTTCAGTTTAAAGCAAAATGCTACAATTGAACCTGTATTCTCAGCATTCCAACACCATAAGTTCCTCTCCAAGTAAACAGAGAGGGTAAACTCCATTATTAGTTCTTTACACTTGTTCTGTGCCAGAAAGACAAATAAGTGGGTTTTAGAACAGATAAATGATGCCTGAACTGTCACCAGAAGTTAAAATGACAAAACTAAGGCTATAATACTTTAGACATGTAATGAGAAGAAAGGCTCACTGGAAAAGACAATGCTAGAAAATGTGAAAGGCAATAAGAAAGGGAAATCTAACATGAAATGGATTGACTTAATAAAGGAGCCCATGTCCTTTAGTTTATAAGAATGAGCTGGGCTATTAATGATAGAATGTTTTGGAGGTCCTTAATTCATAGAGTCACTACAAGTCAGGAGCAGCTTGACAGTGCATAACAACAAACTGTAGATAGGATTGGGCTGCAGATCTCCTGTTCATAAATGTTGATACTATCAAAGCCTGTGTATTATTTTAGCCCTTTCATGCCACTAGTGATGTGCTATATAGAAAGTCAAGTGGCTAGTGGGATTGTGCTGTAGCATTTATTGGAGGTGGAAGTTAAGGTGCAAGAAGGGTATGTCAGTGCCCACACTTTGATCTGTGGCTTGAATTCCCTCACATCTGTGGGAGAAAAGAACAGTCTTGCATGCAACCTAACACTGGATTTCAGTGGGAGAAGGGAAGTTTCACAAACAAAGGTGACTGTCTTCTGCCACTAATCAATAACCAAAGTTCTTTTTTCCCCTGTGGCTTACCTCACCTCTCTTCCTATTTGTTTGCTTTGCTTCCATTGTTAGTTTGCTCTCCCTCTTCTTCTTTGACTTTTAAACAAAGCAAACATTATAAGTACATGGTGGACTCAGCCCCCCACATGGCTGAGACAGCAATTTCTTTCTTTTTCCTCCCTTTTATACTTCCGATTGTAACTGAAGATCACAACTGTTTCTACTTAAGGTGCTTTTCAAGTGATTTTTCTGCTGCCATTGCTGCTGTTGCTTTGATTTAACTTATATTCCGCTAACTAAAAAGAGGGAATTACCAAATTCCTACAACATTATCTATCATTAAACTTCAACCTTTTGCTTTAAACCAGAGTTCCCAAGCAAAAAACAAACAAACCCAACACCCACATACTAGCTGCTGTTACTCAGAGTTGTACACACAACTGCTTGGAGTTTTTCCCTGGGAAACTCTTTCCAAGATCACACACATGTACCACCAAAAGCAAATACTTAACTGAGGGACCTGGGAGGTTAGAAAACCATAATTTTGGCCCTATAGTTGCCACTCTGTATTTTCCAGTTGGATAAAAGGTACAAGTAAAGGAAGCTGAAATAAAGGATTGTGAAAACAGAGGGGAAGCATGATCTTCACTATTAATTTCTATGAGAGAGACAACATGAAGAAATCTCTCTTCAATCAAAATTATATGGTGGCTGCAGCCACTGTATAAAATGACTGTAGCCAACATTTGATTGAAAACAACAACAACTAATAAGTGCTAGAATGCTGGATTAAGTCAGCATTTGAGAAACATTGGCCTTGAGCTTTATGTTAGCCTGTCTGCCTGTTTACAAAAATGTACAGACATCCTTTTCTTTTTGTTAGATATCCTAAGAGAATAGCACCAAATAAGAAAAACCAAGTTGACCTTTTCTCAAACAAGAAAATAATCCCGGTCATAGAATGTTTGTCTTGAACAATATAAGCTGACAAAGGGAATGAGAGGAGCGCTAGAACTGTTTTGTGTGTGTGTGTGTGTGTGTGTGTGTGTGTTTTGTTTTTGTTTTGTTTTTTGTTTTGTTTTAAGGTTTTACCCCAACACATGAGTGGGCAAAGGATGAGTCCCTAGTAGCTCCCATGTTATCCCCTCAATTTTTTCCAAAAATTGTGATTTCTCTGCTTCTGGAAGTCTCCGGGAGCATTGGTGTGGGAACATTGTCATGGGTCCTCAAAGACTCCCCACCCCCATTTAAAAAAAAAAACGACCCTCATGCATCTGTCTAAACATTTGCTGATTAATTTTTTTAAGGTGATTTGGGGGCTCTGTAAAAGCCCCAGAGGGTGTTGGGGGCATGAGCATGCCTACTTCTCATCTAATATATTTTACAATGTTAAATTGTTTATCTATGAACAATATAGCTCAATGCTTATGTTGTCCACCAAAGAGCTAAGGCAACCATGGATTCAAAACGTGGGAAAGACAAAAACTACACGCTTATCCACAAGCTCATAGAGATAATCATTCTAGGATTTTATCACAGTTCTGTCACAAAGAAAGTCATAGAGAGTTGTCATTCTGAAGCCACTGGTACCTTCAGATTCATAAAATAAATAAAGTAATCCTAGAGAGAAGAGATTTCCTTTAAATGTTGAATTAATGTTATCTATAATAAAATATTGTAGAATGGAATGTTAGTGCTCATAATTCCACTCCATTCCATTCACCCTCCTAGCATTCTCATTTTCCCACCACCCCCAACAGTCTGTCGGCATTCTGTGGCCACTGTGCAAGCTCAGTCCTCATGGGCTGTGCCCCCTTAAAGTCTCCAAGACTGTTTCAACTTTTGCAACATTAAGCATTTACCCAGACCTCTTGATACCTCCTCAAAGACCAGTGGTTCCCAACCTTGGTTCCCCAGATGTTCTTGGACTGCAACTCACAGATGCCTTCCCCACTAACTGTGCTGGCCAGGATTTCTCAGAGTTTTAGTCCAAGAACCTGTGTGGGGCCAAGGCTGGGAACCACTGCTCTAGTCCATGAGTAAAGAAAAGACATTTTTGGCCAAAACCACAATGACTTTGTTTCTGGAAACAGGGGGAATATGTGTGACCAATAATAAAGTCCTGCAATGGGAGGGGGTGTTCTATTTAGGATATCAGATGTTTTATTCCAGAGTCCTCCCACCCACCCATCCCCATAGGCATTCTGTGGACTGCTTTGCTTCCAATAGTCATCTCACCTGCTGCACTTTTGAGAAAGGTTCCCTTCTTAAGGTTTTGTATTTCTGTAAACTTCAGACTCTCATACCTGCTAATGCCTTCCTCTTGTGTCTGAATGCTGCTGCACAAGGACTGGCACAAATTGGTTCATTCTTAATGCACATTAAGTGGGCTCCATCACAGCTCAGAAGAGAGTAATTTCCTGTCCTTCACAAAGGAATAATTTATCAGAATACCACTTTATTACTCCTTCAGTGTGAGCTTTGGCAGATTCATACAAAACATGGTCTACATATTTTTGTCCTTTTTCCTTAAACACTTCCAAACCACAAGATGTTGTGGAGCATATATTCTTTGTGACTGAGGACAGAATGTGTCCCTGAAATTTTAGCATTAGGCACCTATGTGTCCCAGTCCACAAGCTGGCACTACTGTGGAGGAAAGAATTTCCAGAGAGGTACCTATGTTAGTGTGTAGCCTGTTGCCACAAAGACAACCAAGAGCCTTCTTGAGTCATTTTAAATACTAGCAAGTTTGATCTGGTATATTGTATTTTTTTTCCATTGCATTTATACCCCACCCTTTGAATAAAAGATAGTGCCCATGGTGGCTTACAACATTTTTAAAAGAATAAAAATCAATAAAAGAGCCTTTAACTAAAAAATTAACACACACATATAAACCTACCGCACTGTAAGATCATTAAAACCAATCAAAATACATTTTAAAAACATTACAATCACCAAGGTTACAAATCAAAACAACACAGCAGAGCAGGCTAAGCATCATATGCTTGTCCAAAAAGATGTGTTTTTACTCCATGAGGAAAGACTGTAAGATCAGTCAGAAGGGAAATATATTACAACTCAGAAGAGAGTACATTCCAGAATCTGGGAGCCACTCTCCCACGTGCTTCTTAGATGAGCTTCGGAAACTGTCAATATTTTTAAGAAGGCCTATCCTGAAAATCTTAGGTAGCCCCAAGCTGTTTAGTGCTTTAAAGCTTAAAATCAACACCTTGAATTGGTCCAACCATGGAAATTCACAGGGGACAACAGCTCCTTAAATATCTCACTTACCTGGAAAGCCTTATTAGGGTGACTATAGATCAGTTCCGACTTGACAGCACATAAAATCACAGTTCAGATTAGAACTATTCAGAACCCACCAAATGTCAAATATTCTAACTGACCATGTTTACAGGGCAGCCCCAGCCCATTGTCCAAGAGTGGGGCTGACCCTGAAATGTTGGAATGAGTCCCTTGTTCAGAACATGAACCACTAGCTTAAGTTTAGCAATGTTACAAATGGGCTAGAACTATTGCAATATCACAAAAAATAAATTGTGAATAGTAATAAAAGACAAATGGATGATTGGCACAGGAATTGACTTGTTTCCATAAAATGTACAGAGGAAATGAAATTAATTTCCCCTTCCTCATCATAAAGATTTACAGGCTTTGTTCATTCAGCTGGTGGAAAGAACTACCAAGTTCCTTATTTAAGCAGTTCTTTCTAGGATTATTTTATTTGATAATCAACCAAATGTTTTCCAAAATTTACCTGGTGCTGAGTCAAAGGCCTATGAACTGTCTATAGGGCAAGGAATTCCATACAGAAGCTAAAAACAGTAGGGTGGGAATTTGTTAAGGGCTAAATAATAACTTCATTGCAAATCTTCTCCTGCCAGATTATTAGTAAAGCAGGAAACATGATTCTCCTGTACAAATATGACACAGTGACTAAATATCTCTTTTGGATCTCACTTTCGTAGGGCCATCTTTTTAGTACCTTTTAAAAGAAGACAAGAAATAAACTCACTGCAAGTAGGTTCTAACCAGAGAATTGGACCCTGATTTAGGGATTCACCCAGTTTGATCTGGAGTCTGGACCAATTTGGAGGCCACTCAGTCAGCTTTGGTCCAAATCCATATCTGAGTTCGGGATACTAAGTCTTCATGCCTCCCATTGATTTTGTCAAGAAATTAAGAGATAGCTATAATGTTAACCCGGCTGGATAGCTCAGTAATTTAGATATCTGGCTGCAGAGCCAGAGGTTGGGGGTTCAATTCCCCACTGAGCCTCCTGAGAGTAGAGCTAGCTTGTGTGGCTTTGGGAAGCTGCACAGTCCCAGCCCCCAACCCCCAGAAGAAGGGCATTGTAAACCACTTCTGAGTATCCTCTGTCTGGAAAATCCTGCAAATGGGTCAGCATAAGTCAGAATTGACTTGATATCACATTATTATTATTATTATTATTATTATTATTATTATTATTATTATTATTATTATTATTATTATTATTATTATTATTATTGATGATGGATGATGATGATGATTTCTCTTTTTGTCAAAACTGGATAAAATCTGCAGGAATAATAACTCCCCAAGAGAGATTATACCTGTCAAATTTCATGCAGAAACATGGAGGCTTTGAGGCTG
Organism: Intellagama lesueurii; assembly: GCA_037013535.1. Classification (NCBI taxonomy): domain Eukaryota; kingdom Metazoa; phylum Chordata; class Lepidosauria; order Squamata; family Agamidae; genus Intellagama; species Intellagama lesueurii. The sequence goes on from JBAJHW010000001.1 coordinate 275,366,396, forward strand.
TATACCTTTACATATTGATTTTTTTTTTCAAAAGGAAATTACTGGTACTATTTTTATCAGCACAATTATTCTCTAGCACTTCCAAGATCATGCCTGCCAACTTTCAGAAGAAAAAGCACATGAAGCTTTCTGCTAGAGCAATCTTCACAGCTAGAAGGTATCCGAAATTAGTATGTGCTCATCCCCCACTCCCCTGGTTTTTTTGGGTGACTGCTATGAAAATAGCATACAAGATTGAGGTGACTTTGTAGTTGAGAAATATCCAAAATACCGGAAGTAATTATGCAGAATTGTGGATGGAAGGCATTTGTTCAGATTTGATGTGTGTAGTATTTTGCTTCCATTTTTATGCAGTTCATGGGTTTCTGGATAATTAATATGGAAATGGCATGCATCACAAAAGTTTAGTTGCATAACAAATTTGCAAAATGTCTGAAGGATAAGTACAGAAACTATGGAGCTATGAAGAATGAAAGAAAGCCCTCTTTTTTCAGATCAATTGGTTGCACTTGTCACAAAAAGTGTAATAGGATAGTAGTAGATGATAGATGTATAGAACACATTGGCAGAAGGACTTGAACATCCAGCATTTTTCAAGCATCTGCCCTATGCTACACTCTCTGAGGTCAAACAGAGTCCGTCAAAACAGTTATAACATTCCTCCTCTTAGGGGAAAGACCTCACAAAAGCCTTGTGAGGTATTTAGGCGGGATAATATTCTTGTGTTCCACCATCAAGGACTGGGATTGGAAGTAAAATCCTTCCCTGTAATTAGAAGTTAGGGCTGTCAGTCACAGAGCTGCATCCTCTCCTCTTCAAACTACATATTGCAGATAAACATATCATTAGAATAATATGTGAAGTGCTGAAATATATTGGTTTCTTACCGGAGGAATTTTTCTAACACCTCCTTAAAATTGCAAATTGCTTGCTCTGTTTTGTGGTAGATCATTTGAAAGATTTCATTTGCAAGTATTCAAAAGTCTGCTGGAATAACATCTCTGGAGAACTAACATGATTTCTGATGACATCCTCTCTCCCTGTATATAAGCAGATCTTTAATACAGGTCAGTTCCAAGTAGTTCAAGAAAGCTGCCTGATTTGGGCTGTCTCTGTTTCTTCTGAGTCTCATTTTTTTTTCTATAACCCATTCTCTCCTCCTTCAGGCTGACCTTCTCTACTTCCTTCTCTTTCCTGCAAGAGAAGCTAGAGGCTCTATCTCTGTTGTCCATCCCCAGGATGTTTGATGTTTCTTCCCCCAGTCACTGTCAGCTGAACCAGAGTGGCTTTGCAATGGATTGCATATACTACTAGTTTATTCCTTACCAAAGAGTCAAATCAGCCATTAAGAGAAATGCGGATTTCTTGCTATTAGAGACTGTTTCCTCCAAGCACATCACTGCTTCAAAGTTCCATGCATTAGCAGTCAAGCTTGCCAATGAAGTCTGCATTGAACAGAGCTCTGTGTCACCCTGTAATTGTCCCTAAATCTAATAATTACCCTTGATTCAGTCCATTTTTGCACAGTTGTTGGAAAAGACTGTGTGTGCCTAGCATTTTTATATATTGCGAGCCTGTTGTTTTATTCAGCCTTAGTGGACAGCTTCCCCCAAATCATTCTTTAGTAGTATCACATCACTCAGTAGACAGTAGACTCAGTAGGTAGTTCATCCTTTTAATGATTGTCACCGAGGTTCAGCTAGATGCTGTTCAAACACTCAATTTTATGACTAGGCTGAGGTCTTCATCTCCCCAAAGCAGTTTCAGTGCTGAATAACCCACTAGCTTTAAATTGCACTTGCTACAATTTATCACAACATTAGGAATAATGACCACCAAATTGCAGGCATCAGCTCTTTATATTCATTGTCTCATCCAGAGAGATAAACCAGAGAATCTGGAACAACTCAGAACCTGAGTTGTTTTAACAGAAAGTTAATTTTTTTTCATTATCATTATGCTAGCCTCATTAGTGACAGAACTCTGAATTGTCCTTACTTGCCAAGAAACATAACGTTCATTAGGCAGAAGTAGTCTAAGAAATAATGAGAAACTGGAGAAATTTTATTTATAGTAATTGCCCACCCAGCCCAGAAATAACGAGACAAGACACAGGTGTTGGGTTTAAAACTTGGGCCCATTTCTGAATCGTGCTGTCCGCTGTACAGCACGCCTTCAGGTGCTCTGTGACTTGGTACCCCCCAACCAACTCTCTCGCCAAGCCTCGTGACCCTAAGCAGGCAGCTGGTAGGGAGATCGTACCCTGTAAAGCCCACCTCTCATCTGACAGCTGATTGTCAGAACCTGACAGAGAGATGGCCAAAATGCTGTCACCACGTGTCAATCCTGAACTCCCCCAAGCTTTTGTTATCGCACTACCTGCCATGGCATGGGGCTATTTATATGCCCCATGCCCACCACCCAAGCTGAAAATTTCAGCTCGAAGGCCCCCTTGCATGTCCTTCAGAAAGATGTCTGTCCCTAACTCAGACATATGAACGCCATCACCCCTGAATAATTCAGGCCTATGAATGGTTATGTCCGGATGTTGGATCACTGCACCTAGTCCTGACCTCATTGCACGGCCTATCTCCCAATCTATCCAACCTCGAACACAGTCGGCTCTCCATACAAGCCTAGGAATAATGTTGGACCAGATTATCCTCATTGAAGGAAACCTATCCTTCAATGTCTGCAGATTATGTATAATTTACAAAATCAAAGACATGCCTTTCCTGATCGTAAGGTCATTCCCACCCAAATGAACCACCATCAGATTGGGGGGTGCATGCTCAAAATCCAATAGTGCTAATCCCAATAGCTCTGGCCACAACATGCCCCTCTTTCCTTTCCATTCAAGAGTGGCAAAGGCCCCCAAACCTAAATGCATCCCCAACCTGTCCTCACGGCATGCTTCATGGCCCAGTGAACATAGCTGTGGCCAAACACCACCGCTCGTAGCCGAGCAAAAGCTGCCATGAGTCCTGTAAGAGAGAAACAGAGTCACATCTATATTGGGAGGGAACACACATAAGTTTTAAACCTATGTGAAGACCATCTCCCCAACTTCTTAATCTGCTCCTCACCGCAGCCCAAGGCAGCAGCCATAGACGCTGCGCCAATACAGAAAGAATGAGTTCCAAATTTCCATCCCACAATGCCTGCTTCACAAAGGCCTCATGAAGTGATTGCCCAAAATTGATACCTCGTAAGGGGAGAACCATCGCTGTGGTGAAATAAATCACCACCGGATTCCCCTCTCAGCCGAACAAACTCGGTGAGGGCTTTAACTGGGCAGAGCTCTTTTACAGAACAAGGCCCTAGACTTATAATTTGACCCTTTCCGAATTGGTCAGTTTTTGATTGGCAGAGATGCAACAAGACCCCGTCTTTGGAGACTAGCAGGTCCTCCATCTGCAACGCCGAACGGGAGTTATCTAATTTTGATGCCCTCACCAACTCACTAATCCGAAAGGCCCCGAAGAATGCGCATAGTGTAGCAGCCCTAAATAAACTCTCCTCGAATTGGTCAGCGCACACCACTTTCCAAGCTTGGCCTAACTGGACAAGTATCCTGGAGGACATGGGAGTGTGCACGTCTTTGCTCTTACCCCTCTCCTTGGACCAACCATCAATCATCTTTTTAACCCTGAAGTCGTTGGCCAGATCTGGGTAACCGTGAGCCTTAGTATAGAATGCTAGGGCAGACATCTTTCCCTGAATGGTACATGGAGCCAAACCTTTAAAATTCAGGTGAACAGCAAATTGTTGCAAGTGGTCCACTGTTATAGGCCATGGTCTGCCCATGCCTTCACTTGCACAATAGGCAAAAAACTCTTCGCATGCCGCTGCATAGCTGCGCCTAATACTTGGAGCGATGGCTAAACTTATGGCCCTGTTGGCTTCAATTCTCCAAGGCTCCATACCTCTTGGGGCAATATCTCTGGTCAAAGTTGAGCCTCCGGGGCCAACACCCTGAACCGGTCGATCTGTTGGCGGGACAGGGCGTCAGCCAGCTCATTCTCAACACCCAGTACGTGACAAGCCTGAAACACTATATTGTACTCCAGGCAACGTAATGTGAAGGCTCTCACGAGTCTCATAACCCTCCGTGACTTGGACAAGAAGGTATTCACTACATGAACTACTGCCATATTGTCACACCAGAAGGTGACTGAGGAGTTGGGCCAAACCTTGGCCCATAGCCATAGGGCTCCCAGAATGGGAAAGAACTCTAGAAATGTGAGATCACGGATGACTTCGGAGTCACTCCATGCCTCGGGCCACAGACCGGCACACCAACGGCCTCTAAAGTAAATGCCGTAACCAAAAGATCGGGCAGCGTCCGAATGAACTTGGAAGTCAGCTCGTAAGCGAAGTTCATCCCTCCAAAATGAAATCCCATTGAAATGCTCCAAGAAACGCAACCATGTGCGAAGGTCATCCTTCATGTCCGCTGACAATTTTCTCTTATGATATGGCCTCTTTAAGCCACTTAGGGCTCCACTGAGCCTTCTCAAAAAAGCCCTGCCTGGGGCGATGACCTTACAGGCAAAATTAAGGTGGCCAACCACCTCCTGCAAGTCCTTCAGAGTAACTTTTTAACGTTGCAATAAGCTTCTGATTCGGATCCACAAATCTGTTAATTTAAACTCAGGCAACCTGCTAGATTGCTGAACTGTATCCAGTTCGATCCCCAAAAAGGTAATAACCGTAGACGGTCCCTCAGTTTTCTCATCCGCCAAGGGAACGCCCAGCTCCCTCGTGAGGATCTGAAAGGCTCTCATGAGGAATTCACATTGCCCTGATCCTGATTTCCCACAAAATAAAAAATCATCCAAATAATGGACAACGTGGGTCAAGCCTGCCCTTCGCCGTAGAGCCCACTCTAAAAATGAACTAAAGCGCTCGAAAGCAGCACAGGAAATCGAACATCCCATGGGCAGTGCCCTATCCATATAAAAAAGGCCCTCAAATTGAAAACCCAATAACACAAAGTCATCAGGATGAACTGGCAGCAAGCGAAAAGCTGACTTAATGTCAGCTTTCCCAAGCTTGGCCCCGTTGCCGCAGGCACGGACCATACGTATTGCAGCATCAAAAGATGTGTACCGAACCGTACACAATTCCTGCGGAATCATGTTGTTGACAGATTCCCCTTCAGGGTATGATAAATGGTGAATTAAACCAAACTCTCCTGGCGTCCTTTTAGGGACAACCCCCAAAGGGGAGATACGCAAATTTGGGACTGGAGGCTCCACGAAGGGACCAGCTACCCTCCCTTCAGCTACCTCTTTCTGAATCTTCCGCCTCACTACATGCTCCATACCTCTGACAGACTTTAAATTACCTGCAGAAGTTGCAAATCTACTACCCTGCACAGGGATTCTGAATCCCAATGTAAAGCCACGTAACAAATAACTAGCAGCTTCACGATCAGGGTAAAGCTGCAGCCAAGCCACCAGTACTGCCACGTTAATTGGACTGGGGCCCTTTTGCAGACAGGGCTGGACCAGCTGAAGGCCTCTTAGGTCTGCCTCCATCTTTGCCTCCGCCTGCTCCGGGGCGACCTCGGAAGCAGGATATGGTACTGTGATTGCCCCCACATAAGGAGCACACATGCCAGAATCTGCATGGCTTATGACTGCAGAAACCCTTCGCGTTGAACTCCCAGCAAACCAGGCGGGATTGAACCCCCTGGCCCGCCGAAACGTGGGGAGAATTAAGGTTAGCTGATCTTTGAATCAAGTGCCCACTGTCAAAATGCTTGCCTGACATGGGGCGAGATGGGGTCATTAGCTGCAGCCAGAGCCCCTGATGATGAACATCCCATCGCATCTGAGGGTTTATTGCAGCCTTCATCCTGAAACCCTGGTCATAAAGCAACCAAGCAGGGCCTGGAAAGTCCACATAAGCTCGATAAATAAGGTCAAGATATTGCAGAAGAGCGAAGGCCCGGTCTGGATACGCTTTAACTATAGTGCCAGCGTAAATCAAGAAACCTGGCAACCAGTTAGCCCAACACCTATCTGCCTTCTTCTTGAAACACTCTTTTTCCGTGTCCTCCTCCTTGCTGCCTTTCTTCTCCTCAACCTTTCTATTTAAAAGTTCAAATACGTCTATGTATTCGCCCTGTCAAATTTTTTCTATGGTGGCTGGTAAAAGGTGGTCTCCCAAGGGTAAGGACTGGCCGCCACAAGGCAGTGCACTTCTGGCTACAGAGTTGTACCCTGTGTTTGGGATCACAGGGTAATTGAACTGATGAGAAAATCAGCAAAATTCAGTTTTTTGGCAAGGCAAAAAACTCTGAGGATATGGGGCCATCCAAGGCTTCGAAGCCGGAGGAGGCCCCCCAAGAGTAGAAGGGCTAAGCCCAAAACTGTTAGGTAAAACACTAGGAACTGGCGGGAAACTTCCTGGTAGGGAAACTACTCCCCAAGGCCAAATTCCCTCCATGTGTTGTGTGACTTGTGTTGGTGCATACCCACCTGGAGGAATGAGTGTGGTGTTTGCCAAGCTGGCTGCAAATAACTCATCCGCACGCTGGCTGGTAGCAGGGCCAGTAGTGTCCACTCCTAGTTGCCCACCGAGCTGCCCACTTGATCCTGCACCGAGGACCTCCTCAGCCAGCTGTTCGCTCGACTGCTCTGTGGCATCCATTGCCGCATCCTGTGCACCACCTTCTTCACTACCAATGGGTGCGGACGACAGGTCACCTTGTGCTGAGGACGCTGCCCTGACTCCCGAAGCTGCAGAACATTCTTTTTCCAAAAGAGCAATATGTGACATCATTACGTCACCCAGTTGTCTCAGCTCAGCCATTCTATGTGCTTTGGATTCCCTGCTTGACCTCCTAGGCCAGTGATGGCAAACCTATGGCACGCGTGCCACAGCTGGCACACAGAGCCCTCTCTGTGGGCACACAAGCCATAAGTTGCCATAGAGAAATACTTTCCCGTCCTCCGATCCCGGATTTTGGCACTCCCCTCTGCTGGTGCAGTGGTCCAGCGGAGGGGTGCAATGGTGACCATTACTGCTCTAGCCCAATGGGGGATTGGAGGACCAGTAAGTATTTATTTGTTAATACCGCCCATGGGGGGGGGGGGGCGGAAACAAGCATTTAACCCTTGCAGTGCAGGAGCAGTTGTTTTTTCTAAACTTAAACCTCAGCATTCGGGTTTTAATTGCAGTATTGGCACTTTGAAATAAATAAGTTGATTTTGTGTTGCAGTTTGGGCACTCGGGCTCAAAAAGGTTCACCGTCACTGTCCTAGGCATAGCAGCGTTAGCTAATGCCCTCTTCCTTTCCAGCTCACTTAACTTAGCTAGGATAGCGCTATAGTCGGGCCACTCTTCTTCGTCTGATGAAGAAAGCACTGGGGCCACTCTGGCAGGAGCCTTACGCTTTGCTGGCTGTTTGCCCTTCTTACCACCCTGTCCTTTTTTTGAAGCCATAATAGCTAGCCTCTCGAGAGAACCAGCAGCTGCTGACTTGCAATACACTAAATGGATTTATTTATTAAACGTCCCAACAATTATTGAACAATAGTTCAAATTATTTATTAGTACTGGTCCTGTTTATTTATTTATTTATTTATTTATTTATTTATTTATTTTTATTTTTATTTTTGTATTTTATTTTATTTTCTACTATTTTGGTAATTTATTTATTAATATTATGATTGATATTATTACTGTTCTAAACACTCTCTCTCTTTTGTTTATCTAACTTGCAGTTATCCTGCTAGCCAGCAGGGGGCGCAGCAACCTGCCTCTGCTCTGCTGCTTCCCCCCTTTTTTAAATTGTATATAATCAAATGAAACCACCAGCAGGTGGCGCTGCCTTTAGATAAAATACTGGCTCCTTATCAATTTATATGAGCCTTTTTCTTTTTCTATTTTATTTTAAAAATGAGCCGCCGCCCCCCAAGCATACAGGAACACAATGGGTAGGGGTGGGGGAAGAGGAAGGATAGAGAAGGAGGTGAAACAACAAACACACTTGGTCTTCCTAAATGAATTAATTCTACTTAATTAAATAACCAATTGAATAAATGAATTGAATTAACTTATAACTAAATAAACTTGAGAATATAATTAAACCTCCTTATTAAACACCCAACTAAATCCCGAGAAAGCTAGAAACAATGAACTTCGACAGCGATACCCCCGAGCAGCCAAATGAATTAACGAAGGGAAGGGGGGGAATGGAGGATCAACGGGGGGGGGAACACCTAACGTTCTAACCACAACAAACCCCAATCAATAACCAAATACAAAGTTTGATCTATTAAGAAAATGAAGAAAAAACTTAAGCTGAACAGCTGATGAGCGCTCCTGATCGAATGAAGAGAACAGGAACGGTGCTTGGCGAAAGCGAAAGCACTCGATCTCGCACCGACACAGACTCCTTGCTGGAAAGGCAGCAAAAGAGGCTGCTTTAAAGGGACCCAGCCTTATTAAAGGCTCCGTCCCTCCACCCCCTAGAGGCTGCATCACCCGTGATGCTTGTGTCCGTGTGGGCGGGCAAAGCCTCCCCAAAATGGTGACCCAGCGCCATTTCGGAGAGGTCAATCTGCAATTATGAAACCAGGTATGTTATGCTAGCATTTGCCCGATACAGAGAGTAATCTCTTGGCTGCAAGGGTAGGTCTCACAACTAGGGTTTACTGAGGGAACATCCTCATGGAGAAGAATAAAACATAGTTCTGAAGTGAACATCATTCTCATTAAGTGAATTTTTGCATGAAAAGAATCCTGCATGGCTTTATACAGAATGTGCCAGTATAATCTCAAAGGCACTCCTTTTTGTTCACTGAATGTCTCACTCCCTGAGAGAACAGCATCTATTATGAGGAACTGCCAGTTCAAGACACCCTAGTTATCCAGAATGGAACTATAACAATATTATTTACACTTTTATACACTCAGTGTAGCTCTTTTCCCTTATTCATAGAACAAAGGAAATCAAGGATGCAGGGATGTGTTGTTTTGTGCTGCCAATTTGCTTCCAACTTACCATGACCCTTTATGAATCAGTGACCTCCGGATCATTAACAGCCCTGCTCCGGTTTTGCAAACTCAAAGCTGTGACATATTTTATTGAGTCAATCTATCTCATATTTGGTCTTCCTCTTTTCCTGCTGCCTTCAACTTTAATTGTCTTTTCTGGTGGGTTTTATCTTCTTATAATAGGCATTTTCTGCTTCCCAGAAGATTTCAAGCTTGATTTGACCTAACACCCACTTTTAAAATTTCCTGGCTTGATTTGATCTAGCACCCACATATTTGTCTTTCTGGTGGTCCTTGGCATCATTGGAGCTTTTCTCCAACACCATATTTCAAATGAATTGATTTGTTTCTTGTCAGCTTACTTCACAGTCCAGTTTTCACATCCATACACAGTAATTCGGAATATCACAATATGAATGATTCTGGCCTTGGGCTCCAGGGACATATCCTTACACTTGAGGACCTTTTCTTGTTCCTGCCCTTCCAGTCTCCTTCTGATGTCTTAGCAGTAGTCTCCATTTGGATTGAGGACAGAATGAAGATACAGAAAATATGTAACAATTTCAGCTTCTTCATTGTCAAATGTTAAAGTTACATAATTCTTCTTTAAGCACGATTTTTGTCTTCTTAATATTTACTTTTGCACTTCGTTCACCTTCACCAAGAGCCATTTTATGTGATTCTTGCTGTCTATCATCTGTCTATCTTAAATTATTAACGTGTCTCCTATCAGTTTCTACTCCTTCAATTTTCACTCTCTCTTCATTCAAAAACTAATCAGATGTATCCTTGAGGTTTGTGCTTGCAGATATCCATGTGTAAATCATGGGTGTTAGCACAAGAGAAGTTATGTCACATGATTCTAGAGAGTCATGAGCTATACGTGTGTTTCAATCCTTATGCAGACATTCACTTGAATGCACACAGGGCTAGGAGGCTAGTAGGGATGTAGGCACACATATAAGCATCACTCCTAAGTATTCCAATGTACCTGGAAGTATATTAGAAGTATATAAGACATGAAGTATATTAGACATCATTTTTATTACCCTCTTATTCTTGGAGGGTGGCCAATCTGAAGAGGAAGAGTCTCTGCTACCTTTGGGGCTCTCCACATGTATCAGGACCTTGAAACATCATGCTCATCATTCATGAAGAGAACCTCCATAGAAAGTTGAGGTCTCTCTCTGCAAATTAATCTCCAAGTGTAGGAGAGTAATGATTGGAGGAACCAGAGTCCTCCTTTTCGCCTAGGTTAGTTTAATCTAATTTGGAACACCTAAATAGGGCTCCTCACACTGCTAGACCCATGGGTTGTTCAGGAGTGAGATTTCCATGCACACATTGTAGTTCCCCTTTAACCCTATATACCCTCATGCTTCAATATACACAGGAAGGGGCCTCACAACTTGATTTACATGTTAACTAAACATTGCTGTCTGCACAACACTAAGGCTTTTAAAGGTCTGCATTTCTTCATTTTGGAAAGGTTTATCAATTATCTCAGCCTATATTTATACATATCTTGTTGCTATGTATGCAAAAACATTCAAAGAAAGATAACTGCTCTTCTGCGTAAACTGGATGAAAGCAGGGCCGTTCAGACAATTTGTGGGGCTAGGACAGATATGATATTGAGGATGCCTGTAATAATAATTACATGCCATCAAGTTGATTCTGACCTATGACACATTCCAGGATTTTCAGGTATAAAATGCTCAGAATTGGATTACTATTCCCTTCTTCTGGGGCACTATGGGACTGTGAAGCCTTCCCCACCCCAGTGGGCCTCCCAACATCCTACTCCTGAGCTCTCCAGGACCTGATATCTGGTTGGGGGCACTACTGAGCAATCTGGAAGGGCCAGGGCAAGGCCTGATGGACCATGGAGAACTGAGGATTGATGGTGTTAGTTGTTGGGGATGTAAAGTGTATTAAACGCCAGCAGCAGTTCTGAGTGGTAGCAAAATATATGAATTACAAGACATTTTCTTCTTGAAGCAGAATGCAAACAGCAATGCCACATACCTACAAAGATTCAGTACCTCTATAAAACTCTTGCTGCATAATTCAGACATGAATTCCTGTGTTGAGCTACAACCCTCCCACAGTGGAGGTGCTTCCACAAGCAGGTCATTTTACCCTGCTGTGAGGCAGAGTCAACTCTATATGAATGATCAAACAAGATGAAACACTGTTGGCTGCTCTCATTTTCTGTTATTTCGTTCCTAACCTTTTAAGCCATCATAGCTATTTGCAGATCAAGCCCTTCATCCTCACTGCCTATTGCTATTCATTTTCAGTTTTCTCACCTGTTTCTTCTGCATATATCATTTCCAACAGTTCTTCAGATGTCCTTCTTGTTGTGGTTCTCTCATGTTGTTGTTGTTGTTTTTGTTGTTGTTGCTTTGCAAAAACTTTGTAACCAGCAAAGCAGTATGTATTCTTTTCATTTTAAAAATTACAACAGCAAAATAACCATGGATGTATCTTTATGCTGATATAATTTGATGACTGCCAACATCTGCAAAATCCCTGAAACTCTTGAGACATCTCAAATGATGGGTGTAACGTAATGTAACCAAGGGTAGGAGAATCTGCCTAGGTTGCTCCTAGGGACTCAGTTCACAGCTAATTGCTTTACTGGCAGGATTACATAATGAGGCAGGGGCTGAAAATGACTCATGTAAAAAAAAACATGATAATTTGTAAAGATTACAGTAACTCAGCATCCTCATTAAATTTCCCTCACAGCCTTACTGTCATAGCTTTAACTAAATGCACACATGACCATCCATGTTGTTGTATGGATCATTAAGAAGGCCCAATGCAATAGGCAAAATTGTACATTATTTCACTTAAATACTTTTCAGAACAATGTTCTTGGTCCACTTTAATTGTTCTGTAAACACATGTATGGATCATATTTAAGTGCACTGTATGGCATGCACCTGAAACCAAAGTCTCCAGCTGGCACTCCAGCAGGGTTTGATTTTTTTTTTTTTAAGTAGCAACAACTAGTACTCTGACCCCCATAGGTTTCTAGCAATTTTCCCACTCAGCCCCTCTAATTCTGTTGGCACAATTGCGAAAGCCACCTTAATTCTAACCACCTTTTGCATTGCAACATGGCTTTGGAACTTTAGTTATAGGAAATCAGTGCTACATTTGGCATAAACAGACTGCCTCCGACAAAACTGTTCACTGTGAGGATTTGCTGAAAATGTTATCAGAGAAGTGTACTCTGTATGAAAAAAAATGTATCCAAATCTCTGCAACAAGGTATTATAAAACTGCAAAGAGGAGCTACCTTCTGAGAAAGAGAGATGCAGATTAGGCAAGTCCATATGTATTGCAACATTTCCTCTACCTCTCTGCTTCTGCTGGTGCCCTGGAATTTTTCTTCACCTGTTTCTTAGACCCTGGGGTGTACACTCTGAGTGATGTTCTGCAGCCAGAGGACCAGTGGCAGCCAAGAGAAGAGAAGGAGTATCTTGTGTTTCACTCATCTCAGTGGGTGGACTTGGAAGTAGTAACAAAGGGGCAACCAACAGTAAGACCAAATTTTGGCAACCTCAGAGTGCTGCAGACATGCCATGCGTAGAACAGAAGGCAGGTAGCCCAGTCAGAGGGGTCTTGCTCTGAGATAGTTGCATCACTTTGCTTAATTAGTGGGTTGTCCCCATCTCATGAAGACTGTCAGAGGGCCATTCTGATTCATTGTGACTCCAAGCGTCCCCCACACCCCAGTGGAAAAGAGATTTTTAAATGAGATTTAACTGTTAGTTGAGCTGGATTCTGTTCATGCAACGGGAAGGAATAGCATCTTATCCTTCACCTCAGATAAAAATGTTTGAGCTGAGCTTGCTGCATAAGAAGCCTGTCTTCCTCCTTCCCCATTATCCAGTGCACCATATTTAGTACCCAATTAGAGCATCTATGTAGCAATATAAGTCTGAAAGATGGAAAAGCAGCTGATGTCTTCACCCTAAAAACCTTGCTCTGACAGATCCTGGAGACAGCTCTTAGGCTTAGCTATCACTGAATAAGTTGAATGTGTCAAGAAAATGCCCTAATAAAATCTAAGAATAGCAAGCACAACAATGTGATATCTGAATAATAATAGAGAAGAAAACTGAAGAAAAATGCAAGTGATATGAGGAAAATATTCATTATATTTTACATATTGATGGTATTAGGAACCCATTCCTGTTGCTTCTAACTACTAGCTGAGCTTGGGAGGGGGCATTAACACCAAGGGATGTGCACAAAAAAAACCTTTTGTTTTGCTTCAGGTTCTTTCTTGTGGTGGGGAGAGATAAGGTTATCACTTTCATTTTTGTGGGGTTTTTTTGTGCACTAGTCCTTTCATTTAGCATGAAAGGGACCACCAGTTTGGGTAAGTGCATTTCATTTCCCCCATTCATGTCTTCAGGTGTGAATCCAAAAAAACTCATTAAAATAAGTTTTAATGAACTCATTAAAATTACTCCTCAAAATCAGAGGCAAGGCAACAGAAAAACTATCTATTTCAAAAACAGGCAATGGTACTCCCAAAACAACCACCACCAAACAAAGCAGTCATGATGCTACTGGGTTAAAAATATCCCAGGCAATTTAACAGATATGAGGAGAAGGAATTATTAAATGAAAAAGGGAAACACATACCAAAAAAATTGAAATTTCATGTCTCTCTCTTTTGTTAACACAAAGTAATCATGGAATCAACAAAAGAAAATGAAAGAAACAAAATAAATAGTTTCTTCCATGTATTTTTAATTTTGCTGAGACATAAAAGTCCCACTCCTATGTTGTATATTGCCTGGTGTTGTGTTATACATATAATCTATAGATTTGTGGTTTTGATATGAGATTGTGGCAGGAGTCACCAGAATCACTGGAAGCAAATGTGATCCTTGCAGTTAGGGATGTGCACTCTCCCCCCCCCCCCCCCCCGCAATCTGGTCTTGGCCACCAATAACAGGACACATATTGGTGCCCAACCCACTGTAGGCACTTTTGGATACTTTCCAGCCCAATCTTTGTCTGTTAGATCAGTGGTTTTCAACCTTGGGTAGCCCAGGTATTCTTGGACTACAATCCCCAGAACCCCACCCAGCACAGGTAGTAGTGAAGGCTTCTGAGAGTTACATCCAACAACACCTGGGTTACTCACTGTTGGGAATCGCTGTGTTAGATGGTAAACCTATTCCTGAAATTAAGGAAATGCATTTTTGTACTACAAATTCCATAATTCTTCTTTCTGGGAATCCCATCTGCAGGACCCAGACTTTCAGGCATCAAAATTCTGCTCATCAGGAGAGAAGGCTCAGCTGGCAGGCTTCATGCTTGAATAGGTCTGACTTCCCATTTGAAAAGGAAGCTGCCCTGATGGTAGCTGGGAAGCTTCCTTTTCATACAGGAAACAAGACCTAGTCAAGCATGAAGCTTGCCAGCTGGGCCTTCTCTCCTGGTGAGCAGAATTTAGGTGTCTGAAACGTCTGGGTCCTAAAGATGAGACTCCCAGGAAGGAGAATTATGAGAATTGTCATCCAACCCTCCCTCGTCTCCCAATTCACATCCCTGGCAAACTGCAAGGGAAATGATACATCTATACAACGGCGGTGGGGGGGCAGTGGTGGCAGTGGGGGAGTGGCGGTAGCAGCAGAGGGGTGGCAGTGGCAGCAGAGGGGAGGCAGGGGTGGGCTTTTTTAATAACTCCTCACGAATCAATGAATAACTTCATTATTTGTCGCTTCATGGGGGCAACTTTGTGCTTCGTGAGTCGTCAACTTTTGATGACTCACGAAGAGGGACGACTCACCAAAATGGTGAGTCGTCCCCATCTCTAATGACAAATAGATTACTAGATGTGATTAAGGGTCAATATAAAAAAAGATCAAAGTGGATGATGCAATACTTGAGAGATGTGCTAAAATATATTTCATGAGCAAATTAGATGTTTGCTTACCCAGTCATCCTTTCAATAGGCTTCTCCAGCAAAGCATTTGTGTGAACTTGCTCTGCAAAAAAGTGTTTCTCAGTTTTATCATGAAAGGTTAACATTAATCCTCTCTGTGAAGCATGCTGGTTGTCAGCAAATGCAGTTACAAACACATCCAAATTCTTCTTTTACCAGCAAAAGAATAGACATGATGTCTATTGCTCTGCAGATGCTGTCACACCTGGTTAATTGCATTCCCCAACAATGACAGGTGTTATTTTCCCCTTTTGATTTAGGGATAATGAATAAAATGGAAGCCAATTACATCTGCAGACTCAGTCTCTTGAAGTATTACACCTCCATCTCACACCAGTTGCTTGTGGATTTCCTAAAAGAAAGAGAGACAAATCCCAGGTGGCTGTGGAAATAAAAAATATTTTGACTATACAGGGACTGAATTGCACAGGATATGCTGTGCATTCTGTGAACCCAATTGACTAGGTGCAAATATGTTAGTTGCACTTAGCTCTTACAGAAATTGTTTGGTCTTGCACCAACAGTGACTAATTTTGTATATTGGTTTCAATAATTCTGGACCTAGTCTAATGAGACTTTTGGTTTCAAAGACGTGATCCACACCCAGTAGATGTTTAATGGATCAATGCACAAATTGAGGTCTCCCATGCAGAATGACTGTATTAAAGGAAAGAGGAAGTGGCTGGAAGGAGTGAAACTCCATGGGAGTTGCAAAGGATTAGACTAGTAGGTTCTCTGCCCATTAGATTCTGTCAAGGTTGCCTCTTAAAAAACTGCCAGTCCCCTAATCCCTTGCAGCTTCCCTACTGCTTAGTGCCTCCCAGTCCCTTCTTCTTTCTCCTTAATAGCACAAGCAGTCAAAGGTTGCTTGTACAGACAGATTTAAGACTCAGATCTGGAGCCTCTTCTACCACAAAAAGAACTAAAACAGCCTTCCCTGATCTATTCCAGTCATTTAATCTGGGTAGATGAGTGTCTTTACAAAGTGTTCAAAGGACAATGGTAGCGAATCAGACGTTTCACAGAAAATAAAGGCTTCAGTTGTGGAAAATTACTGAAACAACCATCTAAAGCAGTTAACTGGTCGATTATGGGGCTTTCCCAGAAAGGAAGGGGCTAAAAGGAAATGGTGAGGTGAGCTTTTCATATAGCTAAGCTGGTTAGGTTTTGTTTCTGTGAGAAGCTAGACTGGGGATCGGTTTCCAAGGCTCTGATTGGATTTCAGAAAGCATGGATGGTCAATAGGGTCCCTTTCAGCTCTACAGTTCTAAGATGCTTATATGTACTACTCCAAACTTTTGCAAAAGCTGGAGAGAGGCTAAACTAATAAAAATAGGTGTCAGGTTTCTCTCCCACAGAGAGAAAACCAGATGTACATACAGTGGACCCTCGACTTACAGACGGCTCAACCTGCAGACTTTTCGAGTTACAGACTTCTCTGGCCGCAAAATTTAGGTTCGACTTGCGGCCGGAGAATCGACCTACAGACCGGAAAATCAAACAAAATGGACCAAAAACGGCCGGTTACGGATTAATCGGTTTTCAATGCATTGTAGGTCAATGGAGCCTCGACTTACAGACTTTTCGACCTGCAGCCACCGTTCCAATACGGATTAATTCCGTAAGTAGAGGGTCCACTGTATGTTCATTTTCCCAGTTCCAGTGAAAAGGGTTATGCTTTATTCATCTTTTCCACATACTAATGCCTCCATTCCAGTTATCCAGATTGCCTGCCTCTTCTACATCTAAGACAAATGCAGTGGATTTAATCTGTAACAGCAATTCTTTCCTTTAGGAACAATTGCTAAAGAGTAAATCTCTCATGCAACTGTCCTTCTCAGGATTCATAAAGAGAAGGTTAGTTTCTAAAACTGGTGTTTTCTTGACTTGCTCACTTTGTCATCTGATCTTCCATCTTTCTTCTATATGGTTTCACTTGTGGCTCTTAAGAATGAGCTACATACTATGGTCTGCTGCTTACCTTACGGAAAAGATGAGTAAGAGGAGACATGATAAAAATGTGTAGAAATGTGTGTCATAGAAAAAGTGGACAAGGAGACTTTTTTCTTCCTCTCTCATAATGTCAAAACCCAAACTCACCACTGAAGCTGAATGGTCTGAGAATCTGAATGGATAAAAGGATATATATATTTGTACAGCACATAATCAACATATGGAATCAACTACAACATTGTCAGAGTTTGGGAAAGTTAGGTTTTTTGAACAGCAACTGCCAGAATCCCCCTGATGGTTGAACTAGTCATGATGGCTGTCTATTACCTCCAGTATCACAGGCAAGGCCTCCAACGTCAGTATCAGACAGGCACCAGGATTTTTGCTTTCTTGTAGTATTAAGCCACCCGTCTGTTTCTTCATCAAAGGATAAATCATTGTGGTGTTTTCGTTTCCTGCCATCGTATTGTCTTGATGTCAGAAAGGATTATAGCTTTTCAAGCACAGACAACAATGGAGGAAAAACTGTGCTAATTGAGCACTGTGTTTAAAAGTTATAAAAAGGCTAAGACATGAATGAACAAAGGCCAAAAGCAAATTAAGCCAAGGCACTCAATATTTCAACCAACATTTGCAGATGCAGATTCTGACAGAAGTATTACCCTTAATATTAATGCCTTAATTCATAACTGAAAGAAAAGAGGAAATGTTTTGAAAAGAATTCCTTAATCATTTGGATTTTTTATCAGTATTTGCCGAAAATATATAACTGTTTGCACAATAAGAAACCTAGTAGGTCTCAGTGTTAATATAGGGCTAGGACCAGATTTCACTCACAGAAGTAGGGGAACTTCTTGAAATGGAACATTGTGGGGGAGGTGTGAACACCTGAAAGAATCGTAAAGCACAGCAAAGTGTGCTGCTTATATCCCTCTTAAAGCACTCCCTGGATGGTTTACAATTTTAATGGTGCAGGCCTAACATTGCTCCCCAACAAGCTAAATACTCAATTTACTTATCTCAGAAGGATGGAAAGTTAAGCCAACCTCAAGCCAGCTATCTGAGCCTAGGATTGAACTCAGGTCATGAGCAGAGTCTTCACTGCAGTACTGCAGTTTAACCACTGCACCACAACGTTCCTAAATATGGACAGATAAAACTTACAGGAATTCACCTTATCATAGCAAGGCAACTTCACTCTATGCTACACACATTAATTATCAACAATTATCATATAGCAGAGGAACAGCTTCATTTGGTGAGTGTTCCAACACTGGAGACATTCAAGAAAAACTTAGATAATCACCTGGCAGATATGCTTTGATTGTATTCCTACATTGAGCAGGAGGTTGGACTTGATGGCCTTGTTGGCCCCTTCCAACTTCACTTTTCTATGATTTCCAAAAGCTAGCACCAACAATCATCATGAATTTCTCTCTGTAGATTCAAACTAGTTTGGTTGGGTGAGCATTTAGAATATATGTTTCTTGATGTGTACCCCGGTATGACCCAGCCAGTTTCTCATTATTTCTGGTGGCAACTTTCTGTTTGATGTTTAGACAATGTTTTTGTAGGTTAGGGTTCAATCCAGAGTGACACTGAAATACTTTGGGGTAGAGTGATGTCCCGTTATCTTGCCTTCCTGGATAACTTGGAGCTTTCTCTCTGTATTCTCTCTGCTTCTTTAAAAGGAAACTAAATGAAACAAAACAAAAGGAATCACATTCAAGTCTCTCCTCTGTGCTTTGCCTAAGCCACATAACAATCTTGAGAAATGGGAAGCTTCCTTTCTGCTCACCTGCAAAGGGGAAGAGAGACAAAGTTTTCCATTTCTTTTTCATTGTTGCTAATTGACACAGTGCCTCAGTGATACTTTGAAAGGGCTTTTTTTTAAAAAGCCTTTTCAAACTATTGTTGACAGGTTAACAACAATGAGGCATCCACCAGGGGCAAACTGGTTCATGATGGCACATACATCACATGGTCATGGGGGAAAGGAGCAAACCTACCCATCCCCAAACCACAGGACAAATGCCTGTTTGATTGCACCCTAATAGAGGCGAAGATGTATGGCTTCCACTGGGGTGTAAAACATGTGGAACTGGCAAGCTCTGGGGATTTCCTCTGAGATCTTTCAAAATACTACCCATATCACCAATCTGTTTCTTATAAACATATTGAAATTCTTTTTCTTCCCTCTGATTCCCTTCCTTCATCAGCTACTTTCTTTTAGCACTGATAAACACAGCTTAGAGACTAGACACAAAAAGGCCTTATTTCTTAAAAGATTTATTCTGTAGTGAATTGCCCCAAATTGTTGTTCAATTACAGAAGTAGTAAGCAAATATAAGAATACTGTAGTTTCAGAGCCAACATACATTTCACGGTGATCTCCAATTTAAAGCTGTAAGCCATCCAACCATACACAGTGTGAGTCATCAATTTTAAGTGCTGAAAAGGAAAGCAAAGACATCCTTCCAAAATGTATAATTTCATAATCAGACAACTTATGGTAACATACTAGGCCTGAACAGGCTGGGAAAAGGATTTAAATAGGGCCATAATAGTGCAGGTTGGCAAGCTTTATGGAGGGAAAAAAGCCCTTTGAAATCAGGCTAAGCTAGGAACATTGCTTAAAAATAATCCCACAAATGGTATCTCATGCCATTAAGGCTCAGTTGCTATGGTAAACAGAAGCCAGTCAGATCGTACCTGCAAATGTGGAGGTTTTGTGCCAATGTGATGACAGTGGCGATAGGGCAGCGGCAGCAGTACGATGGCAGCAGCAAGGCGGTGGTTGGGAAGTGGCAGCAACTGTGCGGCAGCACAACAGGAGGAGGTAGGCCTCTCACACACACCGGGCACAAACTGAAAACCAAACCGCGAACCGGCTCAGTTTTCCAGTGGGGTCGTGGTGATTCAGGGTTCATGGCTAACCACAAACCATCATTTTCCAGGTTCATCCCCATCTCTAGTCCTGATTATAGAAGAGAACTTCTATAGCAAGAGATGGAAACTACAGACAGGCAGATGACTAAGATAGCTTCTTGTTTCTTGATGTACACATTACACAGTCATACTTTTCCATTGTTCCTACATGTTTGGATAAAGTACATGGACAACTCACACCTAGGTGTAGCCTTAAATTTGCCACACTTTTTTGTCCTGCTCCTTCATATTTCCAGCACGTCAACTCAGGTGTACATTTTGTCTCAAAAACTGTTCTAATGGATGCCAGTAAACCCAACAACCTGGGTTAATGAGTCTTTCCATTGATGTGGAAAGGAAAATTCTCCTCCCACTCAGGCAGTAGTAAACATATGGAAACATGGGACTTACTGAAGTTGTGTATAATGTTCCTTCTGTATAATTAAATGACGCCTCCGTGCACACCTCTTGGATTAGCCAACCAGAGGCCACAGTAGAAAATGCATTACTTAAGAGTCCTGCTTCCTTTACTGATAATATGAACAAGAAATATCCTTCTTTTATTTGTGTCTGGAATGCAGTTTTCCAAGACCATTTCCCTTCTTCTGCAAGATCTTCATTGTACAAGTCTATAACTGCCTGGGCACCTCTCCTTCTCCCTCCCTCCCTCCCTCCCTCCCTCTCTCTCTCTCTCTCTCTCTCTCTCTCTCTCTCTCTCTCTCTCTCTCTCTGTGTGTGTGTGTGTGTGTGTGTGTTCTTCCATTGTATTCCTTCTCTTCTCCAATCTCTTCTCAAACTTGTCAACTTTGTGCTTGCTCCTGCTTTAGAGGGAGCAGATCAGCAAATCAGGAAGCTAGCCTCAGGAACTTCTGTAAATACATTTAGGAGTCTGCCCTTATGTTCCCTGCACCTATTAATTTCTAAGTGAAGCATTTCCTTTTGCCTTAATTACCAGTCTCCAGAAGAATAACTACTTAATAGTCACAAGCTCACCATTACATCATGGTACTCTGCACATATAAATGCCAAAGAATCTTAGCACCTACAGGCAGACTATAGTCCCACCTCCTTTAAATTTGTACATGTAGAGGAATGACTTCAGAACAGACTTTGAGAAACACACATACACACATCTTGTGCCTGGATAAGAAACACGTCTATTAAAGAACTAAGTAGAGTATGACACAATTCTGGTCTAGACCTTTGTGACTTCTCTGAGCACTGTCATTGCCTGTGTTTATCTCAGCATAATACTGACTTTTAAGAACAATATACTGGTTGAATGTATATTCAGTAAACAAGTTTAAAAAAAACAACAACAGATTTACATATCTGTTTTACAAAAGTCATACATTGTATAACCAGGTGCAAAGCACTGCAGCTCAGATCATCACAGCTCTTGATTTGTGAATTATGATCTAGGATACCATCCGATATGTGAAGATTGGGAACATGAAATGACATCTGAATATTTTAACAAAGTCTATCCATTTTGGCTCCAAAAGGCCTCAATCTGAGGGATTAAAATTGACAGTCACTCAGCTACAGCAAACACATTTTATACTATGTGGACATCAGTGTTTTGTGTTTGTATCTCAATCTTGGCTACCATACCCTCTCATTAGAAGAAGCCAAACCATTTCATTTTAGAATGTCTGTTATGTTAGTCACGAAAATGAAAATAGACAGGCAGATAAATACTAGCCTAAAGCTGTATGTCTTACCGTATTACAGTGTTCATCTCTTATTATGTTTGACTAGATAGTTTAAGATGTTGGCCTACCTTACTTGCCTTTCCTGTTTTTATATGTTGAGTTTAGCTTCTAAACAGAAAAGCTTGTATTCCCCACCACCATGGTGAGACACGTGCTCCACTGGTGTATTTGGCTTGTGCATCTCACATTGGGAATACACATAGATTCTTTTCTTCGAGACCCTGTGGAGTTGTGTTCTCCTTGGTTGTAGAATATGCTTGTTTCTTCAAATGCTTCTCTGGTTTCATCACTTTGTACTCCTTCATCACTTGTTTGTCATCACACCCTTTGTCCTGTTGTGACGTGCCCCTCACATATCCCCAGGTTGTTTCACTAGCCTGAGGCCCACAACACGTTCTCTCCTTTACGCTGCCACCAGTTGACCTCTGTCAACACCCTTTAATTAGAAAGATTGAGGTCCAAGCTGAGTATAAAGTTGAACAACACAGGTTTATTGATTACAGTTCACTTAAACAGGTTCTTCACAGACTTTAATCTATTAATTAGGTTAGTAATAACTTGTTTCACTCTTAACTCTCTTAGCTCTCTATAAGTTCCACACTCTTAACTCCTGACTCTGCCACACTCTCTAACTCCCACAGACAAACTCTTACTTCAGACTCTCCTCTCTGACTCTCACTGACTGAACTTCCCAGACTCTGACTCACCCCTCCCTTCTAGTTTCTCTGGCTCCACCTCCCAACAGCTCCCACCTACATGAGCCAGAGCAGGGTGATCGCCACACCTGTGCTCTTAAATATTCATTGTTCCACAGGTATGGAAGCAAGATCAGATGGCCTAAAGCCACCTCTCTGACTGCATGAGCTCTGATATCCTATTGCAGCTTACATATGTATAGCCAATAGAGATGGACACAAGCTGGAAAACAAGCTGGTTTGTGATGGCTTGTGGTTCGTGGCTACCCACAAACTATCACGATCCCCCCCCCCAATGAATTGGTTCACAATTTGTTTGTTTTTGCATTCATGCTGAGAGGGAGAGACGCAGGCACCCACCTGTCAGCTGAATGACCAGTGCACATGCACAGACAGCAGGCTCAGTTCCTTGTATAGAAGTCAGGCCTGTTGCCTGTGTGCATATGTCTGCCACTCAGCTGACAGGTGGGAGCAAGTGCACAGGTAGCAGGTCCAGCTTCCATGCAAGGAGCCGGGCCTGCTGCCTCTCAGGATGGCAGCATCAGTGGTGGAGGCAGTGGCAGCAGCTTCAAGAAAAGTTAGGGAACCAACAGGGGCAAGGGGAGGGGTGGGCATCCCATTTTGCCAAAGCAAAATGAAGCACCAAGGGGGAAATGGTTCAATGCTTCATTTTGCTTTGGCCAAACAGGATCCCTGAACCAAACCATGAACCAAACCACAAATCAGACCAGTTAGTGTTTTTTTCTGGTACGTGGTTTGGTTCATACCCAACTCTAATGCCCACAATGTACCATGTGAAGACCTGTTTATTTAGTTCTTAGTGCATTTCTTGGAAAACCACCAGCATTCTCATTCTAACTACATTCCGTATCAGGTTGCAAGACTCTTTTTTCCTTGTAAGATTGCTCCATTTTGCTTTCGTTCCAGTGTGTGTGATCACTGGTGTTGAACCAAGGTAGCTGACTGGCTGTCTCTTTGCTGAAACCGCTTAAAGATGGCAAGGAAGAAGATTTTAACACCCTTTTCATCATGGGCTTTCAGTCGGGTTGTCATAAACTTCTTAAAAGTTATTCATAAATATCAGTCAGGGAATAGTAATGAAAATACAATAGAAGATCCTCAGAGACAGTATACCTTTTCCCCATTTAGAAATTGAGTACCATTGATTATACATTGCCATTTCAGTCTGCAGCGACTTATGTTTCTTATTTTTGTGGCTTATATTCATATTCCATAAATGATTTCCAGCCTCTGATAACAGGCATTTACAGCCCCACTCATACACATTTGTTGGATAAAGCCTGCAATTCTAGATTTATTCATAGTGGAGTTCCTAGATTGAAATGGGTTTAAAATCAACAAGTCAGGTTAGAAGATACTGTTGCTCATGGTATCCTTCTGGACTGGCTCTGTAAGGAGTGGTGCTGCTGCTGGTGGTGGTGATATTGATATTCTAGTGGTTCTGCTCCTACTTAGAGGACTGTTTCTAGATAATGACTTTGTGTTTTTTTCCTTGGCAATTATTCTGTGGAGTGTTGCCAGACACAACCTTGTCCCTAATGCTTTGTAGTACCTGTTATCATTATGTGCCATCAAGTTGCTTCTGATTTATGGCAGTCCTATGAATTAGTGACTTCCAAATGTCTATCATCAATAAACTTGTTCATATCTTGCAAACTAAAAGCCATGGCTTCCTTTTGTTGAGTCACCTTTTCTTATCACCTTCAACTCTTCCCACTATCTATGTATTTTCTAATGAGTCATGTCTTTTCATTATATTCCCAATGTACAATAGCCCCAGCTTAATCATGTTTGTTTCTAGGGAGAGCTTGATTTGATCTAGCACCCACTTACTGTTTTTCTGGCTGTCCGTATTAACTGCCAAAGTTCTCCTTCCACACCAATTTTCAAATAAATTTATTTTCGTGAGCTTTTTTCATTGTTCAACTTCTACATCCATAGATACTAATCTGGAATGCCATAGTACCTACGTGAAGCCATTGAATGCAGTCCTGAGAGGCTTGGAGGGGCAGTGTCATCGGTATGCAAATGACACCCAACTTTATTTCTCTGTTACATCTGAGCCAAGCGTGCTCTTAGGATCCTCTGGATCATCATAAATGCAAAAGGAGGAGGAGGCAAGAAACTGAAAGTAGAGAAAACTCCAGACTGTGGTTTTTCTCCTTCAGGCTGGCCCTGCAATGTATTTGAAAAAGAGCTGCTACTTTTCTAGAACAGACTTCTAGATTTCTAGGAGTGATGATTCACTTTCCCTGCAGAAACTCTTTTTTTGTGGGGGGAGCCAAAGAAACCAGGGGTCACATAAACAGCCTCAGGGTCCACATGGAGACCTAATACTATCATTTGCCCACCTCTGCATGAAGGGCATTTGTGTGGGTGCACTCATGGATTCATTCATAGATGTCACTCACAAGGCATCTTTTTTTTTAGAATGACAATCTAACTGTTCTCAGAGTTGCCCTCAGAAAAACAACATTTACTAGAAGGCACTGCTGCCTTATTCCCTCTATTACCCTATGCAAGAGGTGGAGAACCTTTGGCACTCCAGATGTTTTGGACTTCAGCTCCCAGAATCCTGAGCCTATACTGCCAAAGGACTGTGGGAATTGTAGCCCAAAACATCTGCCCCAAGTGATGAATCAGTGAACAGAGGAAAATAAAGATAAAATATCTGTGCTTCTTTTTTCTGTGGGTCCAGTACTACCTCTGTGGTCATGGCTGGGCAAGGGAGGAGGCAGTGGTGAGGTTTGAGTCCTCCAGGAATGTTCCTTTCTTCTTTGCAGAGATCATTATAAGCCCCTGAAATCTGTATCTGGACTTCAGTATCTGTCATTTTTAGTTCCAATTATTTTTATCACACAGCTTTCAAAGGGACACTAAGCCCAGTTCTGTACATACGGGTCATAAAGAGTATTGATTTTGTTCTCAGCTGAAGTGTAAACATCTACTTTATATCTGGAGCTTATGAAAAGAGTTGTGCAGTAACTTTACGAACAAAGAGCAGCCCAACCATGCTGTCTTCTGCTTTGATCATTTTTAATCATTACTACACAGAGCCACCTCACACAGAAATCTTCAGACTGACAACATTTACTGTTTCACAGTAATAGAACCATGTAAACTGGCAGGGAAATACAATACACAATTTGTACCAAAGTAACATTTAAGAAGTTTCCACAGGACTCCAGGGCAATGACAATTCACAAATATCATGCTACTCTGAACTTTGGACAAGATGTCTGCAAAGCAATGTGTTCAAGATGTACTCATTTCCTGCCTGCAAGGAGCTATAAACCTTTTCTTACAGTTGTAACAAGCTGTTTGGTGGTGGTGGTGGTTTTGGCTTCTGCCAAAACCTGAGGCTCATGCCTTTTCACAATCCTGTCCTCCCTTGTCACACTAAATGTGTCCTTGGATCAAAGTGTGCTGCCAGCCTCATGCTGTTCATGCTACACAGAATGAGGTAGGAGAAATGACTGAAAACATTTTTTAAAAGCCATTCTCTTTAAATATAGCTGAGCCCACATTAAAGTACGTCATTCCCTTCCTTTACTGTCACTGCCATTACAAGGCAATTTCCACACCAGAAAAGTTGTGCAACAGTTCAAGATTGAAACTTCATGTGTGTGGTAGCTGTCCTCTGGATTTACCACAGAATGCGGAGAATTTCTTGGATGAACAGTGAAGAAGTACTAAGATGAAGAAAGAAAGATGAAGAAATCATAAAACACAGAAAATGTAGAAAAGTACAATATTTTGGTTATGGTTTTCAACAATGATCTCAGAGTGCAGACAGGGTGGTACCAATGAAGGTAGTCTTTAAACTAATCTGAAACCCAATTTAAAATGAGGGCTTCAGAGGACAGTGCCAGCCATTCAGACTGGGGCTAGTAAACATATCATTGAACTCTCTACCAACCACCCGGACACACATGGCATCATTTTTACCAGTTGCATTTTCTGGACTGTCTTCAAAGATAGTCCCACAAAGAGGACATTACAGAAAACTAGACTAGCAAACCCATTCATTTGTAACTGGCCATTTATTATTCAAATGTCACAGACGTTTACCAGATGCAAAATGTAACACAGTGATGCAGACAAAAGCTCCTGTAGTATAAAATGAGATGGGTGGTATGATGGACAGACAAGCCACATCAATTAAGCACTAAGCAATAATAATTTTTAAAGTGAACTGTTTGCAAGCTGAGGCAACATTGTCCTGCTAATGCACCTCGTTGTGGCTGTTAAGCAATCTAGCCTTGTGGCAAACCGAACAACAATTTTGATAGGTGCCTGTTGCAATGTATATTGGTCACACACGATTAGCATCTCAATACATATATAATGGATCACATTATTATCCTTTATGATAACAGATTTGCACAGAATTAAAGCAATGCCCCACAGGCAATACTCCTGGCTGGACATTCATATTCGCATGTTCTTCTTATGCAGCAAGCTGTGCTTGTCGGCATCACCTGTCCATAGGATCCAAAGTTATATGGAGGAGCTACAAGTATAGAATATACTCCTGGTTTCAGGACTTCCTTGTCCAAATTGTAGAAGAAGGCAGGGAAGAAGACAGAGGAGTCAGAGCCTGTGAGGGAAGCCCTGTCATGCCTCCCCTTGTGATGGAGAATGCACCTGTAGCTGCATTCTCCATGGTAGCAGGGCAAGCATGGCATCAGGATTTAGAGTACGTAATCCCAGTATATCTTCCTACTTTTTCAGTGTTATTAGCCCAACCAGACTATGCAGTGGATCTATTTGCATATATGGTTCCTCATCCAGTTCCGGTCCGTTTTGTTGTAAACAGCTTGCAACCTGGATGGGGAATGTGCTCATATACATATTCATTTATATTTCAACAATTAAATTAAATAATGTATTTATTTCCATCAGAAGCTCAATGAAGACACAGTCAGTGGAACCAGAATCTAGATGTACAGGCAGAACATCAAAGTATGCACATGACTGAATTGGGGAGGCTACCTTTTGAAAGAAGGCATTACACAGCAATATAGTATCCTGAAAGTTCCCAGATGAAAGCACTCTTTTATAGTAATCTATACTTCTTCGGCAAGATAAACAACTAATTGTATATATTTGTCCTCATCCTGCCTCTTTCTCATTTGTGTTCCTCAGTTCCCATCAAAGAATTTTGGAAACAATTCCTCCGCTGCTACTAAGTGAGAATATATATCCTTCCAAATCCACAAGAAGGTAAAAATACTTCCTTTGAAAACCAGAGGAAGATAAATAAATGCTCGTCCTTAAATTAAAGGTACTAATAAATTATCTGTTTTAAAGAACTGTGACATGCAACAGAGATAATGCTTAAAACAAACTCATTTCAAGCTTGGATGTAGTCACAATGGTATAGCTTATTTGGGGTTATGCCCATTCACAATTGTTGTCATAGCATCAGTGTTCCTGGTGTTATTTTCCACAGAAGTCATCCGAATGGCTGAGGTGCTGTTCAGGTAACTGGCAGATCTCTGTCGATGAGGCATTATGCGACAGCAAAGCTGGGCATTGAAGTGCCGCCTAAAACTCTCACTCAGAAAATAGAGTGCAAAGGGGTTGACGCAAGAATTGCAGAAGCTGAGCACTCGGGCTACCAAAGTAATGATCATATGGCCAAGTGATGGGTCGATTTTATGGTAATTAAAGGACCGGTACATGTACAGCACATGGGTAGGTAACCAGCAGACAGCAAAAAGCCCAACAAAGACTAGTACGATTTTAGCCAGGCGCTTTCGAGTTTCCATCTAGAACAATAAAATGAATAAAGGTCATCAATCACAGCAAACAAAGTTGTTCCATAGTTCTTGGTCATATATGAATCGTATTTGGTGGTGATAAAAATGTGTTGAATATGCACACAAGAAGAGGTATGTGCTAGGCATGACCCCCTCCATCCCAGTTCTGTTGCCCTCTTGGTGTACAGGTGACAATCTTGAGTGGAGAGCCTCCACTATCCATGGAAGCTCTCGATGTGGGATGGAACCCTGATTTCCCCCCCCCCCCCAGGCTTTCCTCAGAGGGAGAC
Organism: Intellagama lesueurii; assembly: GCA_037013535.1. NCBI lineage: Eukaryota > Metazoa > Chordata > Lepidosauria > Squamata > Agamidae > Intellagama > Intellagama lesueurii. The sequence goes on from JBAJHW010000001.1 coordinate 275,394,755, forward strand.
ATCCCCCAAGGATATCAGACGTCCTCAGCAACAGATCCATAATCACCCTCCATGTGTAAAAGGGCACCAGAAGTGACAACAGTGGCAAAGGACTAGCTTTTCCTTCCTTCTCATGTCTTTATCCAGCATTCTTTCATTCTCAAATTAGGGCTCAGATTTTTAAAGAAACGAATATTCCCTACAGTTAGCCTGCTTTCCCTCCCACAGCAGGACTATCTCAAAGACATGTGGCTCAGCAATCAGACTTTCAAATTAAGCCTATGTTGATCTTCAAAGGACCAATTACAAAGGAAAACATGCTAAATGCAATATATGTGTACATTGATGAGAAAATTGCCTATTATGACAAACATAAGTCTTTCAATGCTTTGGGGGAGGGCACCTCTGCAAAACAGGCAAACAAATAAACAATTGCTGTCGTCCAGTTTGCCTTTCAGATATCATTAAAACAAGCCATTTATGTATATTTTAGGGAGTTCTGGGCTTTTTTTTAGGATCGAAAAAACTCCTTCCTTCCTTTTTTTTTCTTCCTTTTTTAAGAATGTGAAAGTAACTTCTTGGTAACTTCCTATTTCTGAAAAAAAAGAGTGCTTTCTGGCTTAACCCTGGCTAGGGATGGTGGAGGAGAAGGAGAAATTACATATAAATGGCAACTCACCCCCCAATAAAAGGCTTCTGTGGAAATGATTTGCTATTTGGGAGGCATTTGGGGAGGGGCTGAAAGTGGACATAGTCTGTCAAGGTCTAGGAGAAAGCAAAAATTACTCTCAGTTATTTTCTGTCCCAGGTTACAAGAACACACAGCGGAACAAAATTCAAGAAGAATACCAAGATGTGCAGGACCAGACCTCCCACTAATTAATCATAGCCTGATGAAAATTCAGACAGGCTGCATGTGAAGGAATACACTTTCTCTGCTGCTTTCTTACCCATGACAGGGTAATTTTCTATTGGTCCAATGGGCTTCTACCCAAACAATGCATCCTACATTGAAAGGATATACTGTAATTTTTACACAGCAGATGCTTATTTATTTATTTATTTATTTATTTATTTATTTATTTATTTATTTATTTATTCCCTGCCTTTCTCCTTGAAAAGGACCCAAGGCGGCTTACAACAATGAAAGACAATATTTAAAGTTGAAAGCAATGAGTGTATAACGGTGGTTAACATCATTAAAAGACAATATTTAAAACTACAGAAAATGAATAAGGAGCCTTCTTACAACATTAACAGGCAATATTAAGGCAAAAATCAATAAGTATACCAAAAAAAATATGTCACTCTGAGAAATGGAGAACACAAAAATGGAAAACACAAGTAGTACTAAAAATCCAGTCAAAGCAGTAATGCATAACAATCTATCTAAAATCACACACAGGTAGCTGGTTTACCAAGGGAAGGCTTGCCTGAAGAGAAAGGTCTTTGCCTGCTTGCAGAAGGATAGCAAAGATGGGGCCAATCTGGCCTCCTGTGGGAGGGAGTTCCAAAGTCTCGGTGCAGCAACAGAGAAGGCTCTCTCCTGTGTCCCCATCAGACTTACCTTTTAATGTTGCAGGACCAAGAGAAAAGCCTCTCCTGATGATCTTAACACCCGAGCCGGCTCATAATGGGAGATATAATCTTTGAGATAGCTTGGATGCAGGCTGTTTAGGGCTTTATAGGTAAAACCAGCACTTTAAATTGTGCCTAGTAACTGATCAGCAGCCACTATAAGTATAGTCTGGTACTTATTGTGTTCATGAACATGTTATACAAACATCACACTAATTGCAATTATTCATAAAGATTAGTGCAAAGCAATTTCTCCTGAAAGGAATTTTGGTGGACTTGACTTCCAAGCAATAGTGCTCAAGACTGCAACTTATTAAAGCTCCGGGTAAATTGCCTGAGATCCACCAGTTCAAGCTCTACAGTTATCCCTTGAATTGCACAGGTCTGAGCAGCACAGTTTTAGTTATAAGTGGATTTTTAAAAAATAAATAAATAAATGTTCAATAAATAAATGTTCAATAAATGCCGTGCTGCTATTTTGCTCCAGGAGAAGAATAGCTTGAGAAAGGTGGGTCTCTGACATACCAAGGCCCCTCATGTTAGTGGTATAGCAGCACCTGGTCCAATGGAAGTAGCCCGGCTAGTTATATTTGGGGGGGGGGCATGAGAGTTATACATGGATTTTGAACTACACGGGGGTCCTGCACCTCTAGCCCCAACATTGTTAAAGGGAGAAGTATATTTCTAAAGATGGCCTTAATGTTGTTTAATCTCCTTACTGTTTTTCCACCAAATGCTATATTTTTGTGACATAGCAAACAATTCTTAAACCAATAACCATGTTTGTATGACTCATATCATACAGTTAATATAATTTAGCAAAAAGCAACAAGTAATGCGCCTGTTATTACTATCTAGAGATAGGGAAGATAAAGGATCAAATGCCTAAAATTTAATCTGGAACCCAAGCAGTGTTTGGCTCCAATCCAAGGTCTTCCTGGAATCCAGATATTTGAAGGACTTAAGCCTTTGCAGAGTCTGGTGAAGTTTGCATACAGCACTGACATTATTGATGTCTGTTTTTAGGTCTCTACAAGAACCAAATGAAACTGTTCTAAGAGCCATATAAACAGACAGAATTTGCAGTGTATTCTGGGAAGCCGTACAAAAATATCTGTGGGTCAGGTGAATTTGCTCAGCTGTACTTGTCTTAGTTTCCTTGACACAGACAAAACATTCAATATGATGAAAAGTGCTTCTCAAACCATCTTGATGGAGAAAGCCTATTTTTCAACTTATGTTGCATGTTAAACTGAAGGGTGGGTCACAAAATTTTCTGGTAACACACAAAGAAAGATGGCAGAAGGGATAATGTTATAGCAATAACATGCTTGTGTTTGAAACCACAACTGACTTTGGCTACTGATCTGTTAGATGCTACAAATGAGGTAAATGCTATTTTAGGCTGCATTAACAGAAGTATATAGTCTTTGCAATACTAGTTACCCTGTATTTGACACTGGTTAAGCCTCATCTTGTGTACTGTGTCCAGTTCTGGACACCACACTTCAAGAAGGCTGCTGACAAATTGGAACAAGTTCAGAGGAGGGCAACAAGGATGATCAGTGGGCTGGAAACCAAGCCCTGTGAGGAAAGACTGAAAGAACTGGGCATGTTTAGCCTTGAGAAAAGAATACTGAGGAGATATATGATAGCACTTTTCAAATACGTGAAAGGCTCTCATAGAGAGGAGGGGCAGGATTTATTCTTGATCATCCCAAAGTACAGGACATGCAACAATGGGTTCAAGTTACAGGAAGCCAGATTTTGGTTGAATATCAGGAAAAACTTCCTAACTGTTAGAGCAGTACGACAGTGGAACCAGTTATTTCAAGAGGTGGTGAGTGCTCCAACACTGGAGGCATTCAAGAGAAATTTAGACAACTATCTGGCAGATATCCTTTGATTTGCATTCCTGTATTGAGCAGGGTGTTGGACTCCATGACCTTACAGGCCCCCTTCCAACTTCATTATTCTATGATTCTATGAAATTAATATTTTAAAGTACATCTAAGATTCATGTGAAGTTAGCTTACCTGTCTTTTAGATTGTTCACTGTATTCTCCGGGGAGATTATGTGCACTTTTAATTAAAGTCCTGGCAATATGGTAATAGTAGATACTAATGACAGTGAGTGGAATAAGGAGATATACCAGAAGTATCATCACTGAATGGATTTTTGGGTGCAAATCGTCCTTCAAGGGATACCGTATGCATTGTGTGAAACTGACATTGTCTGCATCATTGATGTGTGCCACTTCAGAGAATACTGCTTCAGGAACTGATAGCAAGATGGAAATTACCCAGATGGCAACAGCTTTAATACAGGTCCATAAGACTGCACTGGATGCTTGAATGTCCATCGGATTTACAATTGCCTTGTATCTGAAAGAGGATAAGAGGGAAAGGGTGTTATTATTTAAAGAACACCAGCTTTTATTGAAAGCAGATAACATCTTACAATACTTTAGGAGGAGTGGAGACAGAAAATATAGCAGTAAACAGATAGTTCCCATACTGCTCTTCAAAAGACCTATTGAATGAGGGCCCATTTATGTCTCCATATCTGTATGTGTTACTGCAAGGACAGAATAGACACAGAAAAAAACAGGGAGGGCAGAAGCAAGCAAGTAACTGGTTCTGAAATACATATAAATGGGCTAATTTAGAAAAGTGTTGAAGAGGGGTGGGTGATGATAGCCCTCCAGATACTTCTAGATTGTAATTCCCAGCTACCTTTTTTCCCTGCAGCTATTTTACACGCAGCTATAGGCTTGCATAAGTAGACTGTGGACTGAACGAGGGAGAGCACCACATCACTCTGAACACAGCCCCCTCTGCTTGTACCATGGGCAACCACTAAAGACTTGTTTTGCCCTTGCACACATTTTCATCCTGGTGAACAGCTGGCTGTTCAAAGCACCATGACATCACATCACCCTGGACAACTAGCAGGGATTCTTTTCATAGTTATAATATCTGTTGGCTGGTACAAGATCTTATTTTACATTTTTTTAAAAAATATTTGTATGGGCTATGTTTCAGGATGTTTCATTTATTCTGCCTGCTCACTGCTACTATTATTCCTGAATATGTTGACAAGTTATAACCTACCCTAGTTGGAGTAACAATTGAAATTAACTTCTGACCGTTGTCCTGTATTTGGGATTGGGAGCTGGGTGAAAAGGACTTTTGCATCACAGAATATAGCTTGCAACTCTGTTTTACTGACTGTGGTTTTCTTTTTTAAAATTAAGTCTATAACCCTCATACCCTCTTCCTTAGAAATAAGCCCTGTTGTATTTAGTGGGACTTATTATGGAGCAGGTGGGACATGGTGGTGCTGCGGGTTAAACCGCAGAAGCCTCTGTGCTGCAAGGTCGGAAGACCAGCAGTTGTAAGATTGAATCCACGCGACGGAGTGAGCTCCCGTCACTTGTCCCAGCTCCTGCCAACCTAGCAGTTCAAAAGCATGTAAAAATGCAAGTAGATAAATAGGTACCACCATGGTGGGAAGGTAACAGCGTTCCATATCTAGTTGCGCTGGCCACGTGACCACGGAAACTGTCTACGGACAACCACTGGCTCTATGGCTTGGAAACGGGGATGAGCACTGCCCCCTAGAGTCAGACACAACTGGACTAAATGTCAAGGGGAACCTTTACCTTATTATGGAGCAGGTATGTATAGGCTGAACTGTAAAACTTTTAAAATTCAGTGCAGTTATTAGAGCTATGTTTCTGCTGAGCACAGCTGATGGCAGTAGCATTTTGCCATTTGACATATATTGGGATCTTAAAAGGATGACATCAACAACTAACCCTACAAGATAATTTATTGTAGAAGACTAACCTGATCCCTGAATTGATCTGCAAGGAATGTGTATTTTGGCTTCACATTACACAGATGTGCCACCCTCCACAAATCCTTCCAGCTCCATCCTTGCAAGTATAATGAAAACTGTTTGTCTTTATCCTTCAAACATCAAGCACCTTCCAGCTTTCTTCAAACAACCATGATAAATGGGACCCAGGAATTTGAAGCTGGAGATTTGTTCCTTTTATTAACTGCTGTGTTAACCAATAAGTATGTTGATTAGATTAGGAAATCCCCTTAGTAAATCTAAATCCCTAGCAAATCCAGACAGCCCTTTGCAGAGCACTGTGGAGCAGAGAAAAACAGTCTCCAATATCTCATGTGTTCCCAGGAGAAATGCTCAGCTGCCATAAATCCAGGACTGTTGACATTTGTGCAGCTGTATCAGGAATGGATGCAGCTGCTGGGATAAGTGTTAGAGTACTCGATTTTAAAAAACTGATTTCATTTTAATGAGCAGGAGAGCCTTGACCAAATTGCTTGTTGCTGAAATCCTCACTGAAACGCATTGTGATTTGGAGAACAGAGGGAGGCATCTGATTTGGGTGCAGCTCAACATCTGAGCTGAACTGGGGCACTTTGGACCAGGTGTGAGGCTTCTGGAAAATGGGCTTTCCTACAAATATAACAGAATCCTAGTCAAGGTTTTCAGTAGGATTCAGAAAGATGGAGGACAGCAAATGAACCACATATTTTAGATTTTGTTTATGTGAAATGAAGTTGAATGAATGACAGGTCCACTTTCTAATACTCAAACACATTTTGTCAAGATTACAACAAGCCAGAGAAGCCCACACTGACCACTCAGCCACACTACCCTGGCTTCCCTGGTATGGGTAAAATCCAGGAGGGCCAATGGGTGGAGAAAATCTTCCTGTCTGGTACCTCCAAGCCCTTTGGTTCACTCTGACTTAATTCACAAGGTTAAGAGCTTTGACTCTTACACCAACCCGGCAAGGTAGGAATACCAAAAATACCCCCCCCCCAAAAAAAAAAAAAAAAACACAGGCAAGCCTGGTTTTAGTGCCACTAACTTTCTTAGTCCAAAATAACCAATACAGTAGTTGTAAAATTTTATATTTTATTAAAGGTAGTGAAAATGTCAAAGGAATAAAACTTCAAAAGCAGTTTTAAAAGTTACAGAACAATCAAAGAACTGAGAAGCAAGATTAAGCAGTCAAAAGATTTGAGACCAGAATTACAAGAGAATCCCACAAGAAAATTAAAAGCTAGCTAATACCTATATCATTGCATAGCTTCAGCATTTGTGGAGTATAAATTGGGCAGTAGATGAGCATAGTGTTTTCATGAGAGATAACTAGGTTAAACTAAGTAATTTCTGTTCCCATTTTATACCCAAAAGTCCAATTTCCAAACTCTTCCAGAAAATCCACCAATCAAATGTTTTCACCGGACTTTCACAAAGAAGAGAGCAACTTTCACAGATATAAAGATCAATTAGTTACTCTCTTCCAATTAACAGTAGGCACGTTCTCATCGTTTTCCTGGCCAGCTCATCCTAGGCAAGGCCTGATTTTGTAGAACAGCAACAGAAACCATGAGCCCTTGTTTCCCAATCTCTTGACACATTTTATGAGGACCTCCCAAACTGCTGTGCTGTGGGGAGGGAGAAAGATGGCACCAGCGGGTAACCAATCTCCCAATACCCATGCTTCACTTTACAGAAATGTTTTTCAAACATAGTATCCCTCCAGCCTCTACGTCAACCCTTCCATAATTTTTCACCTTTCTCTCCTACAGACACCTCTAGGATGCATGCCATTTATGTATAAATTCAGCCTCCACAAAACATGGAATTTAATATGTCTACAAATATCATTCATTTATGATAAAAAGGGGGAAATATAGTTCTTTTGGGATTTCCATTGATGATCAAAGGAAGAGACTAGCCTTCTTATTTCCAAACTTTGACTCAGCTTCAGGACTTCAGCCAAAGTAGACTGGCTCTGAATTGATCTTCGCTCAAAGAAGCTACTATCTAAAATGTCAGATCAGGTCCAAATTGTACCATGTGGTGAGCACATAGCCATAAGCAACCGGATTTCAGCCACTGAATAAGTGGGAAGTTGGTAAGTCAGCAGTTATGTGAGTTTCATTAATTCAGTGGGTCTGCTCTAGTTGGGACTAACAGTTTGGTTTAAGCCTTTGAATTCCCATTTGTCCTTTTCATCTTGAGTTGTGACTATCCTATAAACCATCCTGGGAATTCTACTGAATCTTGACCCCTCCCTAATGATGTGCAGTAAGCTTTTGTTGTAAGCCGCCCAGAGACCTTTGGGTAGCATGGGTGGCATATAAGTTAAATAAATAAATAAATAAATAAATAACAGAATATAAATATGCAAACACAAATAGTGGCATGTATCACTTTCAACAGGAATCATTTCAAATAGGGCTCTTGGTTGGCCATAGACATAGCATGCAACTGAGCAGAATTAGTATCTCCAGGGGCACACTAGCTGAAATTTTGTTTAGCAGTTCTGCCTGCACAATGAGATGGATGCCATCAGCAGTGGCAGATCACCACTGATTAAAGGCTTCATTTTGTTATTTCAGGGTGTGCACCTTTTGCACACAAAAAAGTAACATGCATCCCAAATTCACAAAAGGAAGCCTTTAATCAGCTGCAATTTGCCTCTGCCAATGACATCATTCCTATTGTACCAGCAGAACTAACCTAACAGGATTACAGGCATTAACTAGAATTACTGTCCAAGAGCTTTTTAAGAATGATGGAGGAGGTGATGTACTTGCACTTGTGTGTCCACAGCTATATTTCAGAATCATAAACATTTTTTCTTCTGGAATAAGCTGACACCAATTCTCTAGTTCCAACACCAAGTAGCTATTGTTCTGGTTGCTCTGTGCTATCAAATAATTTCTGACCTGTGGTGACATGAATTAATGACTTTGAAAACGTTCTGTCATAAACTGACTCAGGTCTTGCAAACTTCAAAAAAAAAAAGTAGTTTCCTTTGTTGAGACAATATATATCACATTCAGTCTTCCTCTTTTCCTGTTGCCTTCAACTTTTCCAGGCATTATAGTCTTTCGTTATTGTTAGTTATTGCTGTTGTTACTGGGCTTATTTCTTTGTTATTATTCAGACTGTTTCTTAAGTAAGCTTGCCAGAGCCACAAATCCCTTTAGTTTGTTTGTTTTTGGACTGTATTTGAACATTGCTGATTCTATATTATGTTTACATACTTAAAATGTTCACATGAGACCCAATAACAAAAAGTTGTCTAAGTAAATTAAGGAAAAATTAAAGCCATAGAGTATACACATAAAACAATCACAGAGTTGTAAAGAAATAAAATAAAGGAAGCACTGACTTTAAAAAAAACCACACACATCTTCATATGAAAAAGCCCATACTGTGGGCTGTTTAACATACCTTGAGGCCGGACATGCATGCTTTTTTCATAATTATTGGTTGGTTGGTTGGTTGGTTGGTTGGTTTCGTTCGTTCGTTCGTTCGTTCGTTCGTTCATTCATTCATTCACTACATTTATACCCAACCCATCTAGTACCAAAGCAGACAGGATTATTGGCAGGTACTTATCTGGACTGGAAGCATGGTGTAGATGAGAGGGTTTAACACTTTGTGTTCTCCATGCTTCTGATCTGAACACACACACACACACACTCACACTGTTTGCTAGGCTAGGGAAGTGTCTAGGGAAAGAAATAGCCATATATGTCTGCCTGTACCTTCACAGTATAACTAATAGCTTGCTTGCATGCAAGACTGTTTGTTCAATGTGGACCAATGCTAATCCCAAAACTGTAACTGGCATCATGCAAACTTATGTCCAAGTTGACGATATGTTGCATATGACAGCTACCATGCTCAAATGTAAAGAAACAATGCTTTAAATCACTCATCTGGTTGTTCTCACAATGATTGGCTGCTTCTGGTGGTCCACTATACAGAACAGGCATTTTTCTTTGCAGCACTGCAAAAGCCCAAAGCAAGTGCCAATATGTGAACAGCTCATCTCACAGCCATTTGCTCTGAAGTGCCCTGTTTTGCAACCACAAGGTGTTCTGGCCCTTCAGATGCCTAGAATTGCTACTTTGAAAGTCAGAAAGCAAATGGGTTTTCCAGCTGAAGCAGATATCTTCCGGACCAGAAAATGATAACATTTTAGTGTATCAAAGTTCCACCATGTTGTGGCACTTCTAACATAATTAAAAACATCTCAATTTGATATAGTTTGCCATGTTCACAGGCATTTCCAGCTGCAGGGAACTGAATCAAGAAGCTGCCTCTTGAGGCAGACATGCTCAGATAAGCAAGATCAATATCTATCTCTTAGACACAATTACTAAGGAAAAAAAGGTCAAATTCACATATTGGTTTCTTGGAAAGCAGAAATGACTGGCAGGAGAGACCAGTGGTGCTCGAAAAAATGGCTTCCTAACCGTTTATCCTCATAATACCTTGCCTTTCATGGAATCATGCTCCCTATTTCCTCTGTAAACTTCAAAATCATTGATGGCAGATGCAAGGATTAGAGAAAAGCTGCAAGTGAAAGTCTCCGTGTGATATTGCAAAATGCTGCTAACTCGGGCAAAGATTGTAAACAGGCTTCTTGGCAAGCAAATGTTGTTTCTAGGATTAATAGACTGGATCTGTTGCTGCCATAAAGTGCAAAAGAAGCAAAAACTCCTTACCATTTCACTTTTTCAGAAGAGAAAAGCTACTGTCTACAATATGTTTTTTTCTGCCATTCTTTCTCTTTTTTTACACTTTCAGCTGGTATATCTCTCCTGAAGCACCACATATTAATACATACAGAGAAAGAAAGGTCTGTCACGCTTAAAAGGGAGGTGGACACTTCAATTAGAAATGTAGTACATTAGAAATTCATTCTCTAAATGAGGGTGATTTCAGATGAGGCTTTCATCATGCCATCATCCTGCCTCATCCAGTGAACTTCATGGGATCTTCAGAACATGTTCTCCTCTTTTTTAGGAGAAAAAGTCCATTAAAGAGAAAAAGACAAAATAACAACATAGCATTTTATTGCTAGCATAAGAAATCCTCAGAAAATGCCTTGAACATCTGGACTCCTTAGTAATCAAAGTGGTACCATCAGTGTACAAAAGGGAGGTATTGGCATATTAAGAGAAACTCAAAGATATGCAGAAAGGATGTGGTTTTTTTAACCCTTTAGAAAATAATTAAGAAGTGGGAGTAGATCACCCTAAAATAGTACGTATATGGAAGACTCTGCATTCCAGTGGGCATGGGATTCTGATTGATCATTGCAAGAAAGGGATAGAAAGCCTGGAACAGAATATCCTGGCAGAGGACTTGCCCATATGGCCAGAAACCTAAACAATAGCATGCTGCATAACAATATCATTTTGCAGGTCTCACATGTTAACATATAGATCTTGATGTATAAAGGAGTCCTTTCATTCAATAAATTCTATATCAACAGTTTTGGGACCATGGGAACCTACCAACCAACCAACCTACCTACCTACCTACTTACCTACCTGACTCCCTCCCTCCCTTCCTTCCTTCATTCTTTCGTTCTTTCTTTCTTTCTTTTTTTCTTTCTTTCTTTCCTTATTTACCATTTTGAACTGATGGTTACTAGAATACCGAGTGGTGGATAGTGTGACAGGCTAGGACTCAGGAGACTCAGTTCGAATTTCTGCTCAACCATGGAAACTCACTGGGGAGTAACTGTTAAAACCTCTCCTTAAATATCTCACTTACCTTATCAGGATCACTATAAATCGGTTTTGACTTGATGACACATAACAAAAAAATTATGGTTTCTAGAATTTCAGCTTTTAGGCCACATATCTGGAGTAATCTTTTCAAAGCTGAGGATTACTTTCTAAATGTACTGATTTTTTTTCCTGACATTTTTGATTTAGAATTTTGCAAAACCTGATACTAAGAAAAATGAAGATATAGCCATATCTAATTTCTATATTGCTTACAGTATAACTAGAAAAATATTTGGATTCAATAGGCATTATATTTGTATTTGGAACTATGTGTGTATAACAATTGACTTTCCTATGACACTTTAAAAAGAATGAAGCCCAAACAACTTTTTAATTAGTTTTGTCAACTTTGATTTCAAATACATACCTAATTATGGCCTATGTGGCCCTTTCCCTTGTTCAGTAGTTTTTTCCCTTCCTTATTAATTCATCCTCTTTTTCTTCTGTAGTATTTATAAATCACATATAGGCACCACTAACAAGATTCAGCTTGCATGCTGGTTAGGCATTTTGTGAAATAGCTGACTTCTGTTCATATCAATTTACAAGACTATATTGACTCAAATTATAAACTCAAGTGCAGATTTGGCAATCTTACGTTGCTGCTTCCCATTCACTATTTCTGGAAATCCAGAAATACATATCATTTTTTTGTTCTCTTTATCATAACTGGATAAAATTTGCAGCCAAATAGTCCCTTAGCAGGGCACTTATTTGGCTGAATTGCAGACATGCAGGTAGAAGGAATTTTTCTGCTACGTGCCTTTCTCTTTCTTTTAAGAGAACTGGCAGCAACATTTTTTTTTTGGCAAAAACCTTGTTGAAATATCCACAGGTGCAGCTTTAATTGTGCAAGTTGTTTGCAGCATAATAATAGTTGCACTAATTGAACAATCCTGTCAAGCAGTGTAAATTACGTGCATATTTTTTTTACTACACTTGTTGTTCAAAAGCATACATTCTGGAAGTGTCTCAGATCAGGAGGGCACAGTGTTTTAGAAGAAAAGGTTCAAGGAATAATGAGTCATGATACTTGATAACCAACGGGGGAGGGCTGTTGTTTTTTGTTTTGTTTGTTTGTTTTCGGTTTCGGTTTTGGTTTGGTAGTGAAGCATTGTCACAATGGCAGAACACTTTAGCTATTTCATAGCACCATCCTCACTTCACAGAAAAGCCCAGCAGTTGGAGAGCCCCTTATAAAACTTGCCCCAGAATTAGAAAGTGCATTTGCCAGTCATTCAAGCTTTCTTCCTCCATTCCCCTTTCTCCCCTCCACCCCGGCTCTTTTTTGCAGGAACATTATAATCATCATTGGTTTTGCTTCTGTTATTTGAAGACACTTTGTTGTTTTTTCATGTTTTCAAAACCTAAATTGCTAACAAAGATTCTTTTAGACTCCAGCTTTGATTCTTGTCATCCTAGAGGAAAAGCTCATTTTGCAATGAAAACGTTCTGAACACTGTTAACTGATCTGACTTGGACTTTAGGCTTTATCCAGATTTGATGCACATTTGCTGCTGTTGTTTTGTGTCATCAAGTCACTTCCCACATATGGTGACCCTATAAATAAATAACAAATAATTAATAACCCTATAATAAAGGTCCTATGATTAACAGTTTTGCTCAGATTTTGCAAACTTAAGGCTGTGGCTTCCTTTATTGAGTCAATCCATCTCATATTTACTCTTCTTTTTTCCCGACTGCCTTCAAGCGTTCTGACAATTACTGACTTTTCCAGTCAGTGTTATCTTCTCAGGATGTGGAAAAAGTATGATAGCTTCATTTTAGTCATTTTAGTATGATAGCTTCATTTTAGTCAACTTCTGGTGAAAGTTCAGGACTTATTTGATATAGAACTTATTTATTTTCTTTCTTGTAGTCCATGGTATGTGGAAAGCAATCTTCCAGCACATCATTTCAAATTAATCTCTCTCTCCTTTTCTTTCGCCTGTCAGTTTTCTTCACTGTTCAGCTTTCAAACCCGTACATAATAATTGGGAATACCATGATCTTCCCCTTGGTCACCAGTGACACATACTTACGCTTGGGCATCTTTTCTATTTTTTCATAGATGTCATTCCAAGTCTCAAATTCCTTCTTGGCTTCAGCCTGAATTTGGATTGATGATTGAACATAGGTATAGAAAATCTTCAAGAATGTTGATTTCTTCCTCTGCACTTTAGCCACAATCCAGCACAAATAGCTATGTAGTTGAATGCCTTTTAAAGTATTTTTATTGACAAAGTGGTTCACTAAAACTAGACACAATGCTAGGATGCTCTATATTCTGTAATTTTTAAGAACATAAGATCCTTCATGACTTTACAAACCATTTTTACAATCCTGTTGAGCCAGCAGGACCAGTGTTCCTGTAAGGCACTGTGAATCCATCTGGCTGCAAAATGGGAGCATTAGCGGGGTGGGGGAGAGAAATGGCCTTCCTCCTGTCCTATCCAGACATCCATCTCTGTTGGAGGATGCAACAACATATGTTACACACCTATCCTACACCCTCAGAACTAGTCTGTTACCCTCAGGACACTGATGGAAGACACTGTCTTGTAGACATTTCTGAAGTAAAAGTACAACTTCTGAAGTAAAAGTCAACCACTCGTTCTAGCCAGAATGGGCGGCTGAGGGGCCTAACGCCAAGGGAGGCCTGGAAAGAAAGAACAAGAAACCGGGCCTTCTCGGCAGTGGCCCCTCGACTTTGGAATAGTCTGCCCCCAGAGATCTGTCTGGCTCCCTCGCTGGGTGTTTTTAAGAGCAAACTTAAGACCTGGCTCTTTAGGCAGGCTTTCCCTCCTGTCATCACTTGAATTTTTTTATTTTATTTTCCCCATCTTGTGCCACATTACTATTGTTGTTTTTTACTTTATTATATTGTTTTTATTCCATTTTTTATTGTTAGCCGCCCAGAGTAGACTTCGGTCTAGATGGGCGGGGTATAAATCTAATAAATAAATAAATAAACTTCCAGCCTGTTTGTTTCCAGGTAGACAAAAGGATGCTGTCTTTTGCTTCAAGTGGCAAGATCTGTTGGGCCTGCCTTGTCAGCCAGATGCCTCTGGAAGCTCTCAAACAAAGCACAAAGGCAAAGGTGTGCTCCCTTTTTTCCTCTCCTGGATCTGATGTTCAAAGTCAGACTAGCACTGAGGATGGGAATTCTGTTTACATATCACAAATAGCCTCAACCCCATTTGAAATCACACTATGGCCATCAACCCTTTGTTATGGCAAGTGCGTTTCATACATTTTACATCATCACCACTATTTAGAACTGCAGAGCCTATGGATCATTGAGCCCAACCCTTGTCAAGGAGGCAGAGTGTGGAATTGAACTCCCAAAATCTGGCTCCACAGCCAAATACCTAAACCACTGAGGTATTCAGCAGTTCACTGAAAATGAATGTTCAGATATTAATTTCCCACACATGATTTTTGTGGTGTGTGGAAAGATGTTTTCATTTAGGTGTAAAGAGCTCTTTTGCTTCCAATTAAAATCTAAAAGATCGAGAAGCTATATGTATACATATAAAAACCATGGTTAATTCAACTCAAGGTAGAAGAAAGGGGTTTCTGTTTATGATAAATTGCACTCAGAGTCGACCTGTGATGACAGGGCTCCACTTAAAACCATGAAAACACAAAACAAAAACAGGGCATACATCAACAGGATTCCTGTGTCGAGCCTTAGGGGCACCCACAGCACAGAATCCACTTTCTTGGGTGGAATCCAAGCCAGATTTTTTTTAAAACCATGCTAGGATTGCACTCTGTCAGACCACTTGTGCTGTCTAAAACTTTACAAAGGAAAAAAAAAGGCAGAAACTGAACAAGTAAAGCACTTCCTCCTTCGATATTCCTACACTAAAATTTCTGGACGTATGACACGGTTAGGGGAGAGGGACTTGCGCGCGTGTGTGTGTGTGTGGAGAGAGAGAGAGAGGTGGCTTTTTCTCACTCTTTTGCGACTAGCGGGGACTTTCTGGTTCTGCCACCGAACTTCTCTCCTTCCTTCCTCTCTGGCCTCCTGAGAGTTGAGCAGTTCCTTCTTTGGACTACAAGGCCCAGAATCCCCTGGCCAAGCTGGCTGGAGGATTCTGGGAGGGAACTGCTGCTGGCGGGCTGGCAAGGGGAGGAAAGGGAAGGGGGCCTCCCCCGCCCCCGCCCCCGCCGCTGCCTCCGGGCTCACCTACCTGTCGGCGCTGAGGGCGGTGAGAGTGAAGACGGAGACGCCCACCGAGGTGAGCTGGATGGCCGGGAGCAGCTTGCAGCCCAGCTCGCCGAAGAGCCAGCGCTCGAGGAAGAAGCGCGAGGCGTCCACCGGCACGCAGGTGAGGAGCAGCAAGAGGTCGCCGACGGCCAGGCTGGAGATGAAGATGTTGGGCACGCTGCGCCCGGCGCCCTGGCCGGCGAAGACCTTCAGCAGCGTCACGTTGCCCAGCAAGCCCACGGCCATGATCAGCAGGTACAGCGAGGGGATCACGCAGCGGATGATGAAGAGCGCCGGCGGCTGAGGCAACAGCAGCCCCGCGGCCGCCGCCGGCCCCGGCCCCAACTCCGATGGGGCGGCCGCAGCAGCGCCGCCGCTGGCGTTTCCCTCAGCTGTCCGGTTGTCCCAAGGCCCAGCCGTCGAGCGCAGCGCCATGGTGGCCTCCGGCGAGGGAAGGCGTCCCGAGGGCGACTCCTTTTCTCGGCGCCCTTCGGAGGCTGGCTGCGCCCGGCGAGAGGTTTCCCGCGCCTTCAAGCCAAGAGGCCAGCCCGCCTCCTCCGGGAGAGGATTCCGCTACCAGTGACGGTCGAGGCCGCGCGCTCTGCCCTTCCCTGAGGCACTGAGGCGGAGACCAGCCCCACAGAACCCCATGGGCTCTCCTCCTCGCGTGTCAACGCGTCCAGAGAGAAGGGCAGCCCACGGGTCGAAACCACCCCCACCCCCCGTCCAGGAAGCAGCCCAGCCGGGCTCTGGTGGCGCCCTCAGCCGCCTCCCAGGCTTCTCCGTGGCTTCATCTCTCTGCCCAGAAGCCGAGAGCGTCTGCAGAGCTCCCTCAAGGAAGGCAGCTCGCCTCTCTCCCAACTTGAAGGCGACTCCTCTTGGCCCTTTTCCCGGACGCGACCCGTCTCGCCTCGCCTCCTTGCCTCTCTCTCAGTTCTCAGTTCCCTCCGAGCAGAAGCCGGAGGAGTTTTCCCTCCTTTTCCAGCGGGCGCCTTGCTTTTATGGGCGCCCAGGTCCGCCTCCGCGAGGAGGAGCAGCTCTGAGGGAGGTCGGCGCCCAGAGTTGTTGTTGTTGTTGTTGTTGTTTTGGCGGGAGGAGGGGCACCCCCCCTGGCGTCCCCCTCCCCTCCCCTCCCCCTCCCCTTTTATAACTTCCAAACCCGCCAAGGAGATTTTCGCCCTCGCGGGGTGAAGCGGCAACCGGGAGTCGAGCCGCGTGGCTCCGCCTCAGGCGCGCTCCCCAGTGGGTTTGTTTCGAAGACCGGACCTGACCGCCTTGGCCTTGGGGGCACGGGCGCCCGGGGGCAGCAGGGCCTAGAGGTCTAAGCCTCCCATCCCGAGGGACGAGTGTGCTGGGGAATAAACATGCCCCGCCTTGGGCTGCACTGCTCTGGGTGGGAGAACATACCCCACCGCCGGCTCTCAGACGCTGCCCCGCCGAGCGCCAAGGTGCTCCCCCAGGACCGACGGCCCGCTCGATAGCCCTTGCCGTCTTGGGGCCCAGCCAGTAGCAAGGCGGCGGCAGGAGGGGGAACTGTCCGCCCCTTGGTGCTGAACGGGCTTGCCGGAGGTGCCCCCCGCCCCCTGTTTGGCCGCAGGGCAAAGTACGCAATCTGTGATCTAGAGACGCTGAGTAGACTCAGGTCTACTCAGAGGTAAGCCCCAGGGAGTTCAGTCGAGCTTACTTGCTGGTAAGAAAGCACAGGAACTAATTCTTGGTTGGAAGCTGTCCTGCTGAAACGATCTGGACGCAATCTCAGCCTAAACCACCTCGCAGGGTTGGTTGCGTTAAAGGGTAGAGGCCACTTACGCCGTCTTGAGTTCATTGGAGAAAAGGTGAGGCATAAATGTAATAATATACAAATAAACTTGGCAGTTTTCCTGGGTGTTTGCAGACTTCAGATTTTACGGGTGGTCTCTTTGTGTGTATTTTGAGCTGAGACAGGGAAATCGTAATTCTTATTTGCTTGGTCAAGACATCTGTCACCCTCTTTTCAGAGATGAACCCTCACAAAGCGACTGACGGCCGATGATTGAGTTGACTATAAGCACGCAGAAATATGCAAAGCTGCCCAAAGAGTGCCTTGCCCACTCTGTGGTAGGAGCCCGCAAACAACACATGGAGCAAGGGATGTGTGTATGCCTGACAGAGAACGAGCGCTATCATGGGGGGTGGGGGGAGTAAGTATTGGAATTAAGTATATTCAAAGAACCATAAATCTTTGGATCAGCCAAATCCCTATCCCTGCCCCGTCCCCGGTCGAACCATCAAAGAGAAAGTTTTCAAAGAACTGTCCTGGCGGCACCCAAGACTGGGTGGTAGTGCAGGTCTTGGTGGTTAAGGGCGCAATCCTCCCCGTGCTTACTGACCAGCAGGACGCATCGCTTCAGACTGGGACACGGACTTCCAGATAAGTGCATATTGGATCGCGGATCGCACGGGCAGTTCAAAAGCTCTCCGCGGAGATGCTGTTCTGATCTTATTCCGAAGTGATCTGGCACAACGGTGTGTGACAAAGTACAAGGGATTTGAGGGAGGAGGGAGAAAGAGAGAGAGAGGAGGCGAGCTGAACAGACCGAACCCGCAACTCTGGAACGCTGAGAAATGAAGGAAATGAATGAATGAAAGGAACCCCTGTGCCATTAATCCACCCAGCCTCGCGTTCTTTATATGCCCGGATTCGGAGTGGAACATTTATTTGGCAGGATTCGGAATGGAACATTCGTTTGGCAGGAAGCCCCATCGATTCATTGAGCTTAGCCTCACAGTGTAACGGAGGAGGGACAGGTAAGATTCACCAGCACAGGGCAGTTGCCAAGCCCTGGCCTAAGCTCACACTTTTTCTTGTCAAATGTTTCATATTATTCATCCAGTTTAGCAGGAACATCCGCATGTGATTAGTTCTTATTTGTGTCCTTATTTTGTGTGGAAGAGAGAAATAACATCATTTGTCCAAGGATGTAGGACTTTAGCCCAAGAACTCCCATCCTCCTAAGTAGGTTCCTTAGCATGGACAAATACATCTATTGAATTCCTACTTTTTGTGTTACAAATGGAGATGTGGAGTGGGGGGGGAACAGCAATGACAGGTACGAAGGTGATTAATGTGTTGGCTGGATAATCCAACAGGCTTAAATAAGCAAGCCAAAGAGCACACCTGAGGGTAGTGGGGGCACTGAAGATATAAGGACACGTTAAACATTTGACAGATAAAAGATGTGTGCATGTGTAAAAGAAAAGACAGGTGAATGTAGGCTAAATTTATTTAACACATATGGAAATCATATTGCACACAGGAGCACTTCCTTCTATGTGAATAGAGCCAATAACTATCTATGTTGCACCTCTCTGTCCTTGTGTGATCAAACCATTGGAGACCTTGAACAACTTTAGGGGCTCTAGAACAAGACATGGGGAGAAGACTGAGCAGAATCTAAGGACAGAACTTAGAGCAGATCAGAATGAAAGGAAAACAACATAAATCCTTCAGGCCCAATGTTTGTCCAGCCCTGTTCCAGAACTTTTCAGTTTAGAACACAAACTACAGGGACAGTAAGCTGCATCAAGAAATCTTGAACTGGAGCCAGGTGGAGTCTCAGTCCTGGACATTATTACCTTGGCAGCAGATGAAACATTCTATTCTACCTATTCCATGTTGTCTCAAGCTCTTTTACTCTTCTTTCTTACTTTTTTTCCTCAGAGACAAACGAGTGTTCTTTGCATGTGTTGAAGATGCTTGACCCCTGTACTTGAATCTATTAGAGAGTGTTATGGTTTATGTAGTACCAGCAGAGAGAAATATATTTAATTCCCTTAATTGCACAATGGAAGGACTAGTACCTTTAGGAGTTAAAACTAAGTAGCAAGTTCTCAAACACACACCCAATGCATTTAACCAGCTCACGTAATTACTCAGACACTGCTTTTAAGATAAAAAGAAAACAGTTATTTACTCACTGATGCTGCAAATTGTAGGTTTGAATTGGTTACAGAAGACTTCAATAAAACACAAAAGGATTAGTAGAAGGAATGAAGAAAAGAGTTACAAATATATTTTTAAAAATGGGTTCTCTCAGGCCACATGGTTGAGAGAAAAAACATGTGGACATGTGGACAGGAAAAGCTCAAAGGAGCATCTTTTCCTCTCTGATGCCTCAAAAGATTGTCTCTAAACAAAGGCAGCAAAACAGTGGAAAATAGGGGAGGGGCCATCTTTGCTCACCAAGAGAAAAGGTCAGTTAATTGGCCAGAGAGAGAGGAGTCATGCAAGCTATCCAGCAAATTTGGCACGCACTTCCTCCCAAGTAATCATGCATTCATTTACATGTTGAATTGCTTACAATCCCAACAGAATAAAGTAGGCTACAGGATGGGGTGAGCAAAGCAATTTCCCAGCCAGATGTCTACCTATACCTGGCTCATTCCTCACCATGCTACCACCTATCCATTGGTCACAGACCAAATAATGAGGATTTAATTTAATACTCTTCAAGCAGGCTTAATTCTATTGAGTAGTGACTATTGGACATACACATCAGCATACACACAGATATCCAGAGGTAATCTCCATTGAACATATCAAGTAAAGGGGGGGGGGGTTATTTTGGAACAATAGCATGTGTTTCAAGATGTTACATTTTCCTTTGAAACATGTTGGTTTAAATGCTTGATTGTAGCAATTGGTGAAAGGTGATGTTTATTGAAAAATTGATTATCTTAATGCCAAAACTTTCACTCTAAATCTTCTAGCCCCATTATGATCAAAGGGACAAAATCATTATGCACAAAGCAGAAGGATAAGAAGGGATTATCAACCACATGGGCAGAAACTGGGGTGCACATTCCCCATCTGTGTTTCCATTGCTTCAATGTTATTCCTGCTCACAAGTGCATCGCAAACTGAATGAGCATTCCTAAGGCTTCAGACCTTCTTGAAGTCATCTCTTGCAAACCAGAAGTCCAGCTTCTTGATGCTAGATATGTAGAGGTGCATATTGTTCTTTGGTGGTAAACAAAAGTTACTCGCATGCATTTGCTTCATACTATGTTTCAGGGCTTGGCCTTGATATGCCAAAAAAATTCTGTCCCAGGTTTTTCTCCCTACCATATCTGGAATTAGGAGTCAAAGATGAAGACACATTATCTCTCCACTTAGAAATGAATCTGCTTCCTCCACCAAGTAATTACAATCTGCTAGATTGATCAAAGACACCAAAAGGAGCAAAGAATTATCTTGATTAATATATTTCCAATGCTCCCTGCTGAGCTCTTCAACCTTAAGGATGCTGCCTTCTGTTCAGTTCCATACAGGGTTTTCTAGGTCACATGCCTTCCTTCCCACATACACAGACTCGTTTATTTATTTAGAAACTACTGCAGATATTGACAACTAGCCAAATTTTATGTATGTACACCTGTATTACTCCCTTATTGGTGGCAGTATCCCAGTTGTGGAACTTTCTCCTCAAGAAGGTTGCTTGTCCACCTCTACAGGAAAAATACAAAACAAAACATGTATTTATCTTTCATTTCCCCCTTTTCTCACCTCTTGCCCCATCTTCTTTTTCTTGTCTTTGGGAGGAATTTTCCCTGCATAATTTGTTCTCTATTAGAGCCAGCAGCTGCTACTGCAGAAAAGCTGAATTCCTGCCTAGATTTTTTGCATTGATGTTTCACAGCTGTTGTTATCTTACTAACTTTTTCTTGCTAGCAGATTGTATTGTTAACCACTTGGAAAGCCAGATACATACTGTCTGTTACTGTATTATCTTGAGGTAATTGAAGTGCATATTGTTTTGCCCCCTTTGCTACTTTGTATTGGTAATTCTGGATCTTTTATGTTTTTTTGCTCTGATTATAGGTTTTAAAGCCAAGTTATATTGTTACATGCTGCTTGGCAATCTCTGCCTCTGGGCAGATAACTATTATTAATGGAAAGTTAAGACTGGGAAAAAACAACAGTGGCAGTTTGTTTTGGTCTGTTTGATTGTTCTTTGTCTTCCTCCAGACCTTCCCATTCACATGTATGGGAAGAGGGTGACTTAAAATTTTCACACGTCAAAATCCATGTCTTTACAGTACACTATACCAACATAGGTCACTTCCTTTCTCCTCTCTTCATTATTATTTTCACATTCCAACTTCCATATTTCATGACCTCCTGATGGCCATGCAGGATTTACTTATAGTGGTAGGAATGGCTAAAAATGGGTTTAAATTATTATTTAATTCATCTGTTGATTGGAGTTTGGGGGTGTGGGTGGCTATTATTTACCTTTCTTCTCATGTGTCAAAACAAGTTGCCTGGCTTTAATTCTCGCCTATCTTGAAAACCCTGTTAGGGTCGCTGTCAGTGGGTTGGGATTTGACAGCAGGGAACAAATGAACAACCCACGCTGGGGGCAAATGCGGGGCGAGGGGGAGCTGGTTCTGTAGGCCTGACAGGCGGGTTTGTCCCGCAGAACAACAACCTGTCCCCACAGAATAACAGAACGCGGTTCCGATGGACTTCAGTTGTGCTTGGAGAGCGGGAGGTCTGCGTCGAGGCAGCCGGAGAGGCCGCGGGCGAAAAGATGGACGGCAAAGCCAAAGCCACGTGTCGGGCTGCGGGATCTTTGTAAATGGACGGCGGTCAGGGTGGCCTCGCTTCCTCTGTCCCTTCCTCCCTCTTTCTCTCCCTCCCTCCCTCCCTCCCTCCCTGGCGGGCTCTCTTTGTGAGTCCTCTGGGCGGGGGAAAACTGCTGCGGGGAGCTCTTCGGTCTGGCTGGAGAACAGTTCCCTTGGACGGAGGATGGTCGCAGCAACTCTCCTGGGCACCGGCGGCAGGCAGGCGGCTGCATGAATGGGGACCCCCAGCAACGCCACCCCGGGGCTGCGGCTGGTGCGTATCTCCCTCTCTCCCCCCCCCCCTTTCCCCGCCTTCTCTCCCCCAAGTCTTTGCGGTTGCTTCTTCAGCGGCGATACGGGTTCCTCAGCGGAGCAGGAAAGGATGCTGGATGGGGAACTCGACCCCTGCTTACGAAGACCACGGAGTAACGATGTCTGGCTGAGTTTGCTTTGGGTCCTCGTGTGGAAGGAGCTCTTAGGTGTTCATCAGAGGGAAGGCAGGAAGGAAGGAAGGAAGGAAGGAAGGAAGGAAGGAAGGAAGGAAGGAAGGGGCCCACGGACCACGTTAGTATAAGAGCACAGGAAAGGACAAACGGATCGGCGTCAGAATAGAGTACTATCAGTAAGTGCAGAAGAGAGGTAAGGCTATATTTATTTTTTTAAAGAAACTTATTAGGCAACCGAGGAATCTGGATAGATCTGCTTATATTTTTTCACATCCTCTGGAGTTTAGAGCATGAACCTTCTTGAAAGGTAGGATCCTGAAAATGAGCGTGTGAAATGTAGAAGTTCTGAAGCAGACTTCTCCCAAGAGCTTGTTCCTGTGCTTGTTTGACGTTTATTTTAAACCTTTACCTCTGGGGGCTTCCCATTGTTGCCAGACCTCATACACTTCTTAGAAGGCTGATTTTCATTCTCAAAATTAGATTGGCGCTCTTGTGAGGCTGATGTACATCCTTGAAGGCTCTTTTCTTAGGAGCATCTTCTGGATCAAATATATTCTGCCAGCCCAAATGGCACCCTGGGTCCTGCTGAGAACAAGGCAAGTGGCACTACTTTCCATGGTGTCTTGTACTGAAGAGCTCAGGATACCAGGGGCACCGTCCTAACTCCTGCCCGTGGAGTGCAGCTCTGCTCACCTGAGCAATGCAGCCATCTAGACCAGCTGGAGCTAGGAGTGAAGCCAGGAGTGTCATGTGTTTCTAGCACAAGATGACTCCATTGCCAGTTGCACATTCACCACCCTATTGTGCTGCTGGCTGCTAGTTTATGAGGTCGGGTTGTGGATTTTTGCTGACAGTGTTCATTGGGGATTACCACACAGGCCACATGTACACAGCTTTTGTTTGGGCTTCCCCACCCTCTCTCCCTCCCTGACAGCGTTAAGGTTAATTGGGGCCCCAGAGATAAAACAGCAAAATTGTGCAGTGACAAGAGTTTTCTATAGCAAAGGTCAGGAGAGGAGCAGTAGCATCAGACATGAGCCCGATGACAGTAAATTGGCAATGAGGTGTAGGAATTACCCCACAATTGCACTAAGAGGACATCTTACAAGACATGTCTTTAAATTATATCAAGAACTTCTATGAAGGTTGTGTAAGTATGACTGAGAGGAAAAATGCTAGAGAGAAAAATATGATCTCATTATTAAGAGATATTATCAGGATTTTTAAAAAAGGGGTTTATTCCAAAGAACTGGTTAAATGCAGAGTTTCAAAACAGCACTCCCAGCTTACATAATGAAACCTTTCTTAATAGGAAATATGTATTTTACTATCAGCTCTTAATTTTTAAAAGAATATGCAGTAAGTTTTAGGATTGACACATTTAAATTATCAGAGCACTATTTTTAAGGCTAAATAACAGCTGGTTATAAAGATGCCGCTTTATCTGATGCATCAGTCGGCAGAAGAGGGATTATCATGGCATATGAAACATTATGAATCTGTTTGGCTAGTCTGTTTGTAATACTTGGGAGTATACAGGTTGCCAGTTTCTAAAGTTACATACTAGAACCAGAAACTAATGGAATGGGTAGGCCCTTTCCCCAATAAACTGGGGAGGGGGCCTATAAAAAATGCCCCTTATATCAAGTCTATGCCAAAGGGAACTATTATAGTATAATCTTAAATGCACTAGTCAGGATCCAAAAGCCCTCCCAAGTGGCATCTGACATCTTTTAAGGGATTGGGATTGGAAGAGGAAAAAATCAGTTAACACGTGATGGAAGGAGGCTGTTCATTCTTGATCATTATGTGGAACTGGTCCATTGAAATCAACATTTGACATCAGCTTAAATTGAATCAGTGAAACCAGTTGCTCTCTGTCATTGACTTGGTAATCCATTACTACCCAACACAGCTTCAATATGATCATCTGAGAAAATTGTTCAGAAAGGATCTTCAAAAACTATTTGTTAAGATACCAAACGGTTTATGATTTTTGAGACAAATGAGAAATATACCAGAAGTGACAGAATACAGCTTAAAGCAGGGGAAGAAAATGTGTGGCCCACTGTTGATATTGGACTACAATTCCCATCATCCCTGTTCAACAAAGCCAGTGGTGATGGTTGACTGGAGATGCAATCCAAAGCCACACAGAGAGCCACATGTTCCTAAAAATTCTGGTTGAAGATTTAAGTTCTTTATACTCAGTTTAATTTAACAGAGGTAGAAATATCAATTTAATAGACACACAATTGCCATGAAACATATAATAATCTACCTATTAATTGCTACAAAGATTAAAAAGGCTTGAACCTGGGATAAAATACAACTTTCCCAGTAATGGAATGTTCTCTCATGTTAATTTTATGGGTAATGTATTTGTTTAATAGTAGCTTTTGCATATCTCATTTCCACAAAAATCATCAAGGTGGTGTGCAAAATAAATGAATGAGTGGCAGCTATGGCATAAAATAAGGTAGCTATGGCATGAATTTTTTTTTAAAGTTGAATACTGTTTCAGTAAATAAATGGAAGCAAGCATTAGTGGAATGATGAGGAATTAAGATGCATTTTAAAAGAGTTTTGAAAATTGATTTGTCCCCCCCCCTTCTTTCTTACTTAATCTCTGTGCTTCTTTGCAGCTTAGGCCCCCAACAGTGATTGGACAATTCCACACGCTTTTCTTTGGCTCTGTTCGAATGTTCTTCCTTGGTGTTTTGGGCTTTGCCGTTTATGGGAACGAAGCCTTACACTTCAGCTGCGAGCCAGACAAGAGGGAAGTTAATCTATTTTGTTACAACCAATTCAGGCCTATAACTCCACAGGTAAATCTTTTTTTTCTCATG
This sequence comes from Intellagama lesueurii, assembly GCA_037013535.1. NCBI lineage: Eukaryota > Metazoa > Chordata > Lepidosauria > Squamata > Agamidae > Intellagama > Intellagama lesueurii. Next base: position 275,420,080 of record JBAJHW010000001.1, read on the forward strand.
TAAGATGGATTCTTTATTTCAGCAGTCAAAATGTACATAAAAATTTAGAGCTGTTACGTACATACACTACACAGAATGAAGTAACAGGCTGAGGTGAAAGAACTGTAGTCTGTACCAGTTCAGACTGCAGGCAGGGCACATTTGTCTGGGGATGCTATATTCAAAACTACATTTTTATGATGCTGGGAGAAAATATGACAAAGCTATTTCTTTTCTCCATATGCAAATTGCACTGGAATGGAAACTGGGCAAGATTTTACCATTTAATTTCTATTCTAGATAAAGATTCTAAAACCCGAGACACTGCAAGCCGCTCTCTCCACTTGCAGAGAACTTTAACCTCAGGACAATCATGAGGGCTGAAACCCCTTTTGTATATTATATGGATGTCACTGGCTTCTATACAGGAGAGGGGAAATTCAAAGTCATGTTTCCCCAACAGGGAGTCCGATTCTTGGGAAAATAGGACAGAGAAGCAGAACACACCTTCATTATACCTGCCAAAGTGTAGCTAGTCTGTTTTCATGGCCTCTCCATCTCTGTTTAGTTCATCTGTTTACATATGTACTGTGTTGTTTACATGTTGTTTATATATGCACTGTGTCCTAAAGTTATACAGCCTGTTTTGCTTCAGAGTTTCTGTACGAGCACTTTGTACATACTGTAATTAATGATGCTAGTGCATGCACAGCTCAAGAGGATCCTTTTGAATAGGGCAGGAATAAGTTATTTACTCTAGACTGGACTTTTCTTTTCTTTCTTTCTTTTTTTTTCTTTTTTCTTTTGTAAAATTACCACATCAGTGTTTTCTGTTACTTTTGAGGAAGTGGCACGTGATTCATTACTTTACAAATAATGTATTCCCTACACATTACTGTGCCACTGTTTTACCATTATTTCTCAAAAATATACTTCAAAGTGGTCTTGTCTCAAGTTCCTTCAGTAACTGAAGGGGTGGGTGCACTGATGGTTGCTACATATGGTTTCAATATCCTATAGCAGACCTGGGCAAAGTGCGGCCCGAGGGCCACATACGGCCCGCGAGCCGCTCCTGTCCGGCCCGCCGGACATCAAAATCATTTATAGCTTTTTGTCTAGAGTTGATCAGTTGCTTATCTTTAACATACCGCAAAAAACCTCTTTAGTATTTGTGAAGATTAACAAGTTTAAAATAAAAACAATCATACCATCACTGTTTCATTTTATTTTTAAGTAAAGTTGGTTCGGCCCCCGAACACAGTTCAGATTTTTCATGTGGCCCCCTATAAAAATTAATTGCCCACCCCTGTAGGCTGAAGAAGATCTAGTCTTTATAGCCTATATTTTTGTGAACACCTAGGCTGAACTGCAGAAACATTTAATATAAGAATTAAAAATAATTACTTGGATACACACTCAGCTTAATTATTCTCCTTCGCTGGAAATATAAGAATAATTTTGAGGGTGATAAAAGTGGAAAGAATGATCTGACACTGTAACACTTCACTAATAATCATATAAATTATATTACAGACAGTTAGATTTGATAATGAACAGAGCATGGGGGAGTGCATTCAGTTTACTGTGAAGCAGAGTTGGGAACTCTTATCCTTCAGACATCATGAGTCTTCAGCTGGCACCAGCACAGCCAATGTTCAGGTCTGACAACATTTGGAAGGCCCCATATTCTCCAATCCTACCATAAAGTATGTCTGACCTCCTGTGCAATTCCAAAATACAGTGGTGCCTCGACTTACGAACATCCCGACATACGACCATTTCGAGTTACGACCAGCTCCGGCCGCAAAATGTTGCTTCAACTTGCGACCGGAGCTTCGAGTTACAACCAGAAAAAGGCAGGGAAAAAAGGTGGGAAATTCAAATTGCTAACCGTTGGTAGGCAAAGAGGCTGCTTCTTTGTAGCTCTTTCGCCCCAGCGGTTAGAGAGTGTGCAATCGGAGGAGGCTTCGGACTGCCTGGTAAGGTAAGGTGCTGCTTTCTACTTTTTAAAAACTGTTCTGGGTGGGTTTTGCAGCGTGGTTTTGGGCTGGGTGGTGGGATTATGTTTCTATGCTGTGATGGGTCTTGCAGGGTTTGTTTGTTTTTTGGAGGGTTTTTTCCCCATTTCCGATGGATCTTGCGGGGTTTGTTTGCTTTTTGGGTTCCCCTCCCATTTCCGATGGGTCTTGCGGGGTTTGTTTGCTTTTTGGGTTTCCCTCCCCCCATTTCCGATGGGTCTTGCGGGGTTTGTTTGCTTTCTGCTTTGCCTTTTTTGCATTTCCGATGGGTCTTGCACGGTTTATTTGCTTTTCTTTTCTTTTTTTCCTTCGGCCGGAACGGATTAATCGCGTTTCCGATGGGTCTTGCACGGTTTGTTTGCTTTTTGCTTTGCTTTTTTTTTTTGCATTTCCGAAGGGTCTTGCACAGCTTGTTTGCTTTGTTTTTCTTTTTTTTCCCCCTTCGGCCGGAACGGATTAATCGCGTTTCCGATGGGTCTTGCAGTGGTTTTTTGTTTGGGTTTTTTTTGGTGATTTTTTTCTTCAGCCGGAATGGATTAATTGCATTTCAATGCATTCCTATGGGAAATGGTGCTTCGACTTACGACCATTTCGAGTTACGACCGGAGTTCTGAAACCAATTAAGTTCGTAAGTCGAGGCACCACTGTATATGCAAAAACCAGATTACTTCCTCTGTTTTCAGGGACACTGCAATATGCCACCTCTTAAACAATAATTTCTTATTCATTACATTTTTATGCATGCTTTACAAATATTTAAAGGTTTGTACTTTTTTAAAAAAATATTCTTTATAATTTCTTAGGAAAAATATTGAGTTTTCAAACATTTTCATTCCAACATTTTAAAAAAGCAGAGACATTTTTAAATCCTACATAGTGATTTGTCAATTGTACCTTATTATCAAGTACACTCTTTGTGTTTATCATGATGGTTATGTGTGCAACATGTTAATACTGATAATATTTTATTGTTTTTACTATAATGTCAAACACATACCTAGCATGTCTTTAGTATAATTTTGCAAACTTAAAACTGTTTGTTGAAAGCTTAACAAAGATATCTCACCCAGAAGCTATGTAATGGATGGTGACTTCACTTATTACTACCTATCTTCCCAATAACATAAGGTGTATGTGTGTGTGTGTTCTTTGGTGCTTTCTTCATTCACTCAGGCAACAAGTGAAGCCCTTTTGCCTAACCAGTTTTCATTCCATGAACTTAATCTATGCCCCCCACGAGACATTTGTGCAGAAAGGATTTCCCAAAAGTATAAAACCACGTTTTACTATAAACCTTCTCTCTGTGTACAGCTCCCACACACACACACTGAACTGCTGAATCACTGAAGGCCAAGAAAAGAAAGAAAAGGAGAAAACAGCAGTGCCAAAAGAAAAAGATAACTTAATAATGAAATCATTTTTGGAATAAATTATAATAGTAACTTTTTTTAAAAAAAATTAAACTAGTGTGATCTATAAATAACAACAAAAAAGGCACAGGACACTCAGATGGATGTTTATATCAGAGAGCACAGTAGAGTTGTAAAAGATCTGACAGCCAAGTTTCTGCTATACTTTAGGTATTCTGGGCTTTACAACTAGTGACCGTACTGGGACCTGGAGCCATTTTCCACCTTTATGCTGCATGTAAAAGCATCGCTCAGGAAGATATCCTCCAAAGACCTGCCTACACCGTATTTTATATTCTCTCTGTTCTGTTAAGGATCATCCTTGAAGTTGTGGCTTTTTGGCTTCAGAGTCAGCTCTTTGGTTTCCAAGTGAACCCACTCTACAGATGTGATACTGCAGCCCTTGATAAAAAGTTTAATATTACCAGATGCATGGTACCAGAACATTTTGAAAAGACTATCTTCCTTATTGCTATGTACACATTCACAATGATTACGATTATGTTGTGTATTGCAGAAATTTTTGAGATCTTGTGCAGAAGATTAGGCTTCCTGAATCGCCAGTAACTTTACTATTATAATGAATAGCTTCTATTTGTTCATTGTCACATATCTTTTGTACATATAGTGAACTTCTCAGTTTTAAAGAGAAATTCCTTTTTTGAAACAGGTGGCACCTTAAATATTTTAAAATACTTGCATATTTATTTCTATAGGAAATTCTGGATGATTTTTTTAAAAAAAGGCATACTTAGTAATACAAACATAATTATGGTAACACACCCCAACTTGAAGCCTGAATACCTAGATGTAAAGCCCCATGGGTTTAATCTCTAGCCTAAGCCTATGATCCCGTTAACACTTAACTGGAGCCAAATGCCACTGAAGTCATATAGGACTACCAAATGGAAATGCATGGGGCTGGCTGTGAGTCTGAATGATTAGCATCACGTTGCAAAAATCAGAAGTTTACACTTTATTAGGGAAAGATAAGAAGTTAATATTTTATATTATTATGATACATTAGCCAAGAAAAGAAATCTACTTAACATTTAATAAACAAAGTCAAGGGATTTTTTTCCTCTCACAATTAGTTGGATTAACTAATTTTAATATTCATAACAGAATAACAGAAAACATTTTAAGTATTAAGAGGCTAACAGTCAGCCCTGAATTGCTGTTTTCAATGGAAACAACAAAGAGGTTTGTGGCACCCTTAAAACTGATAGATTTATCACCATGGCATACATTTTCATGGCCTACTCCCTCCAGATACTATTATCAGATTCATTCATCTGATAAGGTGCATTGTAGTCCATGAATTTTTGGCTTCAGAGTCAGCTCTTTGGTTTCCACAGCTGCGATACAAGGAGATCTACAAGCAGGATCTGAAGGTCTTAGGAATGGACCTCAACAGATGGGAAATCTTGACATCTGAGTGTTCAGCCTGGAGGCAGGCGGTGCAGCATGGCCTCTCCCAATTTGAAGAGAGACTTGTTCAGCAGGTCGAGGCAAAGAGGCAGTCCCAAAACCAGCAAAATCAGGGAGCTGGACAGGGGACAGATTGTATTTGTCTTCAGTGTGGAAGGGATTGTCACTCTCGAATTGGCCTTCTCAGCCACACTAGACGTTTTTCCAAGACCTCTATTCAGAGCACGTTACCATAGTCTCTCGAGACTGAAGGATGCCTACACGAGATCATGAATGCTAATGCCATAAAAATGGGTTAGTCTTTAAGATGCCACAAGATTCTTTGCTGTTTGTTGCTGCCACAGCTATAGCTCTGGAAAATATATTCACTGAAATTCAACATAATAATATAACTTTTCATAACGTGAAGTAATTTCTGTTCAAAGTCAATGGTATTCTTTGTCACTTTAAAGTGTCTTCAGAGCCACAGCCTTGTCCTATTTTCCTGTCTATTCCCCTTGTTCTGTTACCACCCACTCATCTTTAACCAGAGACTCCGACATTTTTGCCCTTATTGTTGTAAATTTTGTACTTGGGCAGATACCTGCCAAAGATATTTCATGCACAGAAAAGTTTCTATGGTGGGAAGAAAGACACTTTATACAGTATTTCCTGAAGTTTCAGATAAGCTAAAAGCAGCAAATTTTTATATCAATAAAATATTATCTGTCTGACAGATAGAGGGTTGTACTATTGTTGAGCCAATTGTACTAGTTTTGTAGATAACTGTTAAGCAAAACAGTAAGGTCAAATATTTTTGCCACTTTTCTGACATGTGGCACTTAGCAGATTGGAACAGATCTGCATTCTATATTGTGCCTTTCATTTATGAACTCCTCATAGTAGGGATACCCTCTGAAAATTGCAGAAGTATTGACTAATCTCTGGACTTTACTTCAGTTCAATTCAGCAGTAATTAAGTAATATTGCATATCTTCTGAATAGTAAATTATCTCTTTGACTGATTCCTTATGAACTAGATTTAAAAATAAGGCTATTATGTATGATCACAAAAAGCTTTTCCTAAGTACAATTCACCCTTTGTGTGAGATTTCCACAAGCTAAATCCATTAAACCAAGAAGCATTCACACAACACAAGTGTGCAACACAGAAAGTGCTTAGAAGTTTTTGCAATCAGATATTGAACTAACAAGATCAGGTAGTAGTCTACCACTGATAGGCTAAAGTTGTAAACAAATATGAACACATAAACTAAAACAAACATTTTGGATTCCTAACAAACAAACACTATATATACTGTAAGTCATAAACAATATAGCAAGAGAGAAATCTGAGAACAGAACAAAATGACTATGAAAAATTTGTATGCATTTACAACCTGAGTGCTTCAGATCAGCTGGTTTTGTATAATGTACCAATCTAAAGCATGGTGTAGCTGTCACAAATTTAGTGTGAAGACAAATGGACAGTCTTACTTGGATAAGGCTCTTCCATACCCTTTCTACACATAGCTTCAACATGATACATGATACCCTTGTCTTCTGTCTTCCAGCTCTTTCCTCTTACCCAATTGTACATTTGAGGTTTCTGTCTAGGTTTATCTGCAATTCTAGTTGGGCCTAGACCCAGCACAGCAATGGGTCTAGGTCCAAGAAAACAGGGGATACAAACACCACGTGGTCTTGACTTTCTCATAATTATCCAAGCAGCAGACCCATCACATTGCCTTTGCATACGCCAGTAAACAAGCTGTTACAAATATATACATAGACATACTAAAGAGAAGTAATTGATTTGCATAAGAAAGCCATATGAGGCACTGTTTGAAGAGAGAGTGATAGAGAAAGCTTTGCTAGATCACATACACAGCTCATTTGCATATCAGTATCAGAATGCTGTCTTTGGTTGTTTTTCCATTGTATTTACATATAGAAGACAAGAGAATGGCTGTTTAAAGATATATATAAATATAGAAATTAAACCTACTTCATAGAACTTTAGGAGAAATTCCAGCCTGGCCTTGTTAAGCCGTTACAACAATATAATTTTTAACATTAATGATACATCGTTCATTCAAAGGGCTCGCTCCATTCATATTTTAAGTTTCATTAAGAGAGAATAACTTGCACACAGTCATTAAGTAAACTTCACAGAAAAGGTGGGATTGGAACATAAGTTTCAAGCAGTTGGTATCCATTGGGCCCTCCCAACACACACATTATCTTGATTTAGTAGGCTTTCATGTGTTATTAAAACCTGCTCCACTGTTTTTAATGAAAAAAAGAATGTCAGATTGGTGCCTATTCCTGTCTCCTATATTGATCAAAACTATAACACTTAACTTCACACAGTCTGTACTACATTTCAGTGTTTCGTATTTTTAAATGGATACGATTTCTATGCTAGTTCAATATGGAAAAAAGCATGCCCTGTATTACACATGCTACCTTTTTTTAAAACCAGCCCTTTTTGTTCTTTTAATAACAGACTAATAACATGAATTGGGGATAATATTTATCTAGATGTTATGTAAAGCTTTATTGGCTGTTATTAAAGGGACAAGAATCCAGCGCTTGACACAGTGCTTTAAACTATGTACTGTCTTTTGCTTAGTTGTGCTTTCTATTGTTTTATCAAATATCCATCCATGTCTCTATTTATATACAGGAGCTACCGGGGGTTTTTTTTTTCTTCAGATTTGAAATGTATGATCTCAGGTACAATAAAAACTTTTTATTCATAAAAATATAGTATGTGTGAATGCATCAAACAAAGTCTACTCATGTTATCTACTGGTAAAAGTCTGAACTGTTATGTCCATACCTTTCTGATTTCTGTGCATAGAAGACAACATTTCATGAAGAACTGTGCTTTCAGAGAAGCACTGGAACTGATTCCACTGGTGAGAAAAATGAAAAAACAAGCCGCCTGAAAGCAGTGTTCCTTTTCTGTCACACTGTTATCCCTCTTGTATTCCAGAAAAAACTGCATGATAGGAAAATATTCAACATGTAAAAACAGGTGAAAATGCCATCTCTGCATGAAATACACCATGCATATGATCGATGTTTGTCACACAGTTGTTAAAAGCACAGGCATTCCATCCGAGGTGCACAACTCTTACGAGCATGCCCCATCCTTGAGAGCAGTTCTCCTTGCTTCCCCTATTCCAATAACTGTTAATTCCCATGTTGCATTACAACAATCCTTTTATTGTCTATACTTCTTAACATCATTTCTCTAGTTAGTATCCCCATAGTAACCAAAACACTGATGAACAAGATGTAGGAATATGTGCTAGGTCATATGACTTTAATTTATTATTAATTTCATATTTATTTAAAATGTATGTATGTATGTATGCACCACCCGTCTAGTAGCAAGCCACTCCTCTGGGCAGTTTACAAAACATAAGAACACCCAAGCCCCCACCCTAGCCAAAACACAAATGATCCAATAAAACCCCGCAATGAGAACAACAACAACATTTCAAAAATTAAACAAAACAGGGAGATGATACTCTGAAAAGCTTCCCTGAAAAGCTCTGTTTTACCAGCTTTCAGAAGGCTAGAAGGGAAGAGGCCTGGCACACCGTCCCAGGCAGGGCATTCCATAGTGTCGAAGCCACTACCAAGAAGGCCTGGTTTCTAGTTGCAGGGTTCCAGGCCTCCCTTAGAGCAGCCATCCACAGCACCATAGCCTGGGAGGAGCAGGTGGCACTGCCTGAGGATATTAGGGACAGGCACTTTGACTGGTAGCGAGGTCCCAAACCATTTAGGGCCTTATACGTCAACATGAATACCTTCAATTTGGTACAGAAGCATACAGGAAGCCAATGCAAGCAAGCCAAGATAGAGGAGATCTCATCATATCTCAGAATTCCCCAAACCAACCTGGCTGTCGTATTTTGAACTGCTCCAACTTCCATATCACCTTCAAGGGTAGCACCACATAGAGAGCATTGCAGTACCCTGCTTCCCCGAAAATAAGCCCTAACCTGAAAATAAGCCCTAGTATGGTTTTTCAGGATGCTTGTAATATAAGCCCTACCCCCAAAATAAGCCCCAGTTAAGTGAAACCAGAAGAAGATGACATGGCTGTATTTGAATAAATGTAGATGGTTGTACATGATTGTTGTACATGATTGTTGTTTTTGGAGCAAAAATTAATACAAAACCCTGTCTTATTTTCGGGGAAACATGGTAGTTGATCTTCAAGATTACCAGCATATGAACTGTAGCTTTTATACACCGCTTTTCTCCTAAAAAGGATCCAAGGTGGTTTACAGAATTAAAAAATGTAACATTAGAAGCCAAAACAATAAATTATTACAATATTTTAAAAAGAATTAAACATCTGAAAACTAGAAGATAAAAACTGTAGTAAAAACATATTTAAAATAATAATAAAAACTACAGCAATCCCATAAAAAAACCTCTCTTTGACAGCCAGTCAGTAAGAAAAATCCTGCCTGAAGTGAAAGATATTTATTTGCCTGCTTGCAGAAGAACAGCAAAGATGGGGCCAGCCTGGCCTCCCGTGGGAGGGAGTTCTAGTCTGGGAGCAGCAACAGAGGTGGCCTTTACTGCGCCCCCCAACACACCTGTGAAGGCAAAGTAACCATCTAAATAAACAGAAGATATAACTATTAGCCATATAGATAAAGGGAACCTCTTGTGTTCTGGGGCACTTTACCCCTGAGGTAGGGTTGCCAGATACATGGGTACCAAAAGGAGGACATAGAAAGACAAAAAAGAGGACAGAGGAGGACGTATTGAATGTTTCATCTGAATCGTTCCGGATTAAACCCGCAATCAATACAATTTTATTACAATAGCTGCCAATAAATGTCTCTTAGTGAACCAACCAAGAAACAGTCATGTTAAAAAATAAAAATAAATATTATATCACCAACAAAGTTAAAATAGAGCAACTGGTATTATTAGGCTGCCAGCTTGCACAAAAGTATATTTCTTTAAAAATACAATCTCCCTGCTTAGACACTCCAGAAGTTGCTCTACAGTCCCCCATTAGCAGATTTTGGAAAAAACTTTATTTATTTACTTTAATGTTGGCATAGCGGGTGTTGGATTTAAACACCATCTGGAAGGCCACAGGTTCCCAAGCTCTGAAAGACACCCTTCTCTTCAGAACCACTCCTTTGGTTCACGACGGCTGCTGCTGAAGGAGGAAGCCCAACTCTAAAGAGTGCCGCTGCCCCTCCCCGTTTCTTACCTGACCTGAGCAACTGGTGTCAGCCTCCTTCCTAGCAACCGGGGAGACGACGAACGAAACAGGCGCCCTGTGATCACAGGACTTCCGCCCATAAAAAAAAAAAAGACTACGGCGTGATTCCATGATGGGTTCACTTCCGCTCTTACAAAATAATTCTTCCTTATGGTGTCCCCTTATTTCCAAACCATCTGTTTTTCCTCAGGTAAGACGAAGAGGAGGAGGAGGAAGGCCACGTAGACAAATGCCTGACATTTTAAAGGTTTTTAGCTTTGCCTGCCGGATGGAGGACATTAGGCTAAAAAGGAGGACATGTCCTCCTTTTGCCTGACGTCTGGCAACCCTACCCCTGAGGTCCAAATACTGATAGCAAGTAACTGTGGAAGTTCCTTTATTCATGCCTTTGTTCTGACTAGCTTTCTGTAAACGTTCAGCTGTAATTTCTTTCACATTAATTTGAGAGTATTGAACTGAGACTGATTTCTGAGATTCAGAGCCAAACAGACATATAAAAATCTAGTGTTGTAAATAGCCTTTCCTTTGTCCGCCATGTGTAGGACAAAATATGAGTAGAAATAATTAATGGTTAATGGAAATTAGTTATTCCATGACTTTATGAAGAAATTGGTCTGTTGGCAAGTGTGAAAAGATAGATGAGTATGGGGGGAAATTAAAAGCTATCAGTCAGTGTACAAGTTTCATTATGCTTATTATTTTTTTAATCCAAGCAATGTTATCCAAATAGCAAAATGTAATTAGAATTTGAAGGTGAAGCAAAATAAGAATTGTCAGTTTCGACTGATAATCAAAAGAGAGATCTTTAGGAGAGTGCAACAGATATCGAGAGAGACAAAGGGATGAAACACGCACAGCAGCAACTGGTAAAATCATGTTGCCCATATATGCATATTATCTATACTAGAGTGGCTATTACTATATTGCTAAAAAGAAGGCCAGACATCACCAAAATGGGTGATATGGAGTATCAAAAATCACAAAAAGGGAAAACATTTATCACCAAAAAAGAAAAAAACATCAAATTGCATATGCTAATTTAAGTTAGTACTGTATGTGCAAATTGATCATAATTAGATATATTTGCTGTACTTTAAGTAGAGTTATGGTGTAGAACTCATCATAGAGCAGAAGACTAATCAGGTGACTGCCTTACATTCAGTATTGGGAGAAAGGTGGGATATAATTTAAATTCATGAACCATGGTGCTTAATAACCTTCTAATATTTTTCTGCAGTTCACTAACTATGAATAGATTTTACGATTCATAATACCTGTTTTACCTTTCATCTTTTAATTTCATTGCTATAAATCTACTGAAAATTAAGCCATAAATACCCACCACTACTCTCACAGAAATAATTATTTACAAATATTTTATTTTTAATTCATTGAACAGCATTTATCCCTTAAATTAAATGCATTATGAAATGAATGAAATAAATTGGATGTATTTTATTCATTAATTCATTCAAATCAACTATTTTTAAAGTAATTGGCATTTTTAAAGTTACTGATCATTAAAATTAGCAGCCCAAGAACTGATTCCAAGAGAAGAAAGCCCTACAGAGGACACTGAACATTTACATAAATTGGCCGGCCTTTTAAAAAGCCCAAATTTCTTATCTCTGCAAGTGTTCACTAGGTGTGAGTTCATTTGGGTTTTTTTGGACTTACTTCCAGAATGCACCAAGAACTGCCCCAATAGAATTCTGGAAGTTTTAGTCCACAAATATACACCTACATTTCACACAGCCAGAGTTGTGTGAAAGGCTGTGCCTGCTTTCAAGGCTGCATGGCCTTCACTTCCTGTTGTTAATGATTTTAAAAAGAATCTGCTACTGTGCAATTCCTGGGAGTCACAGTTCTTCAAGAGGTGCCCTCAATAAAGCCTAATGAGAACCAGACTCTGACTCCCAGGAAACACTGTGACAACTTCTTTTTTAAGACAAACAACAGGAAGCAAAGGCCATACAACCTCAGGGTGAGTGAAATACAGGTACAGTGGTGCCTCGCAAGACGATGTTAATCCGTTCCAGACAAATCGCTGTCATGCGAAAACATCGTCTTGCGAAACCAAATTTCCCATAGGAATGCATTGGAATTTAATTAATGCGTTCCGATGGGAAAGAAAAGCACAGAAACTTAAAAAAAATTAAAAGAAAGTCACTTACCAGGTACTGTAGACTGAGCCCGGCTTCTCATAGTGCCTGGTAGCAGCGGAACATCCAGAAAAGAGCACCAAACAGCTAAAAGCCGGCAGGCAGCAGGCAGCAGGCAGCCATTTTGTGCTCTTCTCCGCTCCTTCCCCCTCCCCTCTCCCGACGAACAGCTGATGGGCGGGCTAAAAAGAGGCTTTCTCTGCCCTGAAAATTCAGGGGGAAAAGCTGGAAATAAAAAAATTCCGCTTTTCCCCTGCGCCCCAGGAGGCTTCTGAAAGGGGTGGGGGGGTCATGGGAGAGGCCCCCAAACATTGTCCAGCGAAAAGCGCCCATAGGAAATCGTTTTGCGAAGCGCAACAGCGATCGCAAAACCTCATCGTCTAGCGGATTCGTCGTTTAACAAGGCAATCGTCTAGCGAGGCACCACTGTATATGTTTGTATACTAAAACTTCCAAAATTCTGTCTTGGAGAATTCTGGAAATTGGAGTCCAAAACCAAGAAAATACATATCCCTAGTGTGCACCATCCCAAGAGAAATGAGTGAAGGGAGCCTTATACTCTGAATCAAGGAACTGCCTCTTTGCAGCTCCTTTTGCTTTTTAGCATGCTTCTTCTGAGGAGAAGATCCTCAGAAATATGGAGTGATGGGAAGGGTAGTCTTTGATTTCATCTGATTCAGAATATAGGTGCCCTCAGAGAGTACTCTTCCCATCATGACTTGGTTCCAAGGACTTCCCCTAGGAACCCCTCTAGTCCTGTCTGGATCCTAAACCCTCCAGACTAATAGAACAGCATTTTTAAAGCAGAGCAGTCCATCAGGCCAATGGCTCCACAAACGCTGTCTTTCGCTGCAACGAGTACTTAAGAAAAATCTTGCTGGATCCTCAGACCAGGAGTTCATGTATTTCTGCACCTGGTTTCCCATAATGGCCAGCCAGCTAGCCTGCAAGCAGGACATGAAGGCCACAGCCATATGACATTGATACTTGATCCCCATATGAGCAAATTATATCCAATGATATCCTTCAGGTCCACTATGCTGCAAAATTCCTAAAGAGACAAATCCAAATGGAAAAAAAAACACATGTAGAAGGGCAGTTTCATGTCAATATTTCCCGTCCTAGATGTTTCCTCTTGCACTACCAGGCATGCAACTTGCCACGCGATGGTTCTGCAACAAATGCAACACTGAGTGTGTGAAGCAAAGTTTGCTGGCAGTGGGGAAATGCTTACATTACCACCCTTAGGCAGTCACAAAAGAAATAGGATTCTGGCCCATAAAAGTCTGTAAATTATCACACTGGCCCATCCATTCACATGCAGTTTGCAGTAAAAGAATCAGTTGTCCATACAGACAAGCTACCAGCATATTCATTCTATGAACTCACATGATAAATATGTTAATAGGTGATTAAATAATTTCAATAAATGTAGTGTTTAATTCAATTATTTATTTATTTCATTAGTTTATATACCGCCTCATTAGTGCAATGCAGTATTTTGGATAATTAACAGAAAAAACAAAGCAAGACAAAATGACAGCGAGATCACAAAATTCTTGTATGAATAATAGAGAAGGGCTGTATCTTTTAAATTTCTGCCCATCATAAACTTTGAAACATACAGGAAACTGCTCAAGGAAAGCAATTTGCTTTCTTTTTTCTTTTTTAGTAGAGAACCCTGCTTGCCTTGCTAGGTTTTCTATTCAGTATAGGTTTTGTGTTGCACAACTCACCTTATTGCTGCAGACGTGGCTGCCCCATCTCCTATTGCCCAGTTGGTTCAGTTTGACCCTGTAGTCAAGGAGGAAGCCTCCAGGGTGGTGGCTAGCTGTAGGCCCACCGTCTCTTCGCTGAACCCTTGCCCAGTGTGGCTGATCAGAGCCATAAAGGGGGATATGATTCATTAGGTTGTGAACATTATTAATTCATCACTGAGGGAGGGAATGCTTCCCTCCCGCTTAAAAGAAACCGCCATCTAACCCATCATCAAACACCCCCAGTTAGCTTCGGACAATCTTAACAATTTCTGTCCGATCGCTAACATACCATTCCTGGGCAAGGTGATCAAAAGTATGGCTCCAGGTATGACTGCAGCCAATTAGCTACAGTCATACCTGGAGGAGCAGGACTGCCTTTACCCATTCGAGTCTGGATTCAGGCCACAATGGGATACTGAGACGACATTGGTCTTGCTGCAGGATGACTTTTTAAGGGAAGCTGACAGGGGCACATGCACCCTGTTGGTACTCTTAGATATCTAAGCGGCTTTTTGATACCATCGACCACAGTATCCTCCTGGACAGGCTCTCTGAGGTTGAGATTGGGGGCTTACCATTGAGCTGGCTCTGATCCTTTCTTGAGGACCATGTCCAGAGAGTTCAGCTAGGGGAGGAGGTGTCGGCACCTTGGACCCTTAGGTGTGGGGTTCCTCAGGGATCGGCACTATCCCCAATGCTGTTTAATATCTATGTTAAGCCATTGGGGGAGGTCATCGGGAGTTTTGAAGTCAGGTGTCATCTGTATGCTGATGACACACAACTCTATCTCTCCGTTACCACCTCTGCAGTGGATGCCGTCCGGACGCTGGAGCGTTGCCTGGTTGCAGTATTAGAATGGACCAGGGCTAACAGGCTCAAACTGAACCTGGACAAAACAGAGATTTTGCTCCTGGGGGGGACGGACCTCTGATAGCTTGGGGGGGATGGTCCCTAGGCTGGATGGTACTCCCCTCCAGTTTAGAGACCAAGTGCGTAATTTGGGTGTTCTTCTGGACCCGGTTCTCTCTTGGGAGTTCCAGATTGCAGCCATGTCCAAATCGGCCTTCAACCAGCTTAGGCTAATTGCCCAACTTTGCCCGTACCTGGACGAGGACTCCCTCAGGACTTTGGTGCAGGCCCTGGTCATCTCCTAGATCAACTACTGCAATGCCCTCTATGTGAGGCTTACCTTGAACCTGATCCAGAGACTTCAGCAGGTTCAAAATGTGGCAGCCAGACTGGTGGTTGGTGGAAGTAAATTTGATCACATCACTCCAGTTCTGGCTCGCCACCACTGGTTGCCCATGGTGTTCTAGATCAGGTTCAAGGTTTTGACACTCACATACAAAGCCATACACGGTTTGTGCCCATGTTACTTGTTGGCGTGTCTCTCCTTAATGTCATCTGCCTGACCCACAAGGTCATCCCAGTCAAGGCTCCTCCAGGTGGCCACCCCAAGGGAGGCTCATGAATCCTCTACAAGAGGTAGGGCCTTCTTTGCGGTGGCTCCAACCTTATGGAGCTCCGGAGGAGCTCCGCCTAGCCCTCTCCTTGTGGACTTTTAAAAAGCAATTAAAGACATTGCTTTTCACGGAGGCTTTCCACACCAACCCCAGCTGACCACCTTCTTCCCCCCGCTTCCCTCCTCCCTCCCCTCCTTTTCTCCATCCGCTCTGAGATTAGCCGGTGCCATCTGGTTTTCTTTTTTTCTTTTTTCGGATTTTGTTATCAGTTTTAATATTTCTATTTTCATTTGTTTTCTATTTTATGAGATTGTAACCCACCCAGAGTAGTGCTGCAACACTAACGGGAGCAGGATACAAATTGAATAAATAAAATAAATAAAAATAATATAAATCTACCTTGGTGAGAGTTTATTCACTTTTTTTAGAAGCATGCCTTTTTCATGTTGCATTTCAGTTAGACTTATTCTATCTAATTATAGGTCACTGTAAGTCCCACTTATGGAATACAGCTAGGAATATAATAAATAATAATAAATCAAAGCTCAGGAAAAAGGTGGCTCATTTAATTTACACTACCTTGTCTTTGAAACCTATAGTAGTCTAGCTGATTCAACAAGGGAACGTTTTCTCCTCAATTCATCTCTGGCAAATTAATCTCTGTTTGCCTTTCCCTATGCTTGGATGGTGCCAGAGCAGAAATGTGTGAATCCTTCACAAGCAGAGCTCAAAAGAGCAACTTCTTAGGAGTACCTTTACGGAGAAGGGGACAACATATAAACCTCGTTAGTCTTTAAGTGGTTGGATTCTCTCGGAGTACAACTCTTCGATGTCCCAGCGAGCAAAATTGTTCCAAGCGATTATCAGCAACAAACATCTATTTTCTGCACCTTTTGGTGGGTTTTTTTTTGGCAGGGGGAGAAAACAAGGTTATCAAAAGCGCTACACTTGCAACAAAAAGCACTCCTGGCTACCAACCCCAGCTGACCTCCTTCCTCCCCCCTTTTTCTTCTTCTTCCCTCCTCCTCTTCCCTCCCCCCTTTTCTTCCATCCGCTCTTAGATTAATCGGTGCCATCTGGCTTTATTTCTTTTCTTAAAGGTTTTTTGTTATCAGTTTTAATAATTCTATTTTCATTTGTGTTTTCTATTTTAAGAGATCGCAACCCGCCCAGAGTAGTGCTACGACATTAATGGGAGCGGGATACAATTTGAATAAATAAATATAAATTTGTTATTTGTTCCGCGCACAGCCTACAGACATTGTTTGAGGTGGGGATCCTATGGAACTGTCGTCGAGAAAGTAATGTTTCCAAGTTCCGTTTACACGCGCCTCTTTAAATCCCATCGTTCTTGTCCCGCAAATGGAGGATGGAAGCAGCAAAGGAACCGGAAGTTTCGTTGGAAAGCCCTCCGAAGTCTCGCCCCTATACTCGCCGCTTCCGCGTCTGCTCGCAAGATGTCACTGCAAGCGCGTCGCGGGCAAGGCGCTGTCACGCCCCACTACGCATGCGCTCTTAAGCGGAGCCGGCTGAGATTACCCCTGAGTCACCGCGCCGGAAACGGAACTGCCTGGGATAGACAGAACAAATCCGTAGTAGTAACCGTAGTGGGGTTTCTAAGCCGGAGCTGTTGACGTTGGCTCTTAGGCGTTATGGCAGCCTCGGGCCTTCCGCCGTTGCCGGCGCAGTTGAAGCCCATTCAGCATTTTCTGAGAACCGCCCAAGAGCTGGAGAAACGGGAATCTGTGGTGGCCTATTACTGTAAGTGAGAGATGCTAACGGCTCGCGGGGCCCCACCCACTTCGGTCCTTGGAGCATTCCGAGTGCCCCTCCCTCCATGGGAACAAGAAGATGGGCGGAGCCTATGGAGGGCTTCACCGTGCGCCCCCCCCCACTCCGCCCTATCTGTACAGTCTCGACTCTCTCTTCCCAGTTCAGTGCGCATGCTCAAGATTCTTGGTACCCCCCCCCCGTGCCGCGCGTGGTCTCTGGCAGCGAGGGGAGCTGTGTGAGCAAGACGTTCGTGGTTCAGTCACAGCCGCGGACCCCAGTTAACTGATTACTCGCAGACAAGCCATATATGCCTTTACCCCACCCCGGCCTCGTCATGATCAGCGTCTAACACAGTGGTTCTTAACCTTTCTTACTCAGGTGTTTTTGGACTGCAACTCCCAGAAGCCTTCACCACCAGCTGTGCTGGCTGGGGTTTCTGGGAGTTGCAGTTCAAAAACACCTGAGTAACAAAGGTTAAGAACCACTGGAATACATGGGACACATGTTGAACATGGCAACAGCTCCAGTGTATATAAGTCAGGTGCACAGTTTCTGGCGAATGGGCACACGTAAAGCAGAGTCCACTTTTTGCCTTTGGAGTCTAACCAGACTGTCATATTTGTATACCCATTGTTTGGTTCTTAAGTATTGTCATTGTTATAAGTCACCTTGGGTCCTTTTCTAAGTAGAAAGGTGGGGTAAAACTATTTAAATAAATTAAATAAATGAATTTGTCAGGCAAAAAGGAAATGCGGTCCTATGCACCTCATGTTAGCTTTTTATGATGATGATGATGATGATGATGTTGTCTTCCCCTGTTATAACTGTAGCTTCAATACTGTGTGTAGCCTTGCTTCATTATATGAGTGCACAGTATATGAGTCTAAAGCTGCCTATCGATTTTCTTTGTCTTCATCCACTGTCTCACCTGAAGGATTTTTCCCCCCAGTGCTAGGATAAACAGGAGTATTGTGTTACATTACAAGTTGCCGAGTATTCTTTGAATCAAGTGGAATAAGTGATGTGCAATAACATAGTAATTTCCTATCCCCTATTTTAACCTCTATAATACACAGATGCTTTGATTATAATACAACCTAAGTATCTTCTTCTGTATAGTCAACCTGAAAATACCAGTTGGCATAAACTTAGAAATAAGTAAATAAAGAATGACAGACAGACCAATCCCTCTTCCAAGCATTCTTTTCCTAATTACTCATAATATCTTATATGAATTGTTGTCTTATATGCCCTATGGATTGCTTCCTATTAAATGGGGTGAAGCTTTGGGGAAATGGGGTTAAAGGTTCTCCACCTGCTTCATTCCTTCCTCTTCCATTTTATTTTTCCTATAGAATGAAATTGAAGTCTTAGAAACAGGAAGGGGGAATTCCCTTGAGTGAAATATTTTCTCTTTAAAGCATGAAATATCTTGCTAGCCTCATGTTTTAAGCAGTTTGCACAGTGGAAAATCTTAGATTAGAATGCAAATGTAATGCAGTATTGTCATCATATTTGACAGACTATTCAGTACATTAGGAGGTATTTTTTCCAGGAGTATAATGTGGGAATCTGCTAAGCATATTGCTCATGAGTCCATCTTCTTCAAATGAAATTACATGATAACTATTTGAAAATGAAGTCATACACTCACAGACACATACTCTAGAGGAGTGAACTGGCATTTGCAAGAGTTGAGTTTGTTTTAATTCATTCAAGCTACATTTTCTGAAGTCTGCAGAACTCTGAAGCTATTAAAATTTCAGATATCAGCTGAAATACTGTTGCCATAAGTTATACTGGATAAGGTTGATGAATTAGTTAGTTGTGGTGACTTTTTGGAAAGCAAAAATTTCCTACAAACCTACCACCACCACCAAAGGCTCCCTTGGGATCCTTTTCATCATTGGAAAGATGTTGAAAACTGTGAGACATTGCCATGGATGATGCAACCTTATGCAGCATAAGTTGTGCAACAAGATTTCAGCCATGGGTTCTAGTAAGCGAAATCAGTTATTCTAGTACAGTATTTGCAGCTATAATTTTTTTCTACCGGTACAGAAGTGTTACTGTTCAGTACAACTGACCAGGATATAAATAAAATATGCGCATTCGAGGTAGCATTCACTCTAAACCCAGTCCCACTGAGCTACTTCAAAACAAATCCCAGATGAACACACTGTGTATTGTAGAGATGAAGAGATCAGTGTTACTGACTTACACCTAGAGCAGGTCAGCCCAAGGAGTTTAGTGCCCCCTCCACCTTTTCACTGAGCTCCATAAAAAGTCTCACATGAAGACTGGAAAGCTTTGCTTGCAGAAGATGCCTCTGTCCATTTTTAAGAAATCCCTGGCCCCTTAGTTTAACCCAGCCCCTACAGGGCAGTTTTCTAACCTTTCTGTTATGCCTTGACAGACGACATTTCACTGGCACTTCCTTAGATCCAAGTTTAACGGACTAGTCAGATGTTTTAATGTTTCTTAGTCATGTTGGCCAGAATCCAGAGAGTTGCACTAGGCACACCTAAGTGTTTGGGCATGCCCTGATGAGAAATCTTTTACTCGCTTCTTTCAGCAGCTGATTCCTCTTCCCATGCAGTCTGTTTTTGAAAACACTGTTTCAGGCACAATCTGTTCTTTGCCATGGAGGATTATTGCCTCTGAGACCATGATGGGCTAGATCAGCTATTCTTTAGATCCCAGCTATTTCAGGAGTGTTTTTTTTTCCCTGGTGTTTTATTTTTTGTGTGAGATTGTTGAAACATCTGTGTTGTCTCATGTAGATAGTTTAAAAATTGTGGTTTTTTTGTTTGTTTTTATTGTTGATTCTGTTTTGATGTTTTTCTGCTGGTTTTACTCAACTGAAAAAAAAGTATGTGGGATTTCATAGCACCTTTTCTAGTGCTAAGTATGTCTGTGAATATTTATGGAACAAAACAGAAGGCAGAATTCAGCAAGATATATCAGCTAATAGAACTGATTTAAAAATTGAATCAGGACAATCTCCCCTTCTATTTCAGCTCCCATGTACCCCAAATGATAGGAATCTGTTTTCAGACAGTACCTCTGGCTGAAGGGTTAAAGGAGAGTTCTGTTGTGGCTCGAACCCTAGCACAATCATGACATTGCATTTCACTGTAGGCATCCTTCAGTCTCAAGAGACTATGGTAACGTGCTCTGAATAGAGGTCTTGGAACAGCGTCTAGTGTGGCTGAGAAGGCCAATTCGAGAGTGACAATCCCTTCCACACTGAAGACAAATACAATCTGTCCCCTGGCCAGCTCCCTGATTTTGCTGGTTTCGGGACTGCCTCTTTGCCTCGGCCTGCTGAACAAGTGTCTCTTCAAATTGGGAGAGGCCATGCTGCACCGCCTGCCTCCAGGCTGAATGCTCAGATGTCAACGTTTCCCATCTGTTGAGGTCCGTTCCTAAGGCCTTCAGATCCCGCTTGCAGATATCCTTGTATCACAGCTGTGGTCTCCCTCTGGGGTGCTTTCCCTGCACTAATTCTCCATACAGGAGATCTTTTGGAATCCGACCATCAGCCATTCTCACGACATGCCCAAGCCAACGTAGACGTCGCTGTTTCAGTAATGTATACATGCTAAAAATTCCAGCTCGTTTGCATTTAGGCCAAAGTATTTATAAGTTTTTCAAAGTAAATAGACCAAATAGTACAATTTCTGTTAAATTATTATAATCTATTTTTGTTCTTAAATTTGTGAAGTAAGTTTGTTTAATTAGAAAAACAAGTACTATAGACTTATACTGTAAACAAGCTCATCAACAAAAGTTGTGAGTTTGCAGAATTGTGAGGTTGGCAGAGGAGGGACCAAGAACTTCAACTGACAGCTACATTTCTTTCCTTGTTCTAGATGCAGTGGAAGAACAGAGTGTTCTTTTCCTGTGCTGTGTTCTTTTCCCTTTACTTACCCGTGTGCTGTTTGTTGTCTGTGGCTGTTAGGCAAGAACTTAATTGTGAGGTTTAAGTATTTCATACATTTCAGTTCTTCAAAAGAGCTCTTTTTTAATATAGTTCCAATGTTTCTGGGAAGATTAGATCTCTGTCCCTGTCTTTATATATCAGTACCTTTTCTAAGACTGACATGTTCTTCATTACTGGTTTTGTTTTGTGCCATCTTATGCTTTCAATGGTTGTTTCATTGAGCTGAATATTTGTAGTCTCAGTTAATTTCAAATTATACTTAATGGTTAGGCCTATATTATATTTTTAGCTTTTGAACTTGTCTTTTAATGATATAAGCTGTCTTGGGTCCTTTTTAAGGAGAAAGGAGGAGTAAAATATTTTAAATAAATAAATATATGATAAAGAGTTCTATTGTGCTATATAGTATGCTTTCTGTTTTTTGTTGATCAGCCAGTAGCAATGAAATTGCTTGTCCGTGTGCATGGAATTGTAAAATTCCATGCCAGTTACCCTGTGGGGTTCAGCAAGGTTCTTTATTGTCTCTTGTCCTGTTTAACATCTACATTAAACCACTGGGAGGTATTCTCTGAGGATCTGGAATACAATGTCATTGCTGTGCAGATAACCATCCAACTCTATTTCTCTATTCCATCTGAATCAGGAAGCAGCAGGCAAGTGCTGGATTAGTGCCAGGAGTCTTGGTGAGCTAAATGCAGGCCAGTAAACTGGAATTAAATTCTGACAACACGGAGACTCTGTGAATAGATGATTCCCAAGTCTGAAAATTAGGCATGTGGCCTATTCTGTATAATATAACACTACCCCTACAGAGCAGGTACATAGCTTTTTTCATTTTCCCCCCCAGGATAAGGAAATGAATCGGGATAACAGGGAATATATCATGCCATTCCTTATCACATATTATCTGTACTTACACATATCATTACATTAAGAACTTTTGTATCTGTTAGTTGCTTATATACCATATTTTTCGCTCCATAAGATGCACTTCCACCCCCCAAAAAAAGTGTGGGGGAAGTGTGTGCGTCTTATGGAGTGAATACTGTAAAAAAAACAACCTCTCTCTCCCGAGTCACCCTCGTTAAGCCAACGTAGAAAATCCCCTCCGCCACTTTACCCGCCCGGCGGCCGCGTGATCTTCCTCGCCCTTATGGAGCACCAGGGAGCGCGTGTCCATGCGCGCACGAGTCAGCCGGCTAGCCAGCCGCCTTCTCTTCCCTTTGCAACTGCTGGGCCGCCACCGCCGCCTGACTTCCCCCCCGCCCCTCCACGCGCACACCCCTTCACCCCCGATGGCGCCTCGAATGCAAGCTTCCTTTCTGCGCGGGCGACGAGGCAGATATTTGCTGTGTCAATCCTATCCCCCCCTCCCCCACCTGGCGGGAGGGCTGCCGGGCACGCGCCGCCTGAGAGAGTCACGTGGCGCAACCCCCACTCACTCACTCACCTCCACGAAGAGCAGCATCTTCTTTCTCCAGCCTCCTCCTCCTCCCCCCCACCAGTCTTTTTTTTTTTACCCTCCCGACCCCAACCCAAGCCCAACAGCAGGCCCCGGGAATCTTCTTTGGTTCAGAATATTTTTTTTCCTGTTTTCCTCCTCTAAAAATTAGGTGCATCTTATGGTCAGGTGCGTCTTGTGGAGCGAAAAATACGGTACGTCCAAATTATTTGACTATTTTGTATTAAAGTTATCACATTTGGCTTTCAGGTTATAGAACGGATCCAGTTATATATAGGGTCCCATTTTTCAGTTGCTTCTTGGATTGAATTGTCTTTTAAAGCTTCTGTTAATATGTCCATCTCCGCCACTTCCATAATCTTTTCCGTAAATTCTTCCCTGTTTGGTATTTCAGTTTTCTTCCATTTCCATGCATATAGTATTATGGCTGCAGTTATTATATGTATTACCAAATGGCTCTCTCGCCTATCCAAAGTCTGTGGCAACATATTTAATAAAAATAATTCTGGTTTAAATTATTACGTATTAGAATGTTCTTCAAACATTCATGTATTAGTATTCAATCGTTTTTTGCTTCTCTACATGTCCACCACATATGATATAAGGTTCCCTCTTGTAGTTTACATTTCCAACATACATTTGATGTACCTTTATACATTTTTGATAACTTATCTGGTGTCATGTCAGAGCAGGTACATAGCTTGAGAGTACTCCTTGAGTCAGAGCTGTGGCTTCCAGTGTGAGAAGTGCTTATGCCCAGTTGAGTTTAGTGCATCAGCTTAAGGGTGTTCCTGGGCCTAGATAATCTAGGCAGAATAGTCTATGCACTGCTGAATTCCTAGTTATACTATTCCAATGCATATTATGTGTCATTTCGCTTGCTGTCAGGAGTGGAGGTTGCCACTGGTGCAAAAGGCTGCTATCCCAGCAGTGACAGGAGCAGTAAAGACTGACCATATTATGGCCATTCTGAAATCTCTGCATTGGCAGCCAATAAACCACTGGACGAAATTCATTGTGTTAGCATTAGCATACAAACTCATGACTTAGACACTTGAAGAATTCTATTCCAGTATGACCCATTCAAGATTTGAGATCAGCCGGGGAATCCAGCTCCCCTTCATCCTGGAAAGAGGTGACTAGTGGGGTGCCCCAAGGTTCTGTTTTGTTCCCATGTTATTCAACATCTTTATCAATGACTTGGATGAAGGAATAGAGAGTATGTTGATTAAATTTGCAGATGATACCAAATTGGCAGGAGTTGCTAATTCCCCAGAGGACAGGATTAAAATTCAAAATGACCTTGACAGATTAGAGTCCTGGGCCAAAACTAAAAAAATGAATTTCAACAGGGAGAAATGTAAGGTCCTACAGCTAGGCAGAAAAAATGAACTGCACAGATATAGGATGGAAGACACCTGGCTAGACAACAGTACCTGTGAAAGGGATCTAGGAGTCTTGGTAGACCACAAGCTGAACATGAGTCAGCAGTGTGATGCGGCTGCCAAGAAAGCCAATGCGATTCTTGGTTGTATCAATAGGAGTATAGTGTCTAGATCAAGGGAAGTGATAGTACCACTCTATTCTGCTTTGGTCAGACCTCACCTGGAGTATTGTGTCCAGTTCTGGGCACCTCAATTCAAAAAGGATGTTGACAACCTGGAACGTGTCCAGAGGAGGGTGACTAAAATGGTTAAAGGTCTGGAAGCAATGTCCTACGAGGAGCGGCTTAGGGAGTTGGGAATGTTTAGCCTTACAAAAAGAAGGTTGAGAGGGGACATGATAGCCATGTTTCAATATTTGAAAGGATGTCATGTTGAAGAGGGGACATGTTTGTTTTCCAGGGCTCCAGAGACTAGGACACGGAGCAATGGTTTCAAACTACAGGAAAAGAGATTCCATCTGAACATTAGGAGGAACTTCCTGACGGTCAGAGCTGTCCGGCAGTGGAATAGGCTGCCTCGAAGGGTGGTGGAGTCTCCTTCTTTGGAGGTTTTTAAGCAGAGGCTGGATGGTCATCTGTTGGGAGTACTTTGATGGATGTTCCCACATGGCGGGGGCTTGGACTGGATGGCCTCAGTGGTCTCTTCCAACTCTATGACTCTATCTCAGCTTGTGCCACCCAAGAACAACAAAGCCCATAGACCAGGGTTTTCTCAGTAAAGGCACCGGAGTTATAGAACACCCTTCCATTAGAGATCCAGTGGCTCCACACACATCAGAGATCAGTTGAAAACACAAGCCTTCAGGGAATTAGTATGTGCTCATTTTGCCTTTGACTGTTGTTTGTTTTGTTTGTATAGTACTTTTATAGTTATTTTAAATGTGTATGGTTTGTGATTCTAGATATGTGATTTAAATATTTGTAACTTTTAATTTTTGATTCTGTTTTTATTTTAATTGTTACTTGCCTTGGTCTCCCATGGGGAAGGTGGTATATACATGTAGCAGTACTATTAATGACAATAATAATATAACAGAAGAGAAATTGGCAAATTAGAGAAGGTGAAAAGGATATTAAAAAGTGGACTAGATCCGATTAGTCTTAACCAGCATTGACCCTTTGAACCAAAGTCAAGAGGTTGATCAGGGGGCTTGTTCTAGAGCAGTGGTGGCAAACCTTTTTGGGCTCGCGTGCCCAAACAGGGGGGAAAAACCACGGGGCGGTGTGCCGCGGCGGCGGAACCGGAAGTGGCGGCGTAAGGGGGAATCCCGGGCATGGAGGTGCCTCGAGACCCCACTCCAGATCCGCCGCCAGCACCAGCTGTTCCGGATCCTGACCTGCCGCCTGTCCGGGCACCAGCACCACGGTTGCAGCCGCCTGCTCAGGTTTGGCTGCGGGGGGGAGTAGCGATCCGGTGACTTGTGGCTTGCATGCCGGCAGAAAGGGCTCCGCGTGCCAGCTGTGGCATGTGTGCCATAGGTTCACTATCACTGTTCTAGAGTATAGGATTTTGCCCAAATATGTACATGAACCTTCACAGCTACCTCTTGCAGTGCAGTTTGGAGGTGCTTAACTATAGATGTGTGTTAGTTTCCACTATAAAGTATATAATAACCACTTTAAAATCCATACTTTTAATTTACCCATGACTGTTAAGAGACCTATAATAACCCCTGTAAAGACTATCACCATAATGGACATTTTGTTTCAGTTAACATTTCACATTTCCCTCCCCCATGTGTTGAATGTCTGTCTATTGTGGCTATAAGTTTAAGACATCTGAACAAGTAGACTGTAATCCATGAAAGCTTTTGTCAAACAAAATTTGACAAGAAAAAATTAAGGTGCAACAGAAGTTTGTTGATTTTGTGTTGTTGTTGCTGTTCTTATGCATCTCGGAGTTATGGTGACCCTATGAATGAGCAAGCTCCAAAATATCCTGTCCTCAACGGCCCTGCTCAGCTCTTGTAACTCAAGTCTGTGGCTTCCTTTAGGGAGTCAGTATATCAGTCCATCTCATATTTGGTCTTCCTTGTTTCCTTCTGCCTTCCACCTTTCCTAGCATTATTGTCTTTTCCAGAGAATTCTGCCTTTTCATGATATGTTTTTGTTTGTCTGTGCTATTATGCATTCTTTTATTTTTTTTTAATTTGTATGTTTTGCTTAGTTATGTAAACTGCCCTAAATAGTATTTCACTAAGTCGGGCAGTCCAGAAGCTCAATAAATAAATGTGCACAAGTCGGACAGCCTCAGTTTCAACATTTTTGCCTCCAGATATAGTTCATGGTTCATTTGATCTAGGACCCACTTGTTTATCTTTCTGGTAGTCCAAGGTATCCACAAAACTCTCCTTCAGCACCAGATTTCAAATGAATAATTTTTTTCCTGTCAGCTTTCTCTGCTGTCCAGCTTTCACACCCATAAATGGTGATTGGAAATGTAAGAGTGTGGATTGTCTTGGTCTTCAATGATGCATCCTAACTCTTGATTATCTCTTCTAATTCTTTCATTGCTGTCCTTTCTAGTCTCAGTCTTATTTCTTGACCTCAGTTTCCATTTGGGTTGATGGTTGAACCAAAGTATACAAATTCTATAACTACTTCTGTTTCTTCATTGACAACATTAAAGTTGTACGGTTTTTCTGTAGTCATGATTTTTGTCTTCTTAACGTTCAACTGCAGCCCTGCTTTGGTACTTTCTTCTTTCACATTCACCAAAACAGTGGTTCCCAACCTTGGGTCCCCCAGTGTTCTTGGACTAAAACTCCCAGAAGCTTTCACCATTAACTGTTCTGGTCAGGATTTCTGGGAGTAGTAGTAGTCCAGGAATATTTGGGGACCCAAAGTTGGGAAGCACTGCACTAAAAGTTGTTTTAAGATTTTGCTTTATCCATAAGAAAATACTTCCTTTGTTACATGTTCATCATTATTTTGATTCTCTGCTGCAGCGTGTACAGGTGTGTTCCTCAGGAGTGTTTTTGTTTTGTTATAATTGGATTCTTGAAAGTCCTAGAAATCCTAGAAATCACCTGAAAGGTGGGGTGAAAATTCTATAAATAAATACAAAAATAGCATTTGAACAAATACTACATGAACAAAAGTAGCATGTGAAATCTCTTTAAAGAAGTATTTTTCTTTACCTATTGATTGGGCCACCTTTCCCCTTAATATCTGAAACAAGCAAGAGAAATGCTAAACATATAGTGATGCCACAGTTACAGTATAACATTATTTTCCCCTGAACATAGTAGAGCACTATGGCTGATGCATCTGAGCTCGTAGTTCTTTACACAGCAGTGAAGATGGATCTCTTGGTTTGTTTTCCCAGGTCTGTGCTTAATTGCAAAGCTGTGATGCAAGTCTTCTGCATAGTCATCATGACTCTTGTTTGGAATAATGAGCTGCTAACTGTCAGCAACATCACTCTGTCTTCCCTATTTTCTGAGTATGGCAAAGTGAATATAAGTGATACATGCAAAGCTTTGTTATATGAACATATATATCCTGTTTCCTCGAAAATAAGACCTAACCTGAAAATAAGCCCTAGTATGTTTTTTCAGGATGCTTGTAATATAAGCCCTAACCCAAAAATAAAACCCAGTTAAGTGAAACCCCGCCCTCCACCATTGTGCAGCAACCAGAAGAAGGTGACATGACTGAATAAATGTAGATTGTTGTACATGAAAAAAATAAAACATCCCCTGAAAATAAGCCCTAATGCGTTTTGTTTTTTTTTTTTTTTGTTTTTTTGTTTTTTTGTTTTTTTGTTTGGGAGCAAAAACTAATATAAGACCCTGTCTTATTTTCGTAGAAACACGGTAGTTCAGTTTTCCCCCCAGTTAATTGTCTTTG
This sequence comes from Intellagama lesueurii, assembly GCA_037013535.1. Classification (NCBI taxonomy): domain Eukaryota; kingdom Metazoa; phylum Chordata; class Lepidosauria; order Squamata; family Agamidae; genus Intellagama; species Intellagama lesueurii. The sequence continues at coordinate 275,448,027 of JBAJHW010000001.1, forward strand.
TAAAACAAGTGGTTGCTTTCTGAGAACAGCATGTTCTACTATAGTTCACAGTTCTAAAAGTGCATATGAAAGTCATTTGACACAGTTTCAAACATTATTCTGTCCCTCAAAAATAAGGAATTAATTTGTAGTAGCGTAGACATTGGCAGCTTTGCATGAACTCATCTGTAGAACAGAGGTACATGGAGTGGATTCCAGTTTACTTTGAGATCCTTGCAAAACCTATGAAACCACAGCTTGATCTGTTTTGGAACTGGGTTGCTTTCTGTCCACTCTTTCAGTTTGTATTTCTTTAAGCAAGTAAGTCATCTGGAATGGATGATAGTGAATTTCAGCACCTTGGTTCAGTTAGTAAAAACATAAAAATTGCTGCCTAGTGCTTAACTAATAGAGATACAAATCTACCACAAGATTCAGAGAACCCCAGTATGCATATGTAGCCCATCTGTGCCTTGAATATGTGTGTAATTTTTCTTCTTCTTCTGATTATTCATCACACCTCAGAGGTTTGTTGTTTAGTCGTTAAGTCATGTCCGACTCTTCGTGACCCCATGGACCAGAGCACGCCAGGCCCTCCTGTCTTCCACTGCCTCCCGGAGTTGGGTCAATTTCATGTTGGTAGCTTCAATGACACTATTCATCCATCTCGTCCTCTGTCGTCCCCTTCTCCTCTTGCCTTCACACTTTCCCAACATCAGGGTCTTTTCCAGGGAGTCTTCTCTTCTCGTGAGATGGCCAAAGTATTGGAGCCTCAGCTTCAGGATCTGTCCTTCCAGTCAGCACTCAGGGTTGATTTCCTTCAGAATGGATAGGTTTGTTCTCCTTGCAGTCCAGGGGACTCTCAAGAGTCTCCTCCAGCACCACAATCCAAAAGCATCAATTCTTCGGCGGTCAGCCTTCTTTATGGTCCAGCTCTCACTTCCATACATTGCTACTGGAAAAACCATAGCTTTGACTATGCAGACCTTTGTCGGCAAGGTGATGTCTCTGCTTTTTAAGATGCTGTCTAGGTTTCTCATCGCTTTCCTCCCAAGAAGCAGGCATCTTTTAATTTCGTGGCTGCTGTCACCATCGGCAGTGATCCCGGAGCCCAAGAAAGTAAAATCTGTCACTGCCTCCATATCTTCTCCTTCTATTTGCCAGGTGGCGATGGGACCAGTGGCCATGATCTTAGTTTTTTTGATGTTGAGCTTCAGACCATTTTTGGCACTCTCCTCTTTCACCCTCATTAAGAGGTTCTTTAATTCCTCCTCACTTTCTGCCATCAGAGTGGTATCATCTGCATATCTGAGGTTGCTGATATTTCTTCCGGCAATCTTAATTCCGGCTTGCGATTCCTCCAGTCCAGCCTTTCGCATGATGTATTCTGCATATAAGTTAAATAAGCAGGGAGACAATATACACCCTTGTCGTAATCCTTTCCCAATTTTGAACCAATCAGTCGTTTCATATCTAGTTCTAACTGTTGCTTCCTCTCCCACATATAGATTTCTCAGGAGATAGATAAGGTGGTCAGGCACTCCAATTTCTTTAAGGACTTGCCATAGTTTGTTGTGGTCCACACAGTCAAAGGCTTTTGCGTAGTCAATGAAGCAGAAGTAGATGTTTTTCTGGAACTCTCTGGCTTTCTCCATAATCCAGCACATGTTAGCAATTTGGTCTCTAGTTCCTCTGCCCCTTCGAAATCCAGCTTGTACTTCTGGGAGTTCTTGGTCCACATACTGCTGAAGCCTACCTTCTAGGATTTTGAGCATAACCTTGCTAGAGTGTGAAATGAGTGCAATTGTACGGTAGTTGGAGCATTCTTTGGCACTGCCCTTCTTTGGGATTGGGATGTAGACTGATCTTTTCCAATCCTCTGGCCACTGCTGAGTTTTCCAAACTTGCTGGCATATTGAGTGTAGCACCTTAACAGCATCTCAGAGGTTACTGGACTCTTATTTCTCCACATGAGAACCCCTATGTGAGTGTGGAAGTCCACAAGTGGCACTTGAGATCCTAGTCACTGCATTCTGATAGTCGTGTTAGTGTTTGTTTCTCAACCTCTTCCATTGGCTGCCAGTGGTATAGAAACTAAATGTTGAAACTTTGGGCAAAATCAGTTGTTGGAATGGCAGAATCCAATGAAACAATGCCTCCTTTCTACTGTAGTCCCTTGTACATCTCTAAAATCATCTCTGGAAGACTGGGGAACTATCTGGAATCAGATTTTTTGTGATGTAAAAGACTGCACAAGAGAGGAGAGAGGAAGGGAAGAAAATTACAAGAGTTAGTTGGATCTAGCCCTTACACTGCAATCATGTGACCATATTAGGTGACTTAAGAGTAGATGTTATGACCAAGGCTGGCCAGAGAGATCTGTTCATGGAGCTGTCATTGTGACATTTGTGAAATGAAGCTTACCCCCACTTCATTGTAAAATGTGTTGTCACCTTGCACTTCCTTTATGTATCGATTAGTGTGGCAGGAAAATTTGTTCACTAAGAAGATTGAATCTAGTGTCATTCTCATTTAGGCTCTCACTTTCTAACAGTGTTTACATGTGTTATGTTGTTAATTCTCTGTTAATTCTGTATGCAAAACTGTGTGAGAGCTTCTAAACCATTTGCTGGAGGTTTCAATCTACTTACCATATTTTTCCGTGTATAAGACAATACTAAAATCTTTAGACTAAAAACTGAGGGTCGTCTTATACATGGAAGTAAGCCGAGGAGATTTGCTATTCTGCAAATAGGCTTTCTTCAATCACGAGGCTTAGCTGCCTCCAGTCATGAGCCTTATGTAACTGACGTCAGCTGATGCTAAACAAACCAATTGGAACACACTTCGTTGGAGGTGGAGCATGTAGACAGTGCTCAGATGCAACAGGGACTGGTAATTTTATTTATTTATTTATTAAATTTATACCCCGCCCATCTAGATACATGTCGATTCTGGGCGGCTGTTCTGAGCGTTGTCCGAGCGTTCTGAGCCCAGAGGCTGTATAAAGTGATATGCTCAAAGCTAAGTGTGATGTTACACTTAGACAGCTAAGTTACAATATAACAGTACTGATATGTAAATGTTACCTAACTACAGTGGTGCCTTGACTTACGAACGTCCCGACATACGACCATTTCGAGTTATGACCAGCTCCGGCCGCAAAATTTTGCTTTGACTTGCGGCCGGAGCTTTGAGTTACAACCAGAAAAAGGCAGGGAAAAAAGGCGGGGAATTCAAATTGCTAACCGTTGGTGGCGAAGAAGCTGCTTCTTTGTAGCTCTTTCGCCCCAGCAGTTAGAGAGTGTGCAATCGGAGGATGCTTCGGACTGCCTGGGTAAGGTAAGGTGCTGCTTTCTGCTTTTTTAAAACTGTTCTGGGTGGGTTTTGCAGCGTGGTTTTGGGCTAGGTGGTGGGATTATGTTTCTATGCTGTGATGGGTCTTGCAGGGTTTGTTTGTTTTTTTGGGTTTTTCCCCCCCATTTCCGATGGGTCTTGCACGGTTTGTTTGCTTTTCTTTTCTTTTTTCCCTTCGGCCGGAACGGATTAATCACGTTTCCGATGGGTCTTCCAGTGTTTTTTGTTTGTTTGTTTGTTTGGTGATTTTTTTCTTCGGCTGGAATGGATTAATTGCATTTCAATGCATTCCTATGGGAAATGGTGCTTCGACTTACAACCATTTCAAGTTACGACCGGAGTTCTGGAACCAATTAAGTTCATAAGTCGAGGCACCACTGTACTAAATTAAAATGTATTCTGTTTTATGTTTAAAACATTAATTTCTTAATTTGGGGTTAGAAAAGGGGGGATCTTATACACGGAAAAATACGGTAGATTGTTGAGAACATTTTTTGTTCTTTGTGCATGTGTGTGTTTTGGATTTGAACACTTTGTTCAGTATTATGTGTAAAAAGATCAGTAGCAATTGAAACAGCTTTCCACATGTAGGCAGTATCAGCACTGCTAAGGCAGCTCTCAAACCTATAGAGATGGGCAGGTTATTGAATTCTTAAAAATCAATCTTGTGACATTGAACTTGGATTGTAGAGTAGAATCTCGAATGTTGTGCCATTTGTTGCAATGTGTTCTAGAAACAAATTTTATTTAGAATAGACATACATTTGGAATGTTTCATATGGCAGCTAAAGAGGAGCTTGGATAGCACATACTCAAATGAAATACTCAGTGTGTTAGGAAATTAATTTACAGTCTCTTTGGATGAGTAAAGCAGACTAGTGTGAGAAGGTTGTTAATCGCTATTCCTCTTAAACATAACAGGGTTTTGGAGCTATTAACTGATACTTGGCATAGCAATTCAGAAGTTTAATCAGCAAATTTATATTTATATTTTTATACACACACACACACACAGTTTGCTATTTCACACAATTTTTATGTATTTATTTCCCAAGAGTTTGTGAATGGGTCAAATGAAACAAAGTGGAATAATTTGGCTGGCAAGCCTAATGTAACCTGTATTGTAAACTTATTAAATGACGCCAAGAAAGGCATTGGTGCCAGCAGCACAGTATGTATCCCTTCCAGTTCTGCAGTTCTAAGATGATGATGATGATGATATGTTGGCTATCTGCATCATGCAACGTTAATGTGAACTTTGAATTTGCCAGTTATAGGTTTTTACAGTTTAAAGCTCCTTAGTTTGCAGCATTTTCTTTTGTACAATATATACTTTATTTTAAATGCAGGTATGTTTTTTATTTCAAATTTCATAATATTAAAGCATTTTGTAATACTTTCCTTTTAAAATTCTATTTGGGAGTATTTACAAAGAACACTTTGGTTATTTCACCTGCCACCGGACAAGCCTGTTCAGTCTGTTCACCAGTTCTCTCCCATCTGAAATAAGACAGGTGGTGATCAGAAGTGGGTGTGGTGTGTACTTGGAATCTCCTCAATGAAGAGACTTGCCTGGCACCATCTGTTCCAGCCTGGTAGACATCTTATTTGCTCATGCCGGAGGGCTACTCTGATTTCTCTGAGCTGTTTTTTAAAGTTGGTTTTTATGCTTTTTTTCTGTAAACTGCTTTGAGAGCCATGACTAGGGCTATAATTAATACTTGCAATTTTTCTCATCATCAGCGAAAAAAGATGCTTTGTCACACTGACAGACCCTGTCAAAAATAGGCCAGACAACCACTGTTAGATTTTCACTCGTACACGAAAGTGAGAAGACCAACATTTTTTTCATCAGCAACAGAATTCACAAAAAAACCTGTGGGTTTGCACAAAAACACAATGTTTTCTGCAAAATATGTAGGTTTCTGACCAAAAAGACTCTAGTGATTTCTTCTTTTTAGAGAAATGCAAAGGATTCCTCACACCTCCCATAATCTCACCCAGTGGAGAGAAAACTGTTGAGATGTTTTGTTCTTGCTTGCAAAACATTTTCAAGAGCAAAGAAAGAAAAAATTTAAGGAGCCTCATGGTGCAGTGGTTAAACTGCAGTACTGCAACCCAAACTCTGCTCATGATCTGGGTTCAATCTCAGATAGCTGGCTCAAGGTTCATCCTTCCAAGGACCGGTAAATTGAGTTCCTAGCTGGGGGTTGGGCCAATGTATAGCCTGCATAATTAAATTGTAAACCTAGAAATTGCTTTAAGCATTATGGGGTGTGATGTAAGCAGCACACTTTGCTTTGTTTTTTACAACTCTAGTTTTGACTAAAAAGCAGCAAATAATATATGTTTTTCAGTAACTAAAACTGGAAGCTGATAAATTTGTAAAGCAGTTTAAATTGAGTTGTATGCCAGATACATCTGAGTGTACTAATTCAAACAAGTTTATGCTGTTTACATTAGTACTGTGTTAAATTCTATGTATTTTAAAAACATATTCCATATGTGTGGGAGACCAGAGCAGCTCTTTTGCTGCTGCTTAGAAATTTCTGTGAACTATAGAGTTTATTATTAATTTTGCCAGAAAATATTTTAGAAGAAAATTATGCCAGCATGAAGCACTTGGCTTTTGGGTTTTTTCCTCCTGATTTTGGTCTATGAAATAGGTGTGGTAAATGTAAAGCAAACAGGCTGCTTCCCTTCCTGCTCTCCATTTGTCCTGTACCACCCTGATTCTGTCACTTTGTCCAGTTCAGAATGTTTCAAGAGGATACTCAGGATCCTTCCAGAAGTGGAGCCTTCTATAAATTTCAGATGGTGTGGAACATTGACAGAGAACATATGTGGAATCAAAAGAGTTTTGTTCAGCACACAATATGATGGGGGCATTTCTACTGGAATTTTGATGTCTTCCTTTGAACAGCAGGCTATCGTGCTAAGTTGCAAACTGCTCTGAAGGTTCTGCCTAAAATCAGTAACTTGCCATGTAGCATGACAGGAGGTACAGAGAGAGATTTTGTGTTAGCAGACTCAGAACCTATTGGATGTGTGGAATTAGTTGCACAATCCTCTGGCTCCAGAATCTTTTTATTTGCCTTAATTACTAGGGCCAGTATCCTGTTGCCTAAACATGGAACAGGAGGGCAATCTGGCTCTTCTCTGGTCTGTTCTGACCTTGATTGCAAGTTCAATTGTGCAAGTGGCCACACAACCAGAGGCCTTCCAGAGCAGTGGTAACAGGTATCCACTTGCCCTCTTTTTCCACATTTACGCAAACGATATTGGCCGAGATGTTTAATGCTTTTATGTCTTTAAGATTTAAACTCGACTTTTAAATCACACTAAAGCATGAATTACTAATTCATCCATGAAATTCATTGCATCTTGTCATTTATAGGCCGTTTGTATGCTATGCAGACAGGGATGAAGATTGACAGTAAAAACCCAGAATGTCGCAAATTTCTATGCAAGCTTATGGATCAACTTGAAGGTGTAAGTAGACCTACAACTGTATTGTTAATTTTATATATATACTTGTATGATCATGACAGAAAGTGCCATATCTGCAATCCTGAACATATTTACATAGAAGAAAATCTTACTCAAATCAAATGATGTGAGCAAATAGAAGTCTCCATGTGTAATTGCAGCCCTTCACAAATTTGTTCCAGACTGTCCAGGACAGGAGTTCCATTGACAGAAATAGTTGAGTAATCAGAAAAACTTGATCAGATTTCACTTGAGGGTCCTTGTGAGCTGTAGGCTTGTGCACACCCCTCCCTTTTTTTGTATCTATCTCCAGTTCTTGTTCTCTCCTTACCTTTTTTTTTTATAATGCCCAAATAGGTTAGGAAAAATCCTTTGTTCATTCAATTGAATATGGGTTGGTGTTTTTAACTATACTTTGCCCATTTTTTACATCTTGAAAAACTATAGTTAAAATGCCACAAAAATTGAGAGAATGTATACACAGTAGGGAAGAAAAGAAGAATAAGAATACAAGTCTTGTTTCTTTGCTGATCCGTAACTGGAAGGATAAGAATATGGATCAAGCTGACTTCCTTCTGCTGCCAGTTTCATTGGCGTGGCAGATGTCTAGCCTCTATAGTAAGTTAACGTTCATCTTATAAAATAGGCTGTCATTCCCATGTTTTCTTTACTACCCTTGGCAATGTAAGAAATACGGGAATAGTCTAATATCTTTGGTTTTTGTTTTATATGGATACACTAAACGGCAACAGTAAGTCTATTCAGGTGCCCTAAATCCACCTGTTGTAACTGTAACAGTGTTATTTACCTTGCTGATTTTATTAGGAAACCTGAGGCTTGTACTCTGTAACATCTCTGAAAAGAAGTCTTTGAATCGTAATATGCTGCTTGACTAAGCATTCCAGTAAATCTTTAGATCACCGGTGCAGTTAGGTTGAACCAGAGACTCTCGTTTCATTAGCTCTTTATTTATATTAAATGCTGCAAGCTACTTCAGATGAGGAAGCTATATAGTCCTATTGACCTTCAGTGGCTGTGGAACAGACTATGAATTGAATAGTGTTGAGCCTTCATACAGAGCTTTATTTATAATGAGATAGGGACACAAAGTGTCACAGAACTATTAGAAAACCGAACAGTGGTCATTTAGCCACAGCTTGCCTTAGTAACAGGGACGTGGTGGCGCTGCAGGTTAAACCGCAGAAGCCTCTGTGCTGCAAGGTCAGAAGACCAGCAGTCGTAAGATCGAATCCACGCGACGGAGTGAGCTCCCGTCGCTTGTCCCAGCTCCTGCCAACCTGGCAGTTCGAAAGCATGTAAAAATGCAAGTAGATAAATAGGTACCACCTCGGTGGGAAGGTAACGGCGTTCCGTGTCTAGTCGCGCTGGCCACGTGACCACGGAAACTGTCTTCGGACAAACGCTGGCTCTATGGCTTGGAAACGGGGATGAGCACCGCCCCCTAGAGTCGGACACGACTGGACTAAATGTCAAGGGGAACCTTTACCTTTACCTGCCTTAGCAACAGAATGTTGCAATTATTTGAAAGTCCTGAATATTTTTGTTTTAGCTTTTTTAAAGGGAGTTGTTGAGCCCTCATGATTACAGTGTGAATAACATTTAAACCATTCAGCAGGTTAGACTGGCTGCAGCCAGAACTGTTCAGATACAGGCAAGTACCTAAACAGTCTATGTAAGAGAGCAAGATCCCAGTCTGAAGCCCTTTGTTTGCTCTAATGGACATGAAGGGAAAGCAGAAGGTCCTGTCTTCATCATATTGCTCCACTCCATTCACACAGCATGGGCAGTTGTGGAACCATGGAAAGAAAGTAACATGCTAGCTTATATTGACCCAAAGCAGGTGTATAGGTCAACAATTTAAAGCCATGATATGAATCTGTGAGATGCTTGTGGAACTTCAGCCTTCCTTTTTTAAAACTAGGAATCTAAAATATGCCTTTGCAAATTCATTTTTCTCAGCAAATGCAAACAACCCATTGCAATCTATCTTTCCCCCCCTCCAGCTGAAGAAGCAGTTGGCTGATAATGAAGCAATTACCCAAGAAATAGTTGGCTGTGCCCATGTGGAGAATTATGCATTGAAAATGTTTCTTTATGCAGATAATGAAGATCGAGCTGGACGGTTTCACAAGTGAGTGACCAAATAAAAGTAATGTATAGCTGGGGAACATTTGAAATTGAAACTAGGGGGTTCTGCAGATAAATCCAAAACAATTTGCCAACCTTCCTTCATATCCTTACTTGATGCAGAAAAGCTCAAGCAATGGCTACACCAATCTGGGGGTGTAAACTGTTCACCACAACGCCACACTTTAAGATACAGGTATCCTGAGGTGGTTTTGTGTTTTCCTCCTGAGCCTATTGGAGAGATGGAAGAGAACTCTTTTTCACTTTCAGTTATTTGTAAATGGAGTATGTCTATGTATATTTTAATCTTTTTGAGAAGTTAAAAATCTATTTTTTCCCCTTCTAGAAACATGATTAAGTCTTTTTATACGGCAAGTCTTCTAATAGATGTCCTGACTGTGTTTGGAGAACTAACAGATGAGGTAAGTTGCACAGTTCAGCAATGTACATCATTAACAGCATGACACATAGAAACAGACTTTTGTTCCTAATCCTGCTAAATTGTGTTGTGACTAAATCTCATTTTTAAGAAGAGCAATGAGGCTTTTGTTAGCTGTGACTAATTCGTTCCGTTATTCTCAACTGGGCCTGGTCATGGGTTGAGTTTTGCAAGATTGCAGGCCTCAGTGTTTGAACATATCGATTTCATAAATTTACTGTATGGTTTGGGAAACAGAAGCCTTAAACTTCTTTTCTTTCTATGGACAAAACTTGCTGCTTGGTTCCCTGAATCTTGGCACAATGTTCCCTTTACAAAACAGAAACTGTTAATTGATAGTTTTGAGTAATACTGAATAGCAGTAGCAGCATAATAGTGACTATTATAGTAGTTTTGAGTAATAGGGAACAGCAGACAGATCAGTAATTGATGAAGGCAGCTTATTTGGTCAGACGAAAGAAAAAGACCAATCATTTTTGTATTTAAAATCAAAGGTAGTAATGTGGTTAAAGAACTGAATGAACAGAGCACTTATTTTTAACTGAAAGACACCAAGAAAATTGTCTTAATCATTATTCTGTATTAGGTATTTTCCATATGCTTGATGCTTTGGATTTGTTGATCATATTATGTGTTCTGAGCTTTTGGAGCTGAGCTTTGAACTGTGAAAGAAATTTCAATTGCATTTCATATGATGATACACTGTATACTATTCCAGTTGTATGTGAAAAAGAATTACAGTGAAGTGGGCTTCTCTGAACTATTGTGCCACAGAGAAATAGAAATAGCAAAGGTGATGTGGAATCACATTTCAGGGAATGTAGCCAGTGTTCCAATAGTCTAACCAGAATTAACTAGTATGCCCCCCAGCCAGGACTGTGGAAATGTGTAATGAAAACCACACAAGAAATATTGGGCTTCCTATGTGAGAAGAGAGGGATAGAACAGAGCAATATTGCAGTTTGATTCTGAGAAGTAGTTGTCATGAGGGAATTAGGGAGGGCAAGTGAGAAAACTGTTCTGGTTTTGTTTTGTTTTAAACTAGTTATATATTTTTTAAAAATGCAACTTGTCTTCAGATTATAAAGCTTTAATTACAATGCTACACTTAGGGGATGAAGAATGTGTATACTTAAAATGAAAACAACATTGTGTTATACAGAAAATAGCATGGTATTGCAACATTGTGCTACACAGAAGTTAGGCATGTAATGCTGTTGGCCATGTTAGGAACAGACTACTTATATAATGGTCGCCTGCCAGCAGGACCAGTCTTCAGAAGAATCCATTTGTGAGACAAACCTTACGAACAGCTCTTTAGGAACTTGTTAGGGGACTAGATTACATATAGAATATATGATAAGCCTTGTCCCTTTCAGTTTAGGAGTGCTAGTTTTAGGTGTTGAAAGTGTCCCAAAATCCAAGAACAACGTGATAGATGGAATCTGTTTCTGTAAGAATGACAAATGTGTCAGATTGTGCTCTACACTCTTGTTTTAAACTAAAACTTTTTGGTGCTTTTGCTGGACAACTGAAGGATTGCAAAGAATAGTTTAGCAGAATGCATCCAGCTTGTGCCTATTAAGTGACCCACCCCTGCTTTTAACTAACTGGGGTAAATATAATTTAAGCAACTCTCAAGGCAGACTTATTTAAACAAAGACTCTTTATTTTGGCTGAACAGGATTAAAGTTAGGTATGCTTGTTAAAAGGAAAAAATGGAAACCATCAGAAAGACTACTTTGAAATACAAATGTGTGCCAACTTCGCCGTCAGTTTCTCTTGCTTACACATGTTCTGCAGGAGGTTTAGTCTGGGACATGCTGGAACAGATAAATTCTAAACAAGATGTTCCATTTTCTGGCATTTCCCTTTCGGAAAATAAAATTGTAGGAATTGTGCAAAACGGATGAAATTAGATGGAAAAGAATGCCAGAAGTGTTGAAAGGCTGTGCAGAAATAATAAAAAAGTGTAGAGCTGGTGTAGGCAAATTTCAAAGCTAGTCAAAGGGAGTTTTGGAATGCCAGTAAAATTAGTGCAACCCATGTTAAAGTAATTCGCATCCCAAAAGAGAGTGCACGGATTTGCTGTATTTTATAAATAAAGCCTGTGGCTCTGAAATTGAACAGCATGTTTTCAGTGAATATACTTAAACATCATCTTGAATAATACCACACTCAAAAATTGAAATGATTAGTCTAAATGCATTATAATAAGTTCTTGCTAGAAAAAGGAATTGTTCTAGAACACAAGGTTGTTATACTGTAAAGAACATTTATAGTACATGGTTGGGGGATTGCTGAATCACAGATTTATTTTGCCTGATCAGAAAATATATATGGGTACATCAGTCCCTTGATCCAGTGCCTTTTTGAGGCTAGACAGATTATTCTCATTGAGAGTCGAAGTTGCGACCTTCCCTCCCAGCAGTCACAAATGTTCCAAGGAGCAACTAACCCAGCATCTGTAAGATCTTCACTGTGTTTCTGATATTGTGACTGTTTCCTGTTAAAATTCATCTAGGAAAAGACTGCCTTCTGCACAATTAAAAATAAAGAAAACTGAAGCTTCCATATTGTTAATGGCTAAAGAACAGTTAAAGCAAAGGAAGGACAAGAGGGAAGTTTCCAAATGTTGTGTTTTGTCCAACAACTCTTAGTTACTCAGCAGCTAGTGTTATTTTGAGAACCCAGAGTACTGGAAAAGAAACATGAACTAGCTAGCCCCAAAACAATCTGAGCTGAGAAGTGTATGGCTGGAAAAAATGGTTGTGACATGTGTCTTGGGGCCTCATTCTATAACTTTTATCTAGAAGATAAATATATCATTTTCTAAAATGTTAAGTCCATGTAAAAAACAAACCAACCCAATTTGTATCTATCATTTTAGAATCCTTCCTTTTCATGCTTCATTTTATCTAATGATGTCTGATTCCAGAAAACATCTAGTAAAAGGAGATTTTTAGAATCTGTGTTCTCCCTTCCTTTCTCCAAAGGCCTGTCCTGAAGGTTGGTGGACTATATTGAGTGGTGGCGGGGGACTATATTGAGTGGAAATAGAATATGGTAGCAGGCTGCTAAAGGTGAAAGGAGAATCATGTAGTGACATCTTCTGTAAGTGCAGTAGGGCATTTTAATACAGTCAACCCTCGATTTACGAATTTAATCCGTTCCGGATTAACGTTCGTACATCAAAACGTTCGTATGTCGAACTATGCATTCCCATAGGAATGCATTGAAAACCCATTAATCCGTTCCGGCCGAAGAAAAAAAATACCCCCCAAAAAAGAAATGAAAAATAAAACACTTGCAGTCCCACGCTGGGACTGCAAAACACACACACAAAAAAAACAAAAACATCCAAAAATAAACATTTGAGCAAGTCCCGCGCTGGGACTGCAAAAAAAAAAAATCACCAAAACAACAACAACACAGAAACGCGGGGGACCTCTGAAAGCGGCGATCGCGGTTGCGGGGGACCCCCACCAGTCCTCCGATGGTGCTGGGCAAGCCTCCAAATGGAAAAAGGCAGGGAGAAAGGGCGGGAAATTCAAAAATGGTGCTGGGCAAGCCCTGGGAGGCTGAGTTTTGAATTTCCGCCCTTTCCCCCTGCCTTTTTCCGTTCATAAGTCGCTCCGTTCGCAAGTCGATATAAATTTTTGCGATCGGAGCCGTTCGTAAGTCGAAATGTTCATAGGTAGGGCTGTTCGTAGGTCGAGGTTTGACTGTATGTGTAAGGCTAAAGCTAGTCCTTCACTTAGGATTTACAGACTTTCAGGGTAAACTGATATACTCTGGAATTGGCATAGAAAATCTTGATAGAACGGGCAAAGTTACTTCATAATGAAAAGCAAGAACCACTGTATCTGCATGTGAAAACAGGGGCCCAGACTTACCTGGTCACCCCTAATTGTTGCCAAGGAGGGATCATGCAGGCTCAGATGCCAGGGTGGGTATGGCGATGGTGGCCCTGCAGTCCAGCAAGAGGGGTGGCTGCCAGAGGGTCCCTTACCAGCTCTGATTGGCCAGCAGGGAGTGTAGTTCCCCTGGGTGCCTGATATAGGCTGGCAGGGAAATCCAGGTAAAGGATGGTGCTGCAGGAGGATTGGAAAAGGAGGAGTTTCTCTCTGGCCTACCTTCCCAGCTTAAAAGCTAGAGGGTGCAACCCACCCCCATCCAATCTGCTGTATGCTAGCACCTCACTGTTTTTCCTTTTCCCTCCCTCTTTCTTTTATAATAGTGGGGTGATGTGTTGTAGAAGATTGGGTATCATCACTACAGAGTATGAGTACAGTCAATTATTTTGTCATAACTTTGTTGGCAGTTTGGAGCATTGGGGTTGGACCTGGATGACTTAAGGGCAAAGACAGGAGCCTACTCACCCAGAACAGTGAAGGAACCTTCCCATACAGGGAGATTGGGGCAGGGGCAGAGTCTGGCCCAGCTTGGGGGCCTGCGGGTCCAACCCCTGCCCCAGGTGTTTTAGAATTATAGAGTAGTGTATGCCCGCATGGTTTCCAGAAGTTGGCTACCTGTGGTGGAATCTTCAGCAGTTGCTGAAGTGAACGGTTGTGGGCATTGGGTAGCACTCGGGCTTCTCGATGCACTGGGTCCAATTCCCAGTGCTAGCCAGGGACTGCTGCTGTAACCAATAAGGTTGTGGCCTTTCCTCCAAAGAACTACGTGTATTGTATTCCTTTTGTAGTCTCTAGAGCCCGGGGGCCCTGTTCAGCAATAGGCCAGCAAGACATCAGTATCCATATTCTAGTCACCTTTTTCTACAGTTAGTACTAAACACCTTACATAGACCTCTGCAGCAAAACGTAAGTTAATGTGATTAATAAATGGTTCCTTAGAAGAAGCAAACTTTTCTAGTGTTTTGGGAAGTTCCAGAACCATATTTATAGTATAAAACAGCAGAAATAGTAATCTGAAATTTTTTTTTAAAATGTATTTGGACTATGGTATGTATCTTGTAGCTAGCTGGCAATACTCAGTTTAAAAAGAAATTATATACTTCTTTGTAATATGTCACTTTTGGATTTTTGATGGTCTGCAAAGTTCTTTATCTGTAAATATGTTAGGTGTTCCTATTTACATAAACACAAATATAACTTGGGCATGACCCAAGAAAAATTACTTGCAGTGAATCCACAGGATGCAATAGAATATTTTTAAAAATTGGATTGGATTGGGACAATTGTAAAATAAATGTAAATAAATGTTGCAAAGCTAGATATATTTCTCTGAGGTCTTATAAAAGAGATCAGGTTCAAAAAGATCTTAGTAACAGCTGAGATACTTTGTGCTGTTTGGCATGCTTTTTCCAAATAAAGTTCATATGTTTCTTATTTCAGACTTCGTAGTGCTTTTCATTTTTAGATTGAATTCCCACACATCAGTGAATATGCTATGAACAAACTATTATTCAAATAGTGTTTTGAACATGTGCAAAATACTAGGAACTATGTCTTTGGGCATTGCACGTTTCTTCTTTGTCCCCATCTCTCAACAAGCACTGAAAGTTTTGCCTTCAGGTGTAATACATTCTCTAAATATTTGTCTTTAATACCTCAATCCAGCATATACTCAGCTGAAAATACATTTTATTGAAATCCAGGAGCATTCTTCTATCTGAATATTTTTGTAAGGAAAGTGGGAATTAGCCTTCTTTAAAGATATGAACGATATTTTCCCTTCTGTTCATTTGTTTCCAAAGTTGGTGGGAATATGTGCAAGCTTGTATTAGATAGCTTTTCATTCCTAATGTTTTTAGAAAATGTTTCCATTAGAGATTGAGATATTCGTATTTGTTTGTGAATATCCCCGTCCCAGCTGCATCTAACGCAGGTCCGACCCCCGGAACTGGCCTGTCTACTCACACATCCCAGCGCCACCAGCATCCCGCTCTTCCCGCCAATTGCAGCAGTAGTTCCTCCATCTCCCTGCTTGGCTGGCCACCCCAGGCAGGGGGCAGGAGGATGAGCCTCCCCACATGACTGCTGAGTAGCCAGCCAAGCAGGGAGATGGAGGAGCTACTGCCGCAGTTGACAGGAAGAGCGGGACGCTGGGGGCGCCAGTACACTTGAGTGGATGGATTGGTCTGGGGGCCGGACCCGCATTAGGTACAGCTGGAATGAGGATATTCATATTAATGTACAAATACAAATATCCCCATCTCTAGTTTCCACCAGTACAGTATAGTTATAGAACCTTAGGATACCATGCAAATGAAATTAAGAAAAATATTTTACTCCATCATATTCTTTGATTTTTTTTGAAAGGGGAGTAAATTATTTTTTGGAAACTGCTTACTACTCTGTATTTCTCTATTTTTACTTGGCTACATTTTATTAGGTTGCCATTATCATCTGCAGCAAAACAACTGAATATGAATATTCTAAATGATTTTTTGTTAAAAAAACTGTGAAAGCATGAATTAGAAAATGTGCCAAAAGATTTGTTATGGTGATTTCTAATTGACAGAAACAAAAGAATAGCGTAATATTATAAATACTGATGTTTTAAGCATTCCTTGCCTTACTTCTCACTTACACGTTTTTCCAGAGAAAGAAGTGTAACAATTAAAATAATCATATTTTTCTTCATTTTCTAGAATGTTCAACACAGAAAATATGCCAGATGGAAGGCAGCATACATTCATAATTGTTTGAAGAATGGAGAGACTCCACAGTCTGGACCTGTTGCAATGGAAGGAGAATGTGGGTAAACATTTATTTTCAAATATTGCTTATAGATTCAAGGAATCTAAATTAAATTAGATACATTGTCTGCTTAAGCCAGACCTCCATTCACAGCTCACATAAGAGGAAGGAAGGTGGAGGCATTTTTCATTGATTTAGGGAGCACAAGGGAAGACATGCTCCCTTAAAAAAAAAAAAAGTTGTTGGAAGCCACTAGAACAAAGTGTGGTGGTGGTGCCAGAGAAAGGGAATCACTGAAAATAGTCTTTGTTGCTTCATAGGAACCTCTGCTAGATCTCTGTCTCTTCTACAAACAGAACCCTTAAGTTAATGGAAGGGACAGCCTGGATCCATGATTTTTAAGAAATTTAAAGAAAACTTGTTTCTTCAAAGAGATTTTATTGCCTTTCTTTTATTGTCAAATTTAATTTTATTGAGGATTCTATTTTTTACCTTTTCCCCTTGCCCCCAGTCTCTCAGCCTCTGTTATGTGTGGGTTTTTAGCTTTTGTTCTTAAACAAGCATTGGCTTCTCTCTGAATATCCCTTTGATGTTATATTTTTATTATGTGTTGATTGGTCTTCTCTGCCAAAAGCAATTGATGTGCTATCTGGTTAGGGATCATATTAGTTTACGGTGTCCTTTTGTTTGGATCATTGATTAATATTTTCAGTATTCTCCAAGCTTTCTGGCTGCTTTTTGCCATGTTTAGCTCTGCTATAGTATCAATTCAGTGAGTTCTTTCTGTTTCCATGAGAATCAAGATTAAAGATGGGGACAACTCACCATTATGGCGAGTCCCACTTTGTGAGTCGTCAAAAGTTGACAACTCACGAAGTTGCCCCCATGAAGCGACAAATAACAAATATATTCGTCAATTCGTTATTCATGTGTTTTAAAAAAAAAACACTCCGCCCCCCCGCTGCCACTGCCACCCCCTGCTGCCACCGCCCCGCCGCCGCCCCCTTCCACCCTCCCCAACCTTCCACCCCTCCTTACCATAATCGTCGCCACCGCTGCCAAGGTCTCCATCAGGCCTCTGCAGCCACGGCATGTAAAAAGGGAAACTGGCTGCCCTTTGCAAAGATGGCGGCTGCAGCTTCATTTAGGGTAGGGAAATGAAGCCGCAGCCCGCCATCTTTGCAAAGGACAGCCAGTTTCCCTTTTTACACATCGTGGCTGTGGAGGCCTGATGGAGACTTCGGCAGTGGCGGCGACGATTATGGATTATGGTAAGGGAGTGTCGGCGGGGGTGGGGGGGCTAAGGTAGGGAGAGGAAGGGGTGGGGGCGTAGACTGTGGGGGTGGGTGGCTGCCTATTGGCCCGCCGATCAGCTGATTGGCGGCCGGTAGGCAGAATGGGTTTTTTTATTATTATTATTATGAAGGGACAAATAAAATGGGGAAATATTCGTCCCTTCGTATTCGTGGGGCGTCTCTGGATTTAATATTTAATGGATCAGTAATTTTCCACGAATATCGCGATTCTTTTTTTATTCGTCCCCATGTCTAATCAAGATCAAATTTCTCCCAGCTTTTATTGTATGTTCACTAAAAGGATTTTCTTCAAAGTGTGAAATATAATCTAAATATTGGTTATGTGCTTCTGGAGTAAGACCTGGAGTGTTGTTGGTCCAGCACCTTCTTGGAATGAAAGCACAAGAACATCCCAAAATGGAAGTTACAGATTGATTACGGTTCTCTGGTTGAGGGACATTCTAGAGCACAGCTGTGTCTAGCATTACATAAGAAGAGCCTTGCTGGATCAGGCCAAGGGCCCATCTAGTCCAGTTTCCTGTATCTCACAGTGGCCCCACCAGATGCTTCTGGGAGCACACAAGAGCACATTGTTGCAAGCTTTGGCTTTTTTGAATTATGCCTCCTATATGCTATGTATTGGGGTTGAATGGCTGAGTAATTCTGACATGGAATGGGACTGTGCTGACTGGGATTGGATCACCCATCCTCTTAAAGTACAGTGGTGCTTCGCAAGACGAATGCCTCGCGCAACGAAAAACTGGCAAGACGAAAGCGTTTTGCGATTTTTTTGGTGACTCGCAAGACTATTTTTTCTATGGCCGTGCTTCGCAAGACGAATTTTTTTGCATTTTTTCCCCTTAAATTTCAATGCATTCCTATGGGAAACCGTGCACTTCGCAAGATGAAATTTTCACAATACGACACGACTCGCGGAACGAATTATTTTCGTCCTGCGAGGCATCACTGTATTGTTGAGCTATAAGCTCATTAACAAAAATTAGATCTGGATTGTAGTCTCTGTTTACTTTGGGCACATTAAATGGAATTCTGCCCATTTTATATCATCTTCACCATTTTTGTCATAGTGTTTATAGCCCCAAATGTTGCTATGGCTGTTGAAATCTCCAGCTAGAAAATGAGTATTTTGACATCAAGTGACGGTAATCTCTATTAATATGGAGGGCAACTCTTCGTCTAAAACGTACCTCTTGGCTTCACTTTGCCAATAAATTCTCAGAGGCACTGATCAGCATCAACCCAAAGTTCCTGGGATGTATAAGATAAGGTATTATAGTTCACTCAATGGACTAGACTACCTTGCTGGCACCTGACAAACACTCCAAGAGAAAGACCTAAATTAGAAGGTTATCAGGTTTAGCTAGGCAAACTTCGCCCAAGTGTCCTGTTCCTGCCCCAGTGTTATCTGGGATCTTTTTTTTTCTGAGCAGGTATATCACACTGAGATGTTTGCCAAGTGCCTGCAAGATAGAAAGAACTCCCAGAATGGAGAATTGTGGTATTTGTGGTCCAAAAATCCCATTGCTAATGACTGAAAAGCAATGGAAGTATAATTCTGCTGTTTCGTTTTATTTCATAGCATATCCTGAGCAATAAGGAAGGGAGGATTCCAGTAGCTCCTTTGTTAATAATAGTAACTGTTTTCAGCCACAGCTATATTATCTTATAATAATAATAATAATAATAATTGTGTGTCGTCAAATCAATTTTATGGTGACCCCTTTCAAGGTTTTCTAGGTAGAGAGTACTCAGAAGTGGTTTACCATTGCCGCCTTCTGGGATATCCTGGGACTATGCAGCTTGCTCATGGCCACATAGTCTGGCTTTTCTGTGATGCACAGTGGGAAATTAAACTCCCAACCTGTACCTCTGTAACCAGAAACCTAACTCACTGGGCTGTCCAGATATCTTAGCTGGTGGTAGTTGTTGTTTTTATTTATCTGTTTACAAATATTGATAAACTTATATAACTATATCAAAATGGTGAGTTTTTAAAAAAGTTTTTTATGAGTAGACCGTTGAGTTTCTGCATTGAACTTTAATAGTGTTAACAAATATTTTAATAAACTGTTTTATGTCTTTTAGTAGTTTGAAGGGCCTTTGTCAAAAGGAGAATTAAAAATTTGTTGATGCTTATAATACTGATATGGTTTGCTGTAGTTTGCTATCTCTACAATAAGAACCAGCAAAATCTGTTTCAAATAATATTCTTGAAGTGTATAACATGTAACACATAACTTGCAATTTTTAGGGTCCTATAGTGCCAAAGTTCATACGGAAATGTATTTCAAAATTTCCAAAGAACGACTCATAATTCTTCCTTTGTGCATTTGAGAAAGAAAGGGAGCATTGTTTAAGTGTACTGAAGGACTTCCCCCATTCCTATCTGCTTACTCACTTTCTTCATTCTCTGGAAAAAGTCAGTGTTGAAAAAGAATGAAAGTAACTTTCTGTAAATTGACAAAATGCCACATTTTCAAAAAGTGGTGTTCTCCCTGTAATTCTCAAAAACCTTAGTGCAAATACTATAAAGTTAAGCCTGCTTTGGAACAACTTAGCCCCACAATAGCCACTTTATTCAGTGATATGTACATTAGGCTACATGGGCAGCTGCTGTGTAACAAAGTAATCTTCAGTGGCATATACATAGTATTAGAGGATTAAGCAGCCACTTGTGCTGATGCTGTTAACAGGTGATAGTTAAGAACCCAAACATGAGCTGGCCTAAATCTTAGTCATTGTGACGGCATAGCATCTTATTCTTTAAGAAGTACATCTTTCTTTCGTGGTGGGATTGCACTAATGTCCTTTCATGTTAAAAATTTGAGAATGTTTTTGCTGAGGCTGGGCAATATTGATTCTCTCGGTACATGGATGTTCATTTATCCTAACATTTCTTATGTGTTCCCATACATGCACCTGAAAAACTAAATCGTCCAGGATGCTTCTTTAATTTCTTCTTGCAAGACTTTTGTGAGGAGGGGAAGTTACCTATTTGTAGATGCCTGTGGCCGAAATCTTATTTATTACACTCATCAGCATAATACCATTTGATTAATTTTTAGTGGCAAATTGCTGCAAGTTAAGAAGTTAGAGAGATTTTCTGTCGCATATCAGGTCACATTAAGACTTCTTAACTTGTGGCAGAACATCCTTGAAAATAACACTGGTGGCCTTACACCAGGGTGGTTAAGGGATAGGATTTTAGCCAATATATTTATGAATATGCAAATAATTTTCACTGCATTTTAGTAAAAAAGCATCCTATCCCTGTTCTCTGTTCATAAGATGATGAAAATGAAGATGATGGCTCCCCTGCTCTGCCCAATCAAGAATCTGAACCATCATCATCCACATTTGAACCAAGCAATGTGCCCACAAGCAATTACACTGGCATTCAGATCCCACCTGGTGCCCATGCTCCAGCTAATACTCCCGCTGAAGTGCCTCATAGCACAGGTATGTTATTTGTATGCATCCAGTAGCTCATGCCTCATTGATCTCCTTCATTAGTCTTGTTACACACTAATGAAGTTTTTTCCAGGTAAGCTCACTATTTATTTGCATATGTAAAGTTATAAACAAAATGGATACCTATCTATAACTCCTTAAAGACACATTTATTATAGCATGAGCTTTCATATACTGTAGCTTGTTTCATCAGATGTGAGAAGTGTTATTCGTAATTTGAGGTACATGTTTTCAAGTTACTTTGCTTCACCATGTTGACTTCAAAATCAGTGACCATTTTGTACTGGGAGGTTGACATGTCCTGTTAGTTTATGAACATTGGCATTCCTGATATCAGATTTGTGTCCAGTTCACCAAAAACTTAGAGGAAATAAATCAATGTAATATGCATGCTGAAGTTTATTGCTCAGAGGTAGTGGCGTGTTTCACATGGTAAGATGTACCTTTTTTTTTCATCTGGTGATGTTGTACATGACATTATTGAGTTCTCTACTGGTCTTACTGAAGTTGGTGTAGGAAAACAGTTGGTGTCTGGTTCTGGTTACTCTGTTTATATCCTTTTGTGTGACCTGTTGTTGGTGAGTAGTTGCTTAAGGTACAGGACTGTCTGTAAACAAGCACAGACCTACCATTTGGGGCCTGTTTGAGGGGAGCACCATTGTCCAAGATGGGCTACATTTCATTGATGGCACATTTGAGTGGCTACAGATGGGAGATGTAGGTGACAACAAGATGTCTTGTGTCATTTTCTTTTCTTAGTCTGTCCTGTAGTAACTTATTCCTGGACACCAATCTGTCCTTGTTGGTTTTTGTTTTTGCTTAGTTTGATGCCTGCTTTGTTTTTAGAAATGCCTGAGATAAGTCTGAAACTTAAACCCAGTAGTGTATTACCCACTGACAACACCAGTTTCACCAGCAGAATCCAAAGTGGGGCAATCTCCCTTTCTTACTGCAGGCCTGCATATACCCCTAAAACTTGGAGGGCTGGAAGGCTCCTCAGAAGTTGCTTCTGGCAGTACTAAAGGCAGCAAGGGAGAGGGCAAAGAACATGAATTCTGTCACGCCTGTTTTGCACTGGTAATGTGATGTTGGATCTTCACTTTAAGTTATGAATTTCCCCAGTGAATGTAGAGATTTGGTTGTGAATCTTTTCTCGCTGAATCTGATTAGATACAGTTGTATTATGGGGCTTGGATGCAGAAAGAAGATTTGTGATATACTTGGGATAGACGTTGGAAGCAAGTAAGGGTGTCTAGCACTCAGTAGGTTTTCAACAGAAATTTGTGCTTGCATGTCAATTTTGGCAGCTGAACAGAGTAACTGAGTACCTGAAAAGGTAACTTGCGCGGAATATCTGATATGAGATGGTGGGTCAGTGAAAGCTACTGATGTCCTGCTAGAACTTCCAAAGTGATTGCTTTACTGAAAGTTTTCTTTGTATGATTACCTTTTTTTTCTCATCTGGATTCATAGACAATGGAGGTTTTCTTTAGGAAAAAAGATAAAGAGTTCATCAGATAGAGAAGAAACTTTGTGAAACAGGAGCTGAGAAATTATAAAATCGTTATTTAAATCAAGAATGGACAACATCCCACCCCTGGAGCCCAAATGTAGCCCCTCACATTCCCCAATTTTTTTCAACAAACGTTTTGCTCAAGAAACGTCCTTGCACTCTCTAGAGCAATGGTTTCCAACTTTGGGTCCCCAGATGTTCCTGGACTAAAACTCCTAGAAACCTTCACCACTAGCTGTACTGGCAAGGATTTCAAGGAGTTGTAGGACATCTGGGGACCCAAGGTTGGGAACCACTGTAAATGTAAACCACTTAATTTACTTTTTCTCTCTCCATCTTGAACTATTGTTAATTGTTGTAAATCGTTGTAAAATTGTTATTATATATCAATTGTTTTTACTTTGTGTGTTGTGAGCCGCCCAGAGTAGACAATGTCTAGATGGGCGGCATATAAGTTTAATTAATAATAATAATAATAATAATAATAATAATAATAATAATAATAATAATAATAATAATAATAATAATAAATGATGTTAAATGAAATGTAGTCATGTTTAGGGAGCCTTTAAAAGAACTACCCCCACATATACAACCAAATTATAAGTTAAAAAATGTCCAGTAAAAGGCACGAGTCAAAAGTCAAAAAAGCCTCTCTCTCTCTTTTTTCTTTTCTTTTTTTTTAAAGAAAGATATTTTTGGGTCAGGCAGAGCATAGGAGCAGGTGCAGCTTTTGGAGGTGTATATGCATCTCCTGAATCTTAAACCACAGTACTTCCCAACCTTGAGAACCCAGATGTTCTTGGACTGCAGCTCCCAGAAATCCTGGCCAGCATAGCTAGTGGTGAAAGCTTCCTGGAGTTTTAGTCGAAGAACATCTGGGGACCCAAAGTTGGAAACCATTGCTCTAGACCCCTCCCCCAGGGAGTTGCAAAGTGTTTTCTGGGGGGGTTGCGGGCCCCATATTTTGTTGCGAATCATTTCTTCCTTGACCTTTTGGAGTGGGATATTAATGTTAATGTGTATATATGAGAGACAGTTTCTACTTTCTGAGAAGGGATGGCCAGTACTATTTTTTTACCAAGGAAGGAAAGAAGAATTACTGCCAATTCCACAAGAAAGGGATTTTAGCTATGATCCATCACTTCTGGTGAGCCTTAAAAAAAGGGCAGGAGAAAGAAGAACAAGTGGGAGGCCCACACAACAAACTCCCAGGAGGGGGACACAAAAACAAATGGCCCACCTCTTCTGTAGCAGATTCAAGGAAAGCTTTGTGCCAGTTTCTGAGGGGATCCTTTTTGCATGAAGGTTTTGGCCCCTCCCTGGGGACTGCAATGTCCTTCTGCCACCTCTCTCATCTTTGAAGTCCTTTGCCTTCTCTTTTCCCCACCTTTAACCTCCCCCAGGCTGTTCCCTCCCCAGTTTTGAAGTGGTGGCAGCAGAGTCGACTGCAAGAACAGTAGGAGGGCAAGCAGCAGCATAGATGGTGCCACCATGTTGGGGGATTACAACAGCCTATTTATGTAAACGTGGCAGGAGGGGTTGCAGGTTACCTGGCTATTATAAAAGGGGGTCACAACTCAAAAAAGGTTGGGAACCACTGCTCTATAGGCTTCCCACTGCTTATTTATAGATATGTAATTTGATCCCTGTCCAATTAATACCTTTAATTAAATTTGTTCAGTTAGCAAGGGAAACCACTAGAAAAATTGGGACCAACGGTGAAAGTTTATAGTCACATATCTCATGTACTCACAATATAATTATATAGTCTGATCCAAAGATCCATAGAAATATTTCTGCATACGTTCTATTTGTTTAAACAGTACCTTCCTGGGCTGCATCAAAAATCATAACTTGAAATTGTTACAACATGAAATTGTCCAGTTTGAAGAAGAAAACATCAAGCATCTCACAGTGCTTACTTGAATTGTTGTGCATACATTAAGTAACCTTTTGGATCTTTGGCCTTGTGTGCTATGACAGGAGTCTCTGCAGATGTAATTGGGTTTTTCTGGAAAGGGTAATTTTGGTCTCTGTCTGTCTGTGTAGTTTTGGTCTCTCTATGTCTGTCTTTGTGTGTGTCTGAATGAAAGGAAAAGTTTGGCAACAAAAAAGATGACAATTTTCTTGGGAAAATATGATCAGTAGATTACCTTACATTGGCCCAAAGTGAGGTTAAGTCTGAAAAAACAGAGTAACGTATTTGTTTGTTTAAAGACGTTTAGAGATGGGAGCTTAGAAATATCCATGTATGAACACATTACAGTTCTATGCATACTTATTTGGAAATAAGCACCAGTGAACAGTGGGATTTCTTCTGAGTAAATATGCTTAGGATCATACTGTTAGCCTTACAGTAGGTATAATGATCTTTTGTGGTGGCTTGTTATTATTTAAAATATTGACTTAGGCTCTAGCAAGAGGGAGTGTAATTGTTTCCTTCCAGTCTTATTTCTTTCAACTCTTTGTTCAGTACAGTAAAGTAGTCATAGAGTGGGGCTCCTGTTGCTTCTGACAACAAAAGAAGTATGGTTGCTTTTCTTAATTCTCTAATCTTGTTCTCCACGCAGTGTGGTGTGCAATTATCATGTGTTTGTTTCTGTTTAACACCGTTCTTTGCATATTTGTGTAATATGTCATATAAAATGGTGTGAAAGGCTTGTAAACGGATAGCAAATTTAATGATAGATACACTACAAATATATTATCCTTTATTACTTGTAAAATGTTGGCTTAAGGTTCTCTAAGGTGTTTTGAAATTTTGTATATTTGAAATAAAATGTGTACATATCTTGCACATATCTTCCTCCTTTCCAATTTAGGTGACGTCCAAAGAGATTGTAGGCATTCTTAAATCAGTCATTAAGTCCCAGTTAGTATTTAATTCTTAAAGGGAACTATATGGATGCTGTAGGTCAGGTCAATGCCCAGCCCTTTCTACTTCTTTCAGTTTTTTCATTTATTGTCTCAGCTTCCCAGTGAGATAGGTTAGACCAGGTGAAAGGTGTTTGGTGATTATAGTTAAAAACTACATGTGTGTGTTTTGTTTTGTATTTATTTATGTACAGGTGTGGCAAGCAGCACAATTCAACCCAGTCCACAGAATGTTCCAATAGTTGACCCTACACTTTACAATATCCGACCTGCAGGTAAGATTTTTGTTTTTATTATTAATTAATTAATTCATTCATTCATTCAATTTCTATACCACCCATGTGGCTACAAGGCCACTCTGGACAGTTCACAACACAATGGAACAAAAAAAAAAACCCACTTTAAATAAAATCACAACATAATAATAGTACAAAAATCAAATTAAGCACATCAATCAACTTAAACTAAGAAAAAAAGGAGAAACAGAGAAAAAAGACAACGTGAAAATAATTAAATTTCTGCCATGGTTTATATTGATCAAAAAAGCATTCCCTGAAGTGCCTCCATGCAGATCTTCACACCATGGAGCTATAAGCATATATTTAACACACACACACACACACACACACACAAAAACAACAAGTAGAGCTGTTTTTAAAGTAGCAAAAACACCATCATCATTGCTTAGCATGCTCCTTTTGAGTAGACTTGCTTATGCTTATGCTTAAGGAGGAATAAGACATGGAGATGGTCTCACAGAAACAATAATATTTGAAATTAGAGAAACATTATTTAAGAATTCACCTTACCGTACATGTTGGATATCCTTTCACCAGTTTCATAACTAGCAGGTCTTTCTCATAGAAGAAGGGAGATGCTTTGGGTAGCTGGCTGAAGTGAAAATTATTTCTTTAGTCATTATTTTTTATAAGTATTAGTGTACTAGTGTAAGTATTATACCAGTATGTGGTATAAGTACTAATATAATACTAGTATAAGCAGTACTAGTAATATGTATTAGTGTAGATAAAAGGCTGTCTTCTTGGCAGATTTGACTGTACAGGTTTACATTTCTTTCCTTCTTTTCCAAGTTACTCTAGAATCAAAACACTGACTAGTATTGTTATTCTTTTTATATTATACTAGCAGTAGACAAGGTAAACTTTTCCCCCAATATAGTGGGCATTCCTTGTTTAATGTCTGTATTTGGAAACTAAACAACACACACAACAGCAACAGTTTAAAAGATGACTCTTCCTAATAAACCTGTGTATAGAGTTGATCGAATCCTGCCTTGAGTCTAGACCAGTGGTTTCCAGACTACCCAGATGTTGTTAAACGTTACTCTTCCAAATATGAACTTTTGGCCGTGCTCATTGGGGCTGCTAAAGTCTGGTAACATTTCAGTTTAGGAGCTGCAGGTCTAGACTTGCATTGTCTGGGACATCAAGAGATGCAATATCAAAACTAGTAAGGTTTGCTGACACCAAGAAATGGGGAAGTTATGGTCAAAGAGCTGCATTCTATCTATGATTATAGAAATGATAGGAAAAAATCACAACAGTGTACTTAATATAATCATTCTGTCTGTTCATGCAGTTATGAAATGTGACTTTGCGCAGGTTGCTCAAGAAGTCAGTAACTCAAGTTCTGTGAGATTTGCTGTCAGTATTTAATGGTCCATGATTATTGTAATACTATGGTTGTGCTGCAATTAAGAAATTGCTTATTAATTGGCTTTATGTCTTGATGTTTTTTCCCAAAGGGAGACTCACATAATTATTTTATACTTGGGGAAACAGTTGACTTCACATAGGTTGGAGTAATTCTTAACATGATACAGCAAATCATTCGAGTAAAGTTATGCAGCCATTAAAGGTGGTCTCTCTGTGCTATCCCATTCTAAGTGAAACCTTGGCTACTAGCACCCCTAGGTACATCCCCTGGCATGCTACATTTGTACAGCTTGTGAGGGTGGAGTGTATGCTCTCTATGACTGTTGGGGGTGTGCCCCACTGCAGTGGGAGAGGCAACTTTGTGATTTGCAGACTTCTCCACATCCCACCTCCACCCTTTGAAGTATATTGACTGCAAACCTATGCCCTGGTTATTGAAATTTTTGACTTAGTCACTGAAGGTAGAATTGCAGGCTTCATATGCACAGACATACTAAAATCAGTGTATTTTGAAAACCAAATAACTACTAGAACTGTCCTAGTCTGTTTGCCAAATTTCAGATGTGTGTGTTTCAAGGACTAGGAACTATGGCTCCAACAGAGGGAGATACACATCTTCTTGTGTTGTTATATATAAAGAGAACATAGAGACAAATTTAAGGCATCAGATTTCTTTTTTCTTAAAAGAATGCTAGGCTCCACATACTCTTTCTGTAGTTTTTTTTATACTGTTTATCCAAATTATTTATGTGTAACTGTATCATTTTTCAGAAGAAGGGAAGATCTCAGTACAAACAAGTTTGCTTTTTTCCACACAAAAATGGTGTTGTGCATACGTATCTTCCAGGAATTTTATTCACCTGGCATTCTTAGGTTATATTTGTCCCTGGTATCAGTTTGTTATCGTTATTTTTTCTGTCTATAGAGGAGTAAATCTTTGTTTTGCTACTACAAACAAATTTAGCTGCCGTTCAGGCAGAAAGTGTCCCCCCCCCCCAAAGAGATTTTGTAATCTCAAAGAAGCAAGTGTGGAGCCAATTTTTAAATAAGTATTGGTTTTATCACATACACATTTTCATTTTAAATAGCTTTCCTTCTTTGTTAACTTGATTTCTTTATATCTGATCCTAACTTTATTTTCAGCTTCTGTATCAGGTTCTGAACTGCTTAGCTGAAAGATTCATAGTTGGTGGAAGTTAACTCTGGACTGTCCCATTGCAGTAATGAATATAACTGCTATACTAATATTATCCTTGGATTTGCAAAGAGGCTGGCTTCTTGCATGCTACATAAGGCATAGCCTTACCCATGTGTCAATATTTTTGGTATTTCAGAATTTATTTCTCTCACTGATGGCAATTAAAAGCAAGTACCATGTATACTAACTCTCTGTTTCTAAATGTTTCTTTGTTGAAATGTTTCCAGTTCTCACTTTCTCATTTACAAATAATTGCAAACCCTTTCCTGAAAATGTTGCTATAATGGTATCTGAAGTGGGCCTCAATAATAATAAATAAGGCATGTTGCCAACAGAACATGTAATAGAGTAGGTACTGTAAAAATAAGATTAGATTGGTTAATTTAGGCTTTGTTCCAGAAAATCAGTTGAATACTGGACTGATGCCTTGTCTGTTTTCTACAAGAATGATTTTTAAGTTTCTTTTGGCATCATCATATAAAAAAACAAAATGTCCTTGAGACAGTCTTTGGGGTAATTTGTTCTTGCTGTGTTTTGCAAAGGGGGGAGGTTAGCATTGACCAAACCTTAGAAGTGAGATGTGGACTTTACACAGTCATCAGTTAATGGGTGTTGACCTGGATATTACAAACAAAACTCTGTAATATTTTAAAAGTGAAAATTAGTTCCATGGTTTCAGTATCAAACTTGGTATATGTGAAAAAGATGTAATATTTTGCATGAGAACAGTCAGTGTGGTGTTTAATGCTGTGTTGAAATGGATGTATACTTTAAGCATAGATCTGTATAACTCATTTTGAATAAATGGAGCTGAAAGAAGTTTCATTTCTCTAGGTGCTCAAAGTATAGTTATACTAATAAAAAGAGCCTTCTTCTGAGTATTTTTCTAGGTTCTGGGTGCAGTGAGGCATTTGACTGATTAAAACCAGATTTGGCCCATTGACTGTTCAAATATTGTCGGAATTGGGGTTGAAGCCAAAGTTTGCCCTCCTCCAACAGAAGATTCTGCTGCCAGAATGCATACATCCATTAGAGGAAGACTCCTTCCATTAATGGAAGGAAGTCTTTGGATCCAACTCATTAACTTCATTAGAACAAAAAAACGAGATATGTGCATTCAAATTTAGAAATATTTGGAATTCACTGACTAAAAATATATTCGGAAAGTTCTGAATATATCCTAATCCCCTGGCAACTGAAGTCCACCAAAGGATTTCAGAAGATCAGTCTATATTTTGTAGACTATAGCAAAATATATGACTGTGCAGATCATGAGAAACTATGGGTTGTTCCGAAGGAAATGGGTGTGCCTCAGCATGTGATTGTCCTGATGTGTAACCTGTATTGTGAACAAGAAACTACCATTAGGGCAAAATATGGAGAGAGACGGTGGTTTCCTATAGGCAAAGGTGTCAGACAAGGATGCATTTTATTCTAAAGAAATTTCTAAAGGAATTCTAAAGGCACAACTACAAACAATTCCAACAAGAAAAAAGGGGGGGAGGCAGCAAAAAAAGGCTAGTGTGGCATCACAAAAAGCTCAGGGAGGACCTAAAAAACAAAAAAGACATGTACAGGAAATGGAAAGAAGGCCAGGCCACCAAGGATGAGTACAGACAAGTAGCAAGGAAATGCAGGGATGGCATTAGGAGGGCAAAAGCTAAGAATGAGCTTCAATATTTTTATTAATGACTTGGATGAGGGAATGCAGGGAATGCTTGTCAAATTTGCAGATGATACAAAACTGGGCAGAATAGCTAATACCCTAGAACAGGGGTCCCCAACCCCCAGTTCGTGGCCTGGTGCCGGTCCGTGGCCTGAGCCGGACCGGGCCGCGGAGACAGACCTCCCCCCCCCCGCACGCACTCCCCCCTGCACAGCCCCTTTGCGCATGTGCGCATGCGAGCACTCCCCCACCTCTTTGCACATGCGCACAAGTGCCCCCCGAGTGTCACCCTTCGCGCATGTGCACGAGCGCGCTCGCAAGAGCACCGCCCCGCCCTTCACGCATGTGCACCCGCACGAGCGCCCTCCCGCTCCTTCACGCATGTGCACAAGTGTGCACGCCCTCCGTGCATGCGCACGAGCATGGGGGGGGTGCCCCGCCTTCCCCAACTGGTCTGTGGGGTTAAAAAGGTTGGGGACCACTGCCCTAGAAGACAGAAACAAAATTCTAAATGACCTTGATAGGATGGAGCACTGGGCCAAAAGCAACAGAATCAAATTCAACAGGGATAAGTGCAAAGTACTGCACCTCAGAAAAAGAAATCAGTTGCACAGTTACAAGATGGGGGATACCTGGCTCAGCAAAACTACGAGCGAGAAGGATCTTGGAATTGTCGTAGATCACAAGCTAAATATGAGCCAACAGTGTGATGTGGCTACAAAACAGGCAAATGCTATTTTAGGCTGCATTAATAGAAGTATAGTTTCCAAATCCTGCGAGGTGCTAGTCCTCCTCTATTCAGCACTGGTTAGGCCGCACCTTGAGTATTGTGTTCAGTTCTGGACACCACACTTCAAGAAGGATGCTAACAAATTGGAACAAGTTCAGAGGATGGCGACAAGGATGATTAGGGGGCTGGAAACCAAGTCTTATGAGGAAAGGCTGAAAGAATTGGGCATGTTTAGCCTTGAGAAAAGAAGACTGAGGGGTTGATATGATAGCTCTCAGTGCAGAATTGTATTTTCAATGTGATTTCCCCAACATATATTCTTATTTTCTTTGAAGAATTAGGCATTTTTCTTAGTGACTAACTGTCTAGGAGACAATAAACAGTATATAAACTTTTTGTGGGCACACCTTTCGTATTATTACTCATTGCAGGCCTTTGGAACAGGGCAGGTTACAAACCATAGATAACATTGGTCTAGTTTATACTGGGTCTGGGACCCTTTGCCCTCCAGAAGTTGTTTCCATTAGTGCTATTCAGCCTTGTCAAAGGTGAAAGATAATGGGAGTAGTGATTCATTAGTATCTAGACAGCAATGGCCTTTCTGGTTTAAATAAATATATGAAGTGTATTTCCTAGGCCTGAACTTGTGTTATAAAAGGATAAACAGATCTCTCTCTGTGCCGTGTAATCAATAAAGTGGTTAACATTTGTTCATGTTAATGTAGCCATAAATGCTGTGTAATTTATTAGCATTTCGTTAGCAACACTTTCTCCTCAATAGTTATGTTCTAACATTCCAGAGTGTGGCAGTAGTGGAGCCAACAGGTAGCTTTCATCAAACAACAGGAAGAACATATTTTGCTCAATTTAACATAGCTGCATAACCAGTTTTCCGCCTGTTTTTGGGCAGGCATAACTCCAGGATGGTATGCATAAAAAAGAACCAATCAGAAATGAAACAATGGGAAAAGCAATGAAAAAAGCAACAACTAAACATCATTCAAACAAAACAATCTATCAGGCAAAGAGACTGAATTTCACTTTTCCTCCAGAAAGCTCAGCATTCTCCTTAAAAAATGAAGAGGCCTGAATCAAATCTTATGATTTCTTTATCATATGTTGGGACATCAACAGGATCATATCTTATTAACTTGGCATTATGTCTGGAAACGTGTAGTTTTATTGTGAATGAACACATGCCTTGTATTTTTCCTTTATTTTTAAAAAATCCCACTGTTGATATGAAATGGCTATTCCTTCAATAATAGCAAGTTCATGACTAGCTCTCTTTCACCTGTCAAGGAAACTAAAATGCAAGACTGCACGTATCTTGCATCAGCACATTGGTGTATCTTGTAACAGGGATGTTCCCATATCTAGACAAGTTATACAGAAGTGGCATGAATGGTCTCACTTGTGTTACCAGTTTGGTGGGAGAAAAGGGGAAATGTAAGGTTAACGCATGAGGTATTGTCCCCTTTTTTTGTGTAGTTTGTAACATGATTACTTTTAACTGACTGAAGTTTTAAAAAGCTTTCCTTAGTGGCTTCAGATAAAGGGCAAATCTCTCTCAAAGTATTGGCTTACTCGTAAAGGGTATCGGACGACTTCAGTGTTCACTATTGATATAAGATTAGATTTCAAGTGGTTAAGTAAATATGTATATTATGTAGCAACCCTGAATCTTAATCATCTATCATTATTTTCACAGGGGAAGTTCGTTTGAGTCCTGAAGACTTTGCCAAGGCCCAGAAATATTGCAAATATGCTGGCAGTGCTTTACAGTATGAAGATGTGAGCACTGCTGTGCAGAATCTACAGAAGGCCCTCAAGTTACTGACTACAGGCAGAGAATGATGCCTTTGTCTACTGGATTCATGAGTTATGCCTAAAGAACTAACAGTCCATTACTCCTACCGTCAACCTGTCAGGGAAACACAGTTGCACAAAAGCTTTTGATTTCTGCAACAAGGAAACGAAGTCTGTGTCTCTGTATCAAATTCTTTCTATAGTCTAGTCTGGAGCTATGGCCTGTCTCCATTTTTTTGACAGTGAAACAAGGACGATTTGGGGACAGTGGTTTGAATTGAGAACACCATTTCTGAGCACTTCTGGTGCAAGTGCTGCTGAAAGTTCACCACTTATCCTGTTCTTTCTATAACCTTGACGAAGGAAGGGGGACATCTCTTAGAGTGTGTATTTGGAATTTGTCACAAGTACAAGGTAAAATTGGAAATGCAGTATGGTTTTAAAGGAAAAGTTTAGATAATTGGGGGCAGAAGGCAGAAAACCACATCATAAGGTTTGTGATGTGGCACCAAAAGAAAGACAGAGGAGACATTTTTAGGAGTTGTCAAATCAAGTGAGAAGAGCCGGAATTTTCAAGAACCATCTAAATGATTCCTGACTGCCACACTCATCCAGGCTGTATGGTCTGTTGTGGTTTAGGGTTTTTCTTTTTCTTTGCATGTTGTATATCATTCTTGAGTGTAAAAGGAATCAAATGGAAGATACAGCTGAAGGCTGAAACCCAGCTCCAAATATTCTGAATTTTTGAAAGCATCTGCATTTAGTTCTAAGCCTTAGAAAGTTACCATAGTTCTAATTAAATATCTGAACTATGATGGTGAGCTGTTTGCTGTGTCTTTTTACTTGCACCTATTGCCAAACAATACAGTTGCTACCTAAATTTAATTTTTTCA
Source organism: Intellagama lesueurii (assembly GCA_037013535.1). Taxonomy (NCBI): domain Eukaryota; kingdom Metazoa; phylum Chordata; class Lepidosauria; order Squamata; family Agamidae; genus Intellagama; species Intellagama lesueurii. The sequence goes on from JBAJHW010000001.1 coordinate 275,481,253, forward strand.
ACTAATATTGTCTTGTAGGCTCCATTAAAGCACATTTGACCGTGTACATGTGGTGTTGAATTATTAGTATAATGTTAAAATCCATACATGTTGTTTTCACAGTGAATGGGGGCTGCAGACCAGCTTTTGGGTAGAAAGGCTGCAAATAAGAAAGATGACTCACTCCCAGTCTCTCTCACACACATACAAAACACATAGAATCAATGTTCTGGGTTCAGCAGAATACATCTTTATTCTAATAAAGCTATTGCCAGACATTAATTCCGGTTATCATGGAGTGATATGCTTTGATTGTATTAGCAGGGGGTTGGACTTGATGGCCTTGTAGGATCCTTCCAACTTCACTTTTCTATGATTCTATGATAAAAGGGAAAACATGAGGCAACACTTTTCAAGTGAAAAGTGCTTTAAAAATAGGAAGCTAATGCTACTTGAAGGTAGAGGTTCATGGTTTTATGACAACAGATGATTCCAGGAGCAAAAGTAGCCCTTCTGTGCATATAATATCCCTTCCACACACCAGAGGAAAAAGTGAGGATCCAAATTCCCATAGCACTTTCCAATATCTATGGCATTTTAGTTCTCAAAAATAGTTGTATGTTACTGGCAAGAGAGTTTTGTTTTAGAAAGTTTCCACATTCAACCACGCCAGCAGAAGTTGGAGAATACACTATTTTCTAATTCTGGAATTTGTAAATATTCCAGGATTCCCCTGGATGAAAAGTACTAGCCAGAACAAGGTTGCTTCCCTGGCTTTGCTAAACTGAGCAGGCTGGAATCTCCAGTCATGGAGAGAACAGAGAATTCCAAAGTGCGTTCTTTGGAAGCTACTTACGCAACTCAGGCAAGCCAAACACAACAAAGGACAGTATATGCACGCGTGGCAACAATGACAACCAACATTCTTCTGTATTGTAGCAGCTGTATTTCTAATCCATTTGATATTATGTGTTTATTATATTTCTATAATGTTCAATTGCCAAAGTTCAGTATGCCCTGAAAAGATTTTTTTTTTTAATAGAACTACTTTTCTCAACCTGTATCTTCCAGATACTTGGACTACAATCCTCACCATCCCAGTAAGGACACCTGTTTTGGGATGATGGAACTTGTCCAACACATCTGGAGAGGGCTAGGTTGGGGAGTCTGCATTAGTCACAACACAAGTTTCAGTCCAAAGAACTTGCTAATTAAACAAAATGTATCTCTATGAATGGATCATGTGGCCACATTTTGTATTTATAGTTTGAATGTGTACCCAGAACAGGTGGTGACTGCCTTTCTATGGAATTCTGTACCTGTGGAGGTGTACTAGGCCCCTCCTGATGTTTAGAAAGCATCTCAAAACCTTGCTCTGCAGAGAGAGAGGCATTTGAGGACATCCTCTATAATTGTTATTTGTATGATTTTATTTTTATTGCTGTTTTGTCTGTGGCTGCCACCTTGTGTGCTTTGTGAGTTGCCTTTGTTTTCTTTTTCAAATATAGTGGTGTGGGTAGAGGGATGGTTGGTTTTGTTTTGTTCATTTGTTTGTTTTTTTGTTGGAAACTGCTAGGGTAGTGGCATGTGACTAGATGGCATGGTATAGAAATTTAATTAATGAATTAATAATACCACCTATAGATTCATCTGATTCTAAATTACCTGCAGTGACTTTATACTGGAGATTTTAATCTCTCTACTGGACAGAGCCACTCCTACAGTTTCTAAAAACAAAATTGACCATGCAAAATATGCATTGCCAGAACTTTGCATGTGCTGACACATTTAGCAAGCTATCCACATGTATAATGGTGGTTTAAATTTCATTTAAAATGGACTAAATGCATTTTGCATATAATGGTGACATGTCAGTGCCTTTTAATCATTTTCCCGGCAATGAGATAAAAGGGCAGAGTTGTCTGATAGTAAAAATTCACACCATTTTACAGAAAGGAACAGAAGAGAAACATCGAATCTGAAGCCAATTTTTATTTCCCTGTATCATCTGTTAAGTTGTTCAGCTTATGCACAACAAAAGGCTGAAACAATTCTGAATATTTTGTTATTTTGGTTTAACTTCCTGATACCTATTCTATCGTCACTTTCTGCATACCAGGAAATGAGGTGAGGCCATAATCAAGTTAAATTAGAGATTAGAGTGTGCTATAAGGGAATCTATTTAGAGACAGACAAGATACCAAAATAAATTCCAGAATTTGAAGAACCTCATTAACTTGCTTCCTATAACTTTGATGCATTAAAACCCAGGATCCAAATCTTTTAAATTATGCACCTCTAAGTGACCAGTCTCCATTGTGAGAATTGATGAGAGAGAAAAAATCAGTAATGTTACAGTTTGCAGCCCTAGACACTCATTTTGCAGCCCTGCTAGTTCTCTTCCATCTCCAGGCTATAGTGTATGCTGCTGTGAGAGAGAGAGAATAGTCCACTACTATTCCTTCATTTTGTTTTAGTTGCATTCTTTTTCTCTTTGTTGTTTCAATCAATATAATATGTCTTCATTAGCATCATTTCCTCCCTTCAGTTTTTCTCCTGAAATTCATTCATTTTATTATTCCACCTCCATGCATTTCAGTACTGTATAGTGTTCTCTTCTAAGCTTCTACACCTTTCCTTACATTGTGTTGTTCCCTTTGGTCGGTTTGAATGTTCCATGTACTTTGCTTTCTCTGCTGCAGAACTGTGTAATCTGGGGCAGGCATTTTATGAACCATTCTTTTTTGGAAAACTCCTGAAGTTTCCAAGTCAACTTGGAATCCAGTTGTTCCTCACTCCCTCTCAGCTGTATGTTCCAGATTTTTCTCCTTCATTGGATTATACTAAAAACCTATAACACTATAATGCCTCAGTAGTCTGTTTCATGTGGTACACTAAGGGACATGAATGCATTCATTCAGAGCCAAGTCAAATACTAGAAATGAAGTGCATTATTTGCTGTTCTGTGCTCTGCACCAGTGCTCCTGGTTTCTTGCCAGCTGTCCAAAAGAGGAGAACTGCTACCTTCAGTGTAAGTCATCCAATATCAGTATCATGTGTGGTGCAGCCAATGAACAGTGGTGAAACTTGATAGAAAACCTTTATTGCAACCTATGTGCAAGATAAAACATTCTTGGTCAGGCATTTTAAAAAATTGAAATTTTACATGTTTACATAGATTTGTGGGTTTTCTTTTGTTTGTTTTTTTGGTTGCTTTGCTTGTTAGGAAAAAATCAGGATATATATTGACTACAAGATTCAGTTTGAAATCTGTTTTAGCAATTCAGAAAACAAGCCAATTTGGTTAATCTCTGGTTAAAGTTCACCCTGTTCAACTGAAGTCATAGTCTGAATCTTGATTCAGAAATACAAATCTTCATGCCTCCCATTGACCATGATTGGAAATCATAACACATATAGATAGCTTTTCTGTGTTTATTAGAATTGGATGAAATGTGCAGACATGGTGACTCTTATGGGGGGACTGTAATTGCCAAATTTCATACAAATAGGTTTTGCAAACATACACACAAACCAACTTGAGGTTTTTAAATTTTCTTTTGTGGGAAGTGGATGCAAAAATGACAAAAAACAGAAGGGTCATTAATTTTTAAATGTTTTCTGTATTTTTCAGAAGGATAAGTGCAAAGTTTTGGATAGAAGAAGACCTTTGGGGAGGGATTTGCTTTCCCCTTAACCCACATAGATCTCCATAATTTTTTTATAATTGATATAGGGAAAGGCATGTGCCATAAAAATGTCCTAAAGCACAAAACCTGCAAAATATCAGAAGGACAGGTTCAAAAACTGGAGTTGCAATGAAAAGAATAATAATCATGTGCCATCAAGTCAATTCTGAGTTATGGCAACCCTTTTCAGGGTTTTCTGCATAGAGAATACTGAGAAGTGGTTTGCCCTTCTCTTCTGGGGAAATCTTGGGACAGTGCAGCTTGCCCAAAGCCACACAAACTGGCTCTTCCAGAAGGCACACTGGGGAATTGAACTCTCAACCTCTGGCTCCACAACTAGATACCTAATCCACTAAGCTAAAACTTCTTTTGTTTTGTGCCATAAGACAAGGATAAATGTCCCCACAGAATGACTTCAAGATCCAGTATTTTCTAAGCAAGATATATCCTCCCAATTACCACAGACTCCATCAACACAATTTTACACTTCCTATTTTTGGGATAGAGAACTGGCAAAAAAGACTGAATACTGGATCAATTTTATATTTCCTCAGTGTCCCACCTGGAAACAACTGCAATTGCAGAGGCATTGTAATTTAATTCAAAAGCAAAGCTACAAGTAGTGTTCATTCTCAAGGAAAACTCATATTGTCTAAAATACAAGGCAACTACAAGAAGTAGTAAAGCAATCTCTCTCATTCAATGGTATATTTTATCCCCACAGTTTCATTTTTAGGAGTTCGGAGTAGCAGGAAAGTGTTCCCTTTTTGCAGGTATTTTGTATATGGGTATCCATACCATAGCCCACATGTGATGTGAGTAGCAGCTGTCCTTAGACACTCTAGTGGGGCTCACTGTCTGGTCTGTACTGATGTCAAATGAGACACCAGCATTAGCACATCGTTAGGGAGAAAAACAGCATGCACATATTTCAGCCATGTAGTCAGCTCCCACCTTGGCATCCAAGCAATTAGAACACAAATTAAGCTGGTGTTTAACTCCAATGCCCAATAACAAACCAAAACATGCTAATTTTCGAGCTCCGGGAAATCAGAAAAGTAGAATTACAATCAGATGTCTTTTAATAATTAACAAGTTGTTGCTTCCTACAATAAGGTTTCTATAATGTCTAGCTCAGCTCTTTTAATGCCCTTAATTCTGTAAAAACCAATAATGGAGAATACGATTTTGAGAAGGGTTTGCTGCCATATGTGTGGTATAATCTTTAGCATTGGCCAGTATTCAGAATCCCAAATAGATCAGTAGGAAGAACTAAAACTGACATAATGAGAATAATCATATTTGAAAGTGACCAGAGTGGAGGTTGGCAAAATACTATTTGTTTATTGTTTATTTGCTTTATTTATAGGCTGCCTTTTTCCTGATAAGGATACACAGGGCAGCCCACTGTATTAAAAAGAACAGAATTTAAAGGGAGTAAGATATACATTAAAAACTATTAAACTATAAATGATTAAAATACTTTCAATAATTAAAAACAGTTAAAATGTTAAAAACTATTTTAACTAAAAAATCGCATTCAGGGACTCAGTTATGATTGTTAAAAGCCTGCCTGAAAAGGTGGAGACAAGAAAATCAAGACGGAAGAAGGTAGAATGAAACCACATGTCCTGAAAAAGGGAACAACCGGTTGGCTGGAATTCTAAACAGCAGGAGGCTGCAGTGCAACATTTTGCTGCAGGTCACACTTGTATTTTCCATACAACATTTCCTATACAAATCTCTTTGAATGTTCATATTAATTCAATGTTACTCCACAAGGCAAAAATCATTGCCTTAGGAGAAGACCTCAATGGAACATTTTCCTTCACTCCTTCCCTCTGCCCACACAGCCCCTTCTCAAAATTTGATACAATCCCAGCAATTTTTGAGGGTGTAGGGGAGTCTTCAAGGGGCAGAACTTCCCAATTTCCTGCTCTTCGGGGGGGGGGAGCCATGTTATTAAACAATCCAACTCAGTGCCCTCATACAGTACATAGGATTATTACCAATACCGTTGTATTGCACAATGGAAATGCTCTCCCATCATCCTAGGAATGCCAAGCAAAGATGAGTGGGAAAGGGAGGACATGGCATGGCAATCCAAATTCCCCTCCCCCCACCACTCCACTTGCTGCTTCTTGGTATTTCATCTAGAAACTAAGTTTTCTCTTTCTCCCTGTTTACTGGTTGCCTTTTCCTACTCTGGTTTTGTACTGGGATGCTCTACTTATTTTCTGCCATGTGGGAATTATAATAAGATGAAGATGTGTTCTTGTAATTGTTCAAGCGTCAGTGGCAATATAGTGACTTGTTGGGAATAACAGAAAACAGACTCTACCCTTTGAAACGTCAAAATAATAAATGGCATGGGGGGAGGGGGCGTGACAAATATTTCAGAGCCAAATTCATCCCTAGCTCAAATTTACTAAACACTATAGAGTGATGAGACTGGCTTCCCTAAAAACCCTTACAAATAGGAGAGCGGAAGCGCAAAGACATTTCGTGTACAAATGGTTGGTCACAGCAGTTACCATGAGCAACATGGGAAGGGCAAATAAGGAGAAAGTAGGTGCAAAAGCTCAGCATTGCTCATGTAAATGTGTAAGTGAGAGGTCTACAACAGACAAAATAATAATAATCTTAGAACAAAAGCAGTCATTGTTTATACTTCTCTGAATGAATCATAAATTTGCGGTATTGTAAGGGACTCCAAGGGTAAATAAAAGGGCTCCTATTATTTATTTATTTGATTTATATACCACCCATCTAGCCAAAGGCCACTCTGGGCAGTCTCTAGGAAATCCCAGCTGAAGCATCCCTGTCAAGTAACCATTTAGACTCTCTTTCAAAATCTCCATTGAAAGGGAGTTAATTTCATTGTGTAACAGCTTTTAAATGTCAGGACAATCTTCATATTTCCTTGGGACTTTTCTAACTTTCATCCATCACTTCGGGTCCTACAGTCTGGAGCCACACCAAAAAAAAAAATTGTTCAGTTTTCCATGCAACAGCCCTTAATACTTGAAGACAGCTACCATATTACCTCTTAATCTTGGCCTTTCTATTGGTCCCACCAACTTCACAGGTTTGTTTGGTGGGGACACAGGAGACGTTGGAACTCCCCCACACAGGCTGGCCCCATCTTTGCTGTCTTTCTGCAAGCAAGTGAGGACCTTTCTCTTCAGGCAAGCTTTCCCTCAGTGACTGGCTGCCTGAATGGGGTTTTTTAATGGATTCTTATGCCTTACTGCTTTGAATGTGTTTTTAGTATTGCTTTTGTTTAACATTTTTTGTGTGCTATTTGCTTATTCCTTTTTAGTATTTGTATACTTACTGTTTTTAGCTTTAAATATTGACTATTAATATTTAAAGCTGCTTTTGATCCATTTTAAGGAGAAAGATGAGGTAAAGGTATTTTAAATAAATTAAATAAATAAAAATAATCTTCTCTTCATTAGGTGAGACATAGCCAGTTCCCCCAAATGCATCAAACCTGTTACTGTATTTTTTTAAAAAGGTTAGTTTGGCATGACTTGTTTTTGACTAACCCATGCTGACTCTTCATGGCCATCCTGTTCTTTTCTAAATGCTCACTGGCTGACTGTTCAATGGTCTATTCTAATGGGTTTTCTGATATCAGTTCAAATTGACTGGTTGGTATTTGTCCAGATTCTCTTCCTCCCCTTTTTGAAGATGAGTAGAACCAAAGATATTGCAACCAAAATACTATCAGTCAAGGGACATAGAGCAATTACTAGGATCTGCAGTAAACGAAGCTCTTCATTTGCTTAGCCTGGTCCATACACTTACCTGTAACTTAAAATGGCTGTTAGGAGGACATACCTCCCACTGTTCACCTTAAATGATCAACTCTACCTTCACTCAAAGTGCTGCATAAGTCTATAAACTGATCCTTGCTCCTCCTCACACAATAAGGCATCTCCAATAGACCTCTGACCCTACCCTAGATGGTCACCCTTAAACAGGAAGAAGCCACCAGGACCCAAGAGTAATGTCCTCCATGTCCCCCAACTAACACTATGGTGTTGGTTGGATAATAGGTGCTTCAGAAACCAAACCGAAGATAGCTAAGAATGCTCACATAAATAGTCTTGTCCTCAGTCCTTGAAATACCTGAGAGTTGTTATCAATAAGCAATAAATAATTAGAATAAATTGCAGACTTCATGCTAAAATATGCCTGCAAGATGAAGTAGGTGAAGGAAGCACTTTTAAAGCAGCATGACCTTCTGTTCCTGGTTACCACTTCTAATCTGCCAGAATTAAAAAGAACACAGAACTATATGGAGTTTTAATTTTGCTGTGTTCTCAAACATTGGTATCCCAGGGAGTAATGGGGAAAAGAGGGAAGGCAATGAGGTGTTATAATTCGAACAAGCAGCAAAAATGTAAGTCTTTGATTCCAAGATTGACCCAGAATATTAGCAACCTTGAGATCTGGAAATGGAATTGAACAACATCACATTCCATTAACAGAGTTTGTTAATAATAATTTGAATAATTGCATTCATTAATAATACAAGACACTTTTATTATTATTATTATTACTATTCATACATACAAAACACACAGAACGACAATAATAGGACCTAACAAAACTAAAACATAGATAATAAAAGACAACAAAACTAAGCATTACTCCGGTAAAATTGGCAAAAATGTCAGAAGGGATCAGCAATATTTGTTGGAAATGTAAAAAAAAAATCCAGGGACTTATCATGTATGGTGGTCATGCAAAAAAGAAAAAAAGAAAAAAGAAAGAAAAGGGGGGGGGGGGGTTTACAGGTTTGTCACAAGAAATTGTTCAGCAAAAATTAAGTTTTAAACCTGAAATGTTATTATTTAATATAATGCCAGAGATTCTTGATAAAAAAAATAAAATATAGTCTACTGTATATATACACAGCAGCCAGGTTACTCTGGGCCCAAAAATGGAAGAATGGAGAAGTACCAACGATGGAGGAGCTATTAAAGAAGCTACTGGACATTGCAGAACTAGATATGCTTTCGGAGGCTGTACAGGATCAACCGAGACACTTTGTAAAGGAAAGCTGAAAGCTGATATACAACTGGGCCCAGAAACAAACAGAAACTTAGGGGAAGAAATAGTTATGGTGAATTAGTGCTCACAAGAACCCTCTGATGATATTAGATGACCAGACGATGGCGAAATCTCTGATCCCTATATGTAGCATAATACAAGACACTTTTGAAAGCTGATCCAAACTGCTAGACTTCTGTAGGAAAGATTTTGTAGATTTTTGGATTCAAATACTCTTGTGCTCTGTCCTTGGATGCTATCCACCCCTTCTTCCATGATACTCCATGGTATAAAAATCTGTAAAAGGTATGAATTTACAAGCTACTGAGACCTTTGCCATATACTGTAAATGTTGTTGCACATTGACACTTTGGTTTTTCTAGCTTACTGCAGCAGGATGAAAGGCATGGGGGCAGGAAGATGGCATACAGAGTGCTTTTCTTTCAAGGAAAGATGGTATATAGAATACTTACCCGAATACCTATTAAGATCTTTAAAAGGTTGCAGGAGATTCCGTGGCTTTTGTGGTTCTCTCTTCTAGTAGAAATTTGGCTATCTTGCACATTTTTGCCAGTGGAATTGAAAAACTGTTGATGTCAAGTAGAATTGTTGTTAGTTATGTGTACAAGCTTTTAGAGTATAGTAAAATGCTGCCTTTGCTTTTTTTTGTTTTTTTTTGTTGTTTTTTTTTACTATGTTGATGGTTTCATTGCTTCTTTATATATTTTTATGATTTTGGAATTGTAATTTTAACTGTGTTAAAACCGTGTTAAACTAATTGTGAAGGAAGAGTAGTGAAGTTAGTTCTAACAAACAAGTTCCAGTGGGTCTCAGAAGTTAGCAGTCATTTTAAGAGCCACGTGCAAAAAAGGGTTACCTAACAAAGACTAATCCTTGTTCGGGATTCATCTGAAAGCATGGTGGATGAATAGTTCCTTCCTGGACAAAATTTACTCCCCAAGTCATGATTATACTATTCATGAGAGCTTTATGGAAGAACAATTCTGGGTCATGATTTAGCATAATTCCCAGGGACATTCAGAGGAATAAACTGAAGGTCGGCAGTCCAGGGAAGGAGGGAGGAAGGGGGAGAGAGAGAGAGGAGAGATAGGGGGAGAAGGAAGGAAAGAAGGAAGGAAAGACTGGCAACCTCACACTGTGCTCCTGAGAATATTTCCCCCTAAGTGACCAAATATCCACCTACTTTCATGGGAAATGCATGGCCCTAGAAAAGGGAGGGCAGGTTGCCCAATGTTAAATAATGCTTGTTGTGTTGACTTGGAATGTAGAAGGAAGTATTTGAATTGCTTCAGTTAACTGCACCTTCTAGTTTTACTTTCCATATTTGCTGAACAAGAGCTTTGTTCATAACGCTAAAAGCTATATGATTTTCTTTTTCCAGTAGAAAGCAGCCCAGTTGCATTTTGGAAATGTGTCAGTAAGTATGAGGGTTATTATTCCACCAACACATTTCCAAAATGAAATTACAAGGAGATCATCCAGTTCCTATATTTATTCATTATTTTATTTTTACTCTATTTAAAATATTTCTAGAACAAATTTATGAGGGCAATTCACTGTGGGGGTGGACGGGGGTTAAAATTCTGTGTCAGTGAAACCAATAAGCATCATGTGTATGGACTTCCACCAGCTTAACAAGAATTTCCCCTTCTTACCTCATTGCATCACCCCCAAATCTTCTTTGGAAGGTCTCCCAATTCTTTAAAGCATATGTGGGGGATGCATTGGGAAATGGAATCTGTACCACCAGTAGTCTCTATTCCACTGGGAGAGAGATTCTGGTGGATTTCATCCAACTACAATGTATGCAGCATGAAAACGTCAGTCATTTGGATGGAATATCGAAATTTTAAAACTAAAAGGGATGAAACAGCCTGTGAACACTTAAAAGGACTTCACTTGGTGCTGATAAAACACCAAAGGAGATGCCAGGTGTGTCTGTCTACAGAGGCTATGCCTCGGCTGGAGTGCTCCCACTGAAAAGGCCCTTTCCCACCTTCTCTGGGTTCATTTCACTTGGCAGGAGCTTTTGGCAAAGGGTCTCCAAAGAAAATCTCATAGTCCAGGTAGAAACATAGGGGCAGTCCTTCAGGTCCATGATCTCAAGTAATGAAAGAATAGTCAAAACAAAAACCTTTAATTAGGCCTAGAAATTGTCTAGAAGCCAACAAAGATATCAAAACACTGGTTATGATGTGGTGATCTTGCCCTCAGGAGATATAACGTATTTTGAATTAACCAATGTTTCTTCACCTCAATAATCCAAACTGTAGACTTCCACAGAATGGGTAACTGAAACAATGCAGTCCCCACCCAAGTAAGGTGGCAGTTGATGTAACTGGTAAAATGTGTTGTGGGCCCCTTATGCTACCAATGTCTGAGAAGTAGTAAACACTGATTATCCTGAGACTATGGATCTGATATGTTAGGGCAGGGATAGGCAAATGTGGCCTGAAAACTGTAAGTTCTTCCATAGTGCCCCCCCCCCCCATGGCACTGTAGCATACTCAATCATTCATCCATACACCCAAAAAAGTGGTGGGAAAATGGGCCTGAAATTGATAGTCACGCCTTTAGGGGTACAATTGGCCATTTGGGGTTATTTTCAGAAGATGCCATTGATTTGGGCCCATAGGGTCTGGTTTCCTACACCAGAATTAACTAGTGGTTCACTTCTGATTTGAAAAATGGGTCCAAAGGGGTCTAAATTAGGTGTGGGGAACAAAAATGGCCAATCACATCCCCAAAGCAACTGGCTTCTTCCCCCCCCCCCAAAGGATTTTAAAACTTCATAGTCATAGTCTTAGGGTCTATAGAGGACTCCTCCCAAAGAACTACACCTCCAGGAAACACTGTGGCAGCTGGCGGAGCCAGCTGATGCAGGTAAATCATTCCAAAGCCCTTCTCTAAGGAAACCTACAGCTGTGCTGGTTTCAGTTTCTAGGCTGCAATTCTGAGAATGCTTGGAGAATTCTAGGAAATGAAGTCCAAAAATTTGAAAGAGCAAACCCCTAGAAAAAATTCAAAGCAATATTTCCCTAGTATTGAAAAGGTGACCAGATTCATGTTGTGTAGGGCTGGCAAGTTAAATGAGGACCCATGGTTCCATGGTGTCTTCAATAAGAAAAGGGAATTGAACACACCATGGGATACAAAGTGGTTGTCCCAGATGAATAGATATAACAACACTGGCGTAAAACTACAGTCATGGCCAAAAAATATTGGCACCCTTGCAATTCTGTCAGAAAATGCAACCCTTCTCTCAGAAAATTGTTGCAGTTGCAAATGTTTTGGTACTCACATGTTCATTTCTTTGGTTTGCATTGGAACAACAAAAAACACAGAGAAGAAAAATCAAATCTGATACAATCCCACACAGAAACCCAAAAATGCACTGGCCAAAATTATTGGCACCCTGTCTAAAATGTAAGAAATAATTGCTTTTCAAGCATGTGATGCTCCTTTAATTTGTATTTAGACACACCTGTCGCAAGTAAGAGGTGTGGGCAATATAGTAATCACACTTGCAACCAGTTAAGATGGAGAAAAGTTGACTCAACCTTTGTGTTGTGTGTGACACTGAGCATGGATAAAAGAATGAAGTGTAAAGAGTTGTCTGTGGATTTGAGAGAAAAAATTGTGGAAAAACATCGACAATCTCAAGGCTACAAGTCCATCTCCAGAGATCTTAATGTTCCTGTGTCCACTGTGCGCAATATCATCAAGAGGTTTACAGCCCATGGCACTGTAGCTAACCTCCCTGGACGTGGACTGAAGAGCAAAATTACTGAAAAATTACAACCAAGGGTTGTTCGAATGGTGGCTACAGAACCCAGATTAACTTCCCAACAAATTCAAGCTGATCTGCAGACACAGGGTACAACAGTGTCAGCTTGCACTATCCATCACCATCTGAATGAAAAGGGATGATATGGTAGGAGACCCAGGAGGACACCACTGCTGACACAAAGGCATAAAAAAGCAAGACTGGAGTATGCCAAAACATATGTGACAAAACCAGAATCCTTCTGGGAGGATGTACTGTGGACAGATGAGACAAAAGTAGAGCTTTTTGGTCAAGGACATCATGGCACTGTTTACAGAAAAAGAAATGAGGCATTCAAAGAAAAGAACACAGTCCCTACAGTCAAACATGGTGGAGGTTCAAAGATGTTTTGGGGTTGCTTAGTTGCTTCTGGCACTGGATGCCTTGACTGTGTGAACGGCATCATGAAATCTGATGATTACCAAAGAATTTTGGGGTGCAACGTAGTGGCCAGTGTCAGAAAGCTGCCTCTCCACCAGAGGTCATGGGTCTTCCAGCAGGACAGTGACCCGAAACACACTTCAAAAAGCACTCAGAAATGGTTACAAACAAAGCGCTGGAGAGTTCTGAAATGGCCAGCAATGAGTCCAGATCTGAATCCCATAGAACACCTGTGGAGAGATCTCAAAACACCAGTTGGGAGAAGACATCCTTTAAAGGCCCTGGAGCAGTTTGTAAAAGAAGAGTGGTCCAAAATTCCAGTAGAGAGGTGTAAGAAACTCATTCATGGTTACAGGAAGTGGTTGATTTCAGTTATTTTTTCCAAAGGGGGTGCTACCAAATTTTACATTAAGGGTGCCAATAATTTTGACCAGTGCATTTTTAGGTTTCTGCGTGGAATTGTATCAGATTTGACTTTTCTTCTCTGTTTTTTTGTGTTGTTCCAACACAAACCAAAGAAATGAACATGTGAGTACCAAAACATTTGCAACTGCAACAATTTTCTGAGAGAAGGGTTGCATTTTCTGACAGAATTGCAAGGTTGCCAATACTTTTGACCATGACTGTAGTTGACCTTGCTAGAGCCTCCACTACTTTTTTGTTGGTAGTGTTAAGACATTGGGCCAAGCTGTGACATGGAAAGGCCTGACCAGATTGGAAGCTAAGCAGGAAGTGCCTCACCTGTGCAACACCAAAATAGCTGTACAAGCTCTTGCTGCTAGTCCTCCAGTCTTAATGTAAAGGTATAAGATGAACAGAGAGCCTCGTTTTCCTTTAAGAATCTAATTTTTATTCCATTGCTTTTAACATCTTGAAGCTTGGCCCTCTGTCAGGAATGGGCAACGTATCGCTTGTGGGTCACACGCAGCCCCCAAGTAATTTTAGTACTCCACAAGGGCTTCCCAGTGACTACCCAAAGTGTCACTTTCCCATCCTTTGCCATAAACCAAGCAACTCTTCCTCAAAACAACATGTGTGAGGAATGTATGCAATGTAGAGTATAAAAGCCAATTTGTGCTCCTGGAAGTTCCACAGAATTCCTAATTCATTTCAAAACAAGGAGTGCACCCCCATGTCCCTTCTTTTAAAACAAAAGTACTTCTTTTGAAAAAGTTGTTGCATAAAGTGCCATGACACAAAAATTTGGTGGCCTCGTGTAGGTCAAGGTGGATGACCTCTGGAGCCAGAGTCCCAAAAATCACAAATGCCTGATGATGGCTTCTACAAAACTGTTTCCTCCACTGCTTAATTCATCTGGAGTAAAAATGCTGCATTCAGTTATGGTAGTAGCTGGAACTAATTTATATTTTATGAATTCAAAATAAAATTAAACTTCATATCCATATGCTGCTACAATTAAGTCTGCTTTTACAATGGAAGGAGGGGGTCTGTTTCTTTGAGTCCACTCAAGAACACAGGAAGACAACATTATCCCAAAGTCTCCTTTCACATTTTGCTCCCACAGGAATCCTATTTTCCATTCGGTCAAGCTGCAATCCTTATTTCAGAGTGCTGCTTATGAATGTTGTTAGTTGCCTTGATACCATATGGGAAGGCATGGCCTTAAACAACTGTTCAGCAGTTGTAAATCAATTGTTCTGGGAGACCTTTGCTTTTGTTCCGTCTTGGGGTCACTGCCTCTTATGGCGCAAGGCAGAATGGAAGCAGAAATCTTACAGAACAATTATTTTAAACCATGCTTGCCCTATGTTTTCCAAATCACTGCCTGGAAAAGTTGTTGTATGAGATTCTTGGAGTTGTGACCCACCCACTCCAAAAAAGAAAGATTTTCCAAGCACTGGCTGAAACACGGTCCTGGGTCGTGTTGCATGCTCTGTTTAAATCAGTCTCCTGCTTTTCATCATCCACATGTGGTCATCATCATTCCTTGCTGAGCTTCTGACTTCAGTAGCCACTTCACACATCACCAAGAGGAAATGCATTGCATCTCTCTGTACAAATGTGCAGATTTCCATAAAATGTGTTTATGTTAATTTATGTGTACTGGTAGCCAGGTCAAGGTTGATTCAGCCTTCCATCCTTCCAAGGTCAGTAAAATGAGTACCCATCTCACAAGAGGACAAGCTGTTGTTTACATAATTATCTTGTAAACCACCCAGAGAGTGTTCTAGCACTATGGAGTGGTATATAAGTCAAAACAACAACAACATACGTGCACAAATGTATACTTACCATAGTGAGGAAGATGGTGACCAGGTGACTTCTATGCCCCTTTTCAGTCTGTTGTCCAGTAGTCTGACCCTGATCTCTCATTTTCTGGTTCTTTAAACGAGATTTGAACTAGACAACCCTTCAAAAAGAACAGAAGTGAGAACCTGTAGCTCTCTGAATCTTGTCTGGGTTCCAGATACCATCAGCCCAGCCACCACGGCCTATGTGGTAATGGATGACAGAGATCAGAATCCAGCAACATCTGGAGAGCTGCAGTTTCCTCATCTCTGAAAGAGAAAATATCTTCTACAAAGCAGGACACATTGCCACTACTTGCTATGCTACTTCCACTTTCTTAGCCAAAAAACATACAGAGGTCTACAAAAGTGGTCCCCATATTTATCTAAACTGCATGTTCACACATATAAGATGCTGCTCTGCATTCAAAGCTCATCTTGTCTGTGATTCCTTCTATATAGGGAGTAATATTTTAACACTGACTACAGAAATCAGGGTTCTGAAACCTGCAGGCTTTGTTTTCTTCAAGAAAATGTTTCCAGTCCATAAGATTTCAGGCACTGTCTTGATATAACGGGCAATGCTTGGCGAGCATTTTAGACTTAAAAATGATATAGGACTCCAGCTTCTCTGCATTATCACTTGGGTGTTAAGAACAGCAGGAGAAGTCTCTCTCTTGGTCCCACTGACCTTCACAGGTGCATTTGAAAGGGACACAGGAGAGAGCCTTCTCGTTTGTCAAAAAAATAGCTCTGACAATTGCTTTGTGTTTGGGTGAGAAGTGGTTTACTGATGAAAAAAGGAGATAGCTTCTCAGATTTTCTCTTGCGTGGTGTCACTATGTGAATAGTAGTGAGCAGAAGAAGGGTATCCAGTAGAATACCTTGATTGCTGTCATTGGCGTTGTTAATGTTTAGGCTGCTCTTTGCTAAGTAAAGCTTGGCATCCTTTTTCCTGATGGCAACACAGGTACAGCATTGTGCTGCATTTTCAGACCATTTTCTGTTGTTTTGAATCATGGATACAAAGCACAATATCTCCCATTCATAAACCATTGGTTTTTTTGTTTCTTTTTCTTTTTGTTTTAAGAATTTAATATTTCATAGTTCTGGTCTTTGCATCTTGTCATAACAGCGGGAATCCACTATGTAAAATAGATACTTTAAAGAGCAGCAGCACACTACTCTGTTCTTTCACAATGCTTGCATTCTGAGACTCTTTAGCTGCATCTGGCCATAACCACACCAGGGATCTTATAGAGGCAAATCACATCTGTGACATATTTTGGATCCCATGGAAGAAAAGAGTGACTTAGTAGAGACTTTTCATGTAGATGTGGCATGCAGGGAAAGCATTAAACATCCCTCTCTCTCCTCTTCTCCTCCCTCCGTCCTCATTTCTTCTTTGTTCAAAATCAACCTGGCCTGAAGTTGTACTACTTTTTAAATTATTATTAAAAGAAAAGAAAACAGCACTGGGCCTTCATTCCATGCATGTGTCTGTGTTGTCTAGTTAATTCTTGAGCTTCCTTTCCTAAAGTGTATTTCAAAGACAACATTTTTCCAAACAGCTGCCTCTGCTCAACTGATCAAAAGCCCCCAATAACCAATTTCCTTTTATATCCCCGAGCCCGTTCTGTGAACCAGCCTAAAGAAAACAGTTGATTTCTTTTATTTTCTTATTTATTTCATTTCATATAATTTCTGTTCTACTCTTACCCTGTGGGCTGAAAGATGGTTTGAAAGTTGTGCTTAAGTGGTATGATTAGGAGCTTAGTGTTGTGGTGTCAGATAAGAGATCTATGTTGGCAGTGATGGCTACCCTCACTCTCCCTGTTACTCTAACATTCTGTGTGTTCATGTGCATTTTAAGGTCAGAGTAGGCTCATAGTGAGAGTGTGATGCAACAGACAGAGTGGCAGCCAGAACTCAGGAGAGTTCAAATCCCCTCTTGGGCATGGAAGCTCACAGGGAGGGTGGATAAATATCTCACATACCTTGAAAAACCTATTAAGGTTGCTATAGGTCAGATGCAACTTGATACCACAGCATAAACAAAACAAACCTCATAGCAATCTAGTAGAATTTTCTATTCTTTTTAATAAACTGCAGGGTTTTAAATAAAGTTGGACAGAAATCAGCGTGATAAACAGGTCATTTACACTGAAAGAGCAGCCTTTTCTGGTTCAATGTTCGTGAACTACTCCTTAAGTATCTCACTTACCTTGAAAGCCCTCTTAGACTGATTATAAGTTGGTTCCAACTTGACAGCACATACCAAACAATAAGGAAATGTGTGGTTGTCTGTGAAATTGCTTACAGCTATTGGATGTTAACAAACCACCATAGTGACATTTTGTTCAGAGCTTTGGAAGTCAATTTTTTGCACTACAACTCCCAGATTCCCTTAGCCAGAATGGTCACTTCTCCTGCCCTGCAGCCTGAGGTGACCAGCTCTGAGTGCTATGCACATCTATTGAGACTTAAGTGGTATTCCTTTCAATAAGACTTACTGTGTATAAGATCCTTGCCTTGATGTATAAAAAGATCGAGGTGATGTTTTGGAGTAAAAAGGGGTGGATGGAAGGAAGGGAAATGGAAATGAATGGGGAAATGCATGTCCCTTCATCTGTCCCCTCCCCACAGAGTCTTTGGGTTCCTTCACCAGGAGAAAAGTGGCATAGAAATGAAAGAACAAACAAGTCAACAAAGGGATTGCCTACATCTGTTTTTTTCTGAATTCAGCTGGAACCATTAGTGCAATCAATTGCATTTATACCCCCAATTTTCATTAGGAGCTTCCCCTGCTAATGATTACTGGTAGCTTTTGCTTCCTAATTTAATATGCAGAGGATTGAAGGAATTTTACTGTGCTCCAAAAATCAAGAAATTGTTAAAAATTCCATCATAAAACTTCTTCCAGACATTGAAACTTTTGGTGTGTTTTTTTTCCCTTTCCTTTCCTTTCCTTTTCCTTTTTCTTTTTTTTTTAAATAATGAAATAAATGACAACCAGGCTTTTTTTGTTTTGTTTTTGACAGTAGGGGGGAAAGCTGCAGGTTTCTTGTGAACTGGCAAGGAATAGTAGTGAACCAAATGGGTTCTAAGAATAGAGTGGTATGTGGTGCAACAATGGCCTATAATAAACCCAGTATTTCCAAAGGAAACTTCGGTTATTAAACAGAATGCCAGGAGGGTCAGCTGGTTTGTATAAAGATGAATTGGAACAGGGGAGGAAGGGCAAATAGCCACGCACATTCTCCTTCCTCATCTTTCTCACTCATACATGTGTGCATGCACACGCACACAACTGCATTCTCAGAAAACTCCACATTAGGGATTTTCGAAAGTATCACTTTCCCACGGCCTCAAATAGCCCCTTCAGGTTTGAAACAAACTCGCAAACAACCTCTTTTTCCTTCTCTCCAGAACAGAAGCTTCCCTTTTAAAACTGCAAAAAGAAGAAAACAAATGACAAAATCATTATAATGATGACCTATCATTGATGAAAATTAAACCCAAGTAGTCTTGTGGGACTACAGCTTTTCGGAGAGGAGCAAAGAGACTGACATTGCCAATAAAGCTGTCAAGAAACGGAATTTTGTTAACCTGAGCATGGGTTCACTGTACAAATCAGGTTGATCAAAATCAAGGGCTTGTCTACACGGAGTCTTTTGGAGCAGGCTGGTGTGGGCTAAATAGAGTCACTTGGATGCAGCCCTCACATCTGAATGGCACATCAGAGCTCAAGCAACCTTATTTGATCTGGCTCCTTCCAGTGGGATTTAGTGAAGTGCCTTAATACGAGAGTCACTTCAGGAGATGGGCAAATTAAACACTTCCTCTGCTTTTTGGCATAGAGGCAAGGGAAGTGATTTTTTTTTTTTTGTTTTTTTTTTTTTTGTTTTTTTTTTTGTTGGTGTGAGAGACTCTATTAGGGAAATATAACCAAAGAATTTCAGAGGAAAATCAGTCTATGCTTTATAGACTACAGCAAAGCCTTTGGCTATGTACATCATGAGAAACCGTGGTTTGTTCTGAAAGAACTGGGTGTTCCTCAGCACTTAATTGTCCTGATGTGTAGCTTGTATTGTGGTCAAGAAGCTATCATTAGAACAGAATACATGTGTGATGAAAATGAACCAAACCACAGCAATCTTATCCACAACAAAAAGGAGAAGCCCCTGATAAGGGCCAGAAAGATGCAGACAGGACCATTCTGGGGGCAGGCAAAGACATTGTCTGAACATCATCTTTAGGTGTAAACCAGTTTGTCCCTGCAGCAGACCAAACAGTGGCTTCAATGCCCATATAGTCACTTACCTACTCTCAATAAGTTAGCCAAAATGAAGCATTATGAGAACTTTTCCTTGTTCCTGGCCAGAAAAGGGTTTTCTCTACAGCTGCTCCCAGGTTGTGGAATGCCCTCCCTTGGGAGGTTAGATTGGCCCCTTCCCACTTATGCTCTGGTGACAGGTGAAGATCATCTTTTTTTAGACAGGCTTTAAACAAATAATTGGGCAGCTTTTGCTCTTGAGTGTAGAACATTATTATGATTTTATGCATGTTTGAAGGTGGGGATACCATCCTCCTTCCCTTGTAATTCAAGCACTAAACATGAATGGACCTGGATGGACAGCCATCATAAATATAGCAATGCAAAGCTGGAGATCAGTGCATCCTCTTCACTAAGGTACAGAGTCACAGAAGATGTAGGTGAGTTGGGGGGGTAGTCCTTAACAGAGGCAAATCATGGTCTCTCTGAAGACTTCTTTAATAGCAGCAAGGCAAAGTAGGTTCACTTTCAAGGGCCAAATTCAATGTCAGAGACGTTCTCACACTGCATGCCATGCATAGGTGAAACCAAGTGCAGAATGGTAGGACCACAGTTCTTAAAGCTAGTAGTTAAGCCTTAGGAGAGTCATTGCAACCATTTAGGATGGGGAAGTACCTGTTCAAAAGCTGGGCAACCACCCAAAGGTTTCTAAATAGAGCTCAATTTGGCCACAGAAACTGAGTTTCTCCATGCCTGAGTTGAGAAGACCCATCATAAAAAGCTGAGGGCTACCTCTGGCTCCCTGTTATTCAAGCCCTGCACCATCCTAAATTGTAGCAGCAGTTTACAGTATTGCCAGAGGCACAACAGCAACATTGGCATCTGTTGTACCCACTTTCTGTGTTAGACTCCAATGATACGGGAATAGGCTTAGTCTATATTATTTCTGATGAGTATTGAAGAGATAAAGAGACCTTTAACAAGTCCTGGACCTTTGCCGTTCATCTCCGGTAATTCTCCACGCTCTTGAGGTTTCAGTCTGGTGCTTTTTCAATGTTGTGTTCCAATTAAAGGCAACACACAAAAGGCTTACATCTGCCTCCTTAGCCACAATGGAATTTATCTCCTGGGGGGCAGGGGGATAGACATTTCTACCTCCTTTGGAAAGTACAAATAAAATAAGAAGCTTTGTCTGACAGGATGACCCAGTCGCTGTAGAACTGTGATCCTTTATTCAAATGAGAAGAGCCAGAGGGATAGAGAAACAGAAGACATACAGACTGTCTGAACTGGAGCAGGGTGGCTTTAGCTGGTGGGGACAGAAATCTTTTATTCAAACCAAAACAAAGAGGAGAGTAAGAAAAAAAAAATAGGGGAGCAGACTCTTTGATTGCTATATTGTGCCACAGGCAGCTCTTGAGAAGGGTTTGCGAAGGACTCTATATTGAAATTTCAAAAATGTTCAGTTAATGTTGACTGCTGGACATCCTTCAAAGAAAGGTTGATTCCTTTACCCCCAAATCTTGATTCCCTGTCTTCTAGAGGAATTTGTACATATAACATTTGGCAGTTTTATGTCATCTGTGGAGGAAATTAAGTGTGCTCTTAACTCAGCCACTGAAATTGGCAGGGTCTAAAAGACATTCTAAATCCAGCTTAATTTTTGTTAGGTCATCCCTGTATTACCAAGCAATCAACTGTTGAATGTGGAGATTTCAACTCAAAAAGAAGAAACTGAGGCTGTGAGGTTTGTGACAGGCGCTCCTGAAGAGGAACAGTTGACCTGAAAGAATTTCTTTCAGCCTATGGGCCCGTCTTAGACCCCATTGGTTAAAGAATAGGCAGAAATGAGGGAACCTGGTCCTAGGAAATTGTTTCATCAGTTCCTGCACAGAGTGGCAGTTGGCCAGAGATAACTCCATTTTATTTCTCAATCATTTGGTTGGCTTACTATTTCAGTGTTGTAAATCCCAGATGTGTCTTAACAGAAAGGCTGTACATTAATGCAAGACCGGAATTCATCTGCACAAGTAACAGCTTGCCTGGTGCAAGTAAAGCTGAGCCATATGACTAGGTGGAAAGTTTTTAATAATATTTCCTGTTTTCCCTTTCCTGCTTTGTTGCTTATTTGTAATCTTAGAGTACAGTTTATTTGTAATCTTAGAGTACAAACCACTTCGATATAAAATAAAGTGAGTGAGAGAGATACCACACTTAACAATTCCATCATGTGTGCATTCGCTTACAGAGAAATCTGAATGCTAAGTTCAGCAGGGCTTCTGTTAATATGAATAAAATTGCAGTATCTGAAGCTCAGACAAGATGGCATAGTTAGCCCATCGTTAGAAACGGAGTTCCCTTAAGTGACAAAAGTTGTTTGACTATGAAAGTGCATGCTGTCCCTCAACTCCAAAGCTTTCATTCCAAAATCTGTATTTTGTGATTGGTCACTGAAAGATAAACATGGACATATTTGCAAATCTGTGTACCCATCGTCATATATCTGAATAAATTACTTTTAGGACTTAAAAAATGGCTTATGTGCAAATAATAATCTTGGCAGTATCTTCTCTATTTGACCTTTAGTCTCTCTGAAAGCTTGGACAAGTATTATTATTTTTTTAACATAAAAATCCCCGTGTGTTCCCTGGCTAGCATTACCACTGAACATGTTGGCTGGGATTTTCCTGGAGTTGCCTTTCAAAGAGTAACTTTTTAAAGCTTTGGTCTCTCCCATTGAAACAAAGTAGTTCCAAGTACTGGAGTTTGGCTAGATTTCTCCTCCAGCATTTAAAAAATACACTCCACTGGCTGAAGAGAGGAAAAGAATGGTTGTGGAAGGAAATATGGTAATGACGCTGTTGTCCTCCAGTTCTGTAAGAAAATCCCCACTTTGCTTACCAGTCCCTGTAGTCTAATAAAGCAGTGATTGAAATGAACCCCTGTCAGTCAACAGATGTGTGGAAAGCTGACTGCTCAGCAGAGTACAGGATGCTTGCAAAAGAGCCATTTGATCTTTGCCTCAAAGTGTTGCTACATCCAGTAATGTTCTTTCTCTTCGTGGAGGAGAACGCCACCTGGATCTGTCACACCTTGAGTAATGGGGGGGGGGACCACTGGGGAGCAAAAGACAGCAAAGCCTTGACACCTTCATGCATGTTCCAGGTGCCACACAATAAGGAAAGATGCCATTCCAGAGAAAATATGACAAGTCATTTTCTGTAATACAAAGGGGCAAAAAGTTGAGTTCCAGTTCTGGGAGAAAGGCAGGATATGTGTCAAAGGGAGGGAGAGGAAAGGAAAAGAACTGTCAAAGCTAGCCTGAGTCTGACCACACTCTACCATGAAAGTTATCCTAGTTTTGTTGAAAATTATTTTTTTAAATTCTCTGCCTCACCCCTCTGCTCCTTGGTATCTTACTCTTAGTATGTCATAACCACCAGTTCCTATGGTATTGCTGCATAAATCATGCAAATATCACAAAATATTGGAGTTAATAAGGACTGGAAGAGATGGGGGAGGAGGGGGAGAGAAGAAGACTAGGTCGAGAAGCCACGGCTAGAAGGTCAAAAAGCTGGCAGGAAACCCAAACTATACCATCAGTCTTTTCTTTGGGAGCACTGCCTGGTATACCTGTGAGACTTGAACCACCACCGCTGTAGGGATCCAAGACAAACAGCTCCAAGATGAATTTCAATAGCTTAAAAATAATTATTTCAGTAGACATTTTCAGGATTTATCCTGAAAACCAGTGGAACTGAAAACAAACATAACAATGAAAAATAAGCGGAAATAATAAAAGGAATTTATTTTGGAAAGAGCATTCTTTTTGCCTAGTGATTCTGACTTGAGGTCAAACACGATCCCGCATTTCATTAGAAACAGGAAGTTTTAAGTGCTTGAAAAAATGTATATTTATCATAACACAAGTTTCTAGCTTCCCTGTCTTGCAAAACAAGTTGCTTTCTATGGTGCTTTGTCATTAGGGTGTAAATAAAAGCTTCAGACGCAATCTGATTGCTCATGCGACTTTATCATCTGAGTTGACCTTTTGTCTCTTGTTTCACAGCATCTTGGCAACAGTCCATATTTCTTGGGCACAGCAACCAATGCATCTCTTCACCATGTGGAATAGAGGTGGCCAATTTTTTTGTGAGTGTGCCGAATATAACATCCACCATTATAAAAAGTGCCATGCTATAGTACTATGATTCTTCTCTCTCCCCACCCCAACCAAGTCCTTTGAAGGAAAGAAAACAGTATTGGATGAGGGAAACCGAACAGGTTGGCAAACTTGAGCGTGGGGCAACTAAGGCCCTGATGTCTCCACTCCAGCTCGAAGTGCCAAAAACTCTTGAGACCTGGGAATAGAAGTTGACACAGAAGTTGCACAAACTACCATAAATGTGGGTCAGATATACTTAGTATTAGTAACTGTAATGTTTACTAGTCATTCCAGGAAAGACTCAATTAGTATCCAATATAATAACATTTATTTAGAAGGATTACTTGTGGTTGATTCCTCTCTGTGCCAACAAAGGGCCACTCCCTTTGAAACTTCAGCCTGGTTTATTTATTTATTTTTATTTATTTTATTGGATTTCTACCCCGCCCATCTAGACCAAAGGTCTACTCTGTGATTTCCACAAAGTTTATAAGGAGCTACTTGTAAAGAAAGGGAGGGAAACTTTTGCCTTCCAAATGAGGGCAGTGGTTCAATTGCAGTGCTGCAGTTAAGCATGTTCATGACCTGAGTTCAATCCAGGGCTGAGGTAGCTGGTTCAAGGTTAGCTCAGCATTCCATCCTTCCAAGGTCTATAAATTGAGTACCCAGCTCGCTGGGGGAGGGGACAATGTGTAGCTTGCATAATTAAATTGTAAACCTCCCAGAGGGTAGCTTTAAGTGCTATGGAGTGGTATATAAACAGCACACTTTATTTTATTTGGGCCTACAGTTTTCATCAGCAATAGCTAGCATATCAAATAGTGATAGATGATAGTTTTTGACTGCTATCAAAAAACATCTGGAGAACCACAATTACCCACCTCGACTCTAGGAGCTTTAGACCATAACTCCTATGATCCCTTTCCATTGCCCATGTGGAGCTGAGACTTCTGGGAATTCAATCCCAAAATATCCAGAGGACCAAAAGTTCCTCATCCTGGCCTTAATGTTGCCCATAGAGTGGTAGAAGGGCAACATGTTGCTGACTAACAAGTGTTCCCTTTGATCCAGTAATGGAACTGATACAAGCTTTGCATAAGGTGGCAACATTCACCCTAAACATACAGCATGTTCATTATATGG
This sequence comes from Intellagama lesueurii, assembly GCA_037013535.1. Classification (NCBI taxonomy): domain Eukaryota; kingdom Metazoa; phylum Chordata; class Lepidosauria; order Squamata; family Agamidae; genus Intellagama; species Intellagama lesueurii. Next base: position 275,506,046 of record JBAJHW010000001.1, read on the forward strand.
AACATCTTAAACTAGTCAGGTTATCGGTCCATCTCATTCATCAGCATTTAAACTGATTGATAGTTATTCTCCAAGGATTCGGACTGGGTCTTCCCCAGGCCTTCCTGGAAATGCTAAGCACGGAACTCGAGGTCTTTGAAATGCAAAGCGTGTCAAAGAATAACAGAATGGTAGAGCTGGAAGGGATTCTGGGGGTCATTGAATCTAACACCCTGCTGAAGCGGGAAATCCACAGCTGAATCATCTCTGATGGCCAGAGTTTGAAAACTAATGTTTGAAAACTGAAGAAGGAAAGTCTAACATTGCACTGGAACAACATTGTATTGTTCTACAGTTTTTTAATACAGTCAACCCTCGACTTACGAACGGCCCTAGTTGCGAACTTTTCGACTTACGAACCGCTCTGATAGAAAAATATAGCCTCGACTTGCGAACTTTATTTCGAGTTACGAACCGAAAAAAAAGCCTAAGTCATCTTAGGTTAAAAGGAAAAAAAAAGAAAAAAAATTCTGCCCCTAGTGGTAGGAACGGATTAACCGGCATTGCATTAGTTCCTATGGGAACTAATGCTTCGACTTACAAACCGCCCCTCGACCTAAGAACCAAAAACAGCCGGAACGGATTAATTGGTTTTCAATGCATTCCTATGGGAAATGCTTATTCGACTTACGAACTTTTCGACTTAAGAAGTCCTTCCAGAACGGATTAAGTTCGTAAGTCGAGGGTTGACTGTATCTGGAAGTTCTTCTTAATGTTTCTTTTTGTTTCTTTTTTTGTGTGTGTAATTTGAACCTATTAGTTTGAGTGCTATCCTCTGGAGCTGAAAGAAACAAACTTGCTCCATCATCCACATGACAGCCTATGAAATATTTGAAAAGGGTGATCATATCACCTGTTAAGTCTTCTCTTCTCCAAGTTCAGCATACCCCACCTCCCATAAGCATTCCTCATAGGGCTGGTTTCTAATCCCTCAGTTAAATATATTTGAGTTTTGCTGCCTAAATGCAGAACACTATATTTTGTTTTAGCCCCGTTCTCTGGTCTTTTATGGTTATCTTGAATCCTAATTCTGTTTTCTAAAATATTAGTAAGTCTTCCCCATTTGGTGTCATCTATAGACTTCATGAGAATCCCTCCTACTTTTTTTATCCAAGATATTTAGAATGGCATTGGACAATATTGGGCCCAGGAAAAAACTATAGTTCTTATCATCAGAAGTGCAAACACTACTGCTCCCACGGAGGAGTCGGCAAGCACTCACGCGGAGATGCATTCGTAGGCCGTTGGCCCAGGACTCTTACTTACCTGTTCCCACCATTTCCACTCCTCCACAAAGTAGTAGTCTGGCTCCAACAGGACAAACCCAATGCCATCTTGATAGCTCCATGGTGGCCGTGACAGCCCTGGTTCCCGGGTCTACACAATCTGTCATCAGACATCCATCACCTGCCCCGCCTGCCTCACTTGCTCACACAGAACAAAACTCAAATTCTCCACCCAGACCTCCCTACTCTGCACCTGGCAGCGTGGAGGATTCTGCCTCCCTGATGAATGTCCTCCATCAGGCAAAGAAACCCTCAACTAGGAGAGCTTATCTGTACAAGTGGAGGAAATTCCAGTTCTTTACTGAAGCCTCTATACTACCTTCAATTAATACCTCTCTCTCCACCGTCCTTCATTTTCTGCTTCATCTAAAAACCAAGGGCCTCTCCCTTTCTTTATTGAGGGTTTACCTGTCTGCAATCGTTTCCTATCAACCACCAACCTCTCCAGCAGCTCAGTTCTTCAAATACCCTACTCTCAAGCGTTTCCTGAAGGGTTTATCACACATGTATCCAGATGTACGCCCACCTTCACCTCAATGGTCTCTAATGATAATCTTGCAGCAGCTCACCAAGGCCCCATTTGAGCCTTTAGCTTTGGTTGATCTTAGACTTTTGTTGTTGTTGTTTAGTTGTTAAGTCGTGTCCGACTCTTCGTGACCCCATGGACCAGAGCAATCCAGGCCCTCCTGTCTTCCACTGTCTCCCGGAGTTGGGTCAAATTCATGTTGGTAGCTTCGATGACACTGTCCAACCATCTCGTCCTCTGTCGTCCCCTTCTCCTCTTGCCTTCACACTTTCCCAACATCAGGGGCTTTTCCAGGGAGTCTTCTCTTCTCATGAGATGGCCAAAGTATTGGAGCCTCAGCTTCAGGATCTGTCCTTATAGTGAGCACACAAGGTTGATTTCCTTAAGATTGAATAGGTTTGTTCTCTTTGCAGTCCAGGGGACTCTCAAGAGTCTCCTCCAGCACCACAATTCAAAAGCATCAATTCTTCGGTGGTCAGCCTTCTTTATGGTCCAGCTCTCACTTCCATACATCGCTACTGGAAAAACCATAGCTTTGACTATGCAGACCTTTGTCGGCAAGATGATGTCTCTGCTTTTTAAGATGCTGTCTAGGTTTGTCATCGCTTTCCTCCCAAGAAGCAGGCGTCATTTAATTTCGTGGCTGCTGTCACCATCTGCAGTGATCATGGAGTAAAATCTGTCACTGCTTCCATATCTTCTCCTTCTATTTGCCAGGAGGTGATGGGAGCAGTGGCCATGATCTTAGTTTTTTTGATGTTGAGCTTCAGACCATTTTTGGCACTCTCCTCTTTCACCCTCATTAAGAGGTTCTTTAATTCCTCCTCACTTTCTGCCATCAGAGTGGTATCATCTGCATATCTGAGGTTGTTGATATTTCTTCCGGCAATCTTAATTCCGGTTTAGGATTCCTCCAGTCCAGCCTTTCGCATGATGTATTCTGCATATAAGTTAAATAAGCAGGGAGACAATATACACCCTTGTCGTACTCCTTTCCCAATTTTGAACCAATCAGTTGTTCCATATCCAGTTCTAACTGTTGCTTCCTGTCCCACATATAGATTTCTCAGGAGATAGATAAGCTGGTCAGGCACTCCCAGTTCTTTAAGAACTTGCCATAATTTGTTGTGGTCCACACAGTCAAAGGCTTTTGCGTAGTCAATGAAGCAGAAGTAGATGTTTTTCTGGAACTCTCTGGCTTTCTCCATAATCCAGCACATGTTAGCAATTTGGTCTCTAGTTCCTCTGCCCCTTCGAAATCCAGCTTGTACTTCTGGGAGTTCTTGGTCCACATACTGCTGAAGCCTACCTTCTAGGATTTTGAGCATAACCTTGCTAGAGTGTGAAATGAGTGCAATTGTACGGTAGTTGGAGCATTCTTTGGCACTGCCCTTCTTTGGGATTGGGATGTAGACTGATCTTTTCCAATCCTCTGGTCACTGCTGAGTTTTCCAAACTTGCTGGCATATTGAGTGTAGCACCTTAACAGCATCATCTTTTAAGATTTTAAATAGTTCAACTGGAATGCCATCATCTCCACTGGCCTTGTTGTTAGCCATGCTTTCTAAGGCCCACTTGACTTCACTCTCCAGGATGTCTGGCTCAAGGTCAGCAACCACACTATCTGGGTTGGCCGGGACATCCAGATCTTTCTGGTAGAATTCCTCTGTGTATTCTTGCCACCTCTTCTTGATGTCTTCTGCTTCTGTGAGGTCCCTACCATTGTTGTCCTTTATCATGTCCATCTTTGCACAAAATGTTCCTGTAATAGCTCCAATTTTCTTGAACAGATCTCTGGTTTTTCCCTCGTATTATTTTCCTCTATATCTTTGCACTGTTCATTTAAGAAGGCCCTCTTGTCTCTCCTTGCTATTCTTTGGAAGTCTGCATTCCATTTTCTGCAACTTTCCCTATCTCCCTTGCATTTTGTTTCCCTTCTCTTCTCTGTTATTTGTAAGGCCTCCTTGGACAGCCACTTTGCTTTCTTGCATTTCCTTTTCTTTGGGAATGGTTTTTGTTGCTGCCTCCTGTACAATGTTACGAGCCTCCATCCATAGTTCTTCAGGCACTCTGTCCATCAAATCTAGTTCCTTAAATCTGTTCTTCACTTCCACTGTGTATTCATAAGGGATTTGGTTTAGATTATACCTGAGTAGCCCAGTGGTTTTTCCTACTTTCTTCAGTTTAAGCTTGAGTTTTGCTATAAGAAGCTGATGATCAGAGCCACAATCAGCTCCAGGTCTTGTTTTTGCTGACTGTATAGAGCTTCTCTATCTTTGGCTGCAGAGAACATAATGAATCTGATTTCGGTATTGCCCATCTGGTGATGTCCATGTGTAGAGTCACCTCTTGTGTTTTTGGAAAAGAGTGTTTGTGATGACCAGCTTGTTCTCTTGACAAAACTCTAATAGCCTTTGCCCTGCTTCGTTTTGAACTCCAAGGCCAAACTTACCTGTTGTTCCTTTTATCTCTTGACTCCCTACTTTAGCATTCCAGTCGACTATAATAACAAGAACATCTTTCTTTGGTGTCAGTTCTAGAAGGTGTTGTAAGTCTTCATAGAATTGGTCAATTTCAGTCTCTTCAGCATCGGTGGTTGGTGCATAAACTTGGATTACTGTGATGTTGAAAGGTCTGCCTTGGATTCGTATTGAAATCATTCTATCATTTTTGAGATCATATCCCAGTACAGGTTTTCCCACTCTTTTGTTGACTATGAGGGCTACTCCATTTCTTCTACGGGATTCTTGCCCACAATAGTAGATATGATAATCGTCTGAATTGAATTCGCCCATTCCCGTCCATTTTAGTTCACTGACGCCCAGGATGTCAATGTTTATTCTTGCCATCTCCTGTTTGACCACATCCAATTTACCAAGGTTCATAGATCTTACATTCCAGGTTCCTATGCAGTAGTTACTTTGTCTTATATTTTAAATTGTTTATATTATATGTTGTCAGCCGCCCAGAGTAGTCAGTTGACTAGATGGGCGGGGTATAAATTTAATAAATAAATAAATAAATAAATAAAATATTTTTCTTTGCAGCATCGGACTTTCCTTTCACTTCCAGGTGCGTCCGCAGCTGAGCGTCCTTTTGGCTTTGGCCCAACCACTTCATTAGCTCTGGAGCTACTTGTACTTGTCCTCCGCTCTTCCTCAGTAGCATGTTCGACAGATTCCGACCTGAGGGGCTCATCTTCCAGCGTCATATCTTTTAGCCTTTTGTTTCTGTTCATGGAGTTTTCTTGGCAAAGATACTGGAGTGGCTTGCCAATTCCTGCTCCAGGTGGATCGCGTTTAGTCAGAACTCTCCACTATGAGCTGTCCGTCCTGGGTGTCCCTGCATGGCATAGCCCATAGCTTCTCTGAATTACTCAAGCCCCTTTGCCACGACAAGGCAGCAATCCGTGAAGGGGGATCTTAGACTACTTACCTTTAAAACAGCGTTCCTCGTTGCTATCACATCCGCTCATTGTGCCAGTGACTATGCAGCCTTGTGATATGATTATCCTTATCTCCAGTTTTATCCAGATAAAGTCAAGTTGTTTGTATATATTTCCTTTCTTCCCAAGGTTGTTTCATATGTTCCAACCATTGGTTCTTCCATCCTTTTTTCCGTCTCCGTCTACTGCTCAAGAAAGAATCCTCCATACTCTGGATGTTAGACAGGCCTTAGCATTTTACTTAGCCCGCACACAACCCTTCCGGCGTTCAACTCGACTTTTCGTCAGCTACCAATTCCCTGTGAAGGGTTTCCAGGTGACATCACAAAGAATCTCCAAATGGGTTGCTTCTACCATCCACCTGGCATACCAGCTTGCTCGAAGACCAGCTCCTCAGGTGATTCACCTTCATTCCACTAGAGCAGTGGCAGCTTCCACGGGATTTCTTCATGGCATTCCTCTTCCGAATGTCTGCGCCTCTGCCACATGGTCACAGCCGTCCACATTCATCAAGCACTATAGGTTGGATGTTCGACAGACATCTGATGCAGCCTTTGGACATGCTGTGCTAGCTTCTACCTTGGCTGACACCCTCCTCCGGGTAAGACAGCTTGTTAGTCACCCAGGGTGTGATTCACAGAGGCCACGAAGAAGAACGACAGGTTACTCACCTGTAATTGTAGTTCTTCAAGTGGACCTCTGTGATTCACACATCCCAACCCGGCCTCCCCACTGTCACGCCATGCAGCTCTAATATGCGGTGGTTGACATAACTGAAGGGAGAGCCTTGGCACCAAGGTACATATACGGAGGGGGAGGGGTCTACACTAATGTGGTTTTTTTTGCTACCGCAGAAGCTCTAGAATCTTCCGACAAGGCTCCGTGCAGGCGCGGATTACCCAGGGTGTGAATCACAGAGGTCCACTCAAAGACCTACAATTAGAGGTGAGTAACCTGTCGGCCTCTGAAGTAGCTCTCCCACTATTTCTTCTCTTCATCTTTGGTAGGTGGTGACACAATACTCCTGGTCTCTCCCCATTAAATGCTTATGCAAACCGCCCTTACTTCCTCATCCTGTTAATGAGTTTCTGCTCACATGTTCACAGGGACTGTGAGTGCAGCTGTAGACCTGGCAGCAACTAGCTCTGCCCCCAACCAAGTCAATTACTCACCTCCTCCCAGCCTTTACTTCCTCTCAGCAATAGCCCATCCCCCAACTCCATGTGCCTGAAGCAGAGCACAAAGCTGTCATCAAACAATGTGCCAAAAATGGACAAATATACCTCCAAACATCTCAGACAGTCCGAAGCCAACAGACACAACTTTGTTCTCTTTTGTCTCTTCCATTGATCCTATGCAGAGTCCCCCTGTTTACTCACTCTTTTCACAAGTTGTTGCTAATATGCTCACAGGAACCACTCTACTATTGACCTAAGCAAAATGTTCATTTCCCCTAAACAAACACACAAATCTCAAGAGTAAAACATGCAGGCTGACCAAGTATATCCAATAGTGGGTAAATATTTTCATTTCTGTGATAAAAATATTTGAGAAGTAAGTTTGTTTTTATTTGACATGTTTGTTTTTCACCAACATCTCAACTGTTGACTCATTCTTCCCTCCCCCACAACCCTTGGAATTTCACATCTTCAGACTTGTTTAAATCTCCCATCATTCCAGCTTCAAACAAAAGGCTACTGGTTAGCAGTTGGTCAAACTCTTGGGTTGCAGAGGGTGACATTTTCTATAAGGATGCTTTACACTTGCTGCTGTTTCCATGGAGAGGGGCCTTTTGTGCTGACCACCCACTCTGTGCTTTTCCTCCTTGTACACAACAAACAAAAAAGTCATACACTTTCCCCAGGTCTTGCCTGGCAGCCTCCTATCTCAAGAGAAGAAGGGGGGGGGGGGAGAGAGAAAGCAACAGAAAATGTGATTTTCTCACAAACAAGTAAGAGAACTTCGAGATCTAGGGCAAGAATTAATAGTTACTATGCCAGTTCTTGTATTTTAAAATGGGGCAGACTTGTAAAATGGAGGAAAATATTGCTCCTGGCTTGTTCAAAGCAGCAAGAAATCAAATTCATTACACTTATGAGATGCCCAATACATTTTATCTCTTTTCTCTCCTGCACCCCCAATTTCAGAATATTAAATCAGGTTGTGTTTGCAATTAAATAGGACAAAGGTATTTTAGCTCTTGTGTTCCAGTAATGTTTCTCTTGTTTTTTTTCCTCATGATCTGGTTTTTATTTTTATTTTCTTTCTCAAATGAAATGATTTAGGGAAAAGTTAAAACTGATAAGAGCACACACTGTTTTTGAAACTCAATGGACCTTTGTTCCACATTCCTGGGAGCTGTGGAAGTTCTAAAACTACATTTGCACAGAACCCTCTAGACAAGAAACTGCAATGTAAGCAGCATGTGCAGAGCAGAGCAGAGATTCTCAGTTGTATCTGGAAAACTCAACAGATAAATATGATATCTTTCAATAATCCTTTTCATACACACTGCTTGACTAAAATGTTTCTTTCCTCTAATACAGCCTACAAGAAAGGAATGAGTAGAGTTTCCTTTAGCTAGGAAGCTTACTAAGGGTACAGCTACATTAGTGATAGAAAGCGATCTAGTCTGGGCTGCTTTGGAACAGTTTAGAATGGTGCGGCTTGATTAGATAACTCCTTCCATTCACATGGAAATTGCTCCTGCAGCCTCTTTAGTTGCAATCCAGTCAACCCCATGTTGGCATCAGATCGTTCTGTTTTGGTTCACTTGGTTGCACTGTACCCCTCCCCTTCTTGCTCCCACCTCCTGCCTTCTCTTTTGCAATAGCAGTCAGCCGGTTGGGAAACAGCCTGTTTCCATTTGCTTGTGGGTGGGCATTAATGCTGTTGTTTCATGCACACAAATGGGGGTGGGCAACAGAGTGCCATGTCTCAGCCCCACATTTCTCCTTTTTTAATTATTTTTTGGTATGTGGCATAGTGCTTAAATGATGCAGTACAACAGTGGGAAAGTGTTTTTAATGAAATAAAAAAAATTAAAACAAAAATGCTGTTTTTCACTTCAAAATAGGATAGAGACTACCCTCTGTAGTCCAGACCAGACCACATCCACCTCTACACATCACCACTAATGAGTAGGAAGAACACACTCCCAACCCTACACTGGCATGATCTAGGCAATCACACAGCAAGAAAACTGTGTTTATTTGGACTGATCCTAATAATTTCAAATAAACAGTAGGCTCCAATCCTAGACCAGCCAGATTGGTCCCCATTAGGGATGGGTTGAAATGCTCTAACAAGAACATCATGCAATCAACATTTTTTTTAGCAACCCCAACCATTCCAGCAGGTGGCTACCAAACAGGATAAACCCCCATGTAGCCAGTCTCTAAATAAATTGTCTTTTGGGGGACAAAGTCTAGTTACCAATGAATGACAAGTACTGAGTTACACCAGGAAAACTCCTATTACAACAACAACAACACACCCTCAAATTGATTCCAACTTATGCAATCCTTTCAAGGGTTTCCTAGTCATAAAGTACTAAGAAGTGGTTTACCACTGCCTTCTTCAGGAGGTGCCCAGGGACAGTGCAGCTTGTCCAAGGCTCCACAGGCTGGCTCTTCTCTTGGGACATGCAGTGGGGAATCAAACAGCTGACTGCAACTGCTGCAGCCAGATACCTAACTCACTGACTTATACGCTAATTTAAAAGCACAATCAGATTTAGGCCTGTACATATTTATTTCCTCTATAAACAAAGAGAAGGACCATAACCAACCCATGGATAAACATGAGGGTGGTTTTTTTTTGGGGTGTTGTTGTTCTGTTTTTGTTTTTGTTTTGTTTTTTTGGAGAAGAATGTTTTAGTACAATCTTGTTGTTGTTGTTGTTGTTGTTGCTGTTATTCTTTGGCAGTACATTCTTTCCTACACTCAGTGTCTGTGTTCCAGTCTTGTTGCTCACCCTCTGGACTGCTATAAATCATGCTAAAACATTCTGACAATTTTCCTATGATTCTGATTATTGAAGTGTACTCTGTAACAACTGGATAGCAGGGAGAGTTGTATTTCCATTCAAGGCCATCCCAACGTATTTTGCTGCCTAAGACAAAGGAGAAAATGGCACCTTCCCCAATAACCACCCAGAGTAGATTTATCTAGATGGGCGTTATAAAAGCCAAATAAATAAATACACTTTTGGGGGCCAATCAGAGTGGCAGCTGAATCTTATTGCCAATGGGGACAGTAACCTCCAGCATCCTGAGGACAGGAGATTAGCTTAAGGGGTTGCAGGGCAGGGTGTGTACATCCCACACAGTTTTATCTTCCAAAGTCTCATTGCCATTGCTGCTGCCACCCCACATTTCTCTGCTTAAGGCACCCATCTCACTCATCTTTACCTAAAAATAAGTCTGGTCCTGTTCCCATTATTAACTTAGTACAGAGGTTTCTTCAAAAAAAAAAAAATTAACAACTGTTTTGCAGGTCATCCCTGAGGATGTTTTTTCAGCAGTAAGCCACTAATTCCTGATTAGTGAATATGGTCACCACTAATTGCATGGTGGCGACCATAGTGCCAAAATGCACATCTAAGTCCATGGTTTTGTGTAGAAGCTTAGTCATATATTGTTCCCAAAATATCAGGAGCCATTGAAGAAACCTCCTCAGACGAACACAGAAGTGGGGTGCAATAGCATCTCATTTATTTAAAAAAAAGTTAATAAAGATATATTTTCTTATTTCTAAAAACAAAATGATGAAAAAACACCCTGAATCAAAAGAGAAGAAATCAACCTTGGGTACTAAGAGAATTATTGTATCATTTTCACTGCATACTTTGTCCATCATTTTGGATATTGACTTCACCCGTATTCAGCATCTGGGAGACAGGCTTAAATAAATATTTGAACTAACAAATCATGAGACAGCAGCAACCTCGACCAATATGTTCCTCATGCAAACAAATTCAGTGCCACACGGACAAGTTCAGCAAATACTTGGATGACTGTGCCTTGGATTAACCTCCTCATCCTTTGGATCCATAGCTAATCCCAAAGAGTTATAAAAGTGGTAAAACTTTTTCACCTAAGAGTGCTTTCCAAAAAAAAAAAGAGGTCAGCCATGCTATAATTCCTTTAATTTAAAGAGATAATTACATTCATACTAGGGTTAATTACTTTCCAGTTAAAGTGAATGATTAGAATCTAAACACTGTATGTCCAAGATACAAAGGGTTCTAAATCACCCCAAAACTGTGAAAATTAATTCAAGAATACAATGGACTGAATCCAGTGCTTCACTTCCATTGGATCTCTGCGCTTCTGATCTCTGTATTTTCTACTTCCTACAGCTTCTCGCCACAGCAAAAGCTTGAGTAAAGAGGGCTAGGAAACCCCTTGAAGCAGTTTTTTGGGAGGTCACCCTGCAGCAACAAAGAGAAAGGATGAAAGTTCCAAAGCCACTAGTATTGGAACCAAATTACACTGTTGCACCCTTATGTGTAATTCTTAGTTAAACGCAGCGACTAATCTGCAGTTTTTTTTCCTGAGGATGTCCATCACAGACTCCACATTTAAAGTAAGTCCAATGGCTGTGAATCAATAGTATCTGCCCCCATTTGACATATGTCAGTTTATTTAAAACTGAGGATGCGGAGAAGTTGTTTGAGGATTTGCAACTGACCATCCACTTCTTGACTTATTCATACCGTCTGACTAAGGCCACTGGAGGAGGTTTGTCTGACTGGATTGCAGGAATTTCTGATCCCTCTCTTGTGGACAGTGTAATGCTGCCTACTTTAAAAGAAGTTCCAGTGAGACCTTTGCTGGAAAAATCATGTACGAGGCTGGACCCTGCCCATTACGTGATTAATGGCTACTCACTAATTTACCATTTCTGGATTGAATCAAGTTACTGAGTTTCTTTTTACATCTAAGTTAGATCTGATTTTGCAGCTAAGACCATTTAGTTCAACTGGAGACACGGGAGAGGGCCGTCTCTGTTGCTGCTCCCAGACTTTGGAACTCTCTCCCACAGGAGGCCAGGCTGGCCCCATCTTTGCTGTCCTTCTGCAAGTAGGTGAAGACCTTAATCTTCAGGTAAGCTTTCCCTGAATGACTGGATGCCTGAGTGGGTTTTTTTCAATGGATAGTTGTATGCATTTTTGGCATCACCTGGCACGACAAAATTCCAAATAGTGTAGTCCTGGAATGAGCTGGAATTGTTAGCATATATACATTACTGAAACAGCGACGTCTACGTTGGCTTGGGCATGTCGTGAGAATGGCTGACGGTCGGATTCCAAAAGATCTCCTGTATGGAGAATTAGTGCAGGGAAAGCATCCCAGAGAGAGACCACAGCTGTGATACAAGGATAGCTGCAAGCGGGATCTGAAGGCCTTAGGAATGGACCTCAACAGATGGGAAATGTTGACATCTGAGCTTTCAGCCTGGAGGCAGGCGGTATAGCATGGCCTCTCCCATTTTGAAGAGACACTTGTTCAGCAGGCCGGGGCAAAGAAGCAGTCCCAAAACCAGCAAAATCAGGGAGCTGGACAGGGGACAGATTGTATTTGTCTTCAGTGTGGAAGGGATTGTCACTCTTGAATTGGCCTTCTCAGCCACACTAGACGCTGTTCCAAGACCTCTATTTAGAGCACGTTACCATAGTCTCTTGAGACTGAAGGATGCCTACATTGCATTGTACCTTACTGCATTGAATGTGTTTTTGGTATTGCATTTGTTAACCATTTCTTCGAATGGCATTTGTTTGATCCTTTTTAGTGTTTGTATACTTACTGTTTTTAGCTTTAAATATTGTCTTTTAATGAGGTAAGCCGCCTTGGTGAAAAGTGTGGTAAAAATATTTTAAATAAATAAAAATCAGTGAATCCTCCAGAAGAAAGTTGTCAAGGCAAACCCAGGTTAAATATTGTAATTATGTATTTTATTAACTGTAATTTATTTTATAATCTGAGAACTGCAGAGCTGGAAGGGACCTTATGGATCATCGAGTGCAGTCCTGTCAAGGAGGCATCATGGGGAATCGAACTCCCAACCTCTGACTCAGCAGCCAGAGACCTAAACCACTAAGCTATCCAGCATCATTATTAACGTTGCCTTATGCTTCTAAGCAACTGGTGTTATTGAATCTGTAATCGAACTCCCAACCTCTGACTCAGCAGCCAGAGACCTAAACCACTAAGCTATCTAGCATCATTATTAACGTTGCCTTATGCTTCTAAGCAACTGGTGTTATTGAATCTGTTTTTATTATAAACTGACTTGAAGCTTTTTTAAAAAAGAAAACACAGCATTAATATATTCTTTAATTAATTGATTGTTTATTTGCTTGATGATATAATTAGGCCAGGCAGTTCTAAGGGACTGACCTGCATACCTAGAATTATTGATTTGTCCCTTTTTAAAAATTTCAGTTGAGCACCTAAGCCCTTTTTATGTTTGTGGCGGAATGCCCATGTCCCACCTGTCCGTCATGTATAGCTCTAGAGCTAGAGCCTATGAGAGGACAGGAGGGCGGGGTCAGAGAGACAGTTGGAAACTGAGAGAGCAGGAGATAAGAGGTTTTAGGGAGTTTTATGTGAGAGATTGGAAAGTTGGTGTGGTATAGTTGGTGTATGAATTAAAGAATAGATAAAAGATAGAAGTGAAATAAATAGACAGTCATCTAATAGTATTCCAGTGATTCACAGTGATTTATATGAAAAGTACTACCAATAAAGAAGCGTGTCTAATGTCCAAGTAATGAGTACAACACAATACAACATCTATTAAAATACTTATGTGATTCTACAACTAAACAATAAATAATCAGTTATATTTGACAACACGTGTCCAGACAACATTATTGGTAAAGTGTGGATAAAGATCCACTGGTGGCAGTTGGTGTATGGAGAATTAAGAACGTCGTGCCCAAAGGTGGGACCTGGGTTTGAGGGAAACAAACTAGGGACACTGGGGGTGCGCGACAATGTTGTTTAATTTTTAGAGTGGGGTCAAAATTCGGTCTGCCTGGATTATTTTATTTTAATATTGGTTTTCTTGTACATCGCATATTTTGAGGGAGGGGGCTTCTCTGCTGCTTTGTGTTGTTTTGATATAAAAAAGCAAGTACAAATGTTTAAATAAATAATAGAAAGAGGTGTTAAACATTGTGTTGCATCCACTGATGTCTCTAAGGGGTTCTCAGATTGCATGAGTGAAGTACTGGCATCTTGAAGAGCCCACTAAAATTAATACTGATGGATGATAACAGACCGCAGATATAACTCCTGTGTTGGGACTTCCCTATGCCAACTGATAGTCCTTCATATAATCCCATTTTTAAATATTAAACTGAAGTAATCAGATCCACCTCTAGATGTTTTCTGTAAATTGTTACTAAACTAGGGAATATATTATTCAATATCTGTCCAGCAAAGTGCTTTCTACAAGTGCAGGAGGTTTAAGAGGATAATTTAACCAAGTTTCTCTAGCTACTCAGTCTCTACTCTCCTGTGTTAACATTTCTGTTTTTGTTGTTATTGTATTTCTTGTAAATGTCTTTCTTTATAGCTGTAGCTCCCTTGCTTCTCTATAATGTTCTTAGTCAACTCTCATCTAATTAGAACATGTGAACTACCTCAACTGGGCATTATTGTTTTTTTCTTTGGCACCAGTGACATGAAATTTGTAATCTGTGGTTACGCTGGTCAATGATCGTAATAAAGATTGAATGAATGAATGTAATCTGTGGTGATGAGTGTAGGATGGGCCATTCCCACATACATGCCGAGTCTTGATGCAGAAGCCAGTACATGTATGAATTGACCATGGTAGTCACATGTTGGCTGAAGTTATAATCCTGGTAGTTATAACCTTAAAAAGTAACTCTTCCAGGCTCTGAATTTAAGGCTCTGCAATGGAATTTTGCCTGGACATCCTAGTACTCTTCTGCCATCTACTTATTTAGACAAGGCAATTCAGATTTGCTTCTCATTGATATCTTGTAGATATTTTAAATATCTATTTTAGATATGAACAAACTCTTCCTGTTTCAAAATACAACTTTTTTTGTGCCTCTTCATTTCTGCAGGGTTTTTTGACACAATAATTTATCCTTTTTTGGCAAGCTTTTCCTCCCACAGAATCCTGTCTAGAAAGCCAAGGGTCAAGAGGTCTCTTTGCTGCCACCGCCTCCACTGGTTATGCTCCTTATTTTATCCTCGTCTGATATTCTTATTTCTGAGTTTTATGATTCTGTTGGGTGTGCCTTTTAAAGATAAGTGTTTTATTATTGTGGAATTAATTTGGGAAGAAAGTAGTTCCATAATATTTTAAATCAATCATCAGTTTAAAAAAATGCTTTTTGTTTTAGCATCCATTTTTATGAGATTTCAGCATTTTATTCCTCAACATAAATTCCTGTAACAGTGGAAATGACCTGGCCCACATAATAGCAATGGGCAGGCATTTACCCTAAACAGAAGGCTGGTGTCAGAGATGTGGAGAAACAAAACACTTCCACTTGACTCAGAGAAGTTTGGGATAAGGAGGTGTTGCTGCCAGCCTGGGCAGAGCAAGACACATGGGTGGTTGTGTGGAGATGTGTACTTCATCAGAGCTCTGGCTAACAATATACTTAAGCTGGGCTATTGACACCTACCTTGTCCCCACTCAATCTTCACTTCTGCTATCTTGCCACCAAGTCAACCATTGCAAAGGTTAGTTAGTAGGATTAGTGGATCATTTATGGGCTAAGTGGGAATGTTCTGTCTGTGATTTTTGTGCTCATAAAGTGCTCATACAGGGGCAGTTTCTTTTACATGGTCTACATTGCAAAGTGTGAAGAATTCATAAATGTTGCTTTTTTTTTTTTAGTACAGCTCCCAGAATCCCCAGCCAAAGTTTACTGGGATTCTGGGAGTAGTCGTCAAAAAAGTAATGTTTCTATGCTGTGGTAACCTGTAACAATTAATGCCAGGTATGTGTGTTTAATACTTTTAAGAAATCAGATGGTCATAAACACAATGCAGTTTGGGAAAAGCAATGCAGCTTAAGTAAGAACATTCTGAGAGATGAGCTGTCATTAGAGAAGGAAAATCCTTAACATGCAGAAAGTGTATCATTGCCATACAGAGCCTTTTCTCACCTCCTGCATATTGCAAATTACTTGGGATTTGTGGTGTGTATCTCTCTCTGTGTGTGTCTGTGTGTGTGTGTGAGAGAGAGAGAACTTTGGAACATAGTTAGCCAGTTTGATTTCTCACATACAATGGTCTGCCTTATTCATTGGAATGTCTATGGATTTCAGCTTTACCACTAAATTGTCTGTAATGTATAATTTGGCCCTGAATAAATTTTAAGACAATGAATTAAGATAATGGATAATGGAGCATGCTGACACCCAAGTTCTTTCTGGTACTCCTGGGGCACTTACTGATTGGAACATCTTAAGAAGACATTGCCAGCTGTTTACTAATATGGCAACTAGAAATGATGCTTTCAGATATGTATCCTCAACTATCAAGAAATCCATCCATAGAAAAAGCCACAAATTTATCTGTAGTGAGTTTACATGCAGGTCCATCATAATGCTGGTAGATCTCACACACTGGATAAAATGAATTCTGAACCACAAAATCAGGAAGAAAAACAGATTATACTTTAAACAAAATCAGAGTAACTTGCATCTATAAGCATTTCTTGTTCCTTTCTTCCCTGAAGTCTTCTTTAAAAGAAATCTTTAGATTAAAAAAAAAGTACCATATTTAAATTATCCACTCTTTTGAGGGGCTTTAATTCTTTTTAAAGTAGTGTATCAAGGGAAGCAAAATAGAAACTGGAGATGAGAGTAAGATTCTGATTAAATATAAAAGGGATGTGTATGGTAAAACGAAGATGCATAGGAATCAAACAGAGTTTAAGCTCCTTAAAGTATCTTGTGGTCCAGCTAAAAGTTGAATCCAGGATGTTACAATTATTTAATTTGTGTCTTCATAAATAAGTGGAAACAACTACCTGGGACATATAAGAGTGGGTTATGGGAAAGGGGGAGCAGAATAATAAATAGAACATGTTCATGAAACTTTTCATCATTGACATGCATCCATCTTCAGTCACTCTTGATCCATTGGTAAAAGAAAGAATAAAAGGGTTTCATTTACTCACAGTTGAACAGATCAACAACAGCACACTGTACAAAACATTACTGAATGCTAACAGTAACAAGTCTCAGCAGACTCACAACCTGCTTCCAGCAGACCTCTGAGGACTACATTCTTACTGCACTACATGCTAATAGCACATTAACTGCTGTTAATGGAAGGAACAATTGGTTATTGCTGGATTGATTGACAGTCACCCCAGAACAGAAAGGTCCCAGCCAGCCAAACCACTGAAGACTACATACAAGATTGAAAGAACTCCAACATACTGAATATGAGTAATTACCCTGGAGACTGGTAATTAACATAATCAAGAAAACTGCTTGCAAACCCAGGAGGACAAGGATCTTTAGCATCTGCTGCAGAAACCCCTAGTTCTAGCTTCTATGGAGGCAGATCTGCTAGTAGCCATTTTCCTAGATGAGGAGAAGAGGAAGGCAGAGAGCCCTAGGAGCAGAAATCTGGAAGTAAGAGAAGACTCTATCTATTGCCCTGCCCCCATCCATAGTGCTGATCACTTGCTTTATCCATTAATGCCTTATCCCAACAGGAAGGAAGGCATTAATAGCAACCTTTCAGGTTGTGATACCATGCGCCCAGTAAAATCTCTGCCATATTTAAACCTGCATGGCTGGTTACGTGCAGCTGGTCTATAATCACTGCATATTTTAAAGTCATATGGAAATATTTCAGAAAAGGCCACGTGAAAATTTGCTATAGGATCTTTTCCTTTTCTTCAGTTAAAATGAGGCTGGATTCATGAAGAAGTGCAGGTTCAGAGACTGAGCAGTACAGCTAAGGATGAATCCTTTACATAGTGTGGATTAATTGTGCTTATTTTGTAATTAGTTGCTACCCTGTTTCCCCGAAAATAAGACCTAACCTGAAAATAAGCCCTAGTATGATTTTTCAGGATGTTCGTAATATAAGCCCTACCCCAAAAATAAGCCCTAGTTAAGTGAAACCCCGCCCTCCACCATTGTGCAGCAACCAGAAGAAGATGACATGACAGTATTTGAATAAATGTAGATGAAAAAAATAAAACATCTCCTGAAAATAAGCCCTAATGTGTTTTTTGGAGCAAAAATTAATATAAGACCCTGTCTTATTTTCAGGGAAACACGGTATGTTCTTTAGGACCTTTTTTTAAATTATTTTTTACTCAGATCAGGATATAGAAACCAGCCAAGAAACCACACAATATAAGTAATCCCCCCCACCAGATCTTCATACTCCAAAACAGAGAAGACATAGTTTTATATGGAACCAGCTCTGATTATGTGAAATTATGTAAGAGCTCCACCAAATATGCTCATTTTTATAAAAATTCAATGTGCCCGGGGGGGGGGGGGAATAACAGTGAAACAGGACAATGCGCTTTCATCTATATTTCCACTTGGTTGTTTTAGAAGGTATAGCTTTGTTTGGTGAGATGTTTGGCAATTAAATGGAATTCAGCACAGTACACGTGAGCCACAGAGTGTAAGGGTGTGCAATAGTCTGAAAATCAAATCTTTGGCATCATTTTTATTCTTTTTTAAAAAGTGGCTTTCCAGTACTTAAATATAGACATAATGCCTTCGAAGCATACAGAAGTCTGGCCTCATTGTCCAGAGAGGGCTCTCTGTAAGTGCAAAGGAACATATTCCTCTATCTGAAACACAACTCTGGAATTTCAGGAGAAATTTGTGATTTAGAATAAATTACACACCCACACCCACGCACACAGACAGACATGGTGCAGTTCTGTATGTTTTAGAACTAAATGAGTTTGAGAGAACTGACTTCCAGGCAAGTGAGTTCCAGGCTATACCTTTTGTTTCATTTCAATCATGCAAAAACACTTCAGCAGAGAGCAGGAGATGGGGGTCAGGAATATATGACCTCCATTCAAGGGCAATGGAAGTGATATCAAAAAGGTAAACATGTATATGGAAAACCAGACAGCTCAGTCTGATAGTTTAGATAGTTGGTATTCTAAACACATGTATTCAGCTGACATCTTAAACCCATTTTCCCAAGAGTAAGCCCTATTGATCTTAACAGGATTTCTTTCTGAGTATATAAGTATAGGATTGTATTGCATGTCTGTATGTAAGCGTTAGACTTGAACCAAGGGGGGTGGAGGGAAGCAGTCAGAGAAATCAAGCATCATTCTATCTCTAACAAAGCACAGGTATATTGACCATATCAGGAATTTAACAAGTGGTATTCAGTGTGTACACTGGACATTTGAAGTCTGAGTTTGCTACAATAAAATATGTGTACAGAAAAATGAACAGGTTTCTTCCCCACTTATGTAATGGACAATGTTTTCTTAATGTGTGGAAATAGCTAGAAGGCTGAGGGCTATTTCCTGAACTTTACTCCAAATACTAATAGTATCCGTCTGAAAGGTGGTTTGTAAGACATTTGGTATGCTGACAGTCAACCAGTGATCCAAAAAGTATTGAAGAATTCTGAACAGATCCTGACAATGGATATAATCCAGAGTTTTTCCAAATAATTGGGGTTTTCCTATTAATTTCACTGGACCACAGAATGGATTCTCTGAAACAAACATGAAAGTTTATGAAACTGTGAACAAATAGTTACCAGTGATAAAGATCCTGTTTTAAGAGGCAAAAATGAGACATGGAAAATTCTGGAAAAGTACATTAGATTTCCTGAAGTATTGTGTATTTAAAAGACAAATACTTGAATGTTAAAGATATTCTGTCTAAAACTGGGTTTAAAGTTTATCACCAAAATATAAGTCAAAAATAGTCCACCTCAAAACCTTAATTGTGTTGCAGAAAGAAAATTCACAAGGGACCCTGTTAAACGTCTGGAATAAAAGTTATAAATGAGTTCTATCCTAGGCCAAATGTTGTGTCATATTATTATAAATGGCTTGAATAAAAGGGTAGAGGGGATGCTCATCAAATCTGTAGATGACACCAAACTCAGAGAAGTAGCTGATACCTCACAGAACAGAATCAGGATTCAAAACAACCTTCCCAGACTGGAAAACTGGGACAAAACTAACAAAATAATTTTCAACAGAGAAAAATGTAAAGTTCTATATTTACGCAAGACAAATCAGATGTACAGATGGGTGACACTTGATTTGATAGTGGTGTGAATGAACAGGATTTCAGATCTTAGTAAACCACAGGTTAGTGATAAGTCAGTAGAGTGATAAGGAAGAATAAATAAATAAATAAAGCAAGCAAGCAAGCAAGCAAGCTAATGCAGGTTCAGGCTGCATCAATAGATATATTGCATCCACCTCAAAAGAAGTAAACAATAACCTTCTTTCCTGCTTTGGTCAGACATCCCCTGCAGTATTGTGCCCACTTCTGGGCACCCCGCTTTATGAAGGATATCAGTAAGCTGAAATGTGTTTAGCACAGTGCAATCAAGATAATAAAGGAACTGAAAGCCAAGCTCTGTGATAAATGCTTGAGGGAGCTGGGTATATTTATCCTGCAGAAGACAAGGCTAAGCGATGATATGAAATATCTGAAGAGCTATCATACGGAATACACAGCAATTTTATTTTCTACTGCTCTAGAGGAATTATGAGAAAGGAGATTTTAACAAAACATTAGGAAGTTGTTCAGAGTGATAAGAACTGTTCAGTAGTAGAGCAGACTGTCTTGGAAGGGTGGCAGACTCTTGTTTGTTAAACAGAGGATAGACGGCCATCTGACAAAGAAGCTTGAAGTTGAATTTCCTGCAATGGCACGTAGTTGTGCTATCTGACCTTTTGGGTACCTTTGAAGTCTAAAATTCAACAATTCTACCGCACAGTCTGTCTGCATGAAGTATGAACCTTCAGCCATCATGGTGGAAGTAGCTACCTAATAAAGAAATATCAAAAAGACTGAGCAGCAGCATAGAGATAATGGGCAACATCAATAGGAATGGCTCCAGTATCAGATAATGACTAATGTTCCAAATCATTACATTTGGAAATGGTGTCAAAACTGGATTGCAAAATATATGCATTATATTCCATAATACCCTAACTGGAACAAACCGACATTATGAATCTTTTTTTTTTTTCAATAAAGAAAGTTTATGAAATTGAATCTTGACAAGACGGAGATCCTTTTGTTGGGAGGGGAAGCTGACCAGTCAGGGGGTAGTCTACGTAGTCTGGATGGGGTTACATTCCTCCAGTGGACCAAGCCCAGGACTTGAGTGTACTTCTGGACCGGAGTCTCTCTATGGAGAAGCAAATTTCTGCCATGGCCATATCTGCCTTTTCCCGTCTTCAACATATTGCACAGTTGTGAGCAAACTTAAGACCTGGCTCTTTAGGCAGGCTTTCCCTCCTGTCATCACCTGATTATTTTTCCCATCTTGAACTATATTATTACTGTTGTTTTTATTTTATTATATTGTTTTTATTTTATCTATTATTGTTAGCCACCCAGAGTAGACTTCGGTCTAGATGGGTGGGGTATAAATAAATAAATAAATAAATAAATAAATAAATAAATAAATAAAAAGTTGTGGCCCTACCTGGACAGGAAATTCCTGATGACTTTGGTTCACATATTGGTAATCTCAAGGATCAACCACTTCAATGCTTTCTACATGGGGCTGTCTTTGAAGACAATATGGAAGCTACATAGGTGCAAATGTGATGGCTGGGTTGGTTTCGGGAGCTCTGAAATATGATAATGTCTCCCTCCTCCTGGTGCACCTGCTTTGGCCTCTTGTCTGCTTATGTGCCAAATTCAAAGTGCTAATATTAACAGTTTGGGACCTTGTTACCTGTCAGAGTGTCTCTCCTTATGATCATCTACCCAGACCACCTGGTCTTCCCAGGCATTGCTGTGGTGGGTGGTCACTCCAAAGGAGGCCTGGAAAATGATTGCTAGAAACTGGGCCTTTTCAGTGGTGCCTATGATGCTGTGGGATGCACTGCTGGTGGATGTACGCCAGGGACACTCCTTCCTGTCCTTCAGGAAACAGGCTGAAATGGTGCTTTGAAAGGAGGCCTTTAAGAACTTCCTCCTCTTATGGCCAATCCATTATGCTAGAATTTTCTTGCTGCTGTGACCTCAGGGTGGTGAGGTGGTGGTGGTGGATGGTCTTTTTAGTCATTATTATTTCATTTGTTCATTTGCATGGTTGGTGGGTGGGTTTTAATTGTTGGCTTGACACTAGTGCAATTGATTGATGAAAGTAGCAGGGATGAGTAAGGGTATGGCATAATGGCATCAAGAACATAAAAACAGCTTGTAGTGTAGATTAGAAGAAAGAACTCTATGTATAGCTCTAATCTGTGATGCCTGCTTCGGTCTGAATTGAAAATCATTACATTTTGAAGCTTGATATTTAAGTTTCAGTATTCAAAAACTGGATTTTAAGTTCCAGCTTTCCTCATGCAAAGCATAGTTTTTGTTCTCCTCAGGTCTGATACTTGAGTAGTTATGGCAGCTTCGTTTTTCTCACCTCCTGTTTTGTTTTGTTTTGTTTTGCTTTGTTTTTTCATGATCCTTTTCATCTGAATTCAATTAGAAGGCTAATAATACACGAAGTTTCACAGAGGAAGGTATGATCTGTTTGTTCAGTTCCCTACTATTATTTCTTTATTGCATTGCCTCTGTATGGAAATACATAACATTTCTGTTTTTAAAAGGGAAAATGACTTTCATCCAGTAACCACATTCAATAGCTTTTTATTATAGCCAACAGAAATATTATTAATCATACATCTCACCCCTGGGATTTTTTTTCTTTCATTATTTTCTTTCCTCTGTTGGATGTTGTTTCCATACATCTTATAAGTCTGATGTGAAATGTGAAAAAATGGTGCATACTTAAGGGATGGTCCCATGGGGATACACTGAGACCAGCAAAAACTTGGTCAACATATCATGGAAGCCTACAGGTCTGGAAGGACCAAGATTGATCTTCTTATCTCCTGTCCCACATTGAGGCAGGACTCTTCCAAGCCACAAAACCACACAGTAATCTGATAAGTAAATGGAGAGTCTGCGGTGCATAGTACTAAATATATCAAAAGATTGCAGTTGCAACATTTCGTAAATTGATTGAAAATTTCCCGTCAATTTCAAGGACTGGAATTTCCTTTGAAAACAATTATTTATTTCAATATCATAAAGTGCCAGTAGGGATTTACTTTACAGGAACACAAACCATATACTTCTTTTGCCTTCAGGATGAAGGACTGTGAGTCACAATATTTTATTACGATTGTTTTCCTTTTTCTGGGGTAACGTGGCATTTGTGTTCATCGTTACTATAGAAAAGTAAATGTTAGTTTTCTAATGTTATATCTTGAAATCAGTTGGAGACAATCATCAGCAATAAAACTTCCTTTTATCACTCTGTGACTTATGGGGGTTCTGCCACCATATGTACCTAAAAGCAGAATGTAATGCAACAAAAATACAGCAGTCAAACTTCAAAGGTTTTAGAGTCTAGTTTTGGTTTGCATATCCATCCAAATTTGGATATGCTTGTTTAAAACTTATCCAGACTTTCCAGGCTTCTCAGGCCTGCTAAACTGAGCTGAAAACACAGAGATGAGAAGACTTTCCTCATGAGGTTTCCAGTGCTTCAGCTAATGTACCCCTGACGGAAATATTTTGAGGTCAGCCTTCCTTGCATATTTCTGGACTTCCACATCTGTTCAGAAAATGGAAAATAAGAACACTCCATGCAGAAAATGGACTGTATGAACTTTTTAGTCATAAGTCTAATGCCTGTTTTTTCAAAAATTGTTAAGATTCACTGGCTGTCCACCTTTTTAAAAGCTATTTTACACAGCTTCTTTCTAGAACTTGGAAATAAAAACAAATATCCTTCCCTTCAGAAGTCTAAAAGAAACTAATTACCTTTCATATGCAACACTACACTGAGCTTCATGAATTTCAGACAGGGATAAAGTATAAGGGGGACAATCCTCTGTCCCAAACCATCATGAAAGCCTTCAGCATGTACTGTGCTTGCTTTGAGAACACCCAAAACATGTGGATGCCGTGTGTACAAGGCCTCAGGTTCACATGACCCACTGACATTTTTCTAGGAAGAACCATAGTGTGGTCTTCGATTAAATCAAAAGTGGGCAACAAGTGGTCTGTGGCCCTTATCTGCTTTCATGGGACCTAATGGCCAAACCATCCCCCTCTGTCACTGGAAAAAAAAATGTTATTCTCAGTCACAACAAGGAAAATCATGCTCCTAGAAACTTGTAGGAGGAGCAGCTCTCCTCTAGAGCAAGGCATGTAGACAGAAGAGGCTCTTCTCATGTTTGTGTTTTTTAAGAAAGAAAAATAAAAGCCTTTTACAAAAGAACATTTTAAAAAATTTGCCCTGGGGCAAAAATTCACCACTGGAGCAACCAGTTGTTCACCTCTGCATTGGATCAACCAATCATACAGTGGGCGCAAAGCACAACACAGTCTATTTGCATGATGTGTGGAAGGAACATATGCATCTCATACTCCATGCTCTTGCAGCACTAAACACCCCCCCCCATGAATGTGTAAACTGGACTATTGAAAACCTATTATAACTTAGCTGGATAAGAAATTAAACAATATGTTGATTAAAAACACAAAAACCAGTAGTGGGTTCCCCAAAATTTCAGGGAGAGGCACCTGCTTTCTCCCTGCCAACCAGCTCAGAGTTTGGGCTGCCAATGATAAGGTCATAGGAGGGAGCCATGCTGGATGAGATGAAAAGCCTAGTCCAACATCTGTTCACACAGCAGCCAACTAGATGCCTCTGTTCTCATCCCAAGGCTACTGATTATATAGAGGCATGCTACTTCTGGTACAGGAGGTCACATTTCTTAAATGCAAATATAATCCACGTGTTTCTGTCTTAAATGGCATGCATGAAGGCTGAGTGATCCCATTTTCATTTGCTTCTTAACAAGGATTTTCACACTTTTTACTTTTTGCATACTATGAAATTCCATGTTAAGTTCAGGCTGGGTAGTGGGCGATTTTCATACGATAAAAGGACAAAGCTTAGTGGGACAGCCTTTGCATGCCAGGTACTCCAGGTGCAGTTCTCAGTATCTCTGGGTAAATTCCAGAAACATTCCTTCCTGAAATGCTAGAGGCCAAGCATTGGTGAAGAAAAAGCATAAGATTTTGATTTAATAGGCATATAAGCAGACCTATACTTCCCCCAGTACAAGTGAATCCACAGGTGGCATAGTAGCCTTCAGTGTTAGCTAATTGTTGAATAAGCAAGAAAAGTAAAAGAAATACATAGCAACCATGGACCAAAAGCAATGGTACTAAAAGAGTAAAGCAGAGACGGGTGGCAATGTGATTTTTGTCCACATAACTTCATGGGGACACCATCAGTTGAATTAAATTGCATGTTTGTATATGGATTATTGTTATATGAAATCAAAGGATTAGACTGCATCGGTGAATCAAATCTGTTTATATAAATCAGACTGAACCAGATGACAAATGGTGTGCTAAAATTTTTCAATCCATCAAAAAAAGGGATGGCGGGTTAATTGTCTATACACTTTCTAGCAAACGTATGCAACGTAGCTCCTGGTATACCGTGGGTTTGCCTGAGTTCAGCCAAGAGAGAATTTCAGCAGAGTTAGTTTTCATAATCAGTTAATTTGCACATTCTTTATTTTTTCACAAGGCAGTCTGTCTTAAAAACAGGAAACCATACTGTTAAGAGGAAGCAGAGCTATGCTGCAGGCATTCTACAGCTTCTCCAGTTTTGTTTTCTCCCACTATAAATCCACACACTTGAATATGGACATCTGAGAAGGGAACATAGACAGCTCTTCATTAGAGCAAAGCTCCCCCAAATTATGGGGAGTGTAACTCCTTAATGAGTACACAAGCATCATCTGGAAGGAAAGTCTATATTTATAACCTTGTATGTAGCATGTCTAGCCATGGATGCTGGAATTTACATGCAATTCTACTTCTCCTTCAGCAACTCCCTTGTGTGTTTAGCATGTGAAGAAGGCTAGAAACTCCATAGAGACAGTTCTCAAATGTAGCCTCTAGAGATGGGTACAAACTGCTTGTTCAACAGTTGGGCAAGGCTAATTTCCCATCCAAACAGCTGATCCATAGTTTGGCACCCCACCCCCTACAGCAGGTGCCAATTAGCAGCAGAGCCCAGAGGAGAGGGGCGGGGATCAGCTGTTTGGCTGGGAAATGAACCACGCCGAACTGCCAAACCAACAATTCGTGCCCATCTCTAATAGCCTCTATTTCACTTGCACAAATTATGAGGACTGGGTTTAAAGTTCTCCAGCAAACATTTTATGCCTGAAAAAATGTGCTGTGTCTTGTAGAGCAGAGTTCCCCAACCCCCGGTCTGTGACCCGGCAGCGGTCTGCGGCCTAGGCAGGACCAGGCCGCAGACACAGATATCCTGCCCCCCACAAGTGCCCCCCATGAGCGCGCTGCACGCATGCACGTGAGTGTGCTCTGCCCCCGTGAGCGAGCCGTGCGCATGCATGTGATCATGCCATGCCCCCTTAGGGTGCGCCATGTCCCCCTACGCAAGCATGCCACACATCCCCACAAGTGTGCCACGCCCCCCCAAACCGGTCCGCAGTTGGAAAAAGGTTGGGGACCACTGTTGTAGAGGGAGTACCATTTCCTGAAAGATTTACCAACCACAAGCTTACCTTTGTTCTGCTGGTTCACCAGCTGCTGCTTTGGCTACATATTTTTGCTTGAATAAAATATGATATATGTGTACTTGGTGTCACAGGTATTCGACATTGGCCACATGATGATACTATTGAAAATAACCAAAGCTAATTTAGAGTTCCTGAATTGGGGATATCCCCTCCAACAAAACATTCAAAAAAAATAAGGAATAAGGAACAGAATTGGGATACCCCTGTGCAATCAAGGCTAACCCAAACGTCTCCATGATAGAATTATTTGTTATAATGCTACTGGCACTTGACTGAGGCTAGTAGACCAATGCTGACATGTGAAAATATTTTTTATAATCTGACAGGTGGGCAAACCTGCAATCCTCTGCACTGCAACCTGGGCCAATTACTGCTGAACACAACTTGGCATGTTGAAAAGTCATGACAAGTCATGCTGGCTTGTCATGACTTGATGAGAATTGTTCCATTCATATAGTTTGCTTTCTGTAATATCTGAACCAGGCACTCTGATGTGTCTTCCCAGTATGAGGTGGCAGTGAAGAAGGCCAGTTCCATGCTAGCTATCATTAAAAAGGGGATTGAAAATAAAACAGCCAACATTATAATGCCATTGTACAAAACACTGGGAAAGCCACACCTGGAGTATTGCGTACAGTTCTGGTCGCCGGACCTCAAAAAAGACATAGTGGAACTGGAAAAGGTGCAGAAGGGAGCGACTAAAATGATGACTGGGCTGGGGTACCTTCCTTATGAGGAAAGGCTACAGCGTTTAGGGCTCTTTAGTCTAAAGAAAAGGTGCCTGAGGGGGGGACATGATTGAGACGTATCAAATTATGCAGGGGATGGATAAAGTGGATAAAGGGAAGCTCTTTTCCCTCTCACACAATACCAGAACCAGGGGACATCCACTCCAATTGAATGTTGGGAGAGTGAGAACAGACAAAAGAAAACGTTTCTTTACCCAGCATGTTGTTAGTCTGTGGAACCCCTTGCCCCAGGATGTGGTGATGGCATCTGGCCTAGATGCCTTTAAAAGGGGATTGGACAGATTCCTGGAGGAAAAGTCCATCACAGGTTACAAGCCATGATGGGGATGTATAATCTCCAGGCTTCAAAGGAAGGTACTTCAAAATGCCAGATGCAGGGGAGGGGTATCAGGAGACAGGTATCTAGTTGTCTCGTGTGCTCCCAGAGGCATCTGGTCTGGCCACTGTGAGATACAGGAAGGTGGATTAGATGGGCCCTTGGCCTGATCCAGCAGGGCTCTTCTTATGTTCTTACGATGAGCAGAGAAATAACAGACCAAACATGGAAACATTAATAGAAACTGCTTCTGAACAATGACGAATTGTGACCGGGACAGAAGAGCCACACACACCCCAATGTTGGGGAGAGGAATTTTTCCCATTTCAGTCCACAAGCCACCCACACTTCTGAGTAAACATTACAAATTGGGCTGTATATTGTGAGAGTCAAATTTAAAATGATTCGTCAGGAGCTCCCTAAATATGTCACATTATTTGATTCTGTTGTTGTTACATGCTCTCAAGTTGGAAACGACTTGTAGTGATCCTAATAGGGCTTTCAAGGTGAGATGTTTACCACTTCTACACCCCCAGTGAGTTTCCATGACCATGTGGGGATTTGAATTCAGGCCTCCTCAGTCCTAGTCCATTACTCTATCCTCCACTGCACTGGGTTTTGCACAGGCATAGACAATTCATTTTCTGAAACCATTAGCTGGGGTGAGGAAATACAACTGGTTCACACACCATCCCCAGAAGATTTGCAGGAGAGCCCCAGTATCATTTTAGTTTTCTTTCCTTCCTTTAGGGATTGTCTTTTAAGGGAGAAAGGAACAGAAACATAGGACAATAGGAAGGAAAAAAGAATATAGGAATGAAAGGAAATGGAAGGAAATGAGGGGAGGAATCAGGGCGAAAAGCATAAGCACATACAGTAAAATAACAACAGTAATAACAAGGAATATAACTTTAAAGGCTAAGACATAAACTGGCTCACAGGCTAAACAATGACAGTTATAGTTAGTGATACTTAACATATATGCAGTTACTATATCATCTTGCTTGGATGTGTCTCTCACATTGTAACACAAAGCATGATGGATGTGTTATGTTTTGATACTTGTGAGAATACTCCACTTCTGTTAACCCAGAAATGATTTTCTTTTCCATCTCCCCTATCTTAATAAAGAAATAGAGCAGTCATTTTATCATAAGGATATCCTATGATGCTGTTAAGAAAAGTGCACCAGAAACCTCTTCTCATACCAATTGTTTATTTTGCACATTTGTTGATAGGAATGAAAAGTGTTTGTTTGTTTTTGGCCTAGTAAGAGCCAATTAGCCTGGAGTTAAGTAAACTTAAGAATTTGCCTTCATTATGTTTGAAATGGTTCTCAGACTGTTCAAATCAGAACAAAACCAGAAGAGAACAAAGAACTAGAGAATATATCACTAAAACGCATGTAATTGCTCCCTTGTTTACAGTTTACTCAGTATGTTGCTTAAATGTGTCTACATGTGTGCATGCACATAGCTATGGTAGTGATAAATTCTGATTTATGATGAATTATGTAGCTGGTGAACAGAGTGTTCATACATAATAGAGTTTACTTCCCAGGATTCTGTGTATTGATCCTGACATTCTGCTGGCTGAGTTTAGTATCCTCTGTGAGTACACAGTTCAAAGATATGTACCTTGCCCTTGGGGAAAGGACGTGATGAGCCAACCTTCAGGGTGGTCTGTGACATATCTTCTGCTCCCAGAGTGCTTATGTCAGGCAGTATCAGCCTCCATGCAATGGAAGTTCATATCTTTACCTACGGACGGCAAAGTCACAGGTCTGCATTAAGTCATACGGAATTCCCACACATGCACAAACAAATCCTCCATTGTCAAAAAGATTTCAGCTTCACAGTTTGGAGTATCCCAAGCCCAGCTTATCTCACATACCATCACCTTATTTCCAAACAATTTTAAATCAGCACTTTTAATTGCAAACCACTAACAATGTGGCCCCCTTCTTGGATATACACTTAAATGTGGCAAAGGGGTTTGAATATATCAATGAAACTGAGAGCTATGCTATCAGGAGACTAGATTCCATTACAAGCCTGGACTCCAAGCAGGGTCACCCAAGAAGGAATGGCCACAGCTCAGACACCAGATTAAGATGCATCCACCCTCTTCAAATGTACTGCCCAATCAGCAGAAGAGAATGGATAATTCCAATGGTGATGGGGGCAGCAGGCACAGAAGATCAATCTATGCTTTATAGACTACAGTAAACCCTTTGAAGGGGAAGATATGGAGGCAGTGACAGATTTTACTTTCTTGGGCTCCATGATCACTGCAGAGGGTGACAGCAGCCACGAAATTAAAAGACGCCTGCTTCTTGGGAGGAAAGTGATGACAAACCTAGACAGCATCTTAAAAAGCAGAGACATCATCTTGCCGACAAAGGTCCGCATAGTCAAAGCTATGGTTTTTCCAGTAGCGATGTATGGAAGTGAGAGCTGGACCATAAAGAAGGCTGACTGCCGAAGAATTGATGCTTTTGAATTGTGGTGCTGGAGGAGACTCTTGAGAGTCCCCTGGACTGCAAGGAGAACAAACCTATCCGTTCTGAAGGAAATCAACCCTGAGTGCTCACTGGAAGGACAGATCCTGAAGCTGAGGCTCCAATACTTTGGCCATCTCACGAGAAGAGAAGACTCCCTGGAAAAGACCCTGATGTTGGGAAAATGTGAAGGCAAGAGGAGAAGGGGACGACAGAGGACAAGATGGTTGGACAGTGTCATCGAAGCTACCAACATGAATTTGACCCAACTCTGGGAGGCAGTGGAAGACAGGAGGGCCTGGCGTGCTCTGGTCCATGGGGTCACGAAGAGTCGGACACGACTTAATGACTAAACAACAACAACAACAAAGCCTTTGACTGTGTGGATCACAAGAGGCTAAGGCTTGTTCTGAAAGAAATGGGTGTGCCTCAGCACTGATGTGTAACCTGTATTGTGGACAAGAAGCTACCGTTAGGACAGAATAGGCAAAGGTGTCAGACAAGGGTGCATTTTACCCCCTTTTATCTGTATGCTGAAAGCCGCATTTGATTCAAATGAAGAAGTGAAAATTGGTGGAAGAAACATCAACATAATTTAATGCAGATAACACCATCTTACTGGCAGACCGCAGCAATGACTTGAAATAACTTTTAGTGAATGTGAAAGAAGAAAGTGCCAAAGCAGGACTGCAGCTGAAGATTAAGAAGCCAAAAATCATGACTACAAAAGAACTAAACAGTTTTGCTGACAATGAAGAAACTGAAATTGTTAATGATTTTGTATACCTTGGTTCAATCACCAATTCAAATGGAGACTGCAGCCAAAAAATCAGAAGACAGAAACTCAGAAGGGCAGCAATGAAAAGATTATCAAGTGTAAGGATGTGTCACTGGAGGCCAAGCAAGACCAAGGTCATACACATTATTGTATTCTTTTTTATTTTTTATTTTATTAAAAAAAATAAAAAAAATTATTGTATTCATGATCACCATGTATGGCTGTGAAAGCTAGACAGGAAAGAAAACTGAAAGGGAAAAAATGATTTGTTTGAAATATGGTGCTGGATGAGAGTTTTGCAGATTCCCTGGGTTGCCAGAAAGAGAAACAAGTGGGTCCTGGATCAAACCAAGTCCCAGCTTTCTCTGGAGGCAAACATGATGAAACTTAGGCTGTCCAACTCTGGGCACATTTTGAGAAGGCAAGATTCTCTGTAAAAGCCAATAATGCTGGGAAGGGTGGAAGGCAGCAAGAAAAGAGGAAGACCAAATATGAGCTGAACTGACTTCCTAAAGGAAGCCCCAGGCCTGCATTTATAAGAACGGAGCAAAGTTGTTTTGGACAGGACATTTAGGAGATCTCTCATTCGTAGGGTCATCTTACATTGAGTTATGGCATGTAACAACTATGCCTATAGCTATTTCAATTTTCCTAATACTTAATGGGGGGATATAGAAGGAGCCTTGCTGAAAGGTGAGGAAAAAATTGTGAGTAGCTCACACATCTCGTGGGCATGCAGCCGGCCAATCCTTTACTTCCAGAGGTGTTGCACTATAAATTTGCTGATGAGCAAAATGACACAAGTCTTTTTTAGGACCACAAATGCCAATGACCTATTTCATATATGTCCAATATTTTTAAATTGTGCAAAACTCTGATACAAATAAAGTATAATGCTTAATTTGTACAGTGTGGAGATTTTTATAGTGCTGTCCACAGAAGTGGATATGGTCTGTTATTTGATGATGGTTTTTGGAGCTTCACGGTAAAAAAAATAATCATGTTAAAGAGAATCTGTTTTAATTCTACCAGATCCAATTTCTACTGGGACAAGTGATCGCATTTCAACAGGTGCGTTTCTCCTTTGCATGGAGAGTGAGGCCAACTAACTGGGAAATTGCTCTCGATTTTAATCCCGTTTATTAGCTGAAACCACAGAAAATAATAACAGTCTTTAATGAGGGGACGGGAAGCGGTAGTCCATGTAGCTGCCAAAAGTGTCCGCAAGAATGTTCCGAAGAGGCGAGGAGAAATTAGTTCGCATTTACAGTGAGGCCACTACGACGCAACTTGTGGATGTGTATTAAAATGGCAAATAAACCTAGGAAGGCGCGTAACTCCTTCCTTGCGGACATTTATAACGGTCGGGGGAAAGAGAGAATGGTGGAAAGAGCTCCTGGAGCAGCTTTTCAAAATCCCCCTAAAGAGACCACACTACTTAATCGTCCTTTTTGATCTTGGACGATGAAGCACTGGGAAAAACGAGGGGCTCCCCTCTACCGTCCCCGTACAGCGGCGTCAGCCTGTGAGGAAAAGCGGGAAGGGAGGTTTCCAGCGCACTTGAATGCGTGCCTGCGTGTGAGCGGCACGTGAAGTTGTGAGGCGCCTGCGTTGCAGCCACTTTTGGGTCCTTTGCCCCAAAAAGGGTGGGGCTCGGTCTTGTAGCCCGGCCTCCCGAGGCCAAGGGCTGCCACCCGCCGAAACTGGTGCCCTCCTCCCACGAAAAGCCACACGGGCTCCTCTGAGGGGGACCAGGCGGCGGCGGCGGCGGCGGCGGCGGCGGAGCCACCTGTGGAAGTCCCGCGGCAGGTCCTGCCCCTCCGGCCCGCCAGCCACCCACGCGGGCATTGCTGAGCGGGGCGGGGACGAGGCGCAAAAGTAGCGGCGGCGCCTCTCGGCGGCGTTGTGTGGCTGCTGGTGGTGCTACTTCTTCCTTCCTTCCTTGGCTGCCGCTTCGAGCACCTCCGCCGCCGCCTCACGAGTCAGTCTTCGAAGTTTTGAAGGGACGCTTTCGGGACAAGTGAGACTCGCAGAGCGCTTCCTTTTCTTCTTCTGCTCTCCCCCCCCCCCCCCACACACCGATTTCTTTTCTTTTTTTCTTTCTTGTTTTTTTTTAAGCCTTTCCCCCAAGCGGGGAAGGAGCACGCCGACGTCGCGGCGGACGGAGTGGAGAACCTCACGAGGGGTGGGTGGGTGAGAGGGAATGGACCGGCGCCCGTGAACTTTTCCGCGAACTCCTGAGGGAGAGGAGGACGGAGACGAGGACGAGCCGCACCAAGCAGCGGGACAGGATGGTTGCTCGGACCCAGTAGTACCAATATGTAAGTTTCTCGGCTCAGCACTGATTACTGTTTCGGGGGGGGGGGGGCGCTCGTTGTGCTTCCGTGCCCAGCCCCCCTCCCCCGGCTTGCTTGCCTGCTCTCTTTTTTAAAAGTATTTCGCGCATGAGGATATCTCTGATGCCTTGCCAGACCTTGGGAACCCAATAAACCGGTTTGGCTTTGGTCTATCATTTCCTTTCGCAGCATTTTCGGGCCAGAAAGACAAGATCACTGCCACCTCCATTTCCTTAAGCTGGGGATGGTGACTCGTCTCTGAAGTTAAAGGTGGGCAGGATCAGAAGAAGTCTGTTGGGCAGGTAAGAGAGAGAGAGAGAGAGAGAGAGAGAGAGAGAGAAGGAAACTGCCCACCAGCCTCATGAACTCAGATCTTGTTTTTGTTTGGCATTAGCAGAGCAAATGATGGCATTTATTTGCTTTTGTCTCTTTTAATAGTATGGGGGGGGGGGGGATTTTTCTTTTCTTTTAAAAAGAGACAATAAATTCACCTTGGAGATTTAAATTAATAATTATGTTTTCATTTCATATTAAGTACTAACAACATGTGTTGCACTGTGGTTTGGCCCGAAGAGCACATGAGCTTTTGAAATGCACATGTGGTTTATGTTAAACCCTGAATCTATCATTTGACCTTCCATACAGCTGAAGCATATCTCTGCAGAGACATGGTGTTAACCCAAAACTCAGTAAAAGTGTGAGTGAGAGTTCCGATCTGTAAAGGCACTGTTTCGAGACAGAAAAATGTTCTGCTAAAGAGCAAAAACGAAACAGAGGAGGGCAAGAGGTTCACAAAACAGAAGGCATTCAACTTGTTTGCACCTTCATCCTTTCCTTCTGTCTGTTGCACTGTCACAGATATTTATTTATGGGGAGAGAATGTCACAGATCTGGAAGACTGTATTTTTGTTAACTTCTCCAGTGATCAAAATTGCCTGTTTTCCATTAGGATCTTACGTACACACGTACACATTCACCCACAGTGCCCAAGTGAGCTCATCCCCATTGGTGGTGGGCTGACACTTGTTAGATTCGTCAGCTTACTTTTGCAGCCACCCATGAAAACAAGTACGTTGGGGAACAGAAAGAATTTTTAGGAAATCTGTTTTGAGCAAGAATTAGAAGAATAGTGTCTCTATCAAATTTAAATTCATTTTGCCTAGAAGCACATTTTCCTGCGAGTAATTCCTTGCATGGTAGAGGCAGAATGTTGCCTTCCTCGGAGCAGAAATTTGAAAATATCAGGAGACAGTTGAAACTGTTTGCTTTTAATTAACATATAAATGGCATGTGCATATTTCTATGGATACCCTTATAATACTGGATTCCCACCAGTAAAATTAATAACATGTTTTATCTACAAAAAGAGGGAAAGCTGTGCTTTTTTCCCTTTATTACCTGTTTGATGTCATCCAGCTGGTTTGGTAGATCAAAGCTGAAACTTGGTACTAAGACATAATGTCACTTAAAACCCGTATTGTTATTTCAATTCACCTGCTGCATAAAACTGCTTATGGATAGTAACACACTATTACAAAGTGAAGAATGGATAGATGCAATATAAGTAGGGATATAAGAGTGGCAGAAAATTGGATATGGTTGGGTTTACTGTGGTACCAGGGAGAAGTGGTATTTTGCTAAGGAGGTGTGGTACTAGGAAGAGAGATTAACACTGAATTACGTTACAAAGTTTTAGTCTCCATTCCCTATTTAAAAGATAAAATACCTTTTTCTGTCTTGAGAGTTAAGTTACAAACAGTTGTATTATAAGCAATTTCCTTTGTGATAATTCATGTGATGAAATATTTCATTTGGAATTTAAATTTACATTACAGTTCAGATCTATTTTAAGATCATATCTGTGTTAACAATTGACTGTTTTTACTGCTAAACTGTTACAAAGTAACTTGAATGTAGAATGGTCATCATTTTAAAACAGTGTCTGAAATAACAGTTTCTTTAATGTACTATGTCATATAAGGTCAGCAAGAGTCAGCAAAAAGTAAGAACTTATATGCAGTTATGGACTTACATTACTTCAGTGCAGAACTTCACAATTTTTAATTTCTGGTGGGCAGTAGAACCAAGGAAAATATTCACTTGTTCTCTTAATTGTTCTTGCCAAACTCAGGCTTTGTAACATGCAGCTTTCGAACAGGCATACATAGCATCCTTGATCCTGATGGTCACATCCAGTGATGCTTGGATGGGGTAGGGCCAACCATGCACATGTTTGCATTCATGCCCACACATGTGTTCTGTACCTAGGCATGCAGGTTTTAAACTTCTTCTTGCCTGCTGAGACCTAAGGATCTATAAAAGCCTCTCCCTTTCTTCAATAATCACTACTAACGGTGCAGTTATATTGGGATTTAGCCCCCATTGTGGAATGTTGTTGGCCTGATGAAGTTTGATGTATTTTCTGGCTACTACAGAATGTATCACGTACAATGCAAAACAGCCCAGCCCTTTTCCATGGTCATTCATAACTTTTTGGTCCATCAGCAGTGCCTGGGATTGCATCATTCCTTTTAATTTCTGGCATGAGTGATCATCTATATAATTTCAACCAGCAGTGGTGTCCTAGGGTGACGTTGATGGTGACGTACTCAGTGGGTTGTGACATGACACTATATTCCCTCTTTCTAATGTGATGGCCATGCAGAACCCGGGATGCTTCTTAAGAAGCTCTCTAATGCAAGCCCAGAAGAACTCCAATTGTTTCTTCCTTCTCTTTTCCAGTCTGGGCAAATTAACCACTGTTCTACACTGTTTGTAACCCAGGATCACTGGTCGCCCATCCTCCTCTGTTGGTGTACAGTTGAAATGTCCCCTCCTCTTCTGCTGTCTATGCTCTGAACATTTTTTAAAACTATTTTATTAAATGCAGCACTGTGTCAGACAAGCGCTATGCCAGATAATTCTGAACATCTAGTCACTGCTGTAGGTCCTCTTTCCCCCCATATTTGCCTCCCCTTCTCTCTTCTAGGAATGGCCCAGACTCTCAGACTGATGGATTTCTTTGCCTCTCTCAACACCCCAATGCTCAGTCCAGACAGTTCCCCCATCACTTCTTTCTTTTTTAATCTCTTCCAAGAGGTGGTGGAGTAGCATGAAGGGTGTGTGTCTCAGTGTGAATGGAGATGTGCTTGTGAGTTTTCAGCCAGCCCTCGACTATCTATTTTGGGAGAGACAACAGCAGGGAAGGGAAAGCACAGGCAGCATCATGGGGTGCTCTCTAGAAGGATTGTTGTGGTGAGTGATCTGTTAAGGGATGAAAGGAAAGGCAGGGAGAAGGCAAGGAAGAGTGTGGTATAAATGAAAGAGGAGGGTTTGAATTGCAGTAGTGTGTGTGTGGTCTCTTACTTGAAACTACCCAGGATAAGTGAATATATATATTTAAATGGAAACACAGATCTAATGTTACTCAAATAGCCTGATCTAACCTGGGTACCCTGAGTTAGTTATTTTCCTCTCATTAGTAGCTGTGGTCCTGGAAGGGAGGGATCAGCATCTCCCTCCCACAGCCCCAGTGAACAGCATCTGGGGTCCTGGCACTTCCATGGACAGCACAAGTTCCTTGTCACAAAAGATGTAGTTACCACAACAGTAGCAAACAGCACCTCCTCAGCTGTCCTCTCCTCTGTGAATCCTCTTGCTCTTTTTATGTGGTTTATAAATCAGAAACATCACCCCAAGATGTCTACTCAGTAGGGGGTTTGCAATAGATAGAAACTATTTCTCCTGCAGAAGTCTTCTTAAGCCAGCAGAAATTCCCTTATGGCTGTGGAAACCTCTTATGGCAGCTGACTTCAAGAGATAGCAGTCAGCAGAATTCTTCTACTAAGATCTGCTGGCATAAGAGACAAAAAAAGGAGTAGGGAGAAGGAGGAGCTGGGTTCTTCCCCATCCACTCCAGCACAGGGATGCATATGAGCACAATGTTAAGCAAAGGTGAGTGTGGTCATAAATAATTTCCCCACAGCTGTAGGCTGAAAGGCGCTGGAATTTAGCACAGTTTCAACTGGCCCACAGCCATTTGGTTAGAATTATGCTTTTTCTAACTAATCCACAACACATGTGCATAAAGGTAATCAAAGTATAACTATCTTTAATACCAGTTTAACTGAACTGTGAGTCAGGCAACAGGGAAGTCTGGGGAACTGGAGAAAATGCACAATTATGGCATTATCATGAAGGTAGTGATAAAAGAAGCACATCTAAATATTATTCAGGGAGGAAATTTGCCCTGATTTGAGTACAATTATTTTTCTCAATGGAAATTAATGGAGACACCATCTGTTGCATTCCATGATAGTTTTATGTTGAACTACTCAGACCCTTAATGTCCCAAAGGTTTGTCTCAATTATTTGTACAGCCACCATGGTTTTTATTTCTCCTGACTGCTGGCTGTGTAGATCCATATTAATAATGTCCTGGAAAAGCATATAGATCGCAAATTACACAAGGCCTACTCTATTCATTGACTTTCTTGGATAAGTGAGCTCACAGTATACACTAGATTTAAAACAGAATTTGATATGACTGTGAACAATTCTTGTTATATGGTGGTTATAGTGAGTGTAATAAGATACTCAGTGTGGTGCGGTGGATAGACTAATGGATTAGGACTCAGCAAACACAGGTTTGAATGGCTGCTTAGCCATGGAAAGTCATTGGCGATGTAGAACTAGTAAAACCATTCCTTAAATATCCCACTTACTTTGGAAGCCATATCAGGGTCACTTTAAGTCAGTTCCAACTTGTTGGCACATAAAACAGACATAGTGGGTGTATAGCTGTGATTTCTGGCAACTTTGTTGTGACTATTATTGCTGCACTTCTTATCTCTTAAATCTGCCATCTTCTTTAAAAGCTACAGTTTCTACTTGTTGAATGTGTCCAATTGCAAGTTGACTGTGTCCAGTTGCAATCATGGAGGGAAGACTTTGGTTTTCTAACTCCACTGTAGTTGAATAGAACTAGTTTTTGGGGGAACGTGTCTGATTATAGAATATGTTTCCTAGGGAGAAAATTTGAGTTTGTTATCAACTTGTGGTGGCCAGATTTATGGGTGACTTTGTAGAATTTCTTTGAGCAAAGTTGTGCTGTCCTTAGAGATCCGACTAGAGCTGGTTAGGAGCAGTTGGTCTGGTTTGTACAGTGAGTCCAAGGTTTTATATCCAAGACTTTATGTGTGTTTCTGCATTAGGGAAATTTACCAAAGAGAAGAAACTTTCAGTTAAAAAATGTTTTTTTTTGTGAAACCTGCACTCCTAAAAGCAAGGAAATTTAGATCATACTCCCATCATTCAAAATGTGGTACATTGATGCACGCACACACCTTCACTTCTCATGTTTACCTGACATAGAAATTGGGTTCACTCTTTGATTTACAAAGGAACAAGCGACTCTTAATTAAGGTTGAAACCATTAAACACAATGAGACTTCCCCTGTATATAGATCAATTGCACTGCATTGGTAACTCTGAATACAACGGTGCTACAAAATCTGTTGTTTATAGATGTTGACACTATCAAAACCTGAATTTCATTTAAGCCCTTCTCAACCACCTTTGATACATTTTTAGGATATAGAGCTGTTGCCAATGTCATTAAGCAACCATGGCATGTACTGGAGTCAGTAGTAGCAGGAGAAAGTGTGGGTGTGTGCATAGACTCCCAATCCCAAAAATAAAGGTTTGTTTTGAGCGATGTAATGTCTCCGGTGTGCAGTAGTCTGTCTGTTAAAATTACGAGGAACTTTCAATCCATCTTTATAGCACAAGTTGTCATATGTTGTTGCAGCAGAGATTTTTGGCCAGAGTATATTCTGGCTACCTTATGTCTCCCCCTTTATATCAACATGGGGAGTTTGTTATGGAGAGGAGAGTTCATGAGAGTGAGAAAGAGACAGAGAGTGAGTCAGAGATACTTGAGACAAGAAGAGGAATACAAATGCTTTTATTAATAATTTTTATTACTGCTTTTTGACTTTGTGGAACAGTTCCAGGTACATGCTGAGTTTTAGACATGTACAGTGTAAAATAAATTTATTCAGTTCTCAAAAAAAAAAAACCCTCTGGTTTATGAATGTAGGATATTGTGCTTCTGTATCCATGATTCAAAAATCCAGGAAATGCCCCAAAATTGCTGCACAATATCATGCCCGCGTTGCCAGGAGGAAAAAGGATGCCAAGTTGTACATAGCAAAGGGCAGCCTGAATGTTGACAACACCAATGGCAGCAGTCAGGATGGTCTGCACAGGATACCCTCTTCTGCTCACTACCATTCACAAAGTGACACCATGGAAGGGACAATCCCAGAAGCTGACTCCTTTTTTGTCAGTTAACTGCTTCTTTCCCAAATACAATGCAACTGTCAGGGCTCTTCTTCAGCATGTGAATGGTGGTTGGGACTAACCATTCTCTTTCAAGTTAAGTAAGCAAGTTTGGTCTTTTGAATGTATTAGATGTGCTTTAAACAAGAAGACAGAAAAGGTTACCAATGTCTGCGTGGGTGGGGGTGGGGGCAGTTCGACCTTTTAAAAATCATAACTCAAAAACCATTTGCCAGAATGTCCCCAAATTTGGCACAGAGCAAAAGCAGACTGTCCACTTGGTACATCTGTGCCAAATTTAGTGTATCTGAGGTCCAGTTTCAAAGTTGTTGTTTTTTTTGGGGGGTGCTCCCATTTTTTGAATTGATTTATGGAATGCTGATTTGCTCTGTTCACAATATCTGTTGCTGCAATAATATTGATGATTACTCAGTAGGTCAAATAAGATAAATTATTGATAGCAATCCAGTCTCTTTTATGTCTTCATTAGGTATACAATACACATTTCTTTCATTAGATTTTTTTTGCCCATGTATCATTCCATGTTTCATAAGACACAATATAGCTATAGAAGAGGAAGAAAAACCCTGAATAATTTCCATTCTTTCTTATTTTCTTTTCAAGATGGAGAATCTGTAGCCTGAATATGAAAGCCTCAATTTCTCTCTGATATTCATGCTGATGTAGCAGTATTTTCCTAACTCAGGTTAGTTCAGAGTTATAAACTAATCACTGGAATAACTATGTAAATTGAACTCCACAGACTCTTTCCTTATCCAACTATGATACCTATTGTCAGAGCATTTATGCAAACTTTTAAACTGTATTAGCATTATTAATAATGCAGTTATAATTTTGTGTATCCTTACCATCATAACCATGTTTACTGGGTATATAAACATGTGACCTAAATGTTGTATTCTGTTTGTCTGTAGGAGATTGTAATTGATGAAAGTTTACTCTAAGATACACCTGTTAATTTATTAATTAATCACATTAATTAATGGATTAATTCTAATCCATTAAAGCTCACACCAAAATAAATCTGTCAGTCTTACAGATGTTTTGTTTTTTGTTACATGTGAAGTGATAAGATCATTTGATGTAGTGAATTCAGTTCATAATGTAGCCTATCCTTAATATTCAAAGATAACAATGGCATTTACTTATACTCTTCTTGCAGAAATCCTGCAGGGAAAGATTTAAGCACACAAAAGGGCAGCAGAGTCTAAGAGAATCAAAGATAAATTTCTACAACTAATAAAGAATGCAATCTACTTGTATATTTATTAACTATTTATTATGGGCTTATGGCATTCATTTTTAGAGATTTCAGTGAGGACTTAGTTGCAGCTTCATCAACCTGCAGGACAATCATTTTTTTGTGTGCTAATCTGGTTATTTTAAGACCGTCTGGCTTCATCAAAGAGCTTTTTATGTTCCATAGTGCCGAGAAATGTATGATCATCTTCAGTGCTATTAAGTTTAATTTCACTGCCTGTTAGAAATCCAAGTCAGTTTTAAGACAATAATTTAAAATTATATTCAATGAAAAGAAAAAATGTGTTCCATAATTAGCTACTTATTTATGTGTTAGATATAAGATATAATTAGAAATCGCAACTTGTAGCAAGAAGTAGGCTGCAATTCTGTGTCCATTTACCTCAGAGTAAATTCCTGTGACAAATACAGCCACCACCACCCCATTTCCTTTCCTTTATCTGTATTCAGAATCTCTCCATGTCATTATCTCTGAGACAGCAAGACATACCAGAAGTATCTCCTTCAAATTCACAAGTGATGTGAGGTTCATTCATGTTTGATCAAAAGGGTTTTTTAAAATAAAATGGACAGGTTTTTTGACAGAAAAAAAAGGAAGATAAAATTGTTCCGTGTGCTGCCCTTTCAAGAAACTTCCATGAACTAATCTACCCAATGACAGAGCAGATACTGGAGTTCCACAACTCTGTGGATTAATTTGCATATTATTTGCCTATTATTTGTATTGGCATGTTGTGCAAATTAAATTATAAAACACATACATTTCAATTAATTATTGTGTTATGTTTCTATCACCATGTAACAGCCTCAGCACCATCAGAGTGGTGAAACAGAAGCATGTAGAGAGCTGGAGCCTGGGAAAGGAGCTCCAGGATCAAAACCTGGTCCATCAGAAAGCTGACTGTGTGATTTTTGGCTAGTCACTACCACATGGCCATGCAAATGGACTATGCGCATTGGGAGAATAAATTTTTTTTTTAAAAAAAATGTATTCTTACTGGATCACCAAAACAATACTATGAAAACACCCCAGGGAGTTTCCACAAGTGGCACATTACCATCCAATTTGGAAGAAAATGCAGAGGAAAGTGAAAGAAAGAATTGCACTGAAAAAAAGTGGTGATTTCATTCAGAGATACAGAGATAACATACTTATTTTTAACTAGAGCAGGGGTCTCCAAACTTTTCAGTATGAGGGCCACGTCATATATTTTACACATTTTCGAGGGCCGAAGGAGGGAAGGAGGACCCAAGTGATCCCCCACACCCACTGTCTTTGCAAAGACAGTGGGGCTGGGGGATCGCTTGGGTCCCCCTTCTCTCCTCTTCCTATGCCCGGGCAGGGATAGGAAGAAGAGTGAAGCCTGACTGAAGTGATCCCCTGCCCCTGCTGTCTTTGCAAAGCCAGCAGGGGTGGGGGATTGCTTGGGTCCCCTTTCCCTCCTCTTCCTATGCCCGGGCCGGATAAAAAAGCAAGGCAGGCCAGATGTGGCCCGCTGGCCATAGTTTGGAGACCCCTGAACTAGAGATATTCTAGGTTATATTACTTTTCTTGTTCTTTTCAGTTTTTCATCACAGTATACGTAGTAATCAACTCATCTGTGTTGAGATACTTGTGCAAGCATGCAAGTACGGCTTATTAATTACCACAGTGAAGGAAATGACACATTTGTACTTTTTGCATTTTAAATCATACTGATTACACCCTTCCACTGAGGCATGCATATAATAGTCTGTACATCAGATAAAGTGGGCTGCAGTCCAGAAGACTTTATGCCAAATAAAACACATTAGTCTTCAAGAGCCTGTGAAAC
Organism: Intellagama lesueurii; assembly: GCA_037013535.1. Taxonomy (NCBI): domain Eukaryota; kingdom Metazoa; phylum Chordata; class Lepidosauria; order Squamata; family Agamidae; genus Intellagama; species Intellagama lesueurii. Next base: position 275,548,304 of record JBAJHW010000001.1, read on the forward strand.
TCTTCATTGTTTTAACTGCAACAGACCAAGATAGCTGAACATCCTTGAAAACGTCAAACTCTCCCTCTCTCTACTAATAGATAGTACTAAAACACTGTGGCTAAAATCCTGTTGCTGGTGTTATGTAAGTGGCATAAGTTACAACAGCAAATTGCTGCAGGTTATGAGATCAGTGTAGACATTATTTGTTGTGCACCGAGTTGCACAACTTCATAGTAACTGATCAGTCCACACTAACTTCATAACTTGCAGTAATTTGCCACCAAATGTTGTGCCATTTGTATTACAATAGTAACAAGATCTTGACCTATATGAAAGGAAAGTATGTCTTAAATGTTGTTAAACTTTATATTTGTCATTCCATAGGATGTCTTATAAAAGTCAAGTGTGGTGCTGTCAATGGAAATGGAAACTGAATTTGATTATCCTGTTTGCTGTCTTTCTTACATGTATACAGTACTCAGGTAAGAAAGAAAAATTGTTGTCATGTTCTTCTGAGAATGTGTTGGAAAGCCCTGAGTTAAAGGTGTAAAAAAAAGCACATCATACTTGTGCTTCCTTCTATTGTGCAGAAGATGGAGTTGATTGTATTGACTGTGATAATTGAGTAAAATCACTATTTAGATTTCCTAAACAGCACTGTATTAGTCTTACAATAAACTGAGTCAGCATATATAAGGAACACTGGTGTTTCCACAAAATTCAGTTTTTTTAATAAGCCAGTCATAAATATTTTGTGTTAAATTGTTCCCAGAAAAATATTTGTTGCTTTTTTTTTAACCTAAGAACAATCATGATACTTTGTTATGTTCATATTGGTCATCAAGTAACATTTTTGGCAGTAAGGATCTCCCTGAATCCCTTTGTTGTGACTGGTTTGTAACATTTTTCAGAGCTTGAGATTTTCCTTGTTTGTGTGTGAAGTGTATGACTCAACATGCAGCTGATTATATCTATAGTGATTTCTTAATGTGGGGTGGTTTGATTCCAAATATTATGCCATTTGCGTAGGTATCCAAGAGGATTTGGCCACAGTGCACTTCCAGATGACAACATAATGTGGTTTGGAGGGGTTTGTTTTTTGTTTTGTTTTTCTTTTATGTGTGACTAGTGTATGCTGTCAGGTTGTTGGGTGTTCATGCTAGCCTAAGCTCAGGTATAATTGTAGCCCCTGTCCACATATTGGTCCTTTATGGTGAGTTGTGTAGTGTTGTGTGTGGAGCAATGGCAGAGTAACTCTCAAAATTTACTGCTTCCCAATAAAGTACTATTAGCACCACAGTTACTTTGGGAGGGAAACTTTTCTGTTTTAAGGTATTGCAAGTTTCAATTCCAGGAGGACCTACCAGCAGTAGGTAAAAGAAGGTAGAAGCGGGGAGGTCATGAAGAGAGGGTGTGAGATATGTAAATATGTTTGTGTGTTTGTATTGCACTTTTTAATGGTTAAACATGGTCAGTGGCTATGACTGCTTGTGACCAGGACAGAGGCCACCTGCCAGATTTGGGGACTGAGTTGCTCCTATCATAGTCCACAAGGTGCCCATGGTCAGTGGTATGAATGAAGAGTGCGTTGCCTGCTGGAGTGCACATTTGCATATAAACCACAACTGGTTATGGGGGTGGAGCAATAGTGTTAGAATGAGGCAATCTGACTGTGTTAGGAATGATGATATGCTGAAGAAAGTTTATTAGAACTTATTAGTGTGGAATGGGATCTGTAGAAGGATGTGGGTGGGGGTCACAAAGGGGGCAATCGGTATCAAATGTTTTTCTTCCTATTTTTCAGGCTAAATAAAAAGCTGTCCTAAAAAAACTCTAATATTGTATTTGCTTTTTTTTTTCTTCTGCTGAGATCTGCATCTTCCGGGGGTTTCTGTGGGGCCGATGTTGGCCTGGAGGCTCTGTTAATGAGGCCAAATTTAAGAAAGGGCATTTGTTTTCCTTTTGTACAAGTGCATTTGTCCGACTGAATCTGGTGATGTGTAAATTAACTTTCTAGTTCCCGTAATATTTTTTTTCTTTCAAAGTAAGCTTTAAAGAATTCTACTGGCCATCATTCAGTAGTTCTCAGAATCAACAAAACAGTAAATTGAATCTGTTTAACAAGCCATGTTGCTACCCATTCATCCATGTATAATCCGGGTGTTTTTAATCCAAGCTCAAAAAGTTTTCTTGAACATCAGTTATTTTTGTTCACATTGTGGTGAAAGATTTATTGTCACTTTACAATCAAATGACTGTGTTGTGTTGGCTCCTAATGATAGGAGTATTGCTGTGGAGGCCAAATTCTAATCTCGGATACATAATGTGGAATGCTTCTTATCTGAAATAATCTACTTCTTTTGTTAACTCCAGATATAAGAAATGTTTCACCCAAGAGAAAGGAAAATACAATACTAAAAAAAAAAGTCTTCATTCAACAATTTATTTTTTTATGTTGGCCATTTTATTTTATTTGTTTGTTTGTTTGTTTGTTTAATTTTTGGTCTGTGATTAGCTTGAAGGGGTAGTGTGAGTGTAGGATTAAATCTTAAATTTGTTCAAATGAGTTGTTCTTTTAATCATAATAATGACTTTATTATGGGTTTACTTTTTTTGGTTCAGAAATATGCTAAAATGTAGTCAACCCACTACAGTAGATCAACATTTATTTAGTGGCATAAAATTATTGAAATGAACATTTTTGTTTTCATTGCATATAGTTAGGCAACTTTTGTTGTTTTTCCTGAATTTTAATGGCATGAGGACTTTGAATTATTGCTGTTTTCTTGCTCCCTCATCCCACACATGCTAAATGTTAAGTTAATATTAAATAATTTATTACCATTAAAAACACTGAATTTGGTTAGGTAACTTTATTCTTTCATTTTACACTGCCTTTTGTTTTTTAATGGTGATAGAAAAATTGTGGTCTGCATGAAGAGCTTGTTTTGCAGGTCAAGTGAATGGCAGTGTGCCTAGAGCTTATGGATGGATGTTTTTATGTTTTAATAAGTCCTGAGACAAATAAATTATTTCCAGAGTAGGGTATTTCTGGTGTGAAGGTGTCAATTGAGATGAAAGACTCTAGTTACAAAACTAGATTATAGTGCCAAACTGTTTTACTTCCTTAACAACTTCAAATCCAAGAATAAAAAAAAACATGAGGTTTATAATCCCAGACACTTCATATTTAAAGAACAAATTTCCTTTAGATCTGAGAATTATTTTTAAAGCATGGCACAGAACATAAACTGGGACTGATTGTCTGATCTGGGAGTACAGAGACTCCATTGCAAATAGAAGCTGGTCCTATTAATTTACTAGAACTATGGGAGATCTCTGTGCAGGCATTCTGCTGTACACATGTGTGGTACAGAATTACATTACATTGCATGTATAGCACCACACATGTGTGATATAGAATTGCATTAAGTGTTTGTAGAAATTATGTGTGGGAAGTATTCACACTGGCTGAGGCTCCATGCAACTGGCATGGAAACTTTCCAACAAGATTCAGAGAACTTTTGTAAAGTTCCATGCACACTGATGGTATTATATAAATGATAGACAAACAATAAAATAGGATGTAAATATGCCCCAACAGTTTCAACAGGTGATTAGACCCTAAATAACAACTTTTCTTCAGACATTTTTCCTTACAGGTGGATTGTTCAATGCAAAATGTTTGGTCTATTCAGTTGCATGTAATCTGTGGGGAAGTAGTGGCTGTGGTAGTTAGGGACCATGGGGCATTGCTGTCGTCTTAGCACGGAAAGCAGATCACTTTCACCCTGTCCCCCTGTTGTCTGCCTGTGGTCTCTGTTTGCCAACTTGACTCAAGCCTTTGCCTCCAGCATGCTCTAAGAAGGCCAGTCAAATGAGAGGCCACAGTGCTGGTTATATTTTTAGCCAAAAGCTAATGGCTGTTAGTTCTAGTAGTTAAGGGTTGGCTTTGACTTCTGCGCTAATATTTGAATTTCAGGGCCAAATGTTTATTAGGAAATGAAATTGTCATTTGGCAAATGAATTGGCTGGTGATATAAAAAAAGCTACAGTAATCCCTACTCCAGATGCAGTGCTGCTGAGCTGCTCTGCATAGTGGAAAGAGGTGGTAGATTTGATAGGCAGACAATTTGCATCTGCTGTTCCTGAGCACTGCCTGTACAGATACAGATGGTATCATTTGGTCTGTCCAGGATGACAGAGGAGCCACAGTAGCAGTATGCCAGCCTGGAGGGCTATTTCCTTGGCCTCATTTTGATGCTCCTGGACTCACAGTGGTGCATATTATGATAGAAATCAACTTAAACCCTGTCCTGCTAAGACTCAAACATGTGCCTTTCATCTGTGAAACAAGTATGCATCTTAGAAGCTTCAGATTACCTGGAGGTGCATCCAGATAGATTATTATTTTGCCCCTAAATACATTGGATTATACACTAACCTATAATGCAAAGCAAAGAACAATATTCTTCAGAAGTTATTGGGAACCAGTTGGGACAAACAAGAGCAAACACTAAGAACTACAGCTTTGGCTCTATGCTACTCTGCAGGCAAATACACCAGCCTGATGTGGTGTAGATCAGTTTATGTAAAACAGTTGGCTGTAGTACTCAATGAAAGCTGTAGAATCATTACTGGATGCCTGAAGTTAACAACTCTTGATAAAATGAGTTACCTAGGAGTCATTGCAGCCAATGACATACACAGAGAGGTAGAAGCTAATAGTGAAAGACTAAAATATCTATATCAAATGTGCATCCACTCTTTTGCTACCATCTTACTCCTCCCAAATTAAACTAAAGGAAAAGTTTTCTCACAACCTGTGTATATCCTGAAGAAATAGCAGAGATTGCTAAGACTATAATGTGGAAAGAAAAAATTGCCCACCTCTTAAAATGTATGGAACCCCAGGAAAATCTAGCCCCCAATCACCTGGAGAACTGGGTTACTTGTAAGTCATTCAGTTAGTTATGGAATGGAGTTGACATAGCTAAAGAGAACCTGTGGGGTTTTCTCACTGACAGTCCTTTGAGAGTGCAGAGAAGAAGAGGCAACTTCACACTTTCATCAGTGTACTCTGTGCTCCTCAGCATATACCATGGAAAACCTGATGCTACCTGCCACAAATCTTGCCCATTATTGGGCAAAAAATATCATATATTTATTGATTGTACAGTGCTGCTTCTGACACAAATACTTGCTTGGCCAGTGCTGATGGCAAGAGTGGCAATACTTGTCACATAATCTTATCCCTGTAGATCGAAGTACTTTCCTTTGCTGCTGCCAACAGGTGAGTAGTCAGGTGGAGACCAGAACTATGAAGAGCAGGAGGAAGTTTTGTCATGGGATGGATTCTTGCAACAGCAGAGTGGGAGAATAAACTAAGAGCAAGAGCAGTCAAATACAGTAGGAGCCCCGTATCTGAAGGATTGGTATCCATGGTTTCACTTAACCGCAGTCTTGACAATATTAAAAATATTAAAAGAAACAAATCTAGAAATATGTATTTCCAGGATGTAATTACCAGAGCTGTCCACTAGAGGGAGCCAGAGATCATGTTATACATAGAGTTTGCTAATAACTGTGAGTTTTGGCATCTGTGGTGGTGGTGGGGCTTGGGACTGATCCCCCCATGGATACAAGATCCTACTGTATCAGCAGTGTTTTCTCCACCAATTTCTCTTTGTCTTTCAGGGATGAAACACAGTTGTTGCACAACAGTTATGTAAATCTGACCCAGCAGACTTCTTATCATTTATTGATACTGCTCTCATGATCTGAGAGCCTTTCTTTAGGTTTAATCATTATCAAATGATTATTCATTTATTATGTATCTTCATTATTCATAATCTGTGAATATGTCTCTACTTTTAAAAAAAAACCCAAAAAACAAAACAAAACTGAATGAATGTTAACTTACTGAGGAGTAAGTTTCACTTTCATATTCATTTAATGTAAGATCATCTGCAGTTATTATTTGAGGCAAAAGCTGTATAGAGTTATGATAGCATAGTGCACACCACAACTATACCATGTCTTTCTGTGTACATAATGAATCAATTTAAGGCTCTATAGTGGGATGGCAGTGCCTTCTTGTTGCCCTATCTGAAGACACATGACTCCATATGAATAGATTCACTATTTGATTTTGTGTGAGACTTTGAGAAGCTGTGTATGGATAGCCAGAGGTATCAAGATGGATTAGATGTGGCAGAATGTACAGGCTTATTCTACCCACCCCAGTTATGTGTACGGACAACATTAGCAAAAATACTGTCCCTTTATTTATTTATTTTGGCTCCACTGCAATGTTGACCATTGAGCCAACTAGTTTAAAATTTAATGAATTCCGCAAATTCTAGTGAGCAGGGGGTTGGACTTGATGGCCTTGTAGGCCCCTTCCAACTCACTTTTCTAGGATTTCTATGATTCTATGATAGACAAATAAACTGCAATTGGAAGTCTACAATTCATCTGCTTGGTTTGTGGATTCAACACCATTCTATGCCCTTGCTATAATAAGAGTCCTAGGGGGAAATCGGGGGAATTACATATTATTGCTTCCATGTTCTGAGGAAGGAAACAGTGGAGCAGAATTCTGACAGAAAATGGCTTGTGGAAGAGGAGTAAAAAACTCTACTCCACTATCCCCAAATTTAAATATATGCCCTTCTGATTCTGTCTATGATTTTTTTAAAAAAATATATCTCTGTACAGCTACATTTGCACAACTGTACATTACAGCTAGTTTGATTTTCAGCTCCTAAGCATACAAAAGAAACCCTGAATATATTATACTGATGTATACACAATATATAGCCTGTTTTAATAACTGTGTGACATCAAGTCAATTCTCACTCATGGCAACCGTTTTCAGGGTTTTCTAGGTAGTCAGTACTCGGAAGGGGTTTACCATCCCCTTCTTTTAGGAGTATCCTGGAACTGTGCAGCTTGCCCACAGGTAACTGGAAAAGTGAACCAGTCCCTTGGGACAATGTCTGCTGTCCTAACACCAAGCAACTATGGCAATATGGGTTAATGCTGCTGGATTGTTACTGTTGTTCTGTGGATCTTCCCACTCTGTACCCCTGATTATCAAATTTAACACAAGGTGTGCCTCAGTTTCCTTGTTATGTCGGTTGGCTTGTTAGTGGACCACAGGAATGAGAGCTTTCTGATATTGTTCCATAGGTCAGAGACACCACGAAATCCTTTGTTTTGCACTCCAGAGTTCAGTTTGGCCGCGTTGATTTTCGTATTGTCTGCTGTGTTGTTGCTGTCATAAATAAATGTGAGTGTCTGTGTGTGCTTTGTGGATTGATGCAAGGCTCTAAGAAACAGTAGTATTTGGTTGCATTTCACACCTGGTAATGATTTATAACCACTGTTTGGTACAGTGGTGCCTCGACTTACGAACTTAATTGGTTCCGGAACTCCGGTTGTAACTCGAAATGGTCGTAAGTCCATTTCCCATAGGAATGCATTGAAATGCAATTAATCCGTTCCAGTTGAAGAAAAAAAAAATCACCAAAAAAAAAATATCACTGCAAGACCCATCGGAAACGCGATTAATCCCTTCCGGCCGAAGGGGGGGAAAAAAGAAAAGCAAGCAAAGCGCGAAACCCATCGGAAATTCAAAGAAAGCAAAGCAAAAAGCAAGTGAAGCATGCAAGACCCATCGGAAATGCGAAGAAAGCAAAGCAAAAAGCAAGCGAAGCGTGCAAGACCCATCGGAAATGCAAAGAAAGCGAAGCAAAAAGCAAGCAAAGCGTGCAAGACCCATCGGAAATGCAAAGAAAGCAAAGCAAAAAGCAAGCAAAGCGTGCAAGACCCATCGGAAATGGGGGGGAAAACCCAAAAAGCAAACAAACCCCCCAAGACCCATCGGAAATGGGGGGGAAAAACCAAAAAGCAAGCAAACCCCCCAAGACCCATCGGAAATGGGGGAAAAAAACCCAAAAAGCAAACAAACCCCTCAAGACCCATCACAGCACAGAAACATAAACCCCCCAGCCAAAATCCATGCTGCAAAACCCACCCAGAACAGTTTTTAAAAAGCAGAAAGCAGCACCTTACCTTACCAGGCAGTCCGAAGCCTCCTCCGATCGCACTCACTCTAACTGCTGGGGCGAAAGAGCTACAAAGAAGCAGCCTCTTCGCCTACCAATGGTTAGCAATTTGAATTTCCCGCCTTTTCCCCCTGCCTTTTTCTGTTCGTAACTGGAAGCTCCGGCTGCAAGTCGAAGCAACATTTTGCGGCCGGAGCTGGTCGTAAGTTGAAATGGTTGTATGTCGGGACGTTCGTAAGTCGAGGCACCACTGTATTCACTTCTTTTGAAGTTTGGTTCTGTAAACAGCAACACGATTAAAGGAAACAAAAGAGGAACGTGTGGTAGTGTAGAAAATGACAGACTTTACCTTTGAGTCCTGTTCTGAAAAGATGAGTCTGGTATTTGTGAAAGGAAATAACGATAGAGAACAAGAAACGTATTACATTTAGTAATGACATAAGAAACTTTGGCTGATATTTAATCTATTGAAATGGGTGTCCAGCGTGTGTATATATTTTATCTCAGCTGTTTCCCTCTGGATTCTTGTTCTGTTGTTTTTCTGCTCCAGAATAGCAACTTCCATATTTTGTGAAGAATGTCCTAGTATATCAAAGTGATTTTTTTTCTTTGTTATACTGTATATAACACAGATATTTTCCCCTCCCTCCCCCAAACTCCACAGAGACTGCTTGGGAGGCATGACCTTAAAATGGTTATGCTTCAGTTTCCCTTTGTGTAATAATTTGTTGCTGGTTTGAAGACACCATTTGCTTTGCTGTATTATCCCACATGTGGAATGAGGGAATGGAAGAGTGGTGAGAGTGAATAAAAGGGGCCTTCGGATACCTGTAAACCAGTGTGGGACACTGTTCTTCAGATCAGTTCACTGGAGAATCATAAAATTGTTGTAGGGTTGGAAGGACTATGGAGGTCTTCTAGTCCAACCCCCTGCCCAAGGCAGGAGACCTCATACCATCCCGGACAGATGGCTGTCTGATCTTTTCGTGAAAACCTCCAGCGACGGGGCACCCATGGCATTGGGAGAGAAGTCCTTATGTGTGCTTGGAGATTTCTCAGGGGAGGAGAAGAATGGGAACAGCACCAGGCCTAATTGGCTCTGCCTGAGCCAATTAGCTTTTGGCTCAGTCTTTGGAAACTGGGTCCTATACACACCAGTCCCAGCAGGTCCCAAATACTACTGCTTCCTTGTAAATATTATCATGATTAGTTATAAATAAAAATCAGTAGCCAGACATATGCAAACCTTTTTAAAGGGACCTTAGAAGCAGACAAGTCCTGTTATGTCTTGAGGATTGTTCCATGTTTGTAAGAGGTCTAGGGAAATGATGGCTTAGGCACTGGCAGCAGTAGTAAATCTTGACCTTGTACATTGTGTTAAAGTTCAAGATAAAGAACATTGTGCTAAATTACAAACGTAGGCAAATGGTCAGTTTTAAAACAATTTGTCCGGCTGATTTCATTAAGAAAAATACATCTAAAATATCTTAAGTCACTTCCCAACTCATTTCAAGAATCTGTGTTCACTTTTCTTCCTGCTTCATAAATCTTTTCACGCTTCTTTAAAGTATGTCTCCAGAGATAACAAAAAGCCATTTTCCTGTCTGAAGTACATAATCATGATAGAGATTTCCTTTTGGCTAATGTGCTTGGTTTGGTTTCAGAAATTGTAAAGCAAGTCAATTGTAGAGTTCTGCAATTTCAGAGGTTAATTTAAAGTGCAACAGCAGGTCAGATATTAAAATAAGCAATTTTCAACACCATGTTTTTTCCTTTGTACCATGTGGAACTTAATTTGTTTGGGATCATGGTAACAGGAAATTGCATTTTTTTTCTTTTTCTTTTTTTTAACAGTGTTTACCCCAGCCATAACACCACTTAATGTTGCTGCTATAAAATGTCATGTGTATATGTGTTCAAGCAAATTATTCCTGTCTTTCCTTTCCTTTTCTTCTTCTTCTTTTGGTACATCTTTACATGTGTATTACGCTATCATTTCACTCATGACAATAACAAATATGGTGACTGATGTGGAAGTGGAACCGTCTTTTCTGGAACCCTGCTTGACAAAGGAAATGTATCAGCAGCTTTTATGCTTACCAACTCCATTCCAGAAAAAAATGTCTTTAAACAAAGATTGCTTGGAGTAAAATAGAAACTACATAGTGACTTTGACATTTATAATTGTTGTTGTTATGCGCTGCCGGGTTACTTGTAACTAATGGTGGCCCTAATACACTACACTGGTTCTCCAGATAGATACATAGATAGACAGATGTATACATACATGTAATTGGTACATATACGAGTATATTATGCAGAGCTTGAAGTGTTACTTTTAAAAAGGAATTGATTACATTACTCAGTACTTTGCTTAGACATCAGGCTGCTGTCATTAGTGTCACTGCCCTTCAGGAAAGTATTTTGTTGTGTTGCTTAGTAGTAATACATTACCGTGAAATTTACCATTATACCACTGAAAAATGCAACAATCTATCTGCTACACTGCTTTGGCTCTCCAGATAGGTATACAGACAGATAAGACTCACATGCTGGTTTCTCTAGCAAAATCTCTCAAACACCTTTCCATACCTCTAACAGTAAAAGTTACAAATATGATGTTAAAAACATTAATACATTTTTAAGCTGTCCTTTCGTGCCATTGTGCTGTTCTGCAAATACCCCTCCCCCATAGCAATAAAATATTGCTAGCTGAAGAAAGGTCCTAATTCCCTTCACATGACCTTATGTACTGGATGACCTTTACAATGTATTCCATTGTATTCCTACAGACGACATGAAACTGGACATTGGAAATCGCCCCTCTTTGCACTGCAATTCCCGCTGTTAATTTCAGTGTATTTTCTGTCCACTACATGTGTAAAGCTAATTGCAGGTAGACCAAATCCTTTCCTTTGGCTATTTGGTACATTTTGTTCAGCCAGCAGAGGTTGATCTCTTTTTTTGGTAACCTCTCCATTTGCATTGTGTTCTTTCACTTTGTGGCATGTGTGAGGACCTATATTGATGTTTCAGGGCAGTGGGCACATGTGTCCCGACCACACTGAGAATGTCTTCAATGAGATGAGGCGATGGCTCAGCATTACTTCCTTCAGGTTCATACTCCTAGTGTTAACAACCTCTTACATTTCCTAAGATTATTTTTTCTTCAAATGTTGATTTCCTAGTTCACCACTTTGTCAAATCAGTAGCTGAATGGATTGCTCAAAGGACATTCAGAAGCAACTCCCTTTGAGTATGCAATTGCATGAAGTGCATGCAAAAACATGCTTGTTCTATCACACACATACTGCTGCATCTAATGGACTCGTAGGAGGAGAGAAGAGTGAGAGGAAGTCATGGAGGGGGATCCTCCACCATCCCAAGCAACATCTTTTGCTCTCTTCTTGACAGCACTAAATAGTGTCTAGGCAGCACTGGGCGGGGGGGGGGGGGAGGAGAGAAGGGGGGGGAGGATGAGGAAAAGAGAGATGTGGTTGGAGTATCTATCCTCACTGATGTGGCCATGCTCCTTTCCTGTTCGGCTGTTATTGAACAGTTATTTTTTATTTCTTCCCTCCTCCATATTGTAACAACCAGCCACCCTTTTCTCATTCCATTGAGAAAAAGTAACATTGCTTCAGATAATTAGTGCAAAATAAAACTTGTTACAAAAGTAACTCATTAGAAATGTGAGTTACTTCCAAGCTCCAACATTACCATTGAGCAGCATACTTCTGCTGAATCTGTCATACAAGAGCTGTGGATTAGATGGAATTAAAGAACACAGAAAGCAAGAGAATTGAAGAAGTAAACTGGAGTATCACTTCCATCATGGTTAGTTATAATAGTCCAGTTCTTTGATAAGAGGGTGAGAACAAGTAGGCAAAGCTGAGAGCTCAAAGGCAGATTCACAGAGTACTATTTTAATCCTGGAACTCATAAGCCTATGATGGGGAAGGCTGACCTGGAAACTAGGAAACAGAGAGCCAATTCCTGCATTGTCAGATCCAAATCTGTGTGTCTGGAACTTCCATTGGCAACTTGGATAAAAATCAGATAAAGTTGGACTCTACTGTCCAATCTGTTATTTTATGGAACAATTTTTCTGAGGTGAGTAGTAGAATCCCCTTCTTGGTGAGAAACAGTGTTCCATTTTGCTAGGAAAAATCCTCCATTGGGATATAAATGTAATAGCTAGATAAATGTTTAGAAATAAAGCCTGTATCTAAAATTAGATGAACCTAGTTCCAAATAATTTATGTTTATTCACAAACCTCAGAAGTGGGACTCTGGATATCCAAAGTAAAAATGAAAAAAACAAAAACAAAACAACAAAAACAATGAATTAAAATCAAAATTGCAATTCCTTCCTAAGTATAGCCCTTCTACTTCCTGTTCCTTAGACAGGTGCTTATTAGGAAGCTGTATATAGCCTTTTAAATAAAGCAAGATATCAACTGGTATATTTCAGATCAGTTCAGAAGTCAGGGATCAACATACTGTGAAGTCCCTGCATTCATAATGTCTCTCTCTATTGCTGTGGCTCCTAGAGAAAAGTGCTTATTATTCTGCATCTCCACAGAATCATGAATATAGAAATAAAGAAAAAAATTAAAGAAAAAAGAAATAAAGATGCTCTGTCAACCAGTATTTAACCCCAACTTCTACTGGTATTTATTCTATGAAACACTGCTAGGTTGCAAGTTATTACAGTGTCCTTCTGTCTATTGAGGTTCAGTTGTTTTATAAAAATGAAACTAGGATCAGTACTTGCAAGTCAACTTTATTTTTTTCTGTAAGTTTCTTACATGTCTGCCAATGAAAATATTCTTAAGTTACATTGGGTGTAACACAGGATTTTCACACTACCCCTTCCTCTGGGGGAAATCCATAACTGCTTTCAGCATGACCTCTTCATGAATGTGGTTTGAGCTAGTTGTTGCATTTTGCTTCTACTTGAATTTTCTCTGGCTCAAAACCAAAGTACCAAGGGGAAACAGGTAGGGCAGGGCCTCAAGTCTGGCTCAAGAAATATTTTCTGCTTTTATATCTGGTTCCTTTTGACTTTTACAGTTTACAAAAGGTATAACTGTTAGGAGACTCAACAGGTATATGCATACTAGAACCACGGAAAACGTTTTCAGTCCTTTAATGAATGAAAACATACAGGGTGTACCTTCATTTAACTCTTGCTATTAATGTAAGGCTATGTCATATTAAAAGGGGTTCAGAAGGTACCACCATCTTGTTAAATCATCAGTTGAGTGAAACAGGGAACATGATTAGGACAAAGCAAATGTGGAGTGCTGAGGGGGAGCCAGTCTGCTTGTGAATAAATGTCTGTTCACCTGCAAGGCCCTATTCAAAATCAAAACAAGGGAGGTAGTAAATGAGAATGGCTGAAAAGCCTACCAGAAAGCACAAAAGAACAGGAAAGACAAGCTGGCCAGAGAAATATTCAAGATTGAGAGGGGCTCAAAGCCTGCCCTCTTTCTTCACCTTAAATGACTTATACCATTTGAGGCTGATGTCATCAGTCTCATACAGTGTAAGGTATGACAACAGTATTTTAGCTGCAGAATTCCTTCACTGTTGATCTCTAATGACACATTTACCATTGGCTCCTTCTGAAGTGCTTTAAAATTTGTTTCAATATTTTTCTCCCCAATCTAATACATTTTCCTAATCAAACTACAAATCCAAAATGAAGGTGTTCATGTAGAGATCATAGCTAAGAACATGTCTGAAAACAATGAGTTTGGGTAAGACTCTTTGTCTTAGAACATAGAACCTTGTCCTAAAAAACCCACACACTACCAGTAGTACTGGCTGTAAACACAACTAAGAACCAATATCTCTTTATCTCTTTTCACAAAATGTTATGTAGTACACACCATAGAAGCCATTACAGAAAGTAGAGTCAATTGCTTCCAGCTCTGCACATCCATTCCAGGTGATAATGACCATTTTTCTACTTGACAATCACCACTATAAAACTTTTGTGCAAACATGAAAGAAAGAAAAAACCTGACAGAAGAGGCTCTTTTTCACATTTATGTTCCTTCACTGAATCCCAAAACAAAGCCTCTGAAATGTGAATGAAATGTTTAAATGAAAAAGGGGGTACATCAAATTTTTGTATATTCCTCTTTCATTTGGCCTCTCTTTCCTTCTTAGTCTGTCAAATGAGCTGGGAAATATTTCATCCAATAGCATTGTAAAGCCTGCTGTCAGCAGCCAGTCACAATGTCCAGGAGTAGGGAGCTCTCCTGAACCTTTTGAACCTGTAAAAGGGCCTGGATGGGGTGGAATTCAGTGAGGGGTATGATTCTCTGCAGTTGTTTTTGTGTAGCTCCTGGTGCTCTCTAACTTTTATTGTGCTGCCTGCCTACTGGACTCAGAAGAGATACCAACAAGTAGTAGGGTGCAGAGAAATCTCACCATATTCTACTAGTTTGGGTGAATGCTTTCACTGTTTTTTTTGTCTTCATTCGCCTTTCTTGTTTTTGGGGGAGAAGGGAGTCTGTGTGTATGTGTGTGCTTTGTTTGTTTGCTCTTTTCTCTTTGTGTATGTAGGTAGGTGGGCACTTTCCCTATTAGAATGATTTCTAAAATTTTCTAAAATTTTAATTTATTGTGAATTTATTTTCCTTGTTTAGTCGTTGTGTCCGACTCTTCGTGACCCCATGGACCAGAGCACGCCAGGCCCTCCTGTCTTCCACTACCTCCCGGAGTTGGGTCAAATTCATGTTGGTAGCTTCGGTGACACTGTCCAACCATCTCGTCCTCTGTCGTCCCCTTCTCCTCTTGCCTTCAAATTTTCCCAACATCAGGGTCTTTTCCAGGGAGTCTTCTCTTCTCATGAGATGGCCAAACTATTGGAGCCTCAGCTTCAGGATCTGTCCTTCCAGGGAGCACTCAGGGTTGATTTCTTTCAAAATGGATAGGTTTGTTCTCTTTGCAGTCCAGGGGACTCTCAAGAATCTCCTCCAGCACCACAATTCAAAAGCATCAATTCTTCGGTGGTCAGCCTTCTTTATGGTCCAGCTCTCACTTCCATACATCACTACTGGAAAAACCATAGCTTTGACTATGCGGACCTTTGTCGGCAAGGTGATGTCTCTGCTTTTTAAGATGCTGTCGAGGTTGGTCATCGCTTTCCTCCCAAGAAGCAGGCGTCTTTTAATTTCGTGGCTGCTGTCACCCTCTGCAGTGATCATGGAGCCCAAGAAAGTAAAATCTGTCACTGCCTCCATATCTTCCCCTTCTATTTGCCAGGAGGTGATGGGGCCAGTGGCCATGATCTTAGTTTTTTTGATGTTGAGCTTCAGACCATTTTTGGCACTCTCCTCTTTCACCCTCATTAAGAGGTTCTTTAATTCCTCCTCACTTTCTGCCATCAGAGTGGTATCATCTGCATATCTGAGGTTGTTGATATTTCTTCCGGCAATCTTAATTCCGGCTTGGGATTCATCCAGTCCTGCCTTTCACATGATGTATTCTGCATATAAATTAACTAAGCAGGGAGACAATATACAGCCCTGTCGTACTCCTTTCCCAATTTTGAACCAATCAGTTGTTCCATATCCAGTTCTAACTGTTGCTTCCTGTCCTACATATAGATTTCTCAGGAGATAGATAAGGTGGTCAGGCACTCCCATTTCTTTAAGAACTTGCCATAGTTTGTTGTGGTCCACACAGTCAAAGGCTTTTGCGTAGTCAATGAAGCAGAAGTAGATGTTTTTCTGGAACTCTCTGGCTTTCCCCATAATCCAGCGCATGTTAGCAATTTGGTCTCTAGTTCCTCTACCCCTTCGAAATCCAGCTTGTACTTCTGGGAGTTCTCGGTCCACATACTGCTGAAGCCTGCCTTGGAGGATTTTGAGCATAACCTTGCTAGCGTGCAAAATGAGTGCAATTGTACGGTAGTTGGAGCATTCTTTGGCACTGCCCTTCTTTGGGATTGGGATGTAGACTGATCTTTTCCAATCCTCTGGCCACTGCTGAGTTTTCCAAACTTGCTGGCATATTGAGTGTAGCACCTTAACAGCGTCATCTTTTAAGATTTTAAATAGTTCCACTGGAATGCCATCACCTCCACTGGCCTTGTTGTTAGCCATGCTTTCTAAGGCCCACTTGACTTCACTCTCCAGGATGTCTGGCTCAAGGTCAGCAGCCACACTATCTGGGTTGTCCGGGACATCCAGATCTTTCTCGTAGAATTCCTCTGTGTATTCTTGCCACCTCTTCTTGATGTCTTCTGCTTCTGTGAGGTCCCTACCATTTTTGTCCTTTATCATGTCCATCTTTGCACAAAATGTTCCTCTAACATCTCCAATTTTCTTGAACAGATCTCTGGTTTTCCCCTTTCTATTCTTTTCCTCTATTTCTTTGCACTGTTCATTTAAGAACGCCCTCTTGTCTCTCCTTGCTGTTCTTTGGAAGTCTGCATTCAATTTTCTGTAACTTTCCCTATCTCCCTTGCGTTTTATTTCCCTTCTCTGCTATTTGTAAGGCCTCGTTGGACAGCCACTTTGCTTTCTTGCATTTCCTTTTCTTTGGGATGATTTTTGTTGCTGCCTCCTGTACAATGTTACGGGCCTCCAGCCATAGTTCTTCAGGCACTCTGTCCACCAAATCGAGTTCCTTAAATCTGTTCTTCACTTCCACTGTGTATTCAAAAGGGATTTGGTTTAGATTATACCTGACTAGCCCAGTGGTTTTTCCTGCTTTCTTCAGTTTAAGCTTGAATTTTGCTATAAGAAGCTGATGATCAGAGCCACAATCAGCTCCAGGTCTTGTTTTTGCTGACTGTATAGAGCTTCTCCATCTTTGGCTGCAGAGAATATAATCAATCTGATTTCGGTATTGCCCATCTGGTGATGTCCATGTGTAGAGTTGCCTCTTGTGTTTTTGGAAAAGAGTGTTTGTGATGACCAGCTTGTTCTCTTGACAAAACTCTATTAGCCTTTGCCCTCCTTCATTTTGAACTCCAAGGCCAAACTTACCTGTTGTTCCTTTTATCTCTTGACTCCCTACTTTAGCATTCCAATCCCCTGTAATGAGAAGAACATCTTTCTTTGGTGTCAGTTCTAGAAGGTGTTGTAAGTCGTCATAGAATTGGTCAATTTCAGCCTCTTCAGCATTGGTGGTTGGTGCATAAACTTGGATTACTGTGATGTTGAAAGGTCTGCCTTGGATTCGTATTGAAATCATTCTATCATTTTTGAGATTATATCCCAGTACAGCTTTTCCCACTCTTTTGTTGACTATGAGGGCTACTCCATTTCTTCTACGGGATTCTTGCCCACAATAGTAGATATGATAATCGTCTGAATTGAATTCGCCCATTCCCGTCCATTTTAGTTCACTGACGCCCAGGATGTCAATGTTTATTCTTGCCATCTCCTGTTTGACCACATCCAACTTACCAAGGTTCATAGATCTTACATTCCAGGTTCCTATGCAGTATTTTTCTTTGCAGCATCGGACTTTCCTTTCACTTCCAGGCACGTCCGCAGCTGAGCGTCCTTTCGGCTTTGGCCCAACCACTTCATTAGCACTGGAGCTACTTGTACTTGTCTTCCGCTCTTCCTCAGTAGCATGTTGGACACCTTCCGACCTGAGGGGCTCATCTTCCAGCGTCATATCTTTTAGCCTTTTGTTTCTGTTCATGGGGTTTTCTTGGCAAAGATAGTGGAGTGGCTTGCCATTTCCTGCTCCAGGTGGATCGCGTTTAGTCAGAACTCTCCACTATGACCTGTCCATCTTGGGTGTCCCTGCACGGCATAGCCCATAGCTTCTCTGAATTACTCAAGCCCCTTCGCCACGACAAGGCAGCAATCCTTGAAGGGATTCTCCTAAAGGTATATAATTTATTCTCCTAAAGGTATATAATTTGGTGAGAGGGTATGATTTTTCTTTCTCATGTACTGTTGCCTGTTTTTGGAGTTAATTGGTACTCTGTTGTTTTGTTTCCTTGCCTTATTTGGTTCGTTCGTTCGTTCGTTCGTTCGTTCTTTCTTTCTTTCTTTCTTTCTTTCTTTCTTTCTTTCTTTCTTTCTTTCTTTCTTTCTTTCTTTCTTTCTTTGGTGTAGCTTCTAATGATTCTTTAAGACATTTGGACTATTAGTGGCAGAAAACATGAATGGGGAAAAACAAAACAAAATGTCCCGAAAGAGTCAGCCTCTCTCATGTTAAATGAAATTAGTAGTACATGAAAAAATTGAAAATGAAAGAGACACCCCCAAAATAACCTGAAATGAAACAAAAATTAAAATTTTTGCTTTGCACATCCCTTGTCACCATAGCTGAGAAGTACTGCTTCCCTTCTCCAATGGGTAATTTACTTTTAGAGTACTTTTGAAATTTGAAAAATTACTTTGGCATTTGAGTCAATGTGAAGCAAAACTAGCCAGAGACTCAGTGTGGAAAAAGGAGCTGAGATGGTTTTCATGGGCCTCATCTAGGCAGAATACAAATAATACTCTTCTTTCGGGAGAAACCTATTCATAAAAGCAAGAAAATAAACTCAACTCCTAATTCCTTACTAGAGATGGGCACGAATTAAAAAATTGAATCACCAAATAGGAATCAGTGAATTTTTAGTGATTTTTGATTTGTCAATTTGTTTGGCTATAATATAGCCCCCAAAGCACCTAGAGACATTGAAATTGCAGGGAAGCTTCTTCTGCCTCTCCTCTACAATCCTTCCACATTTGGTGAAGATTGGATTTCAAATGTCCAAGTTATACACCCACAAATAGCCCCCTCCAGGAAAGTTTCCCCCAGGCACCTAAATACACCATAATTACAAACACGCTTTTACTGACTCTCCCATACAATTCCTCCCAGTTTGGTGAAGTTTGTGTTTCCCCAAGCTAGCTGCCAAAGGGCAATTTCCTGGAGGGACCCACTTTGTGGGTGTATAATTTGGATGTCTGAAACCCAGTCTTCACCCAACTTGGAGGAATTGTAGAAGAGAGTCAGTAGAAGGTTCTCTGTAATTTTGGTGTCTCTAGGTGCCTGGGGTAACTTTCCTGGAGGGACCTTCTTTCGGGTGTATAACGTCCAAAACCCAAACTTCACCAAATTTGTAGGGCTTGTAGAGGAGCATTCGAGGAAGCTTTCCTGTGAATTTGGTGTCTCTAGGTGCTTGCGGGCATTTTATAGGGTTTTAAAGGAAAAAATGAATTGACACATTGATTCATTGATTTATCAGAAAAAAATTATAAATTTGTAATTTGTGATTTGTCAACTTTGAGAAATCATGAATCAAAATGAATCACCATTTTTCTGATTTGTGCCCATCTCTGCTCCTTATAGTTAAATAAATTTATTGCAACTGACCTGATACAGCTTAGTGAGTTCGAGTGCCTGGCTGTAGAGCCAGGAGTGCAAATCACTGTGCCTCCTTAGAGAAGGGCCAGCCAATCATGTGAAGCAGCTATAACTGATGAGGCTACACACCCTGCTGTCCATGGAACCTTGAGGAAACTTCACGATCCCAGAGTTTTTTTAAAGTACCAAAGAGTTCTGTTCTTATTGCAATAAGGCTCATAGAATGGTTCCCTCTTTGGAACTTTCTATTGAGACATTTAGGAGAGGAATTATGCAAACCATCCCTGGTTCATTTCTATAGAGGCTGCTGGTTTTGTCCCAAGTGACATCATTTTTTGACAGTAATCCATGGGAGCTAGTCTTTTTTTAAAATTGTGACACTATGTTGCCAAGCTGGTTGTTAACGCAATAGGAATTGGTCTCTGGGACTTGAATAGCCATGTGGGAGAAGAGAGGAGGTAGAGAAGACTCTGATTAAGGATATACTTTCAATCAGAGCTTCTTACAGTATTCTGTTAAAGAAGCATAACTGGAAGTGATGAAGCAATTTTTGGCACTTTAAAGAGCAATGGTTCTAATCCTTGCTGCTCCTAACATTCTTTGGCTATAACTTGCAGAAGTCTTGAGAAATACTGTAGACTCTAACCATAATAATTAAGGATTCTGAGTGTTGTACTCCAAATACATTTATAGCATCAAAGTTGGGATTAGCTAGTGTAAAACCTTGTCCTCAAAGGGAATGTGCACTGACGTGTGGTGTTTGCACAGGGAACATTAAAACCAATATTTTTTAATGAGCAAAACCCCTATTAATCTTATTTTTGAAATATTATTTTTACAAGATTAAATTTTGGGGTAAAATCTTTTTGCATAAAGTTGCACCTGCAAAAGGGTGGTAATATATTTGGCCAGGACCGATTTCAGTAATTAAATTAAAGATTTTCTCCTTCTGTCCTGCAGTTGCTGGCTCACAAGTAATCTGTTTGATTGTGTTGGAGCTATGGGATAGAAGGAGGAAGTCCTTAATTACTGAAAATGGCCACCACCACATGATATTACAGGCAGTGATGGTTTTAAGTTATTAAGGACTTTTTTTTTCCTTCCGTTGGTTTCCATGTTTTTCACACTATGAAGCAAATTACTCACAAATTGAATAAGCCATGGGACAGAAAGAACAGTCTGCTAGGGATGTCATCACTTCCACAGGCATAACTTAGTCAACAGTATTTTGGCCACTCAAAGTGTTTCCTCCCTTTAGCCCAGAAAGCAACAAATCTGTTATTTCTAAGCAATAGAACTAATTTTCAGTGGGTCATTATTAATGTCACTTCGAGTATTCTGAGGACATGAAACTGAAAGTGCTGACTCATGATACCTAGTTAATATTCCCACTACTGGAAGACTACCCTGTAGTAAAGCAAAATAGTAATGATATTTTGATAAAGTTGGGCCAGGAGTCACAAAAATGTGTACGTTGTCAAGATTTCCAGATCTGTTCATCAGACAAGATGCAGAGCTCAAAATATAACATGTTTTTATAAGTTTTGAGTTAGTCTAGTCAAAGTATTACACTAGTAGGGATTTTGGGTTTCTTTTTCACTTACATTCAACATAGCTGCCTTTGTGTTTTGCCTAAAACCAAAAATATCCCAAATCCCACCAAAGGTATTATCTAAGAGCTAAGTAAACTACTCTTTGTATATGCTTCTTCCAGTTTTTACTGGAGAGCCAGAAATGTGGTTTTGTTGATTCACACAATCTGCTCAGAACATTTGGTTTTCCCTACTATTGGAAGAAACTGCATTGATTTTTAAATGGAAGCAGCTCTTTGTCCCTTTGTAGCCTCAAGTTATTTCCATGAAGAATTTTTTCTGTCCTAAGCATTTAGTTCTCACTTCCTAGCCTTTAAAAACAGCAGGGTAGTAGGACAATTAAACTGTGTTTTCAACCCAAAGTTCTGCCAGCAGATTTTAACTAACAGTTTTTAACATTGTAATTCACTGTAATGACTTAAATGCTAACGGTAACAGTTTTGTTTTCTTAACACAGTATTTATTTGGGCTAGCATTATACAAATAAAATAATTAGCTGTGCTAGCTGTTGTGATTCTTTAAGTATAAAAGAGCAGAATTTTAAACTCTGTGGAGATGTCATCTAATTTTCTTACAGTTTAGTGAAACGGCCAGTTCAACCATAGGCTGAACTGTCCCCAAAATGCAAAGCATCAGCAAATGAAGACGTAAAGGATGTTGATAGAACTGGAGATAGAATACCCTCTTTGTCTCCTGGTATCAGTGGCCAAAACTCAATTTTTGAATAATTTGTATGAGAATACAATCCAGCCTTTCACTGAAGTAGAAAAGGCCTGTATGCTACTTCTAACATATAAAAGGTTTACATTCTTCTAGTTACATGGCAGTGCTACTATGCAGATGAAATGAAGGAAAGGAACCAAAATACATACACTTTAGTTTAAGGTTTAAGTACCACACACAGCTTATAAAGGTACATTCAGAGTAAATAAATGTGGTAATATTTGGAGTAAAGATAGTACCAAAGAAGTGTACAATTATCTTCTTGCTACTTGAAGTCTTAGATACAATTTTAATGGCATGAGCCATAGTCACTGGACTTGCCCCAAAAGAATAACAATTAAAGCCAGGATTACCATTAATTACTGCTATAAAGGAAATTTTAGGGGGAAGGGGTCTTTACATCTTTGATATGAGTTTTGAATATTCTAAAATATCTAAGATGAAGCTGCTCAAGGCAGTTGCTGGAGCTGTTTTACACCCCTGAAGCTTTATATACTTATCTATCTTTTAAATCTGATAAATAAAGTATTCGTAATTTATTGTTGTTTAAAAAAACATTTGATAAAATGCAAACAAAAAAGGGAAATAACTACCTTATGTACAACATAAGAAGCAATTACTCTCTTTTAAAGAATGACTTCATCTATTCTGAAAAATGGGTTTTGTGATCCTCTTCCGATTGAAGAAGTTCTAAATTCAGGCCATTTCTGGGCTCAATTGTGAGCTCAATTCAAAATTATGGTTATTATCAATAAAGCCTTATTACCTATATGGTTTGGGTCCAGGCTATCTGAAGGACCATATCTCTCAATATGAGTCATCTTGGCCCTTGATCTTCAGAGAAGGCCCTCCTCTCAGTCCCATTGTCAGTGCAGGCACAGTTGATGCAGACGTGAGAGAAGATCTCTGTGGCTGCTCCAAGGTTGTGGAATGCTCTCCTTTGGGGATCAGCCAGTGTATTCTTACTATGATAATTACACATTTGTTAATCTCAGAGTAGGAAGAGTCTACTTCCTGGTACTGATGAAACATTTTGTGTCCCTAGAAGAATTGGCTATCCAGCTGTGGCAAAAAGCCCACAGTGTAATTTCACTGACACAACTGAAAGAAGTGTGATTTTATATCCCCACTTCAGCCCCCATGCACCACACAAAACCTGCTCTAGAATGCTGGGAAACTCTTTTTTAGGACAACAGAAAGAGCCACAGAGAGAAAGGAGAAAAGACAGTTCTGTTGTGCTGATGTGATGAGCCTTCAGAGTACATGCATTCCTGCTAAGATTACTGTGTATCTCCAAATATTTCTTGATGGTACCATGGCAGCTCTGGGCAACATCATGTCCATGATGGCAAGTAAAACCAAGACCAAACACACAACCTGCTGCAGGAGTTTATGATGCAGCAAGATTACCTCCCCTTCATTAACACTATTAACTAAAAGTTCATGAATCTTTAATTTTAAAAGAAATAGGTGGCTGTGCATACCTTTATGATAAAATATACTGCTAGATACACATTTCTTCCTTCTTTGCTCGTATTTCCTCACTGCCTTTCTATTTCATGTGCTGTGTGGTTTTTTGTTTTTGTCTTTTCAAAATTGGAGGCTGTGCACTTTCCTGGCCACTCACTAGCATTATAAAATACAAACAACCATGTTGACACTATGTACTATAAGGTCACACATTTGTTATATGGGCCCAAGTCATTTACTGGGGCATATAGGAATATTGCAATAATAATGGAATTGTGATGAAAGAAAGATTGCTGTATTGTATGATATTAAAAGATTAGTACATAGCACTGTCATGTTTACTCCCCCACCATGTGTTCTAAAACTAAAGTGAAACAGAGTTGAGGTCTTGCTGTGGCTCATATGTCTGACACACTGTAGCTGTTTCTGTAGGGTGTGTTTGTGTTCTGTATAGAAAAGGAAGTGTTTTGTTTGACCTATAGCCAGTCCAGGCTGCATATATCATGGTGGTTTGGCTATTCCTCATGTTTGTCTGCAGGTGTGCCGTCCGCTGTTCACACTCACCTGCTTGTTATGAGTCTAAATTTAGGAATGGGTGCAACTTGTAGCTTTGGCCATTTAGCCTACAAAGCATTTATCATTGCTTAAATAAGTCCAAAAAGTTCAAGTGGCAAGAAAATGACTCATAATAGCTCAAGCAACTACAGAATTTATTTTCCATATTTCCCCTTTTAACTTAAAAATATTTCTCAAAATTCCTCACCTGTCTTTGAAAATCATTAGACCAGACAAAACAACAACAACAACAACAACCCCAAACCAAAAAAACAAACAACCCCAAGTTTCTCTTAGGAGTCATCCAGTGTGCTTTCTGTTGGTTTAGTTATGGAACCACAAAAAGGTCATCAGACTTGGATAGATACAGAACATATTATATTTGTCTTTCTGAATGTGTACTCATTAAGGGATTGATTTTTATCAAAGTACATTAGGTATATATATCATTACAGCAGGATATTAGACATGGGATATTCGTGTTCGTCTCCCCAGGGAGACAAATACAAAATCCTGTGTCTACAGCATATGATAGTAGACTAGCCTTTCTGTCCTAGTGTATTACAGATATTTTGTTCTTCAGTATGGTCAACTATCAGGAATAAGCATATAAAGAATACTTGGTAACTTCTTTATAGCTATCTGTTCAGGCTGTCTCAACCCAACAGTGAGGAACTTGAAAGGCCTACAAGTTTCCATACTTCCAGATGAGTTCTTCTCCCATTAAATATCTCTATAATTTGTACAAAATGTCTTGGTGCCCTTTCTCTTTGAGAAGCAAAGCACACAGAAACACATAACAAGCACAGGAGAAATGGATGGTGGTTAAGAAAGAAACATACCATCAGTCTTGTGCTTCAGATTTTTAAACAAAGCAGCAGACATCCTAGTTTGGTGCACTTAACAAACTTCATGATTTTCTGCAAAAAAAAATTCAGCGTTTTTGTGCAAAATATCTTTCTCCACATATGAGACACTTTTTTTGTAAAAAGTGTCAGGAGCTTTCTTGCAGTCCTCACTTATGAGAAAAAGAATATTGCCGTTCTTTTTTTCTTTTTTTTTCTTTTTCTTTTCTTTTTTTGCATGTGAAGACAAGATGAATGAAGATTTACATCTCTAATCAGGAGTTCTCTGGCCAGAATCTTATTGCTTTGTGTGTTTGCCTAAGGGCACTTGTAGAAACACTTTTTGTGTGTCCTGAGCTGTCTGTCACATGTCCAGACTTCCCCTCGTTGCATAACCAGTCATGTCATGGGCAACCCACCATGTGTGAAAATCACTTTCTCTTAACAAATGTGGAAAAATATCAACAGGATTTTGACTTCTGAGTTGTATTTGAAACATCTGGAGGGCAGTAGTTTGGGAGAGGCTGATTCTGTCAACTAAACCAAGAATAACCAGCTGGTGGCCCCCAGGCTGGATCTGCTGGCTCTGAAAGCATGTTTTCTGGTCTGAGCATGGAAGCTGTGTGAGACTCAGTCATGACATTGATGGAAGGAGCCAGGAGAAGATTGGATTAATAACTACTAAGGACTGTAAGCCAATGGCCTGAGGGGTCACTATTCTTTGTGTTTCATCTTTGGCCAAGTAACTCTTAAGAAGCTTACATATTCGTCTGCCAAATTTATGTTGAGCCCAGGATCCTGTTCCTGTGATCTATACAATACTTACAATACACTTCTAAGTGTGTGTGTGTAACTTCATTTTATATTATCAAAACATTAGAAGTCCAATATGGTTTAGTAGATGGAGTGTCAGACTGAGACTCAGGATACGTAGGAACAAATCCTTGTTCAGCAATGGAAACTCAAAGCGAGTGAGAATACTAAACCAGTTCTTGAGCATCTCCTCACATCTAGAAAAGTCCGACAGGGTTTCCTTAAGTAGGAAGCAACCTGATGGCACGTAACAAGAACAAAATAACCACAAAGGCCTCTGTTTGTATCTGCCCATTTGCCCATAAACCATTTACTTCCCTTTTGGGGAAGGAGGATAAAGCCCTTTAGGCTCTTTAAGAGCAGCTTTGAATTGTTAAAAGAAGAGATAACATAGTCAATATAGGAAAATGGTCCTTTCCTCTGGAAGAGGCTCAAAACAGATTGGTCACAGCAAGTTCTGAAAAGTGAGTTGATAGGGACTGAGGCAAAAAAAAATCTAATGAATCCTCTGTTCATTAGTATGACAACAGAGGAAATAGCTCTGACATATGCAGTGCATGTTCTTGATTACGCAAGGAAACATTGCTGCTCCAGTTATTGCAAAATCATTTCAATTTTTCATACATCGTTTCAAGAAGCAGTAGACAGAAGAAGTATTTCATGAAATAGGCTCCTAGAAATCTATAGAATCCTAAACATCTCCACAGACTATGGGGCAGAAGCAGTTTTAACAATAAACGTTCAAAAATCCCACATCCATGTACTCAATATGAAAAAAAGAGGTAATCAACAAATAACTGATATTCTAAATACAACACCTTGATTAAAATATTTATGGATGGTGATACTGGCCCACTTAAACAAAACCAAAAAAATCTATTTTTAAAAGTCTGCTTCAACAAGTCTGTGGCAACAACTGAAAATGATCTTATCAAGATATGAAAGTATTAAAGAATTCCAAAAGCCATCAATTTAAAAAGTCCTATGGAGGAAGTATATGGTATTTCCAACCTCGGATATTATGCAGCTTGTATCAGACAGATTATTGGGATTGTTAATCCAGAAGAAGAGAGCATTTGAAATCCTGTTAATATAGTGAGTCGCAATTGAGTAGGTCCACTGAATCTGTGGGGATTTGGTGGGTCAGCTCCTCCTTACATTTTACTGATTCTTTCAGCTAATATCTGGCTACTTCCAGAAGCCTTGATGAGTGACATAGAGAAACTACGTATATGCTGTATGATATGCTGCACTCTGCCCTTTGCTTAAGAATTAAAAGGTGGACTTTCCTTGTCCCAGTAGCTATTTTAACATATACAAGGTATTCAGCCTGTTGCTAAACTTGTGTGTCTTGCTTCTCCACAGTAAGAAAGCAAGGCATGCCATAGCTGCCCAAAGTGTTGCAGGGCAGGAGACAACAGCAGTGACAGCGCCCTGGCCGCTCATCCTGTTCTGCTTCTTGCCACCTCTCTGCACATGTCACCCTTCTGGACATGTTCAATTCATTAGAAAAGAACATCTTGAACAATAATGCATTCATATATAAGTCTACCCAGATCAAAAGAGTTACAGCTAAGGTTGTGTCTTTGGATTCAGAAATCATTTTAAATAATGCCATATTCAGATACTGTAGTTCCACATATATCCAAATCTGAACTGATAGTTTCAAATAACTGTAATAATATTTCCTAATATTTTGAGTCCCATTTACTCTTTTAGATTATAAAGCAAAAGGCTAGATTTCTGCTTGCTAGAGGAAGATGTGAAAATGAAACCTAATTCTCAGGCATCCTGGGGTGATTTCTTAAGGGATGAAACTTAAAGACACTCTAGCACCAAAGGTAGTGGGGGCAGAGAACTCAGTGTCTTCTGATTGGGGTTGCTATGGGCAAAACCTGTAGATGATGCTGCCTGCACCAATGAAATCTAGAGGCAGGCACAGACACTAGAAGGTAGTTTTTCATACCAAGGTAGTTCCCCTTGTCCCTCCAGCTGCATTTGCCCCACCAGTTGCCATAACTAGTAGTGACGACATGGTAGCAATTACTCTTAGGAACATGCAGTCAAAAACTGGAGCTCGCAAAAAGTCAATAATCTGCAAGCATTTTCAATAGTGTGCAACAGATGCTTGCATGGCTGAGTGCAAGCAGTGCAAGAAGGTACTCAAGTATGGGCAGGACTTGGGCCGCCTCTTCAATAGTAGCATGCTCAGCCACCTGAAGACTCAGCATAGGGCATTGCTGTTGACAAATGAAGAGAGCACTGTGAGGGCAAGTGGCTTCCTTTCTCTGAAGGGTGAGAGTAATCAGAGAGCAGAGGGTAAGTCAACAGCACAGGGAAGCAGGGAGGTAGGTAGGCAAATAGGAAGAGGTGGGAGGCAGCAAATGCCAGACCCACATTTCAAGAATAAGTTTCAGGCTACCTTGGAGGAGTTTGCAGGGGCAGAAAAAGGCCTTCTGCAAACATAAAAATTCCAGGATTACTCGTTATGATAGTCCTGGATGACCAACCAACTTTCTGGTGGAGAATATTGTTTTCCATAGGTTTGTGGCAGAACTGGCACCCCATTACCAATTGCCATCCTGAACAATCCTTAGCCACAGGGTTTTGGTCCCAGATTTATATTATGATGTCAGGCAGCTGGTACAAGCAGCAGTTGGCCAAGGCACAGGTGTGCATTTGACAAGTGACATCTGGAGTAGCCAGGGTGCAAAACATGCTGGTGAGAGGTGGAAGCATCAGGCATAAGGCAAAACACAAGGGTAGATACAGGTGGACCCTGTTGAATGTGGCTGTGAGTTTCCATGCCTGAGCCAGGATTTGAACCCTGTTCTCCAAAGTCCTCCTAGTCCATCAGTCTATCCACTACACCATACTGGGAATCCCTTCTAATCACTAGCTATCTATAATGTCTGGTTTTGCCATCAGAATCAGGGCAAATTCTATTCATACACAGTGTAGTGTGCTATCTAGTATCCATTATGCATTAAATGGCCATGAATATGCACCTTAAAGTTGTTCAGATTTATATTAAATCTCTATTTTGCTGATCATCTCTTTTTCTTGTTTGTTTTATAGCTCTTGGATGCTCTGAATGTCGTATGATACTGTCCAACCCCACAGGAGTTTTTACTTCCCCCTGCTTTCCTAATGACTATCCAAATAGTCAGGCATGCAAATGGACCATCAGGGCTCCTTCTGGATACATAATCCAAATAACATTTACTGATTTTGAAATGGAAGAAGCTCCCAACTGCATTTATGATTTCCTAAGACTAAACACTGGAGACAACCAAAAAACTCTTTGTGGTATCACTGCCAGAGGTTTATCATTTAATTCATCTGGAAATGAAATGATTGTAACTTTTACAAGTGACTTTAGTATCCAAAAGAAAGGTTTCAATGCCACTTATACGCGAGGTAGGTATATGAGACTTTTCTTTATTTCTGCTCTTGATAAACCTTCAGAGTGCATGTTGAAAGTGTACCTTGGAGGCTGGAAGATCATATGGGATGCTGAGGGAACTTGCTTCAATCCTGGAGTAAGCAAACTTCTGCTCACCACAATTAGCTGTAATTTACTTTGTGTTACTTTACATAAGCCTTAAAAGCAGGCATAGGTAGATAGGTGTAATATTCTAAACAATTGTTAAAATGGATCTTTCCTCTCATTCTCTATAAAGTAGCAGCCTATGAATAGACAATAAGGTGAGGGTTGCAGTGAGAGCTGTCCACACATCCTTCTTCAGTCATAGATAATAGTTTCAGATGCCTTACCTTTAGAGTTGCCTTCAGAACATATACATGCCATTGTACAAAACACTGGTAAGGCCGCACCTGGAGTATTGCATACAGTTCTGGTTGCTGCACCTCAAAAAGACATAGTGGAACTGGAAAAAGGTGCAGAAGAGAGCGACTAAAATGATGGCTGCGCTGGGGCACCTCCCTTATGAGGAAAGGTTACAGCATTTGGGGCTCTTTAGTCTAAAGAAAAGGTGCCTGAGGGGGGACATGATTGAAATGTATAAAATGATGCAGGGGGTGGATAAAGTGGATACAGGGAAGCTCTTTGACCTCTCACACAATACCAGAACCAGGGGACATCCACTCCAATTGAGTGTTGGGAGAGTGAGAACAGACAAAAGAAAATATTTCTTTACCCAGCGTGTTGTTAGTCTGTGGAACTCCTTGCCACAGGATGTGGTGATGGCATCTGGCCTAGATGCCTTTAAAAGGGGATTGGACAGATTTCTGGAGGAAATGTCCATCGCAGGTTACAAGCCATGTAACCAGTCTTAGAAGGAAGTTACTTCAAAATGCAGGGGACGGTATCAGGAGGCAGGTATTTAGTTGTCTCATGTGCTCCCAGAGGCATCTGGTGGGGCCCCTGTGAGATACAGGAAGGTGGACTAGATGGGCCCTTGGCCTGATCCAGCAGAACTCTCCTTATGTTCTTATGATAAGATGGATTCTGGGACATGGTCTCCTGATTTGTAGAGGGCAGTTTCCACATTACATGCAATAGTGAATGGAATGCTTAAGAGTTTAGCAACGACCAGCTAAAGCTACAATCTTGAGCATGCCTGCTAGGTAGCAAACCTCAGTGACTACAAGGCATTTTATTTCAATTATAGATGTAAAGGTACTGAATTGTCATTGTGTGTACAAAATACCTGCTTGCCTGTAGGGTTGTTTTGTAAGGATACCTGAGCAGATTTATTCCACTGGAATTCAAAAGTTTGGAAACAAAGGGCTTTTATTTGCAAAATAATGTGGTAGAGGTGCTCCCTACAAAACCTGAAAGAGATGCTTGGCATTCATTTCTGCAGAATAATGCAGCTATGTAAAACAAACCATTGGGAAATACATAGGGATATGAAAAGGTTTTTTTTCAAATTCCCGTCTGCTGAATAATATAAGGAGGTTAAAAAGGTATACCAAAGCAGTTTTGTAAATGAATTGCTATAGTTTTGTGGGAGATTATAGCTGTTATATTTACAAAGTAAGATGTCCTCACTGATCAAAGTATCACCTTTGCATATTCTTGTAGTCTGATTTATCTGGTATCTACCTATAATATGAATAAATATTATTACACTAGTTTGATTAGGCTTTAAAAATGAGCTGTTCTGAAAACACCTTTCCCCCTCTATATTCTAGTTGCTGTGTCCTTGAGGAATCAAAAAGTTGTCATTCCCCAGTTCTTGGATGTTGACTGTGTATCTCTGGCAAATTCTGTCCAAGTGCCAGACCTTAACCAGTTCACACTGTGCTTTGAAGCAACAGAAAACAGCAACAACAGCCAAGACTGGAAGGCTTTCTCCTATTGTGATTCTTCATCTAAAGAATTCTTCAGCTTTGGGAAGACAAAAGAAGGCCACTTCATATATATCTCAGGCACACAGTGTTTGTTAGATGATACCCTTGGCATCAATCCTGATGGAGCCTTCTTCACAGAAACATTTGAAGAGCTTTGCATTGTATGGGATAGCTCCTCTGGCACCATAGGTCTAAATTTCAGGAACACGTATAAAACAGCATACTGTTTTGATACTTTTGGAAAGGTCATTGCTGGTAATGGGAAGTTGGTTCTGGGTTCTGATAGAAAAGATATAAGCTCTCTCAACGGAGACATTTACAACTTTCGGCTTTGGAATTTCACAATGAATTCCCAAGCACTTTCCAACCTCAGCTGTGATGTGAAAGGGACTATTGTAGACTGGGAAAATGACTTTTGGAGCATCCCAACGACATTGCTAAAAGCAGAAAACAACCTGACCTGTGGTGAGTATCTTTTATTAAATCCTTCCCTCCCTGCTTAGTTGAAAATGAGCTAATCTTCCCACACAGAAACCTTACCATTTTGGGGCGTGTCAGTTTTTCCAGTAAAGGACAAATTTTGCTTTGAGGCATGTTTTCTCTTTTTGTTAATTCAGAAGTGCATTGTTGAGTTCAAGAGCTTCAAAACATGACTAGCAAGTTCTGCTAAATGTTTATTTCTTTTTATTATATATGCCAGAATTAATAATAATAAGTACAAGTAGAGAAAAATTACTTAAGGTGGTGAAAATGGAGAATATTTTGAAAACAACAAAAGACTCAATATAAGAAACAACAATTTGAAAATAAATTAAGCAGTTGGAAAAACAAACCATTATGTGGACAACACCTGAGAAATATTGATGGAAAACATGATCATACTTCAACATGGACATGGCTAAAACTGGGGACCATTAAGAAAGAAACCAAAGACTTGATTTTTGCTGCACAAGAACCAGCCAATGTTTTTGTAATTTTGATTGACTGTGTCTGGTATTTTTCAGTAATAATAATAAAAATAAATATTCTTGGATCTCCTCCTCCTCCTTAAACTAAACAAAAGGCAGATGCCTGAAATGAGCTAAAAGAAAGGTGTGCATGATAAAATGTGGGTGTATTCAGTTGCCAATAAAGGCTAGGTAAGGGAGCAAGGAAGTAGCAGAGAATGCATCACATCCTTATTCACTTGGGTTCCTTCTGGGGTCACATGCAGGACAATTCTGTTCACTATGCAAAACAACACAAAACACTGTCTTTTCCTTCTCTGATGACTTTTTAAAACAATTCAGCCACTCTGTTAATGGGACTCTGTAGGAAATTCAGAAAGCTGAAGATAGTTATAGAAGAGATACGACTTAAAATGTTGTGAGTGGAAAGGAACCGTTATGTTCATTATGATATTCATTGCAATAAAAGCCAGCAAACAATAAAGAGGCCTTTCTATTTGTATATACAAATACACTGCTATTATCATATGCCTTTTTTTTTCATTTAAGTTTACATTTTTTCCCCTGGCAAATGTTTTTCTGGTGGACTTACTGAGATTAATAATATTTATTGTATTAAAATACTGGGAAAGAGAATCGCCACGGAAGAGCAATGTCTTCTCCTATTTGAAGTTTGGATTCCTAACTCCTTAGATTTACTTTTGTAAATCTGTTGCCATGTAGATCCTATGAGGCTGATCCAAATATTATTTATTAGTATCTTTTAGTTTTCATTGCTTTCTATGAGAAAGCAAACCAGATATGAGTTCTCTTTTATATGTTTATTATTTGAAATAAAAAGTAACCCTCCAAAGCCACAGTCCCAGAGCCTTATAGTGAGCTACACACATTATATTGATGGGTGTTGGATTTTGTGGATGTTTCCTTATTTTTCCACACCAGAGAATGTCAGCACAGACATCAAGGTCCTGTTCATGAATATTAATTCTCCAGTGCTACCCATTTTCTTTTGCCATTTACACTTAACCCTGATTTTCAGTGAGGTAGCAGCTGGGTGGATTTGACTTAAAATCACAATTTAAATAAAAACATTCATTTTTTTATGATATAAATAAAAAACCATTGATTTTTTAAAATGTAAATCAATTTTATTTTAAAAAATCATTGATAATTATCCACCCAGGATGGCAGTGTTAGTCTGACATTTCTCTGAAACAGTGAATTGCAAATCTGTGGAACTTCACACAGAAATAAATCTGTATGTTTTTGAGATGGCACAATACTTTTATTTGTTTGTTTGTTTTTGGTAGCAGCAGTAACAGCATATGGAAGCTCTACCACCAGGCCCCTGGTTGCTCTAAGATACTACCAGTACAACTGTGTCTCATAGATTCTTTGATTCTATGAAATCATGGGAAGCACAATTCTTATAGTCCCAATTACACCCTTAGAAGCGTAATTGAGAAAAGTTTGGAATGAGGTTTGGAAACACTGTGTTCTGGAAGAAATAAATGAACAGACTAATGAAAGAATCAAGAATATACCCCCCGCCCCCCGCAATACAGTTTCCCAAGATGTGATTTGAACCAAGGCATTTTTTTATTTCCAGTCAGAAAGTTAAATGAAATCCTTCATTAGCAAAATCTTAAACAATTAGACACTTCTATAGGTATACATGGGCATCTCATTAGAAAACAGAAAGGGGAAACCCCATCTAACTACTAACCACCAGTTTCTATACACTAACATTTCTGGGCTGTTTGTTCATTAGCAAACACCTGAGAAGCGGTGGACAGCTTTCAGGGTGGATTTTATTTAAATCATGATTTAAATTAAAAAACCAAGCTCCACTAAGGTTAATAGTGCTTACTTCTACATAAGTGTTCATAGAATTGCAACCTAAAACTCTAGATCCAGTCACGGGAGTTTTAACTTTCTTGTTTGCAAGAATTTTTTTTTCTCAAAGGGGTATTTTATTTTTTGACTTTATTTAAGGAGTCAGTTTCAGATGATAATGGGTTTATCATCTAGCAATCATTTTTTCAGACTCCATTTGTATCAATAGTGCATGGCTTTGTTAACATTTTGCATTTATCTAATTTAAGGATAGCTACAAACTAGTCCTCTGCCTAAGCAATCTTAAAAAAATGGGGAGAAAAAAGAAAAAGAAAACTATCAATATTGTTATCTCTTTTAGCAATATAATTTGCCACTCTTGTCTCTCTGATACTGGAGGCAAACTAATCCCCCTCTTTTTTTGGGGTCAGCTGGAGAAGATGCCTCGAATACTCCACCAATTGCATCAATATATATTGTTAAGTTTTTCTCAATAAATTAGCCTCACTCATGCACCTTTCCACGACTGTGTTCATGTAATTATGTAACACACCATTTTTTCCCCAGCTTTCATATTGCTAGTATTTTTTCCCCAACAAAGTCTGTCTCTTTTGTTTTCATTTCTTTTCTTTTGGTTGTTTGCTTTCAAAGGTTCCTATCTTATTCCGATGCCCACAATTGAACCAACTAGCTGTGCAAACCTGGGAAGCCTCTGCCAAGGTAAGAAACAAACATCATTCTGCTGGTTCAGAATTCATCACTTTGTTTTATTTAGCTTTAATTAAATCTTTCTAACTTTTAACTCCGTGGATAAAATAGAGACAATAATGTTGTAGCCCTGACCATCTATAGATTATATATCATATGTAGAAAGCTTTATCTGATAACACAGTTTTTGCAAAGTCTTGTAACTGTTTCATCTGCATTAGCAGATTCTATCGAAGAAGCATCCACCTTCATTTGTTCCTTCATTTTGTCCCCCCTCCCCATATTTCAAAAACACAGGTTTCACTGAAAGATGAGTAAGATGGTCTGCAGATAATAATGTATGAGCAAACCAGTGGTACTGATCATATCCATGAAGGAGGTCCAGCTGATAGTTTCCTAGTTTGTGCCTGATCAGAGGGAGAATAAGAGAAAGAAAGCTGTCCAATAGAAAGGTTGATGATCCTGCTAATTGAATTGTGCTATTTCAGTATAGTTCTTTATTGATTTGGGGGATGACCCCAGCTTTAGAAAGTTGCTCCCCCCCCCAAGTTGCTTTTCTTTAAAAAAAGTGGTATCAAGCTGATGAACAGCTGACATTTTAGGAATTTATAGTAATATTTAGAAGTATCAGCCACTCAAGAACTGGGATCATTTTGGTGAATTCTAAAAAATCCGCTTTCTTACAGCCCAGTCCTGTGTATATTTCTTCAGAAGTCTCACTGTGTTCAGGGGAGTTTACTCCCAGGTAGGAGCACAGAGCTGAAACACAAGAATGAGAGGGTAGAAGTGTGTACAGGTAGAAGTGTGTACAGACTGCAAGATTCAGTTGTAATCAGATGTGATGATTTGGAATATAGTGGCAACTTTCAGATGTATCACTGCCAGGAATTTTTTTTCATTTAGTTTGAATGATTCAAACTAATTTTTAGGCATTCAAGATTCTTCTGGGGGACAAAACTTGCCAACTTTGATTTAGATATGCCAGACCTTATATACATGATTAAATAAATAATAACTTTCACAAAAATAGATAAAGGAGCTGCAGTGTCAACTCTTCTGAGTTCCTATATTGTATGTGGGGGAGGGGGGGGGCTTTTGCTTTATTAGGAAGAATTATATGAAACATGCAGTTATTGCCACCTTTGTAAGGATAAAGAAGCCCTGCTAAATTTTGGACAGATAGATACAAGGACAGGGCATGCTCATGCATGCAAGTGGAAAAAGGATTTTTAAAAATGTTCTCTTTGTAAAAATTGATATCCCTCCTCTGGTTATTTAAGAGCAGTTTTTATGGAACAAACAGGTATTAGAGAGGTGCCCCTTGATGAGTAACCTACAGAATTATGGAAAAATAAGGCCTTTTGTGCCATTAAAAATTTATTTGGGGACAAGAGGGACAATAATGGATGTTACCCCCACACACACCTACCTTGTGATTATGTGGGCAATGAATAGCATATGTCTAAACATCCTAGTTGCTATTGGAAGTAGAGACAGTCAAGGAAATAAGAATTGTAATGAAACTTTACTTCTAGCCTAGGGATCAGGAAATGGTTTAAGGGAGGATTTAAGTAAATGGCTGGGAAGTACAATAAGGATTGATTGAGAGAATGAGTATTGGTTGTAAGGATAATGGATCAGAAGGCTAAATGAACCACAATGAGCTTCTCTCTTACCCAGAAAAGAGCTTCTCTCTTACTTAACTCTTCCAGTGTTCCTGGTCAGGTGAAACAGAAGTAACAAAAAACAGAGAACAAAGGAGAGTAAAACATTAGTTTCAAATTAACATCCTATTGTGGTGACAACAGGGTGCTTAATTGAAAGATAGACCTCTCAATAACTCAGGTCCTTTCCTTCCCACCTCCCTTTCTGTCCCTATCTTAGCACTGAATATTGAATATTATTGTTAATCAAAAGATAATGCAGAATGTATTCTGAGATATTAGAATCAGGTGCTCTTTAAGAATTTATTTTCCCCTCAAATTTCTTTGTTTTCTTGAAGATGGCTCCAAACAGTCATGTTCTAAATGCCAAGCTATGGTGGACATTACTTTTTTTGCATTGGCTCAAACAATGTAGTTTTCCCCTTTGTGTTAACCTTTCAATCCTCTGTGTGGTTCTTCTCTGAATGGTAGTGGGAATTCTGGGAAATACTTTGAAAAATATATCCTTTTACAAACATACCCATGTTTGATTTTAATTCTGTTTGTTATTCAGAATTTAAAGGATTTGTTTAAAGCTTTACTTTGGTAGCCTATAATGGCTATGTTTATATTGGTTAGAGGAAAAAAACTGTTTAGTTGTCTTAAGAGTCAGTGATTCACAATGTGCCTGTTCACCAAATTGCACCTGTTACTTCAGCAAATGATATTGTAGAGGTAGTACATTTGGGCTTCATGCAGTTATTTTGTCTGTTTGTATCCTAAGCCTTAAACCTCAAATAATCAAGACAAAGTCAAATGATGTGTTTAAGATTGGCATATTTAAACGTATAGCTGTATTATTTAGGTGAGGGAAGATTTATAAAGGCCTAGATCCAGTTGCTAATTCCAGGTAGAGTAAACCTATTAAATCAAATGATGAATGGTAAGTTCACACTTATTTAAATTTCATTGATCCAATGAATCTAAACAGAAAATTGAATTTAAGTCACATTGTTCATGTTTACAAAACCATATAAAGGTAGATCCATATTACTTCCATTTTCCATGTCAGCAAATAAGGCTTGTTTGGAAATGTGTGGCTGGATTACAATTTAGATTTAGACTGAACACAGAAACGTTTATCTGTGTATTGTGTAACTTGTTCAGTCAGGCAAGCCCTCTATTCCCAGTTCATGTTTTTATGCATTATTTCCATTTTTCTGATTCTCATTAACATTCTTGTTCCACATAAGTTCACATCTTTCTCATCTTTGTTACCAGCTACTGTAAATTCCACCACTACATCACCCACTGTTACCACTAACATGCCTGATACTAACAGAACCGATAAACAAACCAATGGTAAGAAATTCAATGTTACATTTTCTTTGTTATGTTACTAAGGTGCTATATTTCTTTCCACTATATCAATACTATTATATACTTCATAAATTATATAAAGGAATTTGGTTTAACTGCAACAAAAATTGCTGATTATGTCCCATTGGTGGAGAAAGAAGGTAAAATGTATTTCCTGTATAAGGGCAATCACCTTCTTAGACATTTACAAAATCTCTTTCATCAGTCTTCAAATGTTGTATGTTAATATTCACATCTGAAAAAGACAATCCTTACACAGCTAGTGATGCCATATATAATTTTAATTCTATTGCTGAGGTTGACCAAAAGGTTTATTATCATTACTGGAAGGTCTATTCATGTCCATTGTGAATCCAATAAGAAATAGAAGCAGATAGTTTCAGAATATGGAGTCTTTTAAGAATAAGTCAGAAGAAGAAAGATTAGCCTGTCCTGGTTTATTTGTCTGGTGTATTTCTGTACCACTCTTCAAACAGAAGCACTCAGAACAATAACAAATATAACCTAACAATAAATAAGTAGAATGGTGAGCTAGACCCAGAACATATATTCTTGTCAAGCTATGTTTACCACCTAATGACCGATCACAAAACAAAAGAAAATAGTTTATAACATGTGAGGGTTTGAAAAGCTTATGATAGGATAAATAGACATTAGAGTTCTGCTTCTAATGTCATGCTAAATGTACTGTGTAATTTGACTCTGAGATAAAGCCAAGTAGATGAAGTAAATGGAATACTGGGGCCTGTGTCCTATTAAATTGTAGCACACAGAATGGAAGTTGTGGAGGTAGTCTTGGCTGTTTGCAAGGTGCCTGTTGAGTGTTGGTTGTAGCCTGATCATCAACTGGCATGTGACAGCTGCCATGCCAAATAGCTGCAGCTGTTTCTGCACCTTCTGTTCCCTACATGGTAATTTGCAGTAAATACTGGCCTGAGACTGTAAGGAGAACTGCGTGTAGAGCTTGCACTGGTGGCCTGCAGTACACTCCATGAATAGCATATAAAGAAGGTGGTGTGTGAAGAATTGTTTCCAGCCTGTGGCCCTCTTCACATATGCCAGGGGCCCCCAGGGGGCCATATAGCACCACCACCCCAGTTGAAAATGGTTGAGTGAGATCAGGGATCCCCACCCTTTCCAGAGGGTAGCCTTGCCGCCTCAGCTAGTCATTTCTGGCAAGGCAGACCCCAGTTCCCACCTGCTATTTATGTAAATAAAAGTTGTATATGGAGTGAGTAATGTCTTCATTAATTGAGGAGGCACTGCTCTCCACTTCAGGGTCACGTTTTCCTGCATTATTTCCATTTTGCTCATTTTCATTAACATTCATGTTCCTTACAAGTTCACTTATTTCTCATGTTTGTTACCAGCTACTGTAAAATGCATCATTACATCACCCACTGTCACCACTAACATGACTGATACTAACAGAACCGATAAACAAACCAATGGTAAGAAATTCATTGTTATATTTTTTTCATTATGTTCCTAAGCTACTATCTGGCTCAGTAAGTCAGTCTATATTCTGAAGAAGGGATCTCAAGTACATTTCCTGTATAGGAGAAATTACTTCAGACATCCATCTCTTTTTGCTATGGTTGTTTTGTTAATTCTAAAAGTCAACAATTTTAAAAGACCGTCTTAACACTGTTATTCATGGGATGCATTCATATAGGGTGCAAAAGACTTTATTGTTATTATTCTCTTTTAATTATCCGAACTTTACTTTCCCATGTTATGTTTCATATGTAGGCCCCACAGGGAGTCTGCAGCTCATGCTTTAAATTCTGTTTTTTTTTCTATGGTTCTAATCTTCCATATTTCTTTAAGCTCACTGTCTTCCTCCAAATTTTAAAAAAAGTACTGTACGTGTATTAGCTGCCAGTGAGAAGAAAGGGGATCTAGTCACAAAAATTTTGGGAACATTGTGCTGCACACATTTGCTCACACGTTCTTTGTGAATATGTGTGAGACAAAAAGAGAAAGATCTCTCTCTCTCTCTCTCTCTCTCTCTCTGCGGCTTTCTGGCTCCTTAGTTTCTCTTCACTTTCTCTGATGTATTTTTCCTATCACTTTATTACTCCCCTTATATATCTGTGATCCCTCCTCTCCACCTTCCTCTTCTCCATCTCTCTCATCCTTACTGCTCTGGGCAAGTTAATGGAAAAATTTCATTCATTTGCTTGGAGGAGAGGAGAAAGTCCTGTCCAAAAAAGGTGTGGAATGAGAAAAAGACAAACCTTTCATTCCAAGGATCATTGGGAAGCAAGGGGCTTATATGTTCCCCCATCATTTTTTGACAGGATAACTTTTCCCTGTCTAGATGAATGGGGGGAAAAAACCAATCTGCCATATGGGTTAAGAGGTTTTAACACTATGTATATAATTTGTATCTTACAACTAATCTTACACAGATAATGAATAAAAGATACACAGAGTTGTGGGTAATTCATCCTATAGAACCATATGGCCAGAATGTGGATATTGCTGAGTCATTTAAGTCAATGGGAACTGCACGTATCACATTGAATAAAGATGTATTAGCTCAAAACCTCTTTAGAGTTTTCATGTCATAGCAGACACAGACTTGAAATAAACCAGTGCACTTCCCACTGATACACAGTTCCTGCATATCCAGCCTTTAAAATGTATCTGATGGAGCAAAAGTTACTTTTCATCAATAATATTTTTTAATTAACTATATGACTTACTGTATACAGACCTGCAGGAAATGAAAGCTCCTGCTGCAGTGGTCTTCAGAGTCAAGAGAAATTCAGCTGATTCTTCTCAGCCTCTACTGCAAGGGCAGGAAGATTCAAAGATAAGAGGTGTCAAAAACATAGGAATTATTTCAACTCCTATAGTTTGGCCTGTGAAACAAAGGCCTCTTCATACCAGGAAATCCACATCAACTGAGGAGCAAAGTCCAGACAGGAAAAATATATTCATTTTGACAACCCCTGAGGTCTCATCATCTGCTCCACAGGAAACACAAGTTAATATCTTGGGTCCTTTTACAGAACAAGCAAATATAGACCATAATTCTTCTATGAGGAACTCAGTATTTAATAATATTTCCAGACACTCTAATAGATCACTAAGTGAGAGTGGTAATCTGAGGGAAGTACCTAGTATCCCTCTTGATCATGTGAGGAATATGTTATTTCCTCTTCAACAGAGTGAAAATATGGGTGCAGGACCAATATGGACTTGGGCATCTCAGTTAGAAGATCATATATCAGATACTTTATTCCCTTCTCTGGTGACCAGGAACATACTTTTTAAACCCTCAGAGGATCCTCAATGGATGCTGTCATCTGAGCGTGATATATTCTCTCCTATTGATAGAACTCCTTACAGCTTTTTACAGTCTTTGAGTGCATGGAATGAAACTGCATCTTACATCACTTCTGGAATTTCAGAGGAAACTCTTCCTTCTCATTCTAGTCAGTCTTATACATACTCTAGTGAATCATTTGAAGACTCAAGAGTGGAACTAAAGAGGTCATTTGAGAACATCTATCTGGAGCCCACTAAGAGAATTCTACAAGAAGATTCCGTTCGACATGACTTTGACCTTGCTGGCGAACTGCAGCCCACAAAGCTTAATTATATCAAAGACTATAATTCAGAACATTTAAAAAAACAAGTTTTTAATCACAGTGCAAATCCCGCTGGCTCTTTACAAAACATGAAAGCCTGGTTTCCAGATGTTGTGACAATAATTCAGCCAACAGAAGATCTGCTGCCAGTGGAATACAGTAGAGAATTACAGGGGTTATCAAAAGTGTTAACCAAAACAAAAGAGAGAGCATCAAAAATTCAGGAAACTGCATCTGTTCCATATTTATATCAAGGAACTTTCAGTATGGCTTCTTCAAAAGATGGTTTATCTAGATTTAAACCTCTTACTGAACAGCTAGCTTCCCCAGAGCAGGAGGAGGCTTTAATTCTGGAAAGTAAACTTCAATTAAACTCACTTATTTCTTATATTAACTACATTTCTTCTTCTCATTCCTTTGAAAATATTAAATCAAAACCAAATATGCTTACAGAAGCTAAGCATGCAGAAAACAATCAACATGATAGCCCACATAATTATGTTGCTTTTTCCACTATTGTTTCTAAAATCAGTAGAACCTGGGGGTTTGGTGATGTAACTTTTCCAGCACAATATGTAGATAGTCTGTCTTCATCAAATAACTATTGGACCTTGGGTCAAAAACCCCAAGTGCCTTCTAAGGAATCTACAGAACAAAGGGTGGCCTCATTTAGTCAGCTGAATTCTTCTCCAACAGAGCAAGTGTCGTTTTTCAGATCCCCTGCTGATTTAGATGATGATATCACCATGAACACAATCTCTAATAATAGTACGGTGGACTATAGAGCTGTAATAATAAGCATATCTGCTTCTCTGTCAGAAGACGGTGAAGGGAAGTTCAGTTCAGTTGTTCCAATATACTCATTAAGGATTTCAGAAAGTATGGAAACAGCATCACAACTGGAAACAGAACTAGACCTTCCTCACAACACAAGTATATCCAAAAATGAAACATCACTACTTCAGTTCCCTTTGACTTCACTAGAAGTATCTGTGATCCAACCTTCCTTGCATTCTGATTTATTGTATGTAACATTCACTGAGGTCTCCAAGGATATTGCCAGTTTAGCTACGCAACAAATTTCTGATAAAACTCCAGTTGGCTATTTAGTAAATAAGTATCCTTATCATGCTGATATAATAACACCTTCCTTTGAGTCTTCATGTTCAGACGACACCTGCACAGTTTCATCTCCAATAAATGGTGGAATGTCACAAAGTATGTATATGGACATATGGATAAATCAGTTCACAAGTGTGACTGAATATGTAAAAAATAAAGGATACTCATTTAAGAATGATTTTCCAGGGATGTCAAACCTGTTGTTAGAGACAGAGCCATTGCAGATATTGCATATTCAAAGTCATAAACCCCAGTTCAAAGCAAGTACAGAATTTGGTAGCCACTCAACAGTGCTGATGTTTTTGACACCATTAATTTCGAAAGGTCTGATAAATAGCCTAGATCAAAACTCTCCTGGCTTTGGCTATTCATGGAGTGAAGACATAAGCATACAGACAAGCCCATTGAATAAAAGTATTCTGACTGACAAGGAAGAGCAACCTGCAGAAGATACAAAAAGCAAACTTAACCCTTCCTTTCAACTAGATCACGCAGACATGCTCGATGTGGATGATAGAAGTATTAGGATGAATACAGAAGCATCTGTTTCAGAAAGAGAA
Organism: Intellagama lesueurii; assembly: GCA_037013535.1. Classification (NCBI taxonomy): domain Eukaryota; kingdom Metazoa; phylum Chordata; class Lepidosauria; order Squamata; family Agamidae; genus Intellagama; species Intellagama lesueurii. Next base: position 275,590,816 of record JBAJHW010000001.1, read on the forward strand.
TCAGTTTGGAAATTACATCAGTATATTAGCAAACCTGCTGATAGTTCTGTTAACAAAATATGGTCTTCCAGTACTGTCCATACTACTGAATCGTACATGTGGTCAGTTTCTCCATCATTTGAAGACTCCTTGGGCTATGAAAACACAGTAAACAATTTTTACTTTTTTGAACCAATAGCAGTTTCAGCAGTAAATGATATGATATCCCAGTCTTTTCCATTTGTTGAAACAATTAAGGATTTTAATGAAAATACATTAAATAGCACAGAAACTATGACTGGAGTGACATTCCATCCTAACTTAGAAGTTCAGAACTCAGTGGAAGTGTCAGCTTATGGAAATGCTGTGGCCGGTGTGGTATCTGAAGCAAACCAAAAGACAACATTGAGTCATAGCAGCAGCTCTCCTGAATCTGTTTTGTCTTGTTTTTTGTGTAACTCCTTCATTGACTGGGGCTGCCCATGCGGACGTGAGGTCAAGCACAGTATGTTAAAATATAAAGTTAGATTTAGAAAAAAAATCACTTTATCTGGTAGATTTGATAGAAGTGGATTTAGAATAACTGGGGTAGCTTAGACTTCATCTGTAGTATTGTAACCTTTGCAGTAATTGAACTTCATCAGAAATCAGTTCATACAATTTTTGAAAGAATTATCAGAGTTTTAGTATGTGATTCTGATCACTACCAACTCATTTACTAACTGCAAGAACTTTGAGGAGACTACAGTAACTATCAGATGCCAATGACTCACCTGTTTTGTCCATGGACATTATTTTTGTTTATGGAGTCTGGGTAAATTCAGAACAGACATATATTTATAGAGGAAAAAAGTAAACAAATAAATGGGAAGTCCATTTTTTTTCCTTGTGAGGGTTGGAAGTGCACCAACTCCCATGAGCAAAAGAGGCTAGTAAAATTCCCCTATCAATGTGCTGAATCCATGGGGTCTTAAACTGCACAATTGAGCCTCTGTATACTTTTCCTGCCTGTTGTCCTTAGTGAATGATGGGACAGGGTGTAAGAATGCCATAAGTGTTACTTTACATTCATGTCTATATTGAGATCCCACAGATGTTCTCAATGATTATTTTAATTTTGTTTATATACAGAAGAGAGTTGAAAAATTGGGAACAAATTGAACAATGCAAACAAGAGCAACCCTAGCTATTGTGCTTAAAAACAAGATTTTAAATTCTTAGTTTACCTACTGATATTTTACAACAGTTATCCATTTTAGTAAGACATACAAATATTTTCTAAGAATAATTGTATCTTCTGAATCTTTCTGATTTTTACATTTTATAGTCTCCTGAGAGTCACAAGAAAGTTATAGCTTCTATACTAACCTCTATGAAATTTATTTTCATTCTTTGCATAGTGACGGTGGATAGTAAAACTCTTCAGCTTTGCTTTAGAAGTAGTATGTTAGAGCTTTCCCATTAAATGTGATTTAATCTAAAGCATCCTTGTATTTTCATCTGATGTAATTGCATTGAAATGGAAGTAGAATTTTACCTTTAGAAAATGGTTCACTTGTCACTTCCTGACTATGTACATGTCCAAATAATGCCATACATGGTACGATTAAGGACCACTATAATTTGCACACACACTTACTCCAATCCAGTGATAGTAATTTAGGAATGGAAGCAACTTTTAGTAAGCAGATATGCTGTGGTGCTCACACAAGACTCCCATTCCGAGCAGAAAACCTCTGTATAATGCAGTTTGTCTGTTCAGCTAGTTCAGCTTTTGTTGGAAGGCAAAGCACTGAGGATGACACTAGACAATAAAACATGCATCCTCAAGTGTTGAAGGACATTTATTTGCCATAGTAGATTATTTTCCTCACCTCTGTATCTGGCATCCCAGCGTGGGATGCTACAGGGCAAATGCTGTTATGCAAGCAATGAACTCTTTGTTCAATGTCCAGTTTGACCCTGAAACTGCCTTCTGCCCAACAGAGTAACTGTGAGAGGAGCATCACATACTATGCTAAAGTAAGTTGCAGTTAGAGTAGGATTTGAATCAATGGAACTTATGCAGGAGTTGATTTATCAAATTCCTATTGATTCAGTGAGCCTACTCTAGAGCAATTTATTGTGCTAAGCAACAGGACTTTGGCCATTGTAGCAGAGAAAGACAATCTTAACTGAAGATCTGCATAAGCTCCTGAAAAGTAAAAGTACTATTTTCAAAATAGATTTATCTTCATTCTTGATAAATATCACAACTGTTATTGAACACTGAACATCCTACTTGCTCATGTCCAAATACATACTTTTATGTTACTTAATTCACATTATTTTATATTTTCAGATTAACGGATCTGTTAAAAATATAATAAACTAGTACTTTATCAGTAGCTCAGTAGAATTATAACTCCATTTAATAAAAGTATAAATCCACTTGGAGAAAAACATGCCCATACAAGGGCTATTACACAGTGGTTTTACAAACAGCTTCTTGCTGAGTCCCTTCACATGATCAGTCACATACTGTAACTGACCTTGCACCGTGTTTTGGAGCCAGTGGGAGACTGGGTGTACACAAATGAGCTGGCAGGAAGGTGGAACATGTTTATGTGATCACCCTTATGCAGTTGTGTAAGCAAACAGTATTATGGTCTGTGTTGTGTTACTCAATTTTTCAAAAGTCCTAATATAACAACATGGAAACTGTTCTGTGTATAGAAATCCTGATTTAAGTTGAGAAGTGTGAAGCAGCAGGAGAGGTTGCCAACTTGCCTCTGTTCCATCCATGGTTTAAAGCTGCTGCATTAGCCTCATGGCTGGAAGAATGACAATAAAAACTGGATCAGTATCAGGCAGCATAGTTTGTGGAAACTGTTGCTGTTCCACAGTATATAGTATTCAAATCTGCCCCCGTCTTGGAAAAATGCAAATTTGTACATAGCCCCTGTGTGTGTGGTTTTTTTTTCATGGTTACAATCTGGAATAATATTAACATTTTTCATATTTGAGTCCCTTTTGACTCTAGCTGAAATAGCAGTATAGAGATTGTTATTAAATAAATCTTGGTATCAATAAAAAATCTTTATCCAGGATCATAAAAATGACCACAAGAAGTCCTTATCCTTTAAATTCTGATTTTGATGTTTCTGCCTACATCAGTAAATGTCAGTCAACTATCTGGTAAAGTATTAGTCAAGTATTAAACAAAATAAAATTAAAAAGATAAACATCAACAGACTTGGTGTTTAGGGTAATTACTGGCTAATTAAAGTCAATTATCATACATTAATTAAATGTAAAATTAGAAGAAGGGAATAGTAAACCACTTCTCAGTGTTCTCTGCCTGGGAAACCTTGAGTCACCATAAGTCAGAATTGACTTGATGGCACATGATGATTATGATTTATATAAATGTGAATAAGGAGTGAATAATTTTTATCTTTAACTTTTACTGCGGAAAACCAGGCTCAGACGATCATCATGATAATGGATCCATATCAGGCATAATGAAATTAAAGAAAAGTGCCAACAATTATTAAGAAGCAGATTTTAAAAACCTATTATAGCTAAGTAGACAGTCTTCTTCAAACATGATATCATGACTTTATAAAATATTTGGTGATGGTGTTCATTGATTGGCTAATTTACTGGTACATCAACCCTACCTTCTGATAAGAGGATTGTACTTTTCATTTGCTGAACCTTCCTTTCCTCTCCAAGAAGGTAACTGGAACTTTGGAGGGATGTGATTATGAACCATATAATTAAGTTCTCCTTCTAATTTTCAGGCAGTTATGAAACATGGGCTATAGTTCTAACATATACAATGTTTTGCAATGCATAGGGGGATTCTTCTACAGAATTGCCATTACCGTCTACAATGACAAAGACACTTCAGAATCAAATGTTCAATATGCAGTTGCAGAATGGGTAAGTCAGGGTGCTTTTTAACCCTCTCCGTGTGCTTTACATAGGTGCATGTTATCATTTTGTTTCAGTTTATCAATTACAATTTTTTAAAAAAATGTTTGGTAACTTCTATATTATAGGTTGAAGACTTTGAAATATTTATATGGATCTCAAGTTCTGCTTTCTGTATATCGAATATATCCTACTTCTTAAAATATATGAATGATTAAAAGATTGGTCATATCTTCATTATACTCCAAGAGGGTAGATTTTGATTAAACCTAATCCCTTTAGAGCTGCTGCAGTTGTATGAAAGTAGAGTAGTGGGTGGCAAGCTTTTTGCCCTCCAAGTGGCATTGTTTTCCTGTTTCTTTCAGACCTAACTAGTATGGATAAAGGTGAGGGATAATGTATGAGCAACTCCGATTTTTAGTCCCCTCAGATCACTTTTGCCATCAGGAATAAGAAGCAGTGTTTGGAACACAGAAACCAGTAGACATAATCACTGATAATGTTTAGTCCCAGCTGAAAGATTTTTATAGCAAGGCTGATGGAGCCCCAGCCAGCACTCAGCTGCAGGTGTTTGGGCAGCAGGAGGAAAACCTCAACTGCAAGGTTTGGCCTATAGGTCTCCCTGGACAGAATAATCTCCTCCCAAGAAGACCACCTTTTCCTGAGAAGGCTCTTTCTCTCAAGGAGTTCTTCTCTACAACTCAGCATTTTGCTTTGTGGCTTCAAGCTACGCTCTAGATATCAGCCTTCTTCATTCCCACTGAGTGGATGAAGGTCCTCTCATTCATTCATTCATTCATTCATTCATTCATTCATTTATTTATTTATTTATTAGATTTTTATCCCGCCCATCTAGACCAAGGTCTACTCTTGGTCTTCATCCCTCAAGCTTCCATAATACTCAGGCTTCTGGCTCCCCAATAATTCTTCTGGCCTGATATCTGCAAGCGGGATCTGAAGGCCTTAGGAATGGACCTCAACAAATGGGAAACTTTGACATCTGAGCGTTCAGCCTGGAGGCAGGCAGTGCATCATGGCCTCTCCCAATTTGAAGAGACACTTGTTCAGCAGGCCGAGGCAAAGAGGCAGTCCCAAAACCAGCAAAATCAGGGAGCTGGACAGGGGACAGATTGTATTTGTCTTCAGTGTGGAAGGGATTGTCATTCTCGAATTGGCCTTCTCAGCCACACTAGACACTGTTCCAAGACCTCTATTCAGAGCAGGTTACCACAGTCTCTCGAGACTGAAGGATGCCATTGCTTGTTGGATCCTGGAGTATCAGGTTCATCTTCACTGAAGGTCATAAGATGAGGTAACAATTACACTCACCCTACATTACTAAGGACTATATAATCAAACAATTAATACAAAAGACTGACCTCAAAAAACTACTAGAGGATCACAAATCTATATTGCATGACAAGCAATTTAAAAATTTAAATCAAATAAGGCTCTAGGGTTTTGTGGCTTCTAGGGAGGTTTCTATAAAACATTTTTTGCTAATCTTAAGGCATTTCTTAAATGCTATTTTAAATGCCATTCGATAAAGTACAATGAAGTTTCATTTCAAAGGTGAATGAGGCATGAAAGCTCCTTTCTTACAAGTGTACATAACATATACTCTAATAATAAAGCACTAATTTGAACTAATGGCATAGATTCCCATTTGTAATAATTAACTGGGGGACTGAAGAGGGTTGTCCTTGTTACCTCTCTTGTTTGGACTCACATTGAAACCATTAACTAGTTTACTGAGACAAGACCAATGCATTAGAGGAGTGCAATGGGATGGACAAAAATACCTACTTAACCTCTTTGCAGATAATGTGGTAGTCTCTGTCTATGTTCTAATAACAGAGGTCTCTAGGGTCCTGAACATCTTCGATTGGGGCAGCATCAGGTATAACAGTTAAAAGTTCAAAAATTCCAAAACGTAATCTCAGTATGAAAACATAAGAGGTACAAGAAACCTTACAAGAAATCTGATACTGTGGTTTTATTGTCATCTAAATGTAGTACTTTTCTTGCTAATACAATAAATTTAAATAACTGTGTTGATACTTTGTAATCCAATGGTTGTGAATTCTTACTTCAAAAGTTGATGAACTATTTTATGGCTATAGTGACTATAGGGACAAAACAAGAAAACTCACAGGGCTGCTGTGCCACTGCAGAGTCCTGTGTGTTGAATGAAGTGTGAATGAGGTTTTCTATTATTTAGTTAGACAAAATGTGATACTTTTTGATTCAGTACAAACAAAGTCATATCTAAATTAATCATAATCATTAGCAGAAGATTATTTGTGGTCATGTAACAATGTAGTAAGAGGATGTGATGACAAAGAATGATGTAGATTTCTGCTATGTAATTTATATCACAATGTTCTTCTATTTTGCAGCTGAATCACACATTTCAGAATTGGAATTACACTGTATATGTGGTCAATATAAGGTAAATGCTTGATATAAAAGGTAGCTATTCTGTTACGAAGAAGGCTTTTTTTCCTGACATTTATATTTATGTTTTTTTTCCTTGTAGCATACAGCCAAGTCCTTTAAAAGAGGGAATGAGGAGAAAGAGAGATATAGATCCTCAAAGGTAAAGTTATGACAAATTATTGTGATGAGGACTTAGAAATAATAGGATTTTTAAAAAATTTCAGCAGATACTGACAATATATCTTAGAATGTATCAGGCCACTTACCTTGTAACAGCAGGAGACATATTTTTCATGGTTTCTCCTGCTGATCTGGGACTGTAGAAATACAAAGGAATCAAGCGGGTGGAATCAAGTGGGTTGATTCATATTATTCGCATCTGATCACCTTCTGACTGGGAAAAATAGAAAGTAACGTTGAGGTGGGACAGAAATATCCAGAGGCTCCAACTCATGTGATTCTTGTATCTTGTGTTATTCTCTTTCTCTGGCTCCACCCCCCGAAACACATATAGCAACATAGAAACCATAGTTGTCCATCATTTGCAGAAAAAAATATGTACCCTCCATCATTCTTGTACCACTGGGAAATGAGTGCAAGATGTTTTACCACAATAGTTCTATTCAGCTGGCACATTGCAGGGAGGGTGGATAGGAAAGACTCACTGGGTCTGAAGTCAAATGTAATATCATCAACAGGATGGAATTACATAATAATTATTATTTCTAAATGAAAAAGTTACTATACTACTTCTCATGTATATGACAAAGTAGTGTACAACAAAGATAAAAAGGAAAGTAACAAGAAAACGAGAATCATTTTGTCCTAGACCAGTAAGGGAAACAACTCCAGTCCTGCTGAAACGACAACAAAAATTAAATATATATATTTATGACATATGTGAGAATCTAAGCCAAAGTTCCAAATTCATCACTTTGCAAGTTCTTTTTCTTTAACTTTCTCAACTTTCTCAACTAATTATTCAAAAACAGGTTGTAACTTGGGTTATTCGGCTCTCAAGAAGAGGAGAGGAAAATGAAATACAAAAGTATCTTAGTCATCTGACATCACTTAGTAATTTACATCAAAGTGATGTAAAGTACAAATTGCTTACAATGTATTAGTCATACATGTCGATGACAGATGTATGTTTGCAGGTCTCAAAGTACTTAATTTTACCAACACCTGTAACAACAAAAAGAGATACTTTATCAGCTGCAATGTGACAGTGCAATTTTAACAGACTGACTAAATAAAAGCCTGATGTTTTGTTGTTTTCTTATGGTGATGGTCTGCATGTTTAAGTTTCCCAGCTCAATAGCTTGCTGTTCCCCAGTGAGTTGTTCCCACTACAGAGCAGAGTTGAAAGGGTGATGCAGTGAATTATTATGCTTGTGTTGATAGATTTTTCCACACTTTCTAACACAAGTATCACATGCATGTTTTTTAATTTAATTCATTGATGCCATACCCTTTTTTGACATCACACTAATGCCACACATTTGTGTTCCTGCTGCTGCTTTTCCTTGAAAGGTTCTACAGATCATACATGTAGTCATATAACCAATACTGGGTCACATGGGTAAGAGATGTGTCTTCCTGACAGCTACCCTGTTTCCCTGTGTGGACTCCTCATTATATTTTGCAAACAACTTTATAGTGTTTGGATTTCAGTGTCATTTACCAGCTGAATAAATATTCTTACTTCATCTGCTCTACTTGATTATGATACTGAATTCTCACAATCTGTGTTTAATCTTACATTAAAAAAATGACCATTCTTACTACTGATTAACCAACAACTCACTCAAAAAGCCAACAACCAGTTATATTTAACACAGAATTGGAGAAAAACTACCCACTCTGAAATAAAAGTGCTAAATGGAAAAATAACTAATTTGGTTATGATTTTATTGTGTACAATAAATTAAGTATTAACAGGGGGTATTAACATGGGGAATTACATTGCCTTGTAACTTGGTACTGAATGTGGTATATCAGGGTCATTCAGCAGGAAGGAGAGAAAACCTTGCCAGGGTGTGTGTGCTTAGAAGGTAGGTGTAGCCATCCAAATTGAATTCAATGTGATCCTTCTTTAGACCCTAAAGTGTTTAGAACTGATTGCCCTTTATGAACTTCCCTTAACACTAAGATTATCCTTGAGAGGAAGGTGTTTGTAAGATTCCTGGCCTTCTGAAATGAGGTAAGTTATAACTGGAGAAAAGTTCTTTCCTATTGTAATACCCCAGTTCTCTCCAGGGAAAATGTATTGAAATTTCAATACATTTTTTTTCCTGTCAGGAAACATACTGTAAGAGATTACTAACACAATAAACAGTGAACCAAACAGTGGTTGGAGTACTTGGTGATGGAATCCATCCCTCTCATCTTTTGTGATGATCCTCTTAGTTATTATTTTTAGATGATTAAAAGGAATTGAAGAGCAGGACTAGTCAGTTTTATTAAGCCCCCCTTCATGTTTCTAGCCATTCAGACAGTGATCAAAAGTAAGATACATTTGTCTTTGGGTCTCTATAATTCCAACGTGGTAGAATCTGGCTTCTTCAGAAACAAAATGGGGATTTGTGTCCTTCCAGAGACATACATCTCTGTACATAATTGCTCTCAGTGGCTCTCCCCCCTCGCAGGGAGCAGGGACCTATTTCTATGGTCCGCCCTCGAAGGCTACTGGATCCTGTAGGATTCCAGGATGCCATGAGAGGTGTTTCGGCTGACCTGGCTGGTGCTCCTGTCGAGGCTCTGGTTGATGGCTGGTTTACCGCCGCCACCAGGGCTATAGACATGATTGCTCCTAAACGCCCTCTCCAACGCAGAGCTCGGCCTGCTCCCTGGTTTAACCAGGACCTACGAGCGATGAAGCAATTTAGGAGAAGGCTAGAGAGCAAGTGGAGAAAGAACCCGACGGATTATAATTGAATAGCTGTCAGGGTCGCAACTAACCTTTACCTGGCCAAGGTGAAGGCTGCTTGCCGAGCACATCTCGCTAACCGGATAAGCGAAGCTTCAAATCAGCAGGCGGAGTTATTCCGTATAGTGCGCGACCTATCCGGAATTGGTCTAAGTGATGGGCCTCCCCCTAGTATTTCACCGGACCAATTTGCAGCATTTTTTAAATCTAAAGTGGAGGCCATCCGCCGGGAGCTCTCTCCTTTTTTAGATACAGTGAGTCGAGCAGAGATGTCCAGTGCTCCGCCTTGCCCGGTGACTCTTGATCTCTTTCAGCCTGTGACGCCAGATACTGTGGACAAAGCGCTTGATCACTGTCGTGCCACCACCTCATCCCTTGACCCTCGCCCAGCCTGGCTAATCAAAGCAGCCAGGCCTATAACAACAGAATGGGCCACAGTAATAATTAATGGGTCTTTCCTTGGGGGCAGGGTTCCTCCTGCCCTCAAGGAGACACTCATTAGGCCCATAAGGAAGAAACCTAGTTTGGCGGCGGACGAAATTGGCAATTATAGGCCCGTCGCCAATGTTTCTTTCATTAGCAAAGTGGTGGAGAGGGTGGTGGCCGATCAGCTTCAGGCTCATTTGGATGAAACAGATGCCCTGGATCCATTCCAGTCGGGTTTCAGGCCGCGCCATGGTACAGAAACGGCATTGGTCGCCCTGTATGATGACCTGCTGAGGGAGGCTGACAGGGGGAAAACATATCTGTTGGTCCTCCTCGACATCTCGGCGGCCTTCGATACTGTCGACCACGGTATCCTCCTGAGGAGGCTCTCCGAGTTGGGAATTGGTGGCCATGCGCTTGCATGGCTCCAATCCTTCTTCGGGGACCGACCTCAGAGAGTACAGCTTGGGGAGAGGTTATCGGCCCCGTGGACCCTTAATTGTGGGGTTCCACAGGGTTCGATCATCTCCCCAATGCTGTTTAATATCTATATGAGGCCGCTGGGTGGGGTCATCAGGGGGTGTGGGGCGTCGTGCTATCAGTACGCTGATGACACCCAGCTCTACATCTCCTTTTCACCAACTGCAGAGGATGCCGTTATGTCTCCCCAGCGCTGCTTGGAGTCTGTGTTGCAATGGATGCAGGAAAATGGGCTGAGGCTGAACCCGGACAAGACGGAGGTCCTGAGGGTGGGTGGCCCCACCGTCAGCGGTCTGGGAAACTCTCTCTCATTTGGGGGGGTGACTTACCGCTAAGAGTGAGGTTCGCAGCTTGGGATCCATCTGGACCCCGCACTCACCATGGAAACTCAGGTGGCGTCGGTGGTCCGTACCGCCTTTTTTCATCTTTGGCGGATAGCCCAGCTGCGACCCTATCTTGATGTTGGGGCGCTCACTACCTTGGTACATGCGCTCGTAATCTCGAGATTAGACCACTGTAATGCGCTCTACGCGGGGCTGCCTTTGAGGTTGATGCAGAGACTCCAAGTGGTGCAGAACGCGGCGGCCAGACTTCTTAGTGGAGTGAGAAAATATCATCATATCTCTCCCACTCTGGCCGCTTTGCATTGGCTGCCCATTCGGTTCCGCATTGACTTCAAAGTCTTAATGCTAATGTACAAAGCCCTAAACGGTTTAGGGCCTTGATACTTGGCGGAACGCCTACTCCCACCAAAATCTACCCGGATCACCCGATCGAGTCAGGAGGTGAGGCTGGGGAGCTTGACGCCGAGGGAGGCCCGGAAAGAAAAAACAAGAAACCGGGCCTTCTCGGTGGTAGCTCCTCGCCTCTGGAATAACCTTCCTCCGGCGATTCGTGCGGCCCCTTCGCTGGGCACCTTTAAAAACCAATTTAAAACTTGGATGTTTACACAGGCCTTCCCTCCAGTGAACACTTGATTTCCTTTTCTTTTCATTTCTCTTTTCCTTTTCCCTTCTCCATCTTGAATTATTTGTCTATTGATGTTATATTTTATATTTTTTATATATATTTTATATATTTTGTTATGTATGTTATGCGTGTTGGAAGCCGCCTAGAGTGGTCATCTGACCAGATAGGCGGGGTAAAAATACAATAAATAAATAAATAAATAAATAAATAAATAAATAAATAAATAAATAATTGTTGTATTTGTTCACTGTCAGATACCTACAGTATGTGAAGTTTCTAAGTATTTTTGAGATTCTAGTACATTTTAGAACTTACATGCCAACTCTTCATTTCTCATTACCTTACCCTTTTCTGCTATGTTCCACAAGGAATAACTATTATCTAATAAGAATTATAACCAATGGCTGAAATCCTGTTGCACTTGGCATACCATAAAGCTATGTGTGTGAAAATTGGTGGGCTGTTATGCCCGGGCAGGCTGCTTGTCTAACTGCATAGTTGTGCACTGGATTGCATAACCACTTGTGCAATTGATTGCACAAACAGTTGCACAATTAATTGCAAAACTACTTGCACAATTGCACCTGCAGAAATGCTTGGTGTAAATTTCACAACCACTTGTGGAAGTTCAAGTTACACAGACATAGCTATGCTGCAGGGTTTCGTCAATGAGTTTCTTTACTTTGTTACTGATCTCTTATTGTTATGTTTGTTTTTTTGTTTTTGTTTCATAATAAAAAACATAATGAAGAATACCACAGAAGTTTAGCAAATGTCACCAATAGTATTCATGTAAGTTTGCTGTAGCCAATTGTGACTAAGTGATGAGATGCTGGCATAAATCTCAGGTGCACAATTGAGTGCATGGCCAGGAACATTACTGAAACATAGCACAGCACCTTGTCAATTACTCACAGGAAATTGCACAAACCTTACAGAAACATTGGTAGGATTTTGTCCATTGACAACAGACATGGTTTGATTTCTGAATTTTGAGAAAAGTATTTCATAACTGAAATAAAAGCAGGTGTGCTTTAATAATACTGCTGTCTCTTTTGATCACTTTCTCATGGCAATTAATCTTAACCCTACATTGCAAATAATCTTAACTACAGGTAATAAAAAGCAAGCCACTTTTTTCCACTGAGCATAGTCAAGATTAACCACTGTTTGTTTAGGCTCAGACAACATGAGTTGCCCTCTCTATAAAAGAAGTGACAGCTTCCAAAGTCTTCCTCCCGCCCACATGGGAAAAGATAGGAGAGAAAACACAAGCCAAAGCATTGCTTCAGTTTGTTCTCATAACACACTGACTTGTGGCTCAGTGTAATGTCTGAACAGGAGAATCAATGAAGTCATAAAATGTAAGATAGGATTTGCAAAAAAATAAAAAACAACATAAACTAATTTATTTGATTTCTCCATGGTGGTGAGTCCATGAGTAAAAATATTATTCCTTTATATTTGATGAATGATATAAAGCAAATGCTGTGATCAAGCTCTACATCATAAATTATCTTTAAGATGAAATTGGTAGCTTATATTTTCAGTAACTGGACTGTTTTCTTTGTAGTTTTGATGTCCGGGCTCTTTTGGTTTACAATTCTACAAACAATGTAAGTTTAGAAGAACAGACAATTGAGAAGAAACTCATAAGCAGTAATGCTACTATGGGAAATGGTTGGAGACTCCAGAAAGTGGATGTTCATCCAGTTGGTAAGAATAGAATCTTCAGATTTGCTTCCCTCTGTGTTTTGTGTACTAGGTAAAAAACAGTTAACTCCAGCTTGATATCATAGACTACAAATAGAAAGCAAGCAAGACAGCACCTTAAGGGGGGTATTAAAATGTAAAAGGAAGAATGAGCCATTCTGTTTGTGTGCGCACACGTGCGTGCATGCATATGACAGAATAAGAGAGAGAGAAAGAAAGAGAGAGAGAGAGCAGGTACTTGGGATGATTCTAATGGGTTGAGGGGTGAGATCACTATAGGATTACTATATTTGTTCTTTTTCAAATCAGACATGTACGTAGGCATAAGTATTTTGCTTTGAATTTATATCTATTATTTTGAAGTGTAAGAATTACAAATTATTGGAATATTTGTAGGTAAACATGAGATCGAACTTGACAATACTAGACTAGAAACAAAGTGAGGGTATCCAATACCACTGATCTACTGCACTCATTATACACAGGGTGCAGCCCATGGAAATAGGATTTTTGTTAATTTGTATTAACTGAGTTGCACAATCTATCTCCCAACAGTTGTTTATCTCCATACACCTGCTTATAAGGAAGCACACAGAAAATTTTGAACTACCCCAATTTTCTGTACTAGAAAGTGAGGAAATTTAAAGTAATTTGACAAACTTCAAATTTGGTTTAGAAAATCCAGATACATAATATTTATCAGATTAGGTGTTAAGTACTTGAGAAGATTCTTATATATACATACATATTTCAACTGGGTTTTGAGACCTCTTTCCAATAGGGAAAGCACAGAACTTCAATTCTGTAATCCCTGCAGAACATTATAGTTGTCAGTGTATCAGTGCCTGCCAGTTACTAATTTGCAGTTACAGATTCGAGTAGCCATATGTATGCTAAAATGACTTGCATATAAAAGTACAACTGTATTATAATCTAGAATTGTTGTGTGTTTTTATCTTCTAAAATCTGGATTTGTAGAAAAATGTGAGACCCAAGAAAATCCTTCAAATTACTTTTGGCCGGATACCAGACCAATAGTGACTGAAAGCATATTCTGTCATGGCAGTGCCACTCAAACTGCATCAAGGACATGGTAAGAGCTCAGAGATCAATAGCTGCTTAGTAGTGAGAGAAAACTGAAGAACAGTGTGAATGCAATTGTATGGTGATAAAACACAAAAGAGTTGAGTACATGCTGAGTTGTACATATATGTTAGTTATTTTGGTGGTGCTTTTTAGATGTAGAAGCAGAAGATACAGGGAGTATTGCAAATACAGAGCTACGATGTGATGTCATAAGCATCTCTGTATTCTATTCTTTTAAACAGTGTTGTTAGGAGAGTAATGCCTATTTTATTTTTCTTACTAGTTTTCTAAACCTGGAAAATTACACATCATACTGGAGTGCTCCTGACCTCAGAAACTGTACAGGCAAGTGTTTGGATATTTGTTCTATTCTCAGGATAATTTTGAATTATTATTTGGTTCTTTGCGTGCTTTGCTGAAGTATGGAGTTTCATGCTAGAGCTGAAGTCACTATCTAACATAGATGTACATGCGTTTAAACTCATCAGTTTTAGTGGTTGTGAATACACCTAATTATGTAGTGCTCATTAGGTTTTAATCCCATTGATTTCAGTTTAAACACATGTATGTGGTTGCTGGTTTACAGTTTAGGTCAGGATAGACACCTAGTCCATATTCCTTTCAGCACATTGTAGCAAAGGTGGACAATGGGCATTCTATAGGCCACATGCAGCACCTCTGCCCATTTTGAGGACCCAACTGCTCACCGCCATTCCCACTACCAAAATCATGCCCCTTTCTCCCTGCTCTTCCTGTAATTGCTTTAAGAAGGGAAATGGATTTTCTGCCATGCAGCGTTGTGTGGCTCTACGGAACAGGGAGACTGCTCTAGCACCAGACGATGGAGAAAGGAGACACCCTAGCACCATATCAGACAAAAAAAAAGACAAAAACTATAGCACCATCTGTTCGTTAGAGAGCTGCCGAAATTCCTGCCAGTTTGTGGCAACAGCTGTAGCAAGAAATACAGCATGAGGAGACTGGATGGCAGTTTAGCCCCCTAACCCCAGAAGGTTTCTCACTTCTGAATAGGGGCAATGATTTCTGTTCTAAGCACACATAGAAAGGATGTTTTGTTTGGGACTTTAACTGGGATTTCTGTTACTTTGTATATGTTATTTCAGAAAATGCAGCTGATATTGCCAATCAGCTTCTGAATCTCACAGGAGAAGGGCAGCAGCTGACTTCAGACAAAGTCAATGATGTCATTCAGAAACTCAAAAAAATTGTGAATGATGAAGAAATTAATGAATCTCTGGGTTCTACTGTGGTCACAATATTTTCCAATATTCTAACCAGTTCTGATAGTGTCCTGGCAGCATCATCTTCTGAGTAAGTATATCTAAAATGATAAAGAGTAGAATAATGCCTTTGGCTATTTATTTATAATAACATTTGGCTATTTATGTTGCTTTCAGATATGTTTCCATTAAGGAAGCAACCTCTCAAGTAGAGTGAAAAAGGAGTTAAAATCATATGTGACATACACTACACTACCACAAGCATTCACAGACTTTACAGTATATCTGTTTTTTCTGTTGTTAAAATGCTGGTTGTCTTGGAATGTAGTGATAAAGAGAACTTGAAGTAAAAAGTGGATGAACATAAATATTGCAACGTTATCTGTGACTTTGGTAATATATTTACAGTTCACAGATATAAGCACAAAACAGCTCTGCTGAAATTCAGTTAAACTGCCTACTGAAATTAACAAACTAATACCAACTAAATAGAAATACACTCAGAAGAAGCAGATGTTCTGAAGACTCATGAATCATGATGCAGCTAAAGAGGCAGTTTTGGTTTTGAGGTTGCTCGGGCAACAGCAGTATTGAGAGCTCTGAATATGTCACTCAAGTTTTTAATGTGCCTTTTACCACTTATGCCATTGTAGATGTTTGGTATTGTTACAAAAGAATATTTTTTAAAAAATAATAAAGAAAAAACAAGCACCACCATGGGCATCTGTTAAGTCCTTACATACAAAATGTCTGTTTACAAAGAGGAAAGCTGCTGTGAAGGAAATACTGCCTGTCTCTCTTTCACTCTCCTGGCACTGAAGATACAATGCAAATTAGTCAGAGGTACAGCTGAGTGGCTTTGACCCCTCTCCACATTTGATCTTAAAGGATCTATCTCAGGACGAGATTTATTTTATTTATTTTATTTATTTATTCGATTTCTATCCCGCCCTTTTAGACAAAGTCTACTCCGGGCGGGTTCCACCAAACATTATAATTAAAACAGTTAAAAACAATTCAAAACAATAATGATTAGTAATGCTCAAGATGGAAAAACAGAAAATTATGATAAAAATAAGAATACGTCAAGTATTGACAGGAGGGAAGGCCTGCCTGAAGAGCCAAGTTTTTAATTGGCTCTTAAAAACACCCAGCGAGGGAGCCAGGCGGATCATTGATGGGAGGCTATTCCATAGTCGAGGGGCCACTGCCAAGAAGGCCCGGTTTCTTGTTCTTTCTCTCCGGGCCTCTCTCGGCGTTAGGCCCCTCAACCGTCCCTCCTGGCTATGGTGAGTGATTCGGGTAGATCTAGGTGGGAGAAGGCGATCTGCCAAGTATCGAGATAGGCTCCTATATACCCTGTTTTCCTGAAAATAAGACCTAACCTGAAAATAACCCCTAATATGATTTTTCAGGATGCTCGTAAGCCCTACCCCAAAAATAAGCCCCAGTTAAGTGAAACCCCACCATCCGCCATTGTGCAGCATTGTGCAGCAACCAGAAGAAGATGACATGACTGTATTTGAATAAATGTAGATTATTGTACATGAAAAAAATAAAACATCCCCTGAAAATAAGCCCTAATGCGTTTTTTGGAGCAAAATTTAATATAAGACCCTGTCTTATTTTCGGGAAAACACAGTATATCTGGATAACTCATATTCCAGTCTTTGATGGCATTTAGGAAAGTAGAAGGCAGAACAGATGACTGTTAAAAATGCAAAATTCCTTCTTGATGTTGGCATGGCACTGGTATTCTGAGGACTTTCACAAATATATATTTAAAATGTAATGTTCTGCTTGATTTTAGAGCTATAAAGACCATTGATGCTTTAGCACTGAAAATACAGTTTACAGGCCCCTCCATGAGTATCTCATCAAGGAATCTGGCACTTGGTGTTTCATCTTTGAATTCAACTTTGTTCAGTGGCTCCTCCTTCAGTATTGGTCCCCAAAACAATGCTTCAGATTTCCAGGTAAAGGTTGCCAGTTTTCATATAAACATGCAGACTTATCTCCAGGGGCTATGGACAGGGCCAAAATTCCAGTGAGTCCACTGGAATATTGAGATTGTCAATTCAACTACATGCCCTGCCTGCTGTAGTTTTTCTGCCAGCTTGTACAGGTGTCTCAGGCTTTCAGTAGCAACTGAAATAAAGAAGCAGACACAGAGAACACAACTTCACTCAAAAGACTATGACTGTACAGCACCCCAGCAAATATGGTCAGTGCAGAGGGGAGTAATTGTTTATTCCAGACATGGGATGTGTTTCTTTTTTTGGATTACAGCTTCCAGAATCCCACAGCCCTCATGGCTTCTCATTAAATCCTTTTCAATGAGAAGCAAAATAAAATTAACATAACCCTATTGTTCACGTTCGATTACATAAACAATACTCAAGAAGGAAACCTGAGTTATTTTTCCAGGGTATGAGCTACGTTCTTGTTGCTAAATAGGTTTTATTTCCTTATTATACAAGCACCACCATTCATCTTGTAAGACATAAGATTTTATTAGGAGCATTTTACTTCTGATGTGTAACTCTAGATCTCTGTGTATGCTTTACACTGGTTTGCCGTGCATGCAAATAGGAAATAACCTTATGAATAAACACAGTTTTGATTTTATTGTTTGTGCTGCTCTTTTCTCATCCAAAAGGAGATGTGCAAAGTTGCTAACAGGAAAAAAGGAGAAGGCCATTCCAAAATATTATATGAGTAAGTGGCAGAGTGGTTCCAAGTGAGGTGTAGTGGATAGATTAACAGACTAGGACTCAGAAGGTGGCCTAGGTTCAATTCCCTGGCTCTGCCAGGGAAACTCACTTGGGGGGGGGTGTATGTTAAACTAATAAAACCACTCCTTAAATATCTTGCCTTGGAGACTCTGTTAGGGTCACTATAAGTCAATTCTGACTTGACGATACATAACAACAATAAAAACAACAACAAAGAGACAATGCATCAGAACCCCATATAAAAAGATATTATTTAAGTTATTTTTAAGTTAACTTTACATCTTTTTTTGCTCACTCTAGCAACAAACAAGAAATATTAAAAAAAAGCATAAAAAGTGACAATTTATAAAAGAAACTATAGCAGTAAAAACACATGAACTACAAAAATATAAGAACAGACTCTTGGCAATAGAAAAATATTTTTTTCTCAATCAGAAAAGTTTTTTTTAATACTAAAATTAGTTTCAACTATTGAACTTATCAGCTTTCAGTTTCAACATTTCTGCCTCACTACTACTGTGTGAGGCAGAACTAGCACAGAAAGAGGTTATTATGATAAACCTTAAAGATTTCACAGTTTCCAGAACAAATCTGTTACTGACTAATAATTAATAGATTCATATTCATCAGCATAGACATGCGTTCAGCATGGAAAATGTATTTCATCTTTGTTTTGTTGTAAGTTTTCTCTTTTTTGTATTGCAGATTGATTTTGACAAAAACCAAGAAAGTTCTCTGGCCTCAGTAGTTTTGCCTCCAAGCTTACTAAAGAATTTAAGCCAAGAAGATCTTGAAGCTATATCCAGGGCTCAGTTTACTTTTTTCAATAAAAGTGGACTCTTTCAGGTAAGCAAAAGCATATTCCAATGAAAATTATCTTCCTTTAGATGAGTTAATTAGTCCATTAACAGTATTGTAAAAAAGTATTTTGCACTTCATCTGGTTGATACCAGTGAGATTATTGATAGGTGTGTTCAGAATAATGGGGTAGAGAGTTCTCCTGCAAACCATTCTGCAGTGAAACAGAAGCAGTGTAGGATAGCTCTGTTCAGAGAAAATTGAACTACGCACTATTTGGGGAGCAGGGACACAGAAATCCAGCAGGGTCAGCAAATGCCCCATAATAGAAGTGTGCTTTTTAAACTCCATTTCACCTCATTTTGCTTTACTTTCATTCCACGCTGTATTTCTTGGCTCCGGGTGATAGGCACTAGATTCTGTATGAGGAGTGTTGCTCTTCAAGTATCTCCTTCATACAGATGAGAGCAAAAGATGTCAAACCTCCTTTCTAGATGAGATTACAGGAGGCATTGTGTGTTTTTGACATTTTTTTGGCAAAAATTCACAGAAGTGTTTTTGTGTCAAAAATGTATTTTACAAAAATTACCTTGAGTTTTGCACCAGAAATGTATTTTGTGCAAGCTATATTTAGGACAAAAGATAACAGTTTCCCCTAATACTACTACTGATGGAAAAAGAGCTAACCTTTTCTGACGTCCAGCATGAGTCTTTTTGAGCTCTAGGGTCTGTGTCAGAAATCCTGTTTTCATAAAGCGGCATCCATCCTCCTACTCCACCCTAGATCCCTTGTGTTAAGTCTGGGTATCTGTGTAGTTGAAAATAATAAAGAAAAAAAGAGACACTATGTGATTAAAAGCAAGGAAAGGTAATGAGAAACTAACAATACCTTATAAGGAAGATGTTAATCTGGTGCCAAAGGAGAAGGAGACTGACAACTAGAAGTGTGTAATATATGAATAGGACGTTATATATTCACTGGGAAGTAGGACTGACTAATAACTGGTTGTTGATTATAATAATATAATAATAATATTTTACATTTGGAGTAAAATTCTTATGCCACTGAGTTCAGTTTCAATAGGAGAATTTTTGATCATAAGTACATGATTTTGAAGGCATATAAATTGTCTTTTGTCTACTATCTACAAAATACGAAAAAGAATTTTGGAGGAGTCCCAGAAAAATAGTATTTTATATTGCAAGGAAATTTTGTAAAAGTAAAAAAGCTTTCTGTGTTTTTTTAATAAACTGCTTGTTTCCTATAAATCATTTTTAGTGACCTTTGTATCCACAAAACTCTGTAACATTGTGTCTGCATGTGTTACACTCTTATACTTTTTATTGGAATTCGATGTTATGAAAGTGGTAGCTCTAATCCTGACAAGGCAGAAGTTCTATTCACCGAGCACTTTCACAGGATCATTATGCAATCAGCTGCAATGTGAACGGTACAATAGGTTGCATAATTGAACTGCACAATCCTCATTGCATGAGCAGAACACCAAAATATTTACATAGGTGTAACAGAGTTTGAATCTGCATTTGTCCATGGAAACTCACTGGGGTAGTGGAACTGGTAAAAACACTCCTTAAATACCGTGAAAGCCTTATTAGGGTTGTTATAAGTCAGTTCCAACTTGATGGCACATAACTAACTAACATTATATTACACAACAACAAACGGAATTCCAGCCAAAAAGTGTAATCTAGCACGGCAGATCACCACGACTGTGACTTTTATAAATACACTCAGTAATCTCTGTAGAATATTTAGTTCTTGCATTACAAATAACTTGTATAGCAAAAGAAATGTTTGAACTTCAAAAAAGCTTATAGAAAATAGGATTTAAAAAAACTGCAAAAAATATTATAACACACAAGAAAATTAGAGGGATGTTGCCGTTAGAAATGCACAGAAAAGAGTGAGAGAGAGATGGAGAAAAGATTGGAGAAAGCCAAAATAGATCACTTGCCCTCTTGGCGCTCCAGTCCCACTCACCACTGGCATGGAAGCTCTGAGAAATCGTATCTAAAGGGGTATGAGCCTCAAGAGCAAACAGTTTCCTCTCTCTTAATCTGCATGAAACTGATTTTAAGTATTACATGAATGAGCATGAGTGACCCTCAAAACTGTGTACTCTCTCCTCTCCTGCTTAAGTATAGCTGCAATGAAGAATGTGGAGGTATCTACTATCACTTTTAAACAAACCAGCATTCCCCATTTTGTCCAAATCCAGGAGAAGTTTGGTCAGTTTAAAGTATGGTTTGCTCAAACAAGTCAGTATAAAATGATGGCCTGTATAGAAAAGTAATTTACAATGCTATTCCACATAAAAGGGATTTTGGAGCACTATACTACAGATTTAAGCCCAAATATAAAAATTTCAGGGGGGAAAATTGGTGTTGGATATTTAGATAGCAGATACGAATTGAGGAACTCCTCTTGGACAGGACTTGGAAATCTTATCTTCATTATTTTTGAGCACTCATTATATGTTAGCATGCACTGGTACAAGTAATAAATATATTGTGTTACAGTTTATCTTTAACGGCAAAAACAAAAGATTATCTCTCCTTCCTCTGGAGAAAGTTTTGTTACTAAGATAAGAAAACTATTATATTCTTGGTTTGGGAAGTGATCTAATTATGTCAGAATTGGATATCAATCAGCATTGTTTGAGAGTTAAATCTGGTTTGCTTCAGAAGAAAGTAATTGAGATAGGAACCTTCTAGAGGCTGCTGTACAAGCTGTCCTTATAACTCTATATGTCACAATAATAAGGGAAATAGCAAAGATTTTGGGAGGGAAGGCAACTGTTTAAATATATAAACAGGATGTTCTTATAATGGGTGATGTTAAGTGTTAATGTGCTGGCAACTTATTTATTCTGGCAATGTGAAGAAATAAAAGTATTTGTTCTAGCTACTGCTCTGAAGACTCAGGAAAATAGTTTCTGCTATGATTTTCTCCCAAAGGATGCCACAGTTCACACCAATTTAACCAGTTATGTTGTGGCATGCAGCATTGGAAATACTACGATCCGTGATCTCCAAGATGCTGTGAAGATTACGATTAAGCATACAGTTAGGAATGACGAAATCCAGGTAAGAGAGCTGGAATTTTTGTGTGGTTGCAAAAACCAGTAGTATCATCCAGTGCCAAATAGAAAGAGATTTATTCAGTCATTATCAAGCAACAGAAAATAGGAAAGAAGAAATGTGAGTTTTATACATGGAAGAAGTTCTGGCACAGAGGAGTAGTTAGTCATAACACATTCCATTGAGCAATTTATAGCTTCTTTAAGAGCAAGTCAACATGTTGGTTTTGTTTGCTGCTGGTACAGTAGTAGTCCTGCCAGGCAGACACATATCCTTGAACATATCCTTCTTTTAAGGATACTTGTGTATCCTTTTATTGACCCTAAAAGGTTTTACAAACAAACATATACACATACCTTTGAAGTTCTCAATGGTACCTCCACTTGTTCCTACAAATAGGAACTCATACTTGGGATGGCAATGGGAGAAACAAAAGTGATAACTGTAAGAGCTTCTATCCCCAGTAAATCATCTTTTAATAGAATCATAGAATAGTGGAGTTGGAAGGTGTCTATAAGACCATCAAGTCCAGCCTCCTGCTTAATGAATGAATCTAAATCAAAACAGATCTGGCAGACGGTTGTCTAATTTTCTCTAGAATGCCTCCAGCATTGGAGCGCTCACCACCTCTTGAGGTAATTGGTTCCATTGTCATACTGCTTAACAGTTAGGAGATTTTCCCTGATAATCAGCCAAAATCTGGCTTCCTGTAACTTCAGCCTATTATTATGCATCTTGCACTCTGGAATGATCAAGAACAGATTCTGCCTTTTCTCTGTATGACAGTCTTTCAAATATTTGATAAGTGCTGTCATATCTCTCTTCAATCTTCTTTTCTCAAGGTTAAACATGCCCAGTTCTTTCAGTCTTCCAGTCCCCTGATCATTCATCCTTGTTGCCCTCCTCTCAACTTGTTCCAGTTTTTTTTGCATCCTTCTTAAAGTGCAATGCCCAGAACTGGACACAGTACTCTAGATGAGGCCTAACCAGTGTCTAACCAGAGGGGAACTAGTACTTTACAGGATTTGGAGACTATACTTCTGTTAATGCATCCTAAAATAGCATTTGCCGTTTTTTGCAGCCACATCACACTGTTGGCTCATATTCAGCTTTTGATTGACGACAGTACTAGGATCCCTCTCGCTCATATATTTCCTACTGGAAATATGACTGGGGCAGGAACTAAACATTTGCAGATAACCTACAGTAAGCTTTTTATTGTGGATTATCTGCAAAATGGAGCAAACTGGATGATGGTGGCTGGGGAGCACTTTAGGGTTGACAGCAGTGATACAGGTCTTCCCGGTTGCTGCTATGCCACCATTGCCACCTTTGCTAACACTGTGCTTCCCATTCACCACTGTTCAGTGGCCCACTGGACAAGCAAGCGCTGCAGAGAAGGAAGTGTGCTGTTTATATATCATCTCTTAATGTTCTCTCTGGATGGTTTGCAATTTAATTATGCAGGCTACACACAAGAAGGAAGGGCTCCCTCACCTGATTAACCACAGAGGAAGCCCTATTGCACTTTAATATAGTGCAAATTGGATGCCATTTTAAAGCGCAGTAGGTTTTATGTTATGTGAAGCAATTAAACTCGCTTTGTATTCAGCCCAGTTTTTACTGGGCATGTGGTTGCAGCACAGTCTTCAATATCAGTCTTCTCTGTTGGTAGAAGAGCTCATGGCAAAAGAGGGGGGTACAGTTAAAAGCATCTTAGTGTGAATGGGAGGTCTCACTCTCCAAGCAAATATCAGTTTCAGAAAGGGAATTTCTGAACGGCAGCAGGGGAGGAAAGAGTTAAATTTCCAATTCTGCTAATTATTATTCTTTTCTCCACTTCACACATTTTACAAATATCTACACATTTTTTGTTTGCTTGCTTACTTGTTTGTTTAGTATGCTGCCTTTCTTCCCATAGGTGACCAAAGACAGGTTACAATCAACATAGAAATGCAATAAAAACACAACAAGAGTTTAAAAAAAACAAGTAAACAAATAACATTAAGACCTGGTTAACTTCATCCATGTCTTGATCATTATTACCTCTGCCATCCTCAATTCACACAAGTTTAATTATGTATTGAAAGGCCACTGAATGCAGAATTTTAGCTCATATGTTTTGTGAGTTTTTTAAACTTTATTTAGTGTAAAAACTTAAGTAATACATAAATACCTTTTAATGCTTATAGATATATGTTTATAAGAGCTTTTTAATTTTTTTCCCCATGTATAAATATATAGAAGTCTTTGAAACCTACCTGTGTCTTTTGGGATATGAATAAAAACAGTAAGTATAGTTTTTCTTTTCTTTCCCTCTGCCTGCCTTCATTTGTGATACAGGAAGATTTTTGCTCTCATTATTTCTAATTTTGGAAATTTCTTCTTTCCTAACATGATTAAGATTATGTCAGCGTTTTTTTTTAAAAAAGGAACATTATGTAATGATACCTAGAGATGATTAAAAATGGGGGGGGGGACCTTCAGTGGAACTGAGTTTCCACAGGGGGAGGGTTGATTCCTGCCAGCTTTGCACAGATGTTTTTCCTTTCCTATAAGATCAATTCACAAGCTCTGCTCCTAATTTTACATGAGATTAGCCAGGGAGACATGTAAAACAGACGTGACACTGTTATTATGAAATATTCTTGCTACATTGAACACTCCTCTTTTTGTCTGGAAGTAGTTGCTGAAAACTTTTTTTATATCAGTGTGCTTCTAATATGCAATCTTACTTTTTCATTTTTTTAAAAGGATCCTGTTCTTATTCCTTTTTTCCTCTTCTTGTTTCTACTTATTGGGCTCAGGTCTTAATCCCAATGAGAAAAAAACAACAACAAAACATTGTTGTTGTGGGTACTTCTAAAAAACACATAATTTAAATTTTAGCGTACACATGAGGTAGGTGCACATATGGAGCGCTGTATCTGGAGTTTTTCTGCTCCCCGTCAGAGGTTTGTTTATTTTGGGGCAGATGAGGAATCAATTCATATGAATAAGGAATTCATTGGAATTGATTACGCATTTGTGAATGCCCCATCCACTTTTTTAAAATTTCTGCTACCAGATAACAGGAACTAATAATAATAATAGAAGCACTGGGCTGGCTGAAAAAGCCAACACTCACCCATTCATCTCCCCCTCCCTTGCTCACTGCCACCCCAGCTGCCTGCCTGATCACCCCTTTGCTGGCTTGGTCACCATCCCTCACTTCCTGGTCCCCGTGGCCACCCGCCCAGTTGCCCTTTGACCTGTCCCATTGCCCCATTCACTCACTGCCCCAGTTGCCTGCCCGATCACCTCTTCACCCACCGGGTCACCCCCTCCCTCACTGCCCCCACCCACCCAATCACTTGCCCCCTTGCCCTCCCACCTCCCACCCTCACCCCTAATCTCTTGCCCCTTTCCCTCTTGTCCTCCTTCCCCTCCCTTTCCATTCTCCTTGCCGCCACCCTGTTGGACCCACCTGATAGGAGAAAGCAGTAGCTGTGGCAGTGGGGAGCCCATGGAGACTGCAGCAGGGTGACAAACTACAACAAATGTTTTGGATTCAGGCTAAATTCCATGTGACTTTAGCCTGAATCTAATAATAAGATCTCTCTGCTGGTTTATTCCAGCAACAGGAACAGGCTCAAAAGTCTTATGCCATTCTAGCAGTAGTGCTGAGACACATACACTCCATACCTGACAGCCCTCTGTAGTACTGGCAATCTGCTCAAGACATTTCCTAGCCCTCCAGAAGGTTATAATCTGTTACAGGATGGAGGAAAATCACCCCTACTGCAGATTGCCTATTGTTTCATTGTATGCTTGTATAATTTTTAGATATGGGAGATGAAGACAAATCTGGCTGGCACAGGCGGCCGGCTTGATTAACGCCCACCCCCAGAACGCACATCATGCGTGGCCAGTGTCATCAACATTGTGTCAATTGTGGCAGTAGCCCGGCTGGCCACTCAGCAGCTGAGCAAGGAGATTTATCATCTCGCCCCCTTGCCAGAGTGGTCAGTTGAGCAGGGAGGCAAGGCAGTGCCAGCCAGGCTACTGCCGCAGTTGGCATGCTGTCAGTGACACCGTCTCCATGCACTGCACACTGCACTGTAAGTGGACCGGTGGATTCTGGGGGCGGGCATTAATCGGGCTGGCCACCTGTGCCAGTGAGATTAATCTTCCGGGAGACAAAGACGAATCTCCCATGTCTAATAGTTCTTGTAATATATTCTATAAGTCACATAATGTATTTTGTGATTTAAAAAGTGGAATCATAATTATTGTAACAACCTGCATTCCATGATTTCTCTAGAAGGCCAAGGAGGGTGGAATACTGATGGCTGCTTTACACAAGCACAGTCAAATCAGGATGAGACCATTTGTTTATGCTATCATCTTACACACTTTGGTGTCCTAATGGTGAGTGCCAGTCCTATTTATTCTTGAGATTCAGGAATTGGGGAAATGCAAGTTCTACTTCCTTGGGTATTGTTTTAATGATTTTCTTTAAAACATTTTTTTTAGGCGTACTGAGTTATATGAACATTATTCATGGATCACATCCATTCAGAAAGTACTTCATTCCAAACACTGAGATTCTTTCCCCAGCATCTTAGCCAACAAGCATACTGAGTGTAACAGTTCTTTAAAATTCTGATCACTTTTAGAAACAGAAATATATTCTGGTAATTCTTATATCCTGTTCTCAATATCAATATTCATTGCTTTTACTATCTTTTTTCTGTCTAGGAAGAAAATTAAGCAGGTGTCTGAATCTTCACTGGTTAAAACAGGGTTTTTTTTTGTTTTTTGTTTTAGGAAGATCTATAAACCCCAAGAAACAAAGCATGAGAATGATCCTCCCCCCCCCCCCACATTTGATTTCTAACACATTAAAGCCACGAGACATATACACTTAATGAAATATTAGGTCCTTCCACATTTGACTTGAATTTAAGTATAAAAAATATCACAAATCCTTGTACTCCCTTTTCAGGTTTGTTCTGTTCCTTTCATGTATCTGTGGGAAATGAAGACGTTTAAATTCAATGTGTCCTTTCTCCTACTGTGAGTTCCTTTGTGAGAGATTCGGAAATGAGGAGAAAGTACTTGAAATCTTGGCAGAGTTCCAGTCTGAAAATTATAATATTTCCTTCCTTCTAAACTCCCCCCCTTTTTCTCTCTCTTTAACCTCTTCAGGATTTGGATTTACATATAATAGCTCCAGTCTGTCAAGGATTAATTGTGGGCAGAAATTTGCACCTTCTCAGTCCCCATCTGCATATTATGCAGATACAGGGAGGCTTACCAGCAAAGTGATTTATTCACCTCTTTGGAGGTTAGGTGTTTCGATTCTCCTTCAACAGTTGACTAGAAATGACATTGCTGAACATTGTCAGTGGAAAGGATTCTTGCACATGCAAGTTGATGTGCAGTTCATTACTATGAATAAGGAATTTGGACAAAGATTGAGGCCATTATCATTAGTTAATCTCCACAACAGAATATTTCAAAAATAATTAATGGTTATTAAGCACTATCATCTGCTTCTTGGAAGTGCAAGGGTTGCAGAAAAGTATATTTCACCAGCAAAATGGGAATGATAAAGATTGCAATCTTATATACACATTCCTGGGGGGAAAGCCCACTGGGGTTTACTAAACAAATATGCACAGACGTGTAATAATCTCATAATACTTCAATTTTCTAATCCTCTGTATTTAGGTAGAGCAAATAATGCTGTTATTTCCTAGACTTTTTAGAACTACTATATGATACTTAACAGTGAAAAAAATGGGGCAGAAAAGAAAACTTCTTTGGCAGTTTTATAATTTATTTCATAATCAAAAGATTTTTGAATTGCCTTTCTACTCAAATAGGCAATCTTCCCAAGGCAGTATACAACTTTAAAAGACAATTTAATAACAAAGTAATCAAATTAAGAGTAAGACAAACCAGATGGTAGTTCCTGCATTAGTAGTTACAAGTTAAATATAAATAGTAATAATATGTTTTTAAGTTTTTAGAACAAGGCTGTTTGCTAACAGTCTTTTCTTTAGTTATTTCAAAAAATAAACCAGGATGAGTTGGCTTTGCCAAGCAGTAAAACATACAGCTGGCACAGAAATATTAAAAAGTAAAACTGTCAAAAAAGCAAAGAAGAGCAAAGAGAGGGCAGTAATTCTGCAACATTTGATCAACTTTTAAAAAATTAGCACTGCTTGAATTTATCATTCAGGTGGTGTCATGGGATAATACAGTGGATATCTGAACTGCCTCACATGATGACATTGTACATGGCAAATAAAAGCAAATGCCTTTAGGGACATGAAGAACAATTGCTAAGTTCTAATAATTGTTTTGCCTCCAGGCTGAGAGTGAAACAGGGAGTGCCACTGCTCTTTCTAAAAATGTCTTCAGTTTGTACACAATGACTCTGTGGCAGTCTGCATAAATGTAATGTTCTTTCCCTTTAAGGAGCAAAGCACAGAAACACATAGCAAGCGCAGAAGAACTATTTGGTTGTTCAAAAAAAAATAATCAAAAATATATGCACAATCATCCAGTACTCCTAATTCTTAACAGCCCACATAATCAAGGTGGCAACTATCATAGCTTGGAGCATTTTGCACAGGTCACACAAGATATACAGTTTGTCCTAACCTCATCCCACCCCACAAAAATAGTGCAGTTTCAGTGAAATTGTTGCATCGAGAACAATAGAAAACAGCATGCTGTCTCTCTGGGCGAGGTTTTTTAAATTTATTTATTCATTCATTCATTCATTCATTCATTTATGCAATTCCTCTTCCTTGCCTGCAAAGATGAGGGAAGAATTTGTACCCCTAGATGTACTAGCAAATACAAGAACTATGCTTTCCTGACCACCACTCCAGAACATATAGAGGTTTGTTTATGAGAAAAATGGACAGAAATGCTGTCTAACTAAAGGAAGTAATTGCAGAGGAAAATTTATGTCTGGAAAAGGATCTGTATCTTTGAGAAATAGAAATCATGGAGGAGCTAAATGTGTTTTAATCCTTGCTTACTCACTGAAACCTGAGGAAGGAAGGAGTCTGCAGCTGTGATTACTACCTAGTCTCAGAAAAGCAAAAACCACTTCTCTGTTTTTGCTTCCCTTGCAATTTAAGATGTTATTTCCTTCCACATTTTACAGCCAAAGAAGATGATCCAAATAAACATGTTTTTAAAATTCCAACAATGGTTTTAGCTATGAAAAACCTGCTATAGAGATTGTAACCAATTACCTTCTCCAAATAATTCTGGTCAAATAATTATCTTTACCATTATGTGTTTGGGACCAAAAAGGGGAAGAATGCATACATGGTAAGCAGTGGGAATGAAAAATCAGTTGTGTCCCTCAAGAAATGAGTGTCCTTACACCTGAGTGGCACCAAAATCTGCTTTAGAACTCTGAGAGATGCTGTGGGACTCATATCCCATAACTTCTCCTTCCCTTCCACCCCTTGATAGGGGTTAAATCTGGAGAATCAGTGCTGACCTGTATCAAGAGTAGTGAACTAGAATGGACAAATAGTCTCACTTAGTATATGACAATGCCCTGCATTCCTATCCTTATAGTCTAAATATAAGGAATTCTGAAAAAATGGGAAATAGCAAGTGGAAATGTACCATAAAATGATTCTTGAGAACTTCAAGAATAAATCATATGAACAACAGAGGGTTGTGTTTCAGTTTACAGCTGTTACACTACTTACTCTTTCACAAGAGCTGTAGGAAGGAAACATGAGGTGTGACAGCTATGTACTAAATATATCAAGTGCCCCCTTTCCAGCCAACATAAGACATAAGAAATTTATTTGTCATTACACTCACAAGTGGGTGCAACGAAATGAGGTGCTCTTCCCAAGGTAAAAACTGGACAACACCACTACAAAAAAAAAAAAAAATTAAAATATACACCACACTCTCCATACAGATATAAATACCCCGTTACTCTCCGCAATTTAAATTTCCACCAGACACTTATGACCCTGCATTTAAACTCAGTACTGCACTTGGGTAAAAGCTGTTCTTGAATCTGCTTGTCCTTGCTTTCAATACCCTGAATCTCCTTCTCGATGGTAATAGTTTAAAGAGTTGATATCCCGGATGAGAGGAGTCACTCAGTATGTTAGATATCTTCCTCTTACATCTGTTCTTATACAATTCTTCCAAAGAGGGGAGTGAACAGCCAATGATGTTCTGGGCCGTCTTAATCACCCTCTGAATTGCCTTTTTTTCTGCCACTGTGCAGCTCGCGAACCATACACAGAGACAGTAGGATAATATGCTCTCAATCGAACTCCGATAGAAGGTGGTTAACAAACTCTCAGTCAATTGTTGTTTTCTAAGAGTCCTTAGAAAATACAACCGTTGTTGCGCCTTCTTGATTAACGCAGCAGTATTTGCACTCCAAGTCAGGTCATTTGTTAAGATGGTCCCAAGAAACTTACATTCAACCACCTGTTCCACACGGACTCCATCTATATACAGTGGCCGAATGTCTGCCCTTTTTTTCCTATAGTCCACTATAATTTCCTTGGTTTTTTGGATGTTAAATAGAAGATTGTTTTTTTTACACCAACAGGATAGTTGTAATACCTCATCCCGATACGCAGACTCATCCTCCCCGGAAATAAGTCCTACTAGTGTTGTATCGTCTGCAAATTTGATAATCCTATTACTGGGATGGTTATTGGTGCAATCCGATGAATAAATAGAGAACAGTAGTGGACTAAGGACACAGCCTTGTGGAGTGCCAGTGCTGAGTATCTTGTCAGTAGAGATGTAGTCATTCAGTTTAACCCTTTGTGGACGGTTTGTTAGAAAGTCCAAAATCCACAGACAGATAGAATCTGGAAAGTCTAGATCTTTAAGTTTGGCTATTAATCTGGGAGGTATGATGGTATTGAAAGCAGAGCTAAAATCCGCAAACAGCAATCTTACATAATTCCCTTGTGTTTCCAAGTGGGATAAAACCATATAAAGCACTGTATTAATCGCATCCTCAGTAGATCTATTTTCTTTATAAGCAAACTGAAGCCCATCAAACATTCCCTGGAGTTTTCACCTATGTTGTTGTAATTAAAGAAGGCTTCTCAAAAATGTATTTACAACACTTTGTATCTCCTTTTCACCTTATTTGTAGGACCTACCAAGAACAGCTTCACAAATAGATCCTGAGAACACCAGAGTACTAACTTTTATCACATACATTGGTTGTGGGATATCTGCCATATTTTCAGCTGCAACTCTTCTGACATACATTGCATTTGAGTAAGTATTCTGTTACAACTAGAGATGGGGACAAACTGCCATGCTAGGTCTTGGTTCATGGTTCATCAAGGTTGAAGAACCACAAATTTACCAACGTTTTACTGACGAACCACAAATTGATTCATAGGCACTTGTTTTTTTTAGACAGCCCATGGCTGTCTAAAAAAAAAAAGCTGACCCCCGCCCTCTTCCCACTTGCCCCCTTCCCACTTCCCCCTTGTCTCCCTACCTGGTCCTACTGTCTCCTTCTCCACAGCTGCCGCCTCCTCCACCACCTTGGCACTGTAGCCTCCACTGCCATCTTTGCAGAGGGCAGTAGCATTCCGGCAGCCTAACCCTTCCTGCTCTGCCTATGGGAACAAATAAAAAACATGTATATTCATTTCTTCATATTTGTTGGGGTCTCCAGAATTGAGGAATATGAAGCAACGAATATTCAACAAATCAGCAATTTCTTATGAATGTTGTGATTTAGGGTTTTTTATTTATTTATCCCCATGTCTAGTCACAACAGATTTTTATTATTAATGCCTTTCAATTTCTTACTAAAATGTGCTGTGGGACAGATGCCAGGAGCAGATTTATAAATTCAGATTATGATCAGTGGACATGAAGAACCAGAGTCAATTGTCACCTTATGTACTGTCAGTTTAATCGATGTTCACTTTCATTGATCCATTATATATTGATTCATTATGCCCTGATTGCAGAGATGTTGTTCTAATGTTGCAGGCCAATAAACCAGAATAAATGCCTAGAAGCAAAGTGATAAAATAATCTTCAACCAGTGAGGAGTTTGGTAACACATACCCTGTTCCCCCGAAAATAAGACCTAACCTGAAAATAAGCCCTAGTATGATTTTTCAGGATGCTCATAATATAAGCCCTACCCCAAAAATAAGCCCCAGTTAAGTGAAACCCTGCCCTCCACCATTGTGCAGCAGCATTGTGCAGCAACCATTAGAAGATGACATGACCGTATTTGAATAAATGTAGATTGTTGTACATGAAAAAAATAAAACATCCCCTGAAAATAAGCCCTAATGCATTTTTGGAGCAAAAATTAATATAAGACCCTGTCTTATTTTTGGGGAAACACAGTAGCATTGAAGAGTAATGCACACACACATTCACACACATACATACATGCATGTGTGCATACATATGCCCATGTGCACACAAACACCAACATGCACATAAGAGATTAAGAGTTAAATTTGTTGCCCTGCTAATGTGAATCTGTTTATTTTTATTTCTTTGGTTAGAATAAGATCTGGCCCAAATAACAAGCCAAAAAAATGCTAACAATATTTTGAAACTTGATTTAAACCGGGAATTAAGCATGTAATTTTAATGCAATAATAACTTAGTTATATAGTTTTAATAATTTAAAAGAGGATTGCCTTTGTAGAGGTTATAAGGATCTATAGATCTGTAGTTTCCATAAGGACCATGCTATGAGGTGAATTATGTTGTCTAGTGAAAATCTAGGAACTGTGGAATAATGGTACCAATCTCAGTCATTCAAGAATACAGATTTTGTTCTTTAGGAGAGTTGTAGAAGGAAAGAACCTGGTGCTAAGCACCCATTACAATACAGCATTATAGAGTACGTCTAGCTACCAAATAATTATAATTGATTACAGATTTCTGTGCTATTTCCCCAAAGAAACTAATGGTGGAAACTGCTGGCGGGGGGGGGGGGAACGGGACTTTTTAAAAATACCAATTACACACTGATCCTGCAGTACTACCGGTCTATCCTGCTAACTTTTAAAAGTTTTTTGTTTCTTTTTCTCATGTGGACAATGCAAGGTGGCAATTATGGAGTGAAAAATTATGTTTTTCTAACGCCTTCCCCCTTGTGTACAACTAGCTTTTGGTAGAATATGCATTTTTTCTGCTCATCAGAAGCAGATTTCTGAGTGGTTCCTTGTACTATGCAGCACATGCCTCATTAAGAGAAAAGCTTAAATGGCAGTACCATCTCCTTTGTGAGCTGATGTGATTTCTTTAAAGATCTTGATAGTACTGGTTCAGAGAATTTGCTCTGCTTTGTACAATGAATCCAAGGTTTCATGTGGCTGTTTCCTTTGTTTACAGATTCTTTTACTGTACATTGTTCAGATTTTCTTTTATCTAACCCTGCATTTTAAAAAAAACATGGAAAATCCCTAAAGAAAAAGGGGAAAGTTTTGGGTTTAAAGCAGTTGAAGACATGCCCAAAAAAGGAAGGAAATTCAGGCCACATTCAGCCTCTCCCCATTCAAAATCTGGACATGTTGATGCACCATTCTTGTACTTTCTGCCAGGCAAATACCACAGTATAATCCCACTAGACAATCTCCTCCCTATAGAGTCCATCACAAATGGTGTCAAAGAGCTGAAGAATCTTTGACAGTGCCAGAATCTCCAAACAGCAGATTTACAGCACACTTCAGTAGGACTTCTTGTTCTAAAATGGAGCCTTTCCTTTCTTTTTTTTAGGGAGCAGTGTCTGTTTGTTTGTTTTTGTTTGTTTGTTTGTTTGTTTGTTAAATTTCTATACCACACCATTATGGACACTTTCCAACAAAAGGATAGACATGACTAAAACAACCATTCCCGCCACCTACATCACATTAGTATTAAAAAAGCAATTCAGAGCACATAGGATGGCAACCATGGAAAAAACAACAAATGTAATAAATAAATAAATAAATAAATAAATAAATAAATAAATAAATAAATAAATAAAGATAACTATTATGAAGGAAGGATGCCCTGAAATGCTTCTCTAAACAGCAAGGTTTTTATGTGCTTTTTGAATTTCAGGAGGGTAGGGGCCTGGCACACCTCCAAAGATAGAGCATTCCAAGAGAGGGGACCACCACCAAGAAGGTCCTGCTCCTAGTCAAAGATTTCTTGGCCTCTCTTGGGGTGGCCACCCACAGCATCAAAGCCTGGGAAGTGTGAGTGGTACGGATGGTATTTCTTAGAGAGAAGTGCTCCTTGTTATCACTATTAAGTACTCTGGTGTACTGATGGCTATCATCCCTTTTTAGTAGTCATAAGTGCACCTATCGGTTGTGGTCAAAGCAGTTATAAAGTCCAAAGAATGTCAATAGTTAATCTTTCTACATTGCTAATCACATTTTACTGTAACATTATTTGTTATCCATTTATTGCCAGAAAATTGCGAAGAGATTATCCCTCTAAAATCCTAATGAATTTGAGTACTGCCTTGCTTTGCCTAAATTTGGCCTTCCTCCTCGATGGCTGGATTGCATCATTTGACATAGAAGGCCTCTGTATCACAATTGCTGCAGTTCTGCATTATTTCCTTCTAGCAACTTTTACATGGATGGGTTTGGAAGCTGTTCACATGTATAAGCTCTGGTAAAAGTGTTCAACACATACATTCGCCGATACATACTAAAATTTTGCATCATTGGCTGGGGTAAGTAATAGGTCTGAAAGCTATATTTGAAAATTGATACTCTGTCTAGCTCATGTTTCACAACTGTTTATTGTTCCTATTCAAGACATGGTTGCTAATAGTAAGTGTAGGTTACATTGGCCAGAATCCTTCTGAGAATGTATATTTGTGTGTAGGAAATCATGCAAGTCATACTGGCAAAATGAGTGGTTCTTTGCACTCCTGGGGATACACCTGGTGATGTAATAAGACTCACAGCCAAGAATTCAAGCAGCACCTCATTAACAAACAACAAATTGCCACCACAGCCCATGTGATTTCCCTTATGCAAGCATAAATCATCACAGGGTACTTGCCCTTTATATTTAATCCTTATAGTTTGTCTTTTTCCTCTGCAAATATAAATACCTATATTTTATCCATTTCTCCTATCCCACTTTTCTCTTTCTTTGTTTGGCTGTGCATATAGTATGAAGTTAATGAACACTTGAAAACTTTCTCATCTCAGTGTAGAAGTGTGTCTCAATACATCAAGACACCTCATCAAAAAAAATGTCAGCTTCTTCAAGAGTCTCCACATCAGCATGAAAGTGAAATATGAGTGCCTTTGTTGTCAGTAGCAACATTAACAAGAAAAAAATGTTGCACAAAAAACTTGTATTTGCACAAGAAGTTTGCGTTTTGTGTGAATACACTTTGGATTTCTGGCAATTTTTTCTTTGTGCAGGAAACACTTCTGCAAATTTTTCAGTAGAGAATTCTGAAAATACAAAGAAAAAGAGAAAGAATAAAGAAAAAAGTAGAACTCTTTCATCACGTCCAGAAAGGAGAGAACTTTTGAAATGTTATAGTCTTACGTGTGAGGGGGGAAGAGCAAGGAAAGATTTATATTTCTGGTGTACAACTTATGATGTTGTACAGTTTTAAAAATGGAGGATTACCTTCTTAGGCTCTTTGGAACAGAACAGAGCACCTCTTACAATCTTTTGTAATGATCATTTTATTTTTTGTAACTTTCATTCCAGAGTGTTCTTTCATAGTCTCAGTCTTACAAAAAGCAGTAGAAGGATGCAGATAGAGAGAATATGCCTCACTGTTAATATGCGTTAGCATTATACACTAGAAAGTTAAAACTTCATGCATTCCTGCTTTCTGGATCCATCCAGATTAGCTTCCATTTACTCAAGGCTGATAAGAATAATTAATTAAGAGGCAGGTGTTGTGGAAGTACATATGTGGCTACTCTGGTTGAACAATATGCAGATCATACTGTAGTAACAGGAATCACTTGGTGGAATTTCCTTGCATGATAATACTATAGTATAAAACATACTGTAGCTGCAAGGTGGAACTGATTTTCTTTTTAAAACACCATGTTCTGAAGGGTGATTCAGAGAAATCATTTCCTAAACAAGCCATCTATTCTCTTTCTTTATGCATCTGAAACTTTTGGCTTCTGGAATGAGCTTTGAGGGTTTGTGTGCAAAAAATAATGGCAAGCAACACAAAGCCATAAACCAAATGGATACAGCAGCCATTTATTTGAAAGCAAATTTCACATAAGTGTAATTTGCACTGTTTATTAGATGTTTTGGAAAAAGATCAAGCAATAAATATTCTGGATTAGAATAATAGTATTTCAATAACAAGGGGTTGTGTCTGCATACCTTAGACTCTAGGT
Source organism: Intellagama lesueurii (assembly GCA_037013535.1). Taxonomy (NCBI): domain Eukaryota; kingdom Metazoa; phylum Chordata; class Lepidosauria; order Squamata; family Agamidae; genus Intellagama; species Intellagama lesueurii. The sequence goes on from JBAJHW010000001.1 coordinate 275,627,021, forward strand.
GGGCTGGAATGTAATTTTTTGTAACATATATAGTAGTTACCATGCCCTGAAGTCTAATCATTCCTTTTAATCAGAACTTAGGTGGTCCGGTGTATTTTAGTTTGCTCAGAAATGGGCCACCCACATATAAAATCATGTTCTCTGCATACTCAGTTGGGTATTATATATTTTACATATAGCTGATTGTTATCTTTTCCAGCTGTATACTTTCAGTATGCTTTTGTCAGTATGCAATGAATGATGTGTAGTAGTTATTACCTGGAGTTAGCATTGCACATATTGAGAATATAGCATTGCAGGTGTACTTCATGTTTGCATGAAGAGATACACAGTATTGCCTTGCACGATAGAGTTTATTCCATTTATTCAACATTGCAGTTTCCAGCTTCTGCAATGGTAAATCAGAGATTGCACAGAGAGCCTCTGATGAAGCATTATGCTCTACCAGAGAGCAATAGGAGTCTGTCTGAATTTATGGGAATGTGGATGGTTAGAGTCTCAGGCAAAAATTGTTCATGAACAACATTTTAAAGATATATTTAGAGAGATTTTAAAAGTACTGAAATTCTGATAAATGAGTTTTTTAGCTATGGTTGCATGATTTTTGATACTACAGTAGGACCTGGTATCTGAGGGATCAGTACCCACCGTTTAACATATCTGCTGCCTGAAAATATTAAATCCTTTTTAAAAACCAGAAATATGTGTTTCTAAGCTATATTACCAGAACTGACCACTAGTGGAAACTAGAGACTATGCTATATATATATCCACGAGGAGGGGCTTGGAACCAATTCTCCACAGATACTGCAGCCCTACTGTACTACTACTACAGACTACTACTCTGACCTAGCATGGCAGTTCTTGTCTTCTAAAACTCCATATTGTTAAGTTCTCTTTTATTACAGGTTTACCAGCGGTGGTGATCATCATTGTTCTCGCAAGCACAAACAGAAATGCAAATCATATTTACAATAAAGTTCCATATGGTGAAAATATTAAGAGGCAAGGTGGTGATGAATTGTGAGTATTTTATATCAAGTGGCTACAATGCAGGGATTGTAAGCAGGAACTTTAATACAAGGTTAAGCTTCCTACTTCCCTGTTTTCTTCTCTGAGTGAATATGCTCAGCACCTAAGTATTTTGGAAAGTGATATAAAGAAGATCATATCTTCAGTCCAGCAGCATATGTGCAGCATGGAACACTCTTTAAAAAAAAGTTTAATTCTGATTGTTACTAGTAATAATGAAGAAAAACAGGGAAAGCAGAAAGAAGCCTTCCCCTAACAAACGCCAATTAATGAGATTCAGGTATAGTTTTAAATGCTAACCCAAATCAGCTCCAGATGCTGAATCAAGGAGAATCACATGCTGAGATTCCATGTGCTCACATAGTTTATTGACCCTTTTGAGCAGTGGTTCCCAATCTGCAGTCCCCAGATGTTCTTGAAGCTAAACTCCCAGAAGCCTTCACTACTAGCTGTGCTGGCCAGGTTTTCTGGGAGTTGTGGTCCAAGAATATCCAGGGACTCAAGGTTAGGACCCATTGCTTTAGAGGAACAGATGTGAAACCCTGTTTTGACAAACGTTTTCCCTCTGTTTGGACAAGGGCACAGTATTAATCATACCATAATAGTGTTATGATAGTAGTTTTCTCTACTGCCTCAAAAGCAGCGGTATTCCTAGAAAATTAACTTGTCTTAAATGCCTAGTCAAGAATCTTGTTGTTGTTTAGTCATTAAGTCGTGTCCGACTCTTCGTGACCCCATGGACCAGAGCACGCCAGGCCCTCCTGTCTTCCACTGCCTCCCGGAGTTTGGTCAAATTCATGTTGGTAGCTTCGGTGACACTGTCCAACCATCTCGTCCTCTGGCAGGCAGATTCTTGACTTTTGAAACTCCATGGACAGAAACAAAAGTCAAGAATCTGCCTGCAGCCAAATCTGCAGTGGACAAGTTCTTAATTGGACCTTTAAGACAGATCACAAAAAGAAAAGAAAAAAATCCCTCTTGTTGCCCCCTCCTGTCTTCTCCTACTTCCAGGAGGATGTTTTCTAAATTTTGTTTCATAAGTGAGGCAGCATATCTGTGCAGTCCTAATATAGTCTATTTTTTAAAACTTCCTTTGCTCCTCCACAGAATTGCAGAGGAAGAGTTTAATTACCCAATATTCTGAAGTAGCTCTCTTCTTAAGCTATTTCACAGTACAGGAAATTCCCAGCTGCAGGCAATTTGAAAGCTGCAAGGCTCACTTTGATTCATTTTCAGTAATTGCATGCACTGGAAATGAACCAAAATGGAGTAAGCGTATATACACACACAAAAAGAAGAAGAAGCCTCTGAGAGGGGCCCAGAATGGTACGGGTAGTAAAGCTCTGGATGGGTTGATTTACTCCAGTAATTACGTTGTGTAATTGCTGGGAAAACAAGCAAACCAATCCTTCCCCCAGCAAACAAAAAATGGGCTAAATGCTCGTCTGATCATATTTCATGTAACAAGACAGTGGATAGACTCCTGTTACTTATGTAGGCATAAGTACAACAGCATAAATTGCTGTAGTAAATTGCTGCTAATTAAGGAGTACACTACCGTAACAGGGATATGTGCATACAGATGAGAAAACATGGAACAATTGACAAGCCAGCATCACTTTAGAACCTGACCCTGAGGAAGTGGTGGCAATATTACAACAGAAATATGTTAATCAACCTGCAGCAATTTAAAAATCTGTTAACACAGGAATAACTAACAGTGTGCTTTCTTTACAGCTGCTGGATTATGGACAATGTTGTATTTTATGTGACCTGTGTTGGATATTTTGGAATCATGTTTCTCATGAACATAGCCATGTTCGTGGTGGTGATGATGCAGATATGTGGGAGAAATGGGAAAAGGAGCAATCGGACTGTGCGGGAAGAGATACTGAGGAACCTTCGTAGTGTTATTAGCTTGACCTTCCTACTAGGCATGACATGGGGCTTTGCCTTCTTTGCTTGGGGCCCGATGTATCTTCCTTTTGTGTATCTCTTTTGTGTTTTCAACTCATTGCAAGGTAAGTGGAATTTCTCTTCAGAAAAAAATAAAATGAACAGTAGCTTAGATATGGTAAAAAAAACAACTTTGTCTTGTAATACATTAGAGATTTCCTGTCCAAGTAAGTGTAGGTTTACTCAGAAGTAACTCCCAATATGATCAGTAGAGCTTACTCCCAGGTAACTAGTGCACAGTTTGTGTAGATTCTTCACGATCCTGGATTGCATCCTTAACGAAGTATTGTGGTATAAACTCTTGTGGACTAGTGTACACTTTGTCAGATCCATTAATTGTTAGCCTTAGTTGCCTATGATGTGGTGTGGGGCAAGGGGATTAACTTGAAATCTAAAAAGCTCTGACATGCAATAGGTACAATGTAGCATTTCTTGGCAAAGATCAAACATGTACCTAGTACAATTTGAGTATATTCATAATCAAACTAATCTGTGATACAAAGAAGGCAATGTTAGGAATATCAGTATTGTTGAGAATTCTCATAGTTCTTGAACTTTACCTAGAAATGCCACAGATTTTACTGTACTTCTTTCATTTCAGAAATCAACTAGATATTTCTGTTTGGAGGACCATGTACCTGAATAGACTATACACATTACAAAAGGGAGGAAATGTACTGTAACTGTGTTATTATATGGACTCTGTATATTGTTTATTCATTCCAAGTAGAGTCATTACAAGAAACAATTAGAAGATCCATTAAGGAACAGATTAGCCAATAAACAAAGAAGTACAAAGATTAATTACATTCCTAATTTGTCTAGTATTGCACAGCTTGCAATACTATGAATTTCTTGTATAGTTATTGCTACACTCTGTATTTATCGTATAAATTTCTAATAGTCTGTTGTGGAAAAAAATGCACTAAGGGCACATGTACAGCATTTTGGTTTTACAGCATTATCCCAGATAAAAATGGGGAGCTCCCTGAGTGCCTTCAATTATGCCCCAGATAGCACCTTCATATGGAGGGATCCAGAGGCCCACTGCATGGTAGTGCAGCTTCATGGCTCTCTTATCTGGATATGCTTTTCAGTAGAGAAGCAGAGAGTGCCAAAAGTTATCCAGAGGCTTAGTTTTAATGGAGTTGCTCATGAAGTGTATATGAGGAAGGGCAATAGAATCTGGGTGTGAATCCAAAGCCCAGTAAAATTATAAGAGGATGTGCATTAGAAATTTGTTCCAGGTTATGTAAAGTGCCCCGAGTATTGTCTCCACTAAGTTGGGTGGTATATAAGCTTTCTAAAATAAATAAATAAATCCAGAGGTAGCTCCAAATCAAATTCAATATTTACAGCTTCCCGAAATAATCCAACAGGTTTAGGAAGAAATATGTTTCCAGTTTGGCACATGTTCTTATTAATCAAAAGGAGTAATGTAATACACATCTCTATTTTTTAAATTGTGGCATTAAGATATTTTGTATATCTGGGTATATAAAATAATGCCATAAAAGCATGTATCCATCTGTAAAATAAGTGTGCTGCCATACCATGCATGTCTAGAAAGCTAGCACTCCATCATTATGATACTGTGCTAGGTATTATGACATTGTGCTAATGTATATACTAGTGTACCAAAACCTGACTAAGGACTAGTTTTAATGATATTCCAACAGAATCCCATGGTTCTTTCCCTAGAAAGCAGACTGTCAAGGCAGCTGCTGGAAATCAGTGAAATGAAAAATATAGTATCTTCAGCTTGAAAACAATCTATATACTATATAAATTGTTTTTAGTTTTGTGACGTTGAGACATGGCAGCTTCACATCACATAAGCAATTCAACCTCTATATTTTTTCTGTGAGTTTCAGTTTATTTTATTTTAGATGGACAAGTTCTTGTTTATGTTGTATATATTTGGTTTTTCTTTGTAAATACGCCTGTGTTTTAGTTTCATTACTAAATGGCCTTTACTTCTCACAGATTCTGAAAGTTTATGTTTTACTAAGTTAACACACACAGCCTTTTAGTAAATTTAAGAGCCTGAAACATTAAAAAAAAAAGCATCTCTCCCTGTGTGAACCAAACAAGCTAAACTGAAGCCAAGCCTGGGGACTTCCATGGCAGGAGAAGCCAAAATAATAATTGCTTAAAAATATGTAAGAGAAGTAAATAGTTTACAACAAGAAACTACAAAAAGCAAGACCATAGATAACAAATAATATTGCATAGATTTTATTCCTCCACATTTTTCTGTGTCTTCAGGACTCACACTTCCATTAGATAGATTCACTAATGTCTTTCAAATCAAGTTTGAGAGAGAGAGAGATTGAGATTGGGTCTGGGCTGTTCAGTTTGCAGCCAAGCAGCTGCTCTCTAATCTTGGGAGGCTCAGTATCTTGTTTTTTTCCAAACAGAAAACTCTGTGGTTTCCAGCCCCTTGGCATCAACAACAGTTGACTGGTGGCTTTCCTCAGGAAATGTGTTGTTTTATTTGGACTGAAACTTTATGAAGGAATATGCTGATTTTATCACTTCTGATGGTATTGGAAACCAAAATCAAGTGCACACCCAGAGAGTCAAATTAAGTCAACATTGCCTTAAGGTGCCTGCAATAGCCAGGTTGTGCTCTTCCTCTGAATGGAGGGTAGATGGTGTATTCAAACACCAGGGAGTCGACTATTTGCACATGATATAGAGGCCAGCAAAATGTCTTTGCTATTGTGCATATGCTGGATTTTTTTAAAAATTACCAGTGCATAGAAATATCTTGCTGTGTTTCACAATAATAGTTAAATGAGAAATAATATGCACACATTGAAATTCAGAGGAAAGCACGATTTTCTCTCAGATGAGAAAATTACCTTGAATAAAATTAGCTCCTAAGAATGTTGGATATTTGCTGTTGTTGAATGGATGCTGGTCAGTTCATAAAGAAATCAGGAATATAAGAACTGCCTTGGGAGTTATCCCTGACAAAATGCTTCTAGAAATGCTCAAGTTAGGTTGAAAGGTATGATGTTGCTTGTCCATGTTATCCCTGGTCCCTAGCATCTAATAATCATTTGCTTTTAAAAGGCAGAGAGGAGGTGAGACCATTTTATATATATATTGGTGGTTTGGAAATAAAAGTCCAAAATTAAGCACAAAATGAATATTAAAGAACATATTATTTCTTTCTCTAAGTATAACTCAAACTAAAGGAAATTCAACTCCCTCCTTAATTCCATCTATCCAGTCAGGCCCTGACACCTGTCCATTCACCGCTGAACTTTAACATGGAAAACAGCCTTAACAGTCCTTCTGTGACACCCTGTTACCTGGATTACCTGCTGCTGCCCCTTCTTTTAGTGGTAGTAGCAACAAGATTAGGCATCCTTCAGTCTCAAGAGACTATGGTAACGTGCTCTGTATGGAGGACTTGGAACAGCATCTAGTGTGGCTGAGAAGGCCAATTCGAGAGTGACAATCCCTTCCACACTGAAGACAAATACAATCTGTCCCCTGTCCAGCTCCCTGATTTTGCTGCTTTCGGGACTGCCTCTTTGCCTCGGCCTGCTGGACAAGGGTCTTTTCAAATTGGGAGAGGCCGTGATGCACCGCCTGCCTCCAGGCTGAACGCTCAGATGTCAAGGTTTCCCATCTGTTGAGGTCCATTCCTAAGGCCTTCAGATCCCGCTTGCAGATATCCTTGTATCGCAGCTGTGGTCTCCCTCTGGGGTGATTTCCCTGCACTAATTCTCCATACAGGAGATCTTTTGGAAGTGGAAGGAAGAAAATAGGCAGTTGGAGTGCTGTTACTTCAGTTTCCCTGGTGCAAAGAGCCTTAGGAAGCGAAGTTTTCTTAGCAGCTTCTAATAACTTCCTGGTTGCTCTCATTTGATGTTGCCATTACTAAACCAAAATCAGCATACAGATAAGTGATTGGGATAAAAGAGGAGGGGCTTTTGAATCTCACTGATGAGTATGTAAAAAGAGAAGGTGAGTTGAACTCTAGCTGGACTGGAGATAGCTTGGGAATCAAATCTAACCAGCTTGGAAATTAGCTGGTCTTTCCCCCCATTTTAAAGTAAATCATAGCTTTTTCTGAGCCAATTCAAAAGGGAGGGGCAGTTTACACATCACTAGTAATTAAGGACTCTGCGTCATTGTGGTAGGTTAATAGGTCTAACATATTACCTCTTTGGCTCCTATTTATATAGACTCCAGAGTATCTGAAAATATCTGTGGATACGTTCACAGAAAACATTCCTCTTGAATTAATAATTTGTGTAGAATCCAGATAAATTCATTTGTACCTCAAGAACGTCTCCTAAATAGCTTACATAAATGTTTCATAAAATCCACTCCTTTTCTGGGTAGAGAATGAATTGAGTAACAGACAAGCGGACGCTACTATATCTTGCTTTTTATTGAGACAGCTTATATTTTAAGTGCACAATAAAAATCATTCCAAGAGTATAAAGGATTGGTATTATTCCAAAGATCCCCAAGAATAAATATTTTAACCTACAGTATATTTATCCCTTTAAAGGCAGAAGCTTAATTTAAAATGTATAGAGTATAGAACAGATTTCAAAGACACACCATACAATAGTATTGTTATAATATAGGATAACTTTCTTTTGCCAAATTATATATATTAAATAGTCAGCGAGAGAGTGAAGCTCTGGTTCTTATGAATGATGTTGGTCATGATGTAATTTCCTGGATCTCATCTAAATTTGTCTTATATTTATACGTACCTTCAGTTATTAAAAAAACTGAGATTATATCTTCTTCAACCAGTGATGTTTTGCTACTACTTGGCTGAGGTTTTGTCTACTTGCAGTGAGCTATTTTAACAATAACTATGAACTTTTTTCTACTTGCTGTAAGCAGAAATTACCAATTCATTTTTATTTATGAGCTTGTCTAGGCTGTTTTCCATTTATTTACAAGAATTCAAGGATCTTATCGGTTCTTATTTACTAGCTTTAAAGCTTTATCTATGTCTTTCTCAAGTTGGCTTTTAGCATTTGTCATTGAATATGTCAGCTGTTATTTGGAACACAGAATACAATCCTGAGAAGTCTACCCAAATATGAAACATTCCATGGGCAACATTTTATTTCTTTCTGGAATCTAATTGCTATGTTTGAGATCTAGATTCTCAAACATAGCAATTAGATGTCATATGCCTTTGAAGTATAGTAACACTTGAAGAAACAATTTTTTATTGTTTTGCAGTAGCAATAATCAGAAAAAGCATCTTCTGTAAAGTGAAGCAGATAAATTTTTTTAACTTTTTGCCATTTTTCAGGTTTATTTATATTTATATTCCACTGTGCCATGAAAGAAAACGTCCAGAAACAATGGAGACGACATCTCTGTTGTGGTAGATTCAGGCTGGCAGACAACTCAGGTAATGTATATGTCACGGAGCTCAAACCAGCTAAAGTAGGATTCCTAGATGGTGTTCCAGCCAGGTGCTAAACAAAACCAAACTTTTATAGTTTCAACAAAGTGCTCACATCATATGGCCTTGGACAATACCCTGGGATCATTAAAGCATGTGTGGAAATAACTGGCTAAACACCCAGAATGTATTTATTCCTTAATTTATCTGCAGTGCTTGTGACCTTAGGGGCAGTGAGAAAAGAACTTTCCTCCTGTTCTTTTAATAATCATTAAATTAAATTTGGCTCATTATTCTAGGTCTTGTGTTCAGAAAGAGAAATAGGTCTTCCTACTGCAGTAATCATGTGTTCAGTTTGTTATTTTAATTAAAGTTATCTTACCAGTTACATGATACTAGATACAATACATGAACTGTATTGTATATAATTCTAGGTATGTATATATATTTACAGTAGGAGTGGACAATCAGTGGCCTTCCCATTAATTGCAAAACATATGATCAATCACCATTGGCTATGTTTGCTGAAATTAATTGAAAATTATCATTAAATATTTGGAGAGCCACATGTTACCCCCCCCCCGTCTTAGAATAAGCACAATTAAAGGGACCATGCAATATTATTATGAGGTGATTCTGCATGACTCTGTACCTTTATTGTTCTGTGTTCAAGGCATCTTCAAAGCTGCAAAGATTGCTTAAGTCTATTGTTCATGTCCCCATCCTATTCAGGGAAATCAGTGGCTGTGTTCCCAAAAGTGAAAAAGTTTTAATTGTCTAAACCAGCGATGGTGAACCTATGGCACGCAGAGCCCTCTCTGTGGGTATGCAAGCCATAAGTCGCTGTATCGCTACTCTCCCCCCCCGCAGCCAAACCTGAGGAGGCAGCTGCAGCCGCGGTGCTGGCGCCCCGACAGGCGGCGGGCCAGGATCCGGAGCAGCTGGCGCTGGCGGCGGATCCAGAGTGGGGTCTCGAGGCACCTCCGTGCCCAGGATTCCCCCTTCCGCCGCCACTTCTGCTTCCACCGCTGCCACTTCCGCTGCTGCCACCCGCTGGTTTTTTGTTTGTTTGTTTGTTTGTGTGTTGTTTTTTTGTGTGTTTTTTTTAAGTTTGGGGACTCGGGCCCAAAAAGGTTTGCCGTCACAGGTCTAAACTGTGCCCAGAATGAGAACTATTCATAATTTCTTTCTGAGGAGAGATGTAGTTTTTCCTCTAAGTTATATTTGCATGGTTGAGTGCTGGCACCTTATGAGTCAGAGGCAAGAATCATTTTGAAATAGTCCCCTCCCCCCCCCCCTTTAAAAGAACTGGTTGAAGTCTAAATGCATATATTAATAATAAATTCACTCCACTTTGAAGTATAAGATTCTGTGTTGTCTTTGTATTTTCACAAACCTAGTAATTTACCAATCTGTAGAAAGATTAACATCAGCCCAATCACTGTATGTTGTCATTAATGGCAGCTCAGGAGAAGTTCAGAGGTTATATATAGATGATGACAGAGAAAGTGCAAGTTACTCAGGCTTCCTCTGCAACATTTCTGCAAGACCAGAACATGGGCATATTTCCATTCATCTGGAAATCCCACATCTCACCACAGGGGAGATGCATGACTTCTTGTTTTGCATGTTAAACAGTAAAAAGTACACAGGAAAACTGTGTAAGTGGTTTTGGCTTCCTCTATCTTCACTTCTAAAACCACCCAGAGAGAATTATTTTAATTTGACATGCAGTTACAGGGAATTCTGTTTTCATTTATTTTCAGACTGGAGTAAAACAGCAACTAATATCATCAAGAAGAGCTCTGACAATCTGGGGAAATCCTTGTCTTCTAGTTCAATTGGTTCTAATTCAACCTATCTGACTTCTAAATCAAAATCCACATCCAATACCTATCTTAAAAGGAACAGCCATTCTGGTAAGTTAGTTCGTCAATGTATGTCATCTCTAGAGTGTAACAGTTCAGTTTGTGATAATTCCATTGACATTTCCTTGGATTCTAAACCAAGTTAATTTAAGGAAGATCACAGAAGGCAAACATTTCCTATTCTTTTCTTCCTCTCCCTTAAAAGACTGATGGGAGAATATTCTGAACAATGGATGATAGTTATGGAGTGCTGCTGGAGGAAAGAAACTTGCCCCAAACTGAATAGAGAGCCATAAGATATTGAGGTTCTCCTCCCCAGCAGCCCCTTTGCAAGTGAAATGTGGCAGCACCTTCCAGACTTCTAAGATATTAAATGTTATTTACCTTCAAGGTTTCCAAGAACTGAGGCTTAACTAAATCTAAAACAAAACAAGATGTGGCTCCATTGGCTTTCTCAGTGGAGCTTTACTAATTGCTCTGTTTATATCTAATTGCTTTGTGTCTGATTTATGAGATGTTATTTTATTACAAAGCACATTACAGTCTTCTCTGTCAGAGTTCAAATGTCAGAATTATTGACAAAAGTCAGTATTATTGACAAAAGTGCTTTACATTAAATGCAGAGGGATTATTAAAAATGGTTTCATAGCATTTACTTATCTACAAATGGACTTTGTTTTATGGATTATTATGAGTCACAGTGCTTAGGCCCAGAAGTGCTAAAGGCACATATGTGTTTCATACTTATAAAAATTAAGCTATAGGCCAGTGGTTCCCAGCCTTTTTCAAGTTGCACTGTCTTTTTATAATAGCCAAGTAACCTGCAATCCCCCTACTACATTTGCATAAAAAAGGCATTTTTAATGGAGTAAAGTCATCCCTTTTCAGAAAGTAGAGACTTCATTTTCCCCTAGAGGACCTATTTCTTTTTTATACAAATTACACACTAATTATAACATCCCACTCCAAAAGGTTAAGGAAGAAATTATTTAACAAGGGTTACAACAGAATCCCGTAGAAGAAATGGAGTAGCCCTCATAGTCAACAAAAGAGTGGGAAAAGCTGTACTGGGATACAATCTCAAAAATGATATAATGATTTCAATATGAATCCAAGGCAGACCTTTCAACATCACAGTAATCCAAGTTTATGCACCAACCACTGATGCTGAAGAGGCTGAAATTGACCAATTCTATGAAGAGTTATACAACACGTTCTAGAACTGACACCAAAGAAAGATGTTCTTGTCATTATAGGGGACTGGAATGCTAAAGTAGGGAGTCAAGAGATAAAAGGAACAACAGGTAAGTTTGGCCTTGGAGTTCAAAACGAAGCAGGGCAAAGGCTAATAGAGTTTTGTCAAGAGAACAAGCTGGTCATCACAAACACTCTTTTCCAAAAACACAAGAGGCGACTCTACACATGGACATCACCAGATGGGCAATACCGAAATCAGATTCATTATGTTCTCTGCAGCCAAAGATGGAGAAGCTCTATACAGTCAGCAAAAACAATACCTGGAGCTGATTGTGGCTCTGATCATCAGCTTCTTATAGCAAAACTCAAGCTTGAACTGAAGAAAGTAGGAAAAACCACTGGGCTACTCAGGTATAATCTAGACCAAATCCCTTATGAATACACAGTGGAAGTAAAGAACTGATTTAAGGAACTAGATTTGATGGACAGAGTGCCTGAAGAACTATGGATGGAGGCTTGTAACATTGTACAGGAGGCAGCAACAAAAACCATCCCAAAGAAAAGGAAATGCAAGAAAGCAAAGTGGCTGTCCAACGAAGCCTTACAAATAGCAGAGAAGAGAAGGGAAACAAAATGCAAGGGAAATAGGGAAAGTTACAGAAAATTGAATGCAGACTTCCAAAGAATAGCAAGGAGAGACAAGAGGGTCTTCTTAAATGAACAGTGCAAAGAAATAGAGGAAAATAATAGAAAGGGAAAAACCAGAGATCTGTTCAAGAAAATTGGAGCTATTAAAGGAACATTTTGTGCAAAGATGGACATGATAAAGGACAAAAATGGTAGGGACCTCACAGAAGCAGAAGACATCAAGAAGACGTAGCAAGAATACACAGAGGAATTCTACCAGAAAGATCTGGATGTCCCGGACAACCCAGATAGTGTGGTTGCTGACCTTGAGCCAGACATCCTGGAGAGTGAAGTCAAATGGGCCTTAGAAAGCATGGCTAACAACAAGGCCAGTGGAGGTGATGGCATTCCATTTGAACTATTTAAAATCTTAAAAGATGATGCTGTTAAGGTGCTACACTCCATATGCCAGCAAGTTTGGAAAACTCAGCAGTGGCCAGAGGATTGGAAAAGATCAGTCTACATCCCAATCCCAAAGAAGGGCAGTGCCAAAGAATGCTCCAACTACCGTACAATTGCACTCATTTCACATGCTAGCAAGGTTATGCTCAAAATCCTACAAGGTAGGCTTCAGCAGTATGTGGACCGAGAGCTCCCAGAAGTACAAGCTGGATTTCGAAGGGGCAGAGGAACTAGAGACCAAATTGCTAACATGCGCTAGATTATGGAGAAAGCCAGAGAGTTCCAGAAAAACATCTACTTCTGCTTCATTGACTACGCAAAAATCTTTGACTGTGTGGACCACAGCAAATTATGGCAAGTTCTTAAAGAAATGGGAGTGCCTGACCACCTTATCTATCTCCTGAGAAATCTATATGTGGGACAGGAAGGAACAGTTAGAACTGGATATGGAACAACTGATTGGTTCAAAATTGGGAAAGGAGTACGACAAGGCTGTATACTGTTTCCCTGCTTATTTAACTTATATGCAGAATACATCATGCGAAACGCAGGACTGGAGGAATCCCAATTAAGATTGCTGGAAGAAATATCAACAACCTCAGATATGCAGATGATACCACTCTGATGTCAGAAAGTGAGGAGGAATTAAAGAACCTCTTAATGAGGGTGAAAGAGGAGAGCACAAAAATGGTCTGAAGCTCAACATCAAAAAAACTAAGATCATGGCCACTGGTCCCATCACCTCCTGGCAAATAGAAAGGGAAGATATGGAGGCAGTGACAGATTTTACTTTCTTGGGCTCCATGATCACTGCAGATGGTGACAGCAGCCACGAAATTAAAAGACGCCTGCTTCTTGGGAGGAAAGTGATGACAAACCTAGACAGCATCTTAAAAAGCAGAGACACCTTGCTGACAAAGGTCCGCATAGTCAAAACTATGGTTTTTCCAGTAGCGATGTATGGTGAGAGCTGGACCCTAAAGAAGGCAGACCACCAAAGAATTGATGCTTTTGAATTGTGGTACTGGAGGAGACTCTTGAGAGTCCCCTGGACTGCAAGGAGAACAAACCTATTCAGTCTTAAGGAAATCAACCTTGTGTGCTCACTATAAGGACAGATCCTGAAGCTGAGGCTCCAATAGTTTGGCCATCTCATGAGAAGAGAAGACTCCCTGGAAAAGCCCCTGATGTTGGGAAAGTGTGAAGGCAAGAGGAGAAGGGGACGACAGAGGACGAGATGGTTTGGACAGTGTCATAGAAGCTACCAACATGAATTTGACCCAACTCCAGGAGGCAGTGGAAGACAGGAGGGCCTGGCGTGCTCTGGTCCATGGGGCCATGAAGAGTCGGACATGACTTAACGACTAAACAACAACAACAACAGATATAAGGTGACCTGCAACCCCCTTGGGAGTCACAATCCCCAGGTTGGGAAACACAGCAGTCATTGTCTAGGCATGACCTGGACAATGTTGCTACTGTTTAAAATGCATCTTGTAGTAGTGATTTCATTATGTGTAACTCTTAAATGCATACTTTCTTTTTGTATGCTTTTGTGCCATCTGAAGTTAGATACTATGTGCTCAGCAATCATCTTTGTGTATGTGATCTCTTCAGACTGGTATTTCTAGCTAATGTTTAACCACATGGTTAATTTAATGTTTAAATAAATGATATAGTAGGTGTTATGTCTCCATAGCAGTTATTAAACTAGTTGCTGTTCCCTAGAATTGACTCAGATGCTCATATGTTTGTGGTATAGATAATGTCTTCTAAGAACATTTCTTCATCAGTGGTGGAACATTCAAGGTAAAGTGTCCAACACTTTGGCTGAATGCATGATTTATTATTGTGAGGATACTTGCATGAAGTTCCACTTGTCACCAGCAGCTCGCTAATCATACATACTGCTTCATTCTGTACTATGCAACTTCCTGTATCATTCTGACTGACTATGATTCAGCAATCAAGAACACTCCAGATTCTTATTACCTGTCAAATGCATGGATGTTAGGTACTCAGGCTTCTTTTGGGTGATGGAAATCAGCTTCAGAATAATTCATATTCCATATATTCTGCATGAAGCTGGTGGCATTTGCTTGTAATTTCAGCTGTGTGAACTTATTCCAACAGCTTCTAAAATTAGTACCATATGGATTTCACAAGACCAGTATATGTTTTTATTTGTTCCTCAGAAGACTCTCTCATAGGGTTTTCTTTTTGCTCAGGATAGTTATTTAATGAAATCCTGTTGTTTGGTGTAGTAAGTCACAACTAGATAATACCCGTTCACTCAAAGGAGATTTGATGAATCAACTCCTCCATAAGCTTCACTAATTCAATAGGTCTATTCTGGTTGCAATTTACTATATTAAGCAACAGAATTTCAGCCAATAGGATACAAAAACAAAAGAGAAAATGACACTTTTAAACTAATTGATTAAATTTAGTAATAATTGCAAAAATAATCACTGCTTTCTCTGATATCATACACTTTTTTCCCTAGCCTTTTGAAGTAGTTTTTAGTTACAAACTGATTCAGTGGTTTATGTATGTGGCTGCGGAGCCAGAGGTTGGGAGTTTGATTCCCCATTGTGCCTCCTTGACAGGGGCTGTGATTTTTGTGCTCATGTAAAAGGCAGTTTCTTTTACATGCTCTACATTGCATCCCTTCCAGCTCTGCAGTTCTAAGATTATTCTTATCTTGTTCTGTATTATATGCAAGTATGCACTGATCATGCATTGGCTTGGGAATATTATAATAATAATTTTCTAAAAGCTCACTATACACAATGAGGTGCAACTCTGATGCACACAAAGCCAGCATCAAGCAATGGTGTGTTGCCAAATGAAGTACTATGTCTTAAGCTATTTATTTCCTACATTAAATGTCATAACTGGTTTTGCCTATTTTCTGTAGTTTTAGAAAAGCACACATAGTTAAACATGCTTGTGTAATTAACTTATAGCACTGATACATAATGAAGAGAGATAATGTAAAACACAAGTCATTATTAAACCTTTTAAAAAGTAGCAGCGAAAATGTCAGAGGACACCTTGAGCCTGATCCAGAAGGCCTTGCCATATTTGGGTTTTTGCAGAAGGCAAAGAGATACCTCATATGGGAGACTGCATATACTCATTGCTATATAAAAGAAACTCATTCCAACATGCTTCAGCATGTTTGTGCTTTCTTCCATGAGACTTAACAAAATATTCAATGTAACCTGTGTCTGTCTTCATTTGCAGATCAAAAACCATTCTGTTTTAAATCTATTTCATCATAGCTTGGTATTATAAATTCTCTTAAGAATCTTTCATTTTTCTTTGATTTATACTGTTGACCTGCTAGCCTACCTTTCATATAGACTATTGCTTATAATAGTACCAGCCTAAAGAATTATATCTGGAAAAGTGGGCTGGAATCAATGAAAGCTTATGCCAGATAAAAACTTGTTAATCTCTTGGGTGCTACAAAGAATCTTTATTGTTTAAACCTATTTTTTGTAAATATGCATTATTATTTTCATTAAGGAAATATTTAATACCATTAAAGTAAGGAGGTGCAACTATTGTAGAAGCCTTATGCTGGGTCATATAAAATAAAATAATCAGAATCAGATTTTACAGTATTAGTTAGATTATGTATTCCTAAATAAACATAATAATTGACATGCCATCAAGTCAATTCTGATTTCTGGCAACCCTTTCTTGGTTTTTTCTAGGTATAGAATACTCAAATCTATCACTGCCTTCTTCTGAGGGTGCCCTGGGGTTATGCAGCTTGCCTAAGGCTACACAGGCTTTAGATACACATAAATATAACGTGCTCAACTAAGGAAATAATTGCTTGTTGCTGGAGCTCCACCTAATGGTCATTCTGCTTACTGTTTCTGTCTGAATTGGCATCATGCTGTTCTAAAGTGCAGTGCTTCTTCATCCTGTGCAGGCAAATATATTAAAATCAGCAATAAGCAAAGTAGCTTGTTCAGATATTTGATGATGAGAATTTCCAGCTGGTTTCAACCAGAACTTGAGACAATGACATTACAGGACTTATCAAATGTTTGGTAGAATTTAAAAAAAATATATCTGAAAGATAAGTGAAAGGAGAAGTGAGGGTTAGAAAATCTCTGTCATTCATCCACAATCTGTTTGTACAAAGGAAATGAAAGCACTCATTTAGGACATGCATACCTTGTTGGAGTTATGATAAGATTCCTGGAAATCAGCACACATTGAAATCTATGTGTCAAGCTACAAAAGCATGATCTAGAGAAAGTAAGTCATTCTAAAATATTTGAAAACGGGACCATACATACAGTATTGAATGCCACTTATTTTAATGGACTCGAATCATTTAGTGGACAATGGCAGAATACTAGAGATGGGCATGAAATCAGTTCAGAGGTTTGTGACAGTTCATCCTCACTGCACCACAGGTGCCATGCCTATGAACTGGCATGAACCTCTGAACCAAGGTTCATGCCCATCTCTACACAGCACAGTTTTACAATGGTTGCACAATGTCCAATCCCTACAAACACAACCCATGTAAGCAACTGTAGGGCTTTAGCAGGTTTCCTTCCTGGCATAGAGCAGTTCTTCCCAACCTTGGGTTCCTAGATGTTCTTGGACTACAACTCCCAGAAATCCTGGCCATCACAGCTAGTGGTGAAGATTTCTGGAATTTTAGTCCAAGAACATCTGGGTACCTAAGGTTGGGAACCATTCATTTAGAGTAAGAGGCATTTCTTCCTGTTACTATTATTAATTGGCTTATAATATCACATAGCTAAAACTGATGGTCAAAGTGAGGTTATCCTGAAGCCGGTTTGAAGCAAGACAGATAACATTTCTCTCTTTTCAAACTGGCTGTGTGGTGGTACCATATAATTAAATCTGATTATGTAGCATTGGAATATTGTCATCATATTCATAATGTGTTAACTAATTGGATTGGATCACAGTTCCAGGAGCAAAGAGAGAAAAGACATGGTTGTAGAAGAGCAGCTGAGAGTATGCGAACACTAATGGATAGTCATTGGGAGGAATTAAATAAATATTGAGAAGGAGGTTGGTCTCTAAATCTCCTAACATTTATGTCAGAAACATTCACTCATCCAGCATTCATAGCAGATTTGAATATCCATCTGCTTTTAGTACCTATATGGCATGTGAAGATATTAATGAGGAAATAGAGTCAACAGAAAATTCTGTTTTCTGTCAAGGTAAGGCTGTCAAGTCAGAAGCTGTGATGCTTAAACCTATGGACCTTTATAGATCTGTAGAAAAAAATCAGTTAATCAGATAAATTCTCTGCACTTTGTAAAATTAACCCTCTTCTTCCAAATATCCTTTAAGTTTCATGCCCCATGCAAAGCAGACAAATTGAAAAATCTCTATTTTCTCTTTTTTCTTTAACAAGCATACACAAGCAGATGTGTGTGTTTGTGTGATAGTGTCTCTATCTATTGCATATTCAAAATATTAACTATAAAAACATAAGGTGTTTCAAAAAAATGTAACTATGAAAACTGAATCAAGTGTTTCAAAATGAAGCATTAAGCACCTAGCAAAGTATCATAAGAGTGTAGTAACCAAGGTTTTTTAAAAACTCAAATAAATCACATTTATTTTAGTATCTTAACTGTTAAAGCATAAGCAATTGCACAATCATACATATTTCTATATTCTTATACAAATTCTTACCAACAGCAGAATTTTCTCCCCTGTACAAGGCTAAATTTCAGCCTATGGTAGAATGAAGCAACAAAATGTAATTCATAAAACAAGAATAGATATATGAAGTTGGATTATTGAGAAAATACCTTAATAAGCAAAATTTTAAGAGGAACAGAACCTTAACCTCTTTAGCACAGTGAGTTGTAAGACATTTGCCTAAGGAGACCACTCAGCACTAAACTGTCCTTTTCAAATTACTGATGTCCATTTTTGTTTTCTTTTTGTTAGACAATGTTTTTCTTGACAAGCCTTCACCAAAATACATCCAGGTGGATACGGAGCAGACATCAATCATCCCAGTTCACCAGGTTATTGACAAAGTGAAGGGGTACTGCAGTACTCACTCAGACAACTTCTATAGAAACATTATCATGTCAGATTCCTTAAGCCACAGTACAAAATTCTGAGTGTCTGCACGTCCACGACAAGAGAATTCAGCAAGCAGCATAGGGGAACCAGAATGATGGACTTGTGACTGAATGAGGAAATACTTTAAATACTTTAGAGGTCTGTTTTCTCCATTTGCATCATTTCTTTAGATATTTTCCTTTTCTAAAAGGATTTCCCCTCTCATGTACTGTAGTTCTGATAAATTTTCTTCTGTTTCTTCTTCATGCTGATATTTCTCCATGAGGCCATTTTAAAAGTTTCTGCTGCATCCTAGTGGCACATTAGCTGCATGTTGGTGCCCTTAAAATGTTAAGAAGATTAAAATATATAAAGCCCCAAATTTAAAGTTCATAATGACTTTAGAAAAACCTGAAAGCATACTGCCACAAATTTGGATACATATTTCTTAAAAGAATTTTTTTCTCTGTTGTATCTTTACTTACAAGGACCATGGTTCTGAAAAGGGGAGTTACAGATACCATGTGCAAACTGGATTCTCACTCCCCACTGCAGCCTCCCAACTCTCTCCTAGAGAGTTGTCAGACCCTGTATAGAACATATGGAGGAGTGTAGGGGAAGTAAAGGAAGGAGAAATCTTATTGCATGAGCATACATCCTTGCGTGGGGTTATATGAAAACCTTAATGTTTTACAGTTTTTCTTTCCTCAGTCAAGGCAAGAAAGCTCTGCTATCAGTGAATTAATAAACATTTGTGCCTAATTGCACAAAGCAAAGCTGTGTTGAGATAAGTTGACCTTAAAATTGCTTGCAAAGTCTGGGCCATATTTATAACTTTGTGAATCAGAAACTGTCTGCTTGGGGGATGAGTGCATCTTTGCCTTTAGAGGTGCTTGGTGAAGTCATCTTGCATTACATGAAAGCATGCATTGTCCTGGACTAAAGGATTTGGTCCAGTTGAATATATCACTTTTCTTAATTCCTGTGTATTATCCACTGTCAGACAACAGAATTGTTTGTACTGGATGCAAAGTATTATGTGTAAATCTTCATTGACTGACTATTATAAATGAAGAAGGAACATTTTCTACATGCTTTGTCATATCTAGGAGCTCCTTACATGCATGGCATCTCTAGTTTGAACATGAACAAGGGCTCCTCCAATGGTTCCAACATGAGCTGTTCCGTTATAAAGATCTATCCTGAGTATTGAAATTAGCGGACAGGTCTATTGACATGAAAGCTCTGTGTATTCACTGACTTGGACACAGAGAAGAGAATCAGAGCCAATGGTTGCCAAGCCATGCACATTTATACATTTTGCTTATGTGCATGTAGCAGTGTACAAAACTGACTATATTTCAGTGTGCTAATTGAAAAATCCACTGCAGGCTCAGATGCATCAGTTAAATGAAACAACTGAAGTATTTACACTCTCAAGTTTTATCTATCACTCATGCCACTATCTTCCTGCACTAAAACATCTTAACATTTTGATACAGTGTTCTGAACCAGGGTGGATTTAATTTAAATCACAGTTTAAATTTTAAAAATCAGAGTTTTTTGACTGTTTAAATAAAAAAGATTTTAAATTTAAATTGTGATTTATATCATGATTTAAATAAACTTGACTTTTAATAAATCACTGATTTTTATCCACCCTGTTCTGATTCTGTGGTTGTAATACACAAATCCACTGAATCAACATGTGCAACCCTTACAGAGAAAACATGCTGTACTGTTCAGCTTATACGCATACGTATATGAATTTTCCACTTGGGTGAAGTCCTGGCCTAAAAGAAACTTCCCAAATGTAATGAAAACAGAAGCAAAATGTAAAACAGTGTTTCTCAGTGTTCAGTTCCTGTCTTAAAAAAAAAAAAAACTTTCCTTTTTACTTCCTTATTTATGTCCTGAGAGATACGCAGTGTGGTCTTCCACACAGTTACTCTCAAATAAGTCCTTTTGAGCATAACAGAACATAAGATTGTATAGGATTAAACCTCAAATTTTTGGACCTCCTATTAATAAGCAGTCAGACTTTCTCTCTATTACGAGCTGGTTTTATCCGTATTACTAGCTGGTTTTATCCATATGTGCATTTCTTGAATATATATTTAAACATTCTTGCAAATGATCATAACATTTTTTTTCTGTATCAGCTCTGTTTAAGATTTAGGGCTTGTTCATTTGAAGAGCTCAATTAAATTCTCCAGTTACACTGAAGTTATTTGTGTTCTGAAGTGTTTGGCCCCTGTTCAGAATTAAATTGACCTGAACCAAGGACTTCATCTCAGATGAGCTGTTGGTCAGACTGAATAGGAACTAAATGATTCCTGGTGATAATTATGTTAGTGTCTAATGGAGTTAAACACCTTCACCAGGAAGATGAAACATTTACACACAAGCACCAATAAAATTCGTATATCATTATATTCCTTTCTTCTCAATTTTCAGCTTGAGTGAGAAATTTTTATAGGAATAAAGGAAAAGAAGGGAGAATATTTTTTTAATAATTAGAAATGAATAAAATTAAGTAGTTAAGTAAAGATTAAAAAGTAGAACTTCACTGAGTCAATCCCAGCTATTCTCTGACCATTAGATTCATGTACAGTTTGCCTTTTTAAGAACATCCTTTGCTTTTACTACCATGTAGTAATCTTAAATTGTTTACTTCTGTCATACATTTTGTAGTGCTGTTTCCTCTGTCACATTTTTTTCATGTAAATCTTTAGCTTTCTTGTTGGCATAGCATCGCCTCCCTTGTATATAATTATTTATTTTTGAGGTTTAAAATGTGTCAACATAGCATTAGTTGCATTTTGGCTTTGCCTGTGATTATATGCATCTGTTTGGCAATAAGAAAAGCGGAAACCATCTCAAATATACATGTTTGTTTTGTATTTTCTATGTGAAAAGTGTAGTGTGTATGATATTGTTAACTAGTGTGGAGAAAATGGTGATGCACATTTAAGTACTAGTCACGAGGGACTAGTGAGGTGAATTTAAAGTTTGACCAAAGTAGAAATATTCAGCTTGTTAGTATTCCGAATAATTAAATTGTTTACAATGTTGAGTGGCCTTGTTTTGTTTTGCTTATAGCAAATGATCAGCAGAATAATTAAGTGATTTACTGGAGAGTATTTTACTCTTAATTTTGTTCTTCAGACCTATAGGAAGAAAGGTGATGGATTAAATCTAGTCTTCCAGATGTCATTTTTGGAAGCACCAGTTTTCTTTTGCTGTGACAGCTCATTGTTATCCCTGTTAAAGAAATGGTCCCTTCTTCTCAGCAGCCCCAGTTTCACCCATTAGAGGCGGCACAGAAGGAGGAGGAAGAGACACTTCCCTTGGGCTGCTCCAGCCACATGCAGTCCAAACCTTGGCCTTGGAGCCAATTGGCTGTGCTATTTAACCTCTTGGAGATGAGGTTTAGGAGCAGACTGTGAGGAAACCCCATGCTTCTGGTATCCTTATGTGTTACATGTCAGGCTCCTGGTGCAGGTTTTGACATTTCTTGACAACAGATTTATGACACTGAAGTGCAGAATGATAACAAACTAGATGCTGAAACAGATGCATATGCGTGAAACACAAATATTACTTATATTGGCACTCCTACATGAATTGCCAGGGACGTGGTGGCGCTGTGGGTTAAACCGCAGAAGCCTCTGTGCTGCAAGGTCAGAAGACCAGCCGTCGTAAGATCGAATCCACGTGACGGAGTGAGCTCCCGTCGCTTGTCCCAGCTCCTGCCAACCTAGCAGTTCGAAAGCATGTTAAAATGCAAGTAGATAAATAGGTACCACCATGGTGGGAAGGTAACGGCGTTCCGTGTCTAGTCGCGCTGGCCACGTGACCACGGAAACTGTCTTCGGACAAACGCTGGCTCTATGGCTTGGAAACGGGGATGAGCACCGCGCCCTAGAGTTGGACACAACTAGACTAAATGTCAAGGGGAACCTTTACCTAACCTTTACCTACATGAATTACCAAAGCCCATTCAGTCTGTTACTTTGGTAAGCAGGATGTGGGTCCATGTTACCTACAATTTAT
Source organism: Intellagama lesueurii (assembly GCA_037013535.1). Taxonomy (NCBI): domain Eukaryota; kingdom Metazoa; phylum Chordata; class Lepidosauria; order Squamata; family Agamidae; genus Intellagama; species Intellagama lesueurii. The sequence continues at coordinate 275,649,713 of JBAJHW010000001.1, forward strand.
GCAGGACAAGCTACTGCCCCCTCTTGGTTCTGTGTGCAGATGATTCTCTCATAGGATAGAAACCAAAATTCCAGAAATGCTGTAGTGAGCAAATGGTTCTCTTCCATACTTTCCCATTCGTTTTGATACTGGAGGTGTTCCAGCTTCTGGATCAGGTCATGTAACTGTCCTCCTCCACTGAAGGAAATGATGGAAGTATTAGCAGTTGCAGAGACATCTATATTTGTGCTAGAATTCCCATATATTCAAGAAGGAAGTGGTTCAAGACGATAATCTCTATTTTACATAGGGGTAAGTACATTTCCTTCAGCAGCTTTGAGTTTTATATTAATTTTACAGGACTTTAAGGTGTACACAGCTTAATTACAATAGCAAAATGGAATGCCATTTGCCTAGCTATAGTCAAACAAGTATGGATTACAGTCAAGTGCTAAATCCAATTGTTAGTCCAAAATAGAGCACATTCTATAAAAGAACAAAGCTTGTTAAAATAACATTTAAATGTGATTAATTCAATATGTCTACTCTTGTCAAGACTAAAATATGAATGGGTCTTATTTTGCTCCTTTCTGCAGCCTTCCTTTGCCATGGTAGCATCTTCTATACAAATACAGAACAGCATAATTCCCCATTTCTCATTTTCTCTGATGTTGTCCTCAGTTATTTAGAAAGCCATTCTAGTGAAAGAAAATATTATCTTCTATGTTTGAGTGCCCCTTCTGCCTGCAAAATAACACAAGATGCTAATACTGTATCTAGAAAGAGTGCTCCCTCATGTGGTGAAAGAAGTCTGCTTATTTAAAAAAATGTTAAAAGCATGATTTATTAATGAAATGTAAAGAGCTTCTTTTGCAGGTAAAGTTGCAGAGATACACACCATGAAGGAGATGGCATTGCTGACAGAAAAACATTGGAGCAGAGAATACTTCCTTGATGTTTGTGCTAACCCTATGATAAACATTTGTTCCCAGTATCTTCTTCAGAATGATTAGTTTCCTCCTTGAGTTAAAGATGCAGACGTAAAGACAAAGTCTAGAATAAAAATGTGTGCATCCACCAAAGCAGATGTTGGAGTATTCCAGATTATATGTCCTCAACACAAGTATTTCTTTTGAACTGATTGTGATCCAAAAGATCATTTATTTACACCTGATGTTATACTGGAACACAAACGCACCTATAGTCCTGAGTTAAACATCTGGATGGGTAGTTTGTATAATGTTTACATTTTTCATGCATAAGTTTGCACTTTGCTGTTTTCACCGCATTTTGGAGAAGTTCCTAAAATGTGAAATTGCCAGCACAATGTGGCAATACGACAGAGACTATTGGCCTGTTTGACTGGGCAGTGGGGATCCATTCCCCATCCACTTTCCACAGGACCAGATTTATCATATCGTGTGCAGGCAGACAGAACGACAGAAGGCAAGAAGTGAAGATTTTGTGTGGGGGAAATTGCCACATTTATAACAAAAATCAAGGCCCACAAAAACTCAGCATAGCACTAGCTGTGCTTGACAGGGCAGAGATCGGGCTCTTTAGCATGTGGCAGAGACTTCACATAGTAATTGGGGAGGAAATACTGGCTGTGCTTCATGAGCATGGCTCATGGTCAGTTCCTGATATAGATGAGTTGAATTCCAAAAGCACTCAAGCCAAGTAGAGGTGAACCTCTCTTGCTTCTGGCTGCAAGTTCTGCAAGAGACAAAAGCTATGGGGGAGATAAACATGCTGAAAAATCATGAAAGAAAGAAGTGTTCTTCCCACTGTAAATACAGTTTACTCAGGAGTAAATTGCAGTTGTTTTAGTGGAACATATATCTGTGTAAATATATTTCTGAAGACCCAAAAAAGTTAGGTGCCATAATACTAGCCATTGCTAGGTTGGCGACATGAAAAAGCATACAGGGCTGCTGTAATTTTAATAATTACATACAAGTAGAAATTTCAGCTGCACTAACTGTAATTCCCACTACCAAACAAGTCAAAAAGGTACAAGAACCATATCCCCCTGGGTGTGTGGCTAGCCTAGAAGCTGAATATATCATGAACGAACAGATTCTGGAGATAACCTTTAGTAGATTATTATAATGTGAGTCATTTGGTGGTTCAAGTTCCCAGCATCATCTGGCTACTCAGTATTGGAAACAGGATATTAAAATATGTGGACCTGTATGCCCAAATTCAATTGTCAATACCAATTAGAGTATACTCCTTGTTAGTGCCAAGTAGAGTATGCCAACTGAACCAAAGGAGCATAGATTAGTGTTGATGTATCAAGATGCAACATATTCAGCTGGTCTACTCTGGCTGGGATTATCAACCAGATTCAGCCCTTGATCTGATCTGGTATGTCAGTTGTTGTGCTGCTGTGTTCTTCTGAGCCAATATTATCTACACACCTTTTCAACATCTCCTATAGCATACAAAACCACCTCTTGTCTAAAGACCTTTTCATCTTAAAGCCATGATTTCTCTTTCTCCCCAGAAAGTCTTAAATATTTCCTTCTTCCCAAAGGAAACTACAGTATATGTTGGTTCATGGCAAGTCAAAAGACTAATTATAGTGGTGTTATTCCTTCCAATGTCCCCTGTCTGCACAGAATTACAGGATGGTGAGCATTGCTGTTGGCAACGTCTGAATGTGCCTGCATTGCAGTGGTTTCTGTCATGTTTCTTTCAGAATAAAAATAAGAAATCAATGATCATATAAGAAACATAGTTGGCCTTGTTATTTAAAACTAACCAGCAGAGGGCATTATGGTACCACAACTTATAAAGAACTGAGCCACTCAAGGGGAAAAAAATACAATTGTCCACAGGATGTCTGTTGATATAAAAAGTCCTATTCCGAGTGTAATAGCTGTTATTTAAAGTAGGCACACCTCACCATAATGTTTTAATCCTGTACAATTATATGGTGACTGGGCAGCTATCTATATGGGCTTGGAAACTGGAGATGCTAGAAGAATTAGGGCAGTTTGTAGACCAAGTGAAGTGAGAGATATCAATTCAAATTAGGAGCATGCCTCCATGGACTAATCACATGTCAGGTCAGAGAGACTGGTGCCCTACAGAACTTCTACGGAAAAACCAGAGCCTGTGTCTGTCACAACTGGCATTTATCCCAGTTAAGAGTTAATTCCGGAATGAAATAAGAAACTCATTTCCAACCATATCAAAATTCATTTGAGTACCAAGGTATAAATAAGTCTTTTCATTGTTGCAATATTCCAGACAACATCAGCTTGTCTAATTTTACAAGCTTTATTTACCTACATTGCTTTCCATGTTCCACAAGCACAAAAATACTTCAAAAAGTAACAAGTCAAAATGTATTGAAAACATTCTTATAGCTATGGGGAAAAACTAGGCACAAATGCCTGAAAATATATGAAAACTAAACTTAATTTGCAGGCAAATGTGTAAGCCAGAATTCAATATAAAATACCTGTTCTGACTCATGTGCTATCTATGGAATGAATTCTGCAGGGGGGCAGCTGTAATATGAAAAAAAAGAATGTGTAGCTTTTGGCTGTGGGGTAACCCAAGCATCGCCATTCAGATATTGGTTAAGGTTTACTAGCACATTGAACATCACTGCAACTGTCAGGTCATGTACCACCCCATCCCCACCACCATCACTCCATTAAAAGCTTTCCTTGATCATTTTTTTAAAAAATTGCATCAATGTTTTTATCCCACCATTTCTCCTATTTATTTATTAGAGAAAATATGCCAAACTGCACTAGGGATAGAAAAGAAGGATGCATGTGTTGTACCCAACCAGCTTCTGCTTCAAAGTGTCCTCCATTTATTGGTTTATTTTAAAGTACATAAACCGCTCCACTGGGTCTGTCCTCTTAAAATATCAGGGCTTTATGCATACACCAAACAAGGACATTTGCACAGTTCAAAAATCAAGAGGCAAAAAAAAAAAATCCTTTGTGTTAGCTGATGTAAAGCAGCAGCTGTGAGCAATGTGAGAAGTCAAAGGAACACTCTGGACTTCTCTAGGCACCCCCAATCCTGATCAGCAGTAACCATTTCCCCCTAACCCTACCTGCCAAAGGTCCTCCATGCAGATCTCATCTACCAATGTTTCCAAATGAAGCAGATCATTTTAGAAAGTTCCAGTCTTTTCCTGACAAAATTGACAAAGCTACCAATATAATAATAAAGACAGTGTTGCCAACTTCTTATGGATTGAATTCGGTCATCTGTTTGTTCTTTTTTTTTTGTCCCGTTCTCTTGAAGCTCTCCCCACATTTTTCCCTTATTCCACATAAGCTTTTGATGAAATGTATGATGCTTCATGTGTTCAACAATACTGCTGCAAAAATTCCCCCCATTGTTCGTAGGCTTTTAAATGTCAGTCATGACTAGTAGCCACTGACAGGCATCTCTTGTGTTTTTAATTTGTAAGGAAAATAAAAATCTATGACTGGTAGCAAAATTTTAAACACAACAGAAATTATTTTTTCCTACAATGCAGCACATATTTAAACTCTTATCAAACATTTAGAAATCAGAAAATCAGCTTCTATAACTACCATACTATCCAAACACATCTGTCTTCCTTGATTTCAGAAGCTAAACAGGGTTGGGCCTGGCTAATACTGGGTATACCAGGGACTAACAGAGATCTTCAGGTAATGCTGGGAATCCTGGCTAAAGCACTGGAGAGTTGCTACCAGTCAGAAGTGACAAAACTAGGCCCAATGGCCCAAGGATCTGATCCAGTATGAGGCAGTTTCCTACCTACATCTCTGCCTTTCATGGGTCCAGTCTGCAGGTAAGTTTGCATCTCTTCTACACACAGGCATTTTTGTCTCTCGCCAGAGTGGCTGCAATCAGATTACACTGCCTCACTTGTGGTTGATAGAGAAAACACTAAAGCTGACATCATTGTACAGCATATGGATGCGAGTGTAGCCAGCAAAACATGACAGATGCTTGATTTGCCAGATTAAAGAAAACCAGTCTGAATTTAAGGAGCATATTAGCGTGCTAATGAGGGAGCACTGGCAAAAGAGATGAGAGTGAGAATGTGGCAGGTGCTTTACATGTAAACAACACTCTTTTGGAACATGGCCATTTTGGTGAAAATTGTAATATAATCCTAATGAAACATTTTTCCCAGTCTCAAAGCGGATTGCAAAGCACAGGGGTCTTCCATGGAACATACAAGACACACCTAAAAAGATGTACCTCAGAGATTCTGGGTTTTTCTTCTTCCCTTTGAAACTATAGAATGCTCCCCAGCTGGAAAAAGGTATTTTGGATGGCTTGAACTAATGTGTGGGAAGATTTGGCAGACTTTTCTTTGCATGCACATCTGGAATTGGAAAAGTGTTTTCCCTGAAGTAAAAAAAAAAATGGTATGATGTAATTTGTCAGGAGTGTTTGGGTATGAAGAATCCATTTCTTTCAGTCTCCCATTTTTATAATTCTATTAATCCAGCTTGTGTTCAGTAAGCACAGATACATTTCTTGTGTCGGAATTACTATATCCTCTCTCAATCACATATTTTTTTAAAGTTTGGAACCCTCTACACTCTTAAGTTATGAAGATTATGCTCAAAATCCTACAAGGTAGGCTTCAGCAGTATGTGGACCGAGAACTCCCAGAAGTACAAGCTGGATTTCGAAGGGGCAGAGGAACTAGAGACCAAATTGCTAACATGCGCTAGATTATGGAGAAAGCCAGAGAGTTCCAGAAAAACATCTACTTCTGCTTCATTGACTACGCAAAAGCCTTTGACTGTGTGGACCACAGCAAACTATGGCAAGTTCTTAAAGAAATGGGAGTGCATGACCACCTTATCTATCTCCTGAGAAATCTATATGTGGGACAGGAAGCAACAGTTAGAACTGGATATGGAACAACTGATTGGTTCAAAATTGGGAAAGGAGTACGACAAGGCTGTATATTGTCTCCCTGCTTCTTTAACTTATATGCAGAATACATCATGCGAAACGCAGGACTGGAGGAATCCCAATTAAGATTGCTGGAAGAAATATCAACAACCTCAGATATGCAGATGATACCACTCTGATGTCAGAAAGTGAGGAGGAATTAAAGAACCTCTTAATGAGGGTGAAAGAGGAGAGCACAAAAATGGTCTGAAGCTCAACATCAAAAAAACTAAGATCATGGCCACTGGTCCCATCACCTCCTGGCAAATAGAAAGGGAAGATATGGAGGCAGTGACAGATTTGACTTTCCTGGGCTCCATGATCACTGCAGAGGGTGACAGCAGCCACGAAATTAAAAGACGCCTGCTTCTTGGGAGGAAAGTGATGACAAACCTAGACAGCATCTTAAAAAGCAGAGACATCACCTTGCCGACAAAGGTCCGCATAGTCAAAGCTATGGTTTTTCCAGTAGCGATGTATGGAAGCGAGAGCTGGACCATAAAGAAGGCTGACCACCGAAGAATTGATGCTTTTGAATTGTGGTGCTGGATGAGACTCTTGAGAGTCCCCTGGACTGCAAGGAGAACAAACCTATCCATCCTAAAGGAAATCAACCCTGAGTGCTCACTATAAGGACAGATCCTGAAGCTGAGGCTCCAATACTTTGGCCATCTCATGAGAAGAGAAGACTCCCTGGAAAAGACCCTGGTGTTGGGAAAGTGTGAAGGCAAGAGGAGAAGGGGACGACAGAGGACGAGATGGTTGGACAGTGTCATCGAAGCTACCGACATGAATTTGACCCAACTCCGGGAGGCAGTGGAAGACAGGAGGGCCTGGCGTGCTCTGGTCCATGGGGTCTAGAAGAGTAGGACACAACTTAACAACTAAACAACAACAACACTCTTAACTGCAAGTAAGCTCCAGTGAAGTTAGGAGAATACATGTATAGAGTTGTGCTGTTAGTACACAAAAAAAGAACTCCCTTATCATTCAATTCTGTTTCTAGGCATATACTAAACCTCTTGCCTACAAGTTCCTACACATTCATGAGTGGTAAAAGGTGCCATTGGGAAAGCTTCTAAACTCATTTTCCTTTGCTTAACAAGAAACTAAGAAAACAAATCATGTGCCCAAGAAGTGAGGTTGGTTCCAGAGATTGTGCAGTCCCCCTGCCTCATTTATGGAATTTTGCAAAGGCTACAGATGACACTGTCTTCCATTTGTAGCCCTTTCATGTTTTCCCACTTCTCTTTCTATTTTCTTTATTTTCCCTTTTTCCACCATGTCGAAATACTCTTACTTTGAGAACAGCCATGGCAAGATAGATTGCCTTTCCTTAAAAACAGTGGAGCCAATTCATCTGCATGAGCCTGCCAATGAAATAAGGAATTAGTTCTGAAACACTACAGTGAACCTTTGCTTACCTCCAAACGTTGCATGCTGGCTTGTTTTTGTTGTTTGATTGGCCACCAGGAGATAAACATGGGCTTGATTTGCAAGGGATTGCTCAGGCACAGATCTTTGAAGGAAGCACAGTGCTGAAGGGTAAGCATGCTATCAGCATATCAAAGATGGTATTTAGTTTCACAGTTGCTTCTGCTCTGGTCAAATTTGCTGCCACAATTTTGCTTTTTAAATATATATATTCAAGGTTGCCTCAACAAATTCAAAACATCCTCCACTCTATAAATAATGATTTATACAGATATAACAATAGCCATTTTGAGTTACCATTTTGGGGGAGAAAGGCTGGACATAAGGTCAATAAGCAAATGAATTATGTAACATTTGTAGCACCTTTTAGAGAATTTGTGATTTCATATTGCTTGTGTTCTGTATAGCGCAATCCATATTGGCCAGTAGCCTGTTCTATGTAGCCCTGTTGGCACAATGGGAGCAACGTCACTGGAAGTGACAGATTGCTGCTAATTAAAGAGTTCCTGCTTTGATTCTGGACTGTGTACAACTCATGCTCAATAAGATGAAGTAACACAATCCGAAATGTAAGCAGGAAGTCTTCTGTTCATGTCATTTTGCCACTTCTAGTGATGTCACTTCTTTTGTGTTGGTAGAAGTACTCAAAAAGATACTGGTCCAGTGTTCAGTGACACTTTCTCCTAGGCAATATGCATAGATTTCAGTCTCAAATATTTTTAAGAAAAACAAAAGCAGCTTAGGAATGTTATAATAAGAAACAATGTTCTTGTGGCTGAGGTGAGAGTTGAACAAGGAACATCCAGCTCATTCTCTTAGCTACCATACTTCATCACATTACAACTAATTTTTCAAAGAGAGTTGTGTCAAGTTAAGAAATCTCCATAGACATTATCTGTTGTATGCTCTCATGCAACTCAGTATGCAACACATAAGATCAACAAAGATTTCATAACTTACACCTTTTGCATAGCAGTGCCACTGTTTCATATATATCATCTAAAGATGAAAAAAATGATTATAGTCATTGGTGTTACATGAATATAACTGACAGCCAGAATTGCATGCATTACATATGCTTTTGTGCATAGCTGTATCAAAAATATGGGTCCAGAATTTGTTGTCTTTTGCTCAGAGAGAAGAACAGTCTCTCGATTCCTCTGAAAAAATAAGTTCAGAACTAAGTGAAACTTTCCAAAGCATCACATGGCATTGCCCTCCAGACAAACAGGTCTGTGCATAGTAAACTAGCATGCCAGAGAAACCCTTAATCCAAGACTCTTCTCTCTGGCAACGAGCTGTCCACAGACAGGGAATTTTTTACAATGGGGAGTATTTAACTGTGTCTCCTGTTTTTCTCCTGATGTACTATAGCCCCCCCCCCCCAAAAAAGGCTATTCCACATGTTATTCGTGCATATGTGGCCTTTTTGATACTTGGAAATAAATATATTGTGAAATGCATTGGCTACACATATTTGTACAACTAGCTAAAAGTTGGCAGAATTAAGTTGAGTCCCAGCTAGCCAGTTATTGCATTGCACAATTTCTGTACAGCCCTCTATCAAATGGAATATGTTGCATTGCAATGGCTAGTGGAGCAAATACCTATTTGCAAATATGCTCATAAAAAAAGAAATTGCCTTTTTTTCTTTCTTCTCTGAAAGTGCAGATGAGTTCTCAGTTCCAAGAACCTATGTTAGCAACTTTAAAAATAGAAGCTGCACCAGACAGCAAGGAAATCAAGAGGCATGTCTACATGGCAAGCTTGAAATTAATGCAAGTGCACTGAGCATTAATAAAATATGTATATGTGGAAGAAAAAGCATGCAATTGTTGCATTATTACAGTAGCTGTAGAAGGGGTAGCTGTGTTAGGCTGTGCAAGCATTACAGGTGAAAACAAAGTAAAAAAAAAAGTTAAAAAAAAAGGGGTGGTACCTTAAAGACTTCTATATTTTTTTTAATGTGATCTTTCGTGGACAAGTCTACTTCATCAGACATAAGAGAAAGAGACATAACATGGTAGATATTTATACGTACATGGCATCAAGGTTGTGGTTGGTTGGTGAGAAAGTCAGTGGGTATTGATTTCTTTGATATGCAGGTCTTAGTAGAAGCTTATGTTGTACGCTTCACATTCTTTACAACATGAGTTTCTACTACGACCTGCATATCAAAGATACCATCATCACAATGTTCAACAACCACTGACTTCCTCACCAACCAACCATAACCTTGATGCCATGTATAAATATTTGCCATGTTATATCTCCTCCTTTTCTGTCTGATGAAGTGGACTTGTCCATGAAAGCTCGTATTAAAAAATATAAAAGTTAGCCTTTAAGGTGCCACCACAATGTTGGTTTTTTTTTTACTTTTTTTTTTACTTTGTTTTCACCTTTAATGCTTGCATTATAATACAAGCGACTTGAATACATAGCATTGGACTGATGTGCAATACCACTAAAGCAAGTGATCTCACAAGTTTTTCTTGTTCAGTTAGATTAAATAACAAAATCCAAAAGTCGAAAGAAAGTGCATGAACATTGGAAATAAAAATTGCTTATTTCAGAGAACCATTGCATTCTGTACTTGCCAACCTTGTAATGATAGCAAGAGGCCGCCCACCTTACTTTGACCACTTCCCTCCCTTCTTCATGAGAAATGATCTGCCAACACCATTTCTAGTTATCTTAAAGATGTCCATTTCCCATTCTCCTTCCTTGCTAATCATCTCCTGTGCTTTCACGTCCCATCAATATGATGGCCTTATAAATGGCGATAGTGGCCAAGTCTCAAAAGATGTAGTCAGAAATATTGAATGAAACTCTGTCTGGGGTTGAGGTCAACAAACCTCAACCCTGAAACCTAAGGAAATCTAAAATAGGAGGGCTTGCCAGTACCATGGATTTTTGTAGCATTCAGTGAAGAAAGATCTAGTCTTACATTCACCAAACTGGGATTCCCCCAAATTGCTTCCAGCCCTATAAAAAGGTGTAAAAAACCAGAATATTTCATCAAAAGATGGGGGCAGCTCCACTCCAATGGAAATGAGGTATGTTCTGCAATTTTGTTATCCTCCTGCATCTTTGTATGCTCAGCTGTGGTAAGAGAACTCCTTTCATTTAAGAATGAGAAAATAATTTTCTTGGCTAGTCAATGTTATAACTTAAATTTGTTTTTTCCCCATGTTAAATAAGATTGATGTCCCATGGTTTCTGCCCCAGCACCGGTGGTTAAAACATAGACTTCAGAGTTGATAGATTTATCAAAGGTAAACTTTTTTGTAAAATTTATCCTCCTTTTTAAGATCATTTTAATTTAAATATTCTATACCTATTTTAATTTTTGTTCTCAGATTGAGATGGCTTTGTCTCATATATTGGCTGGAATCCTATTTTTAAGCTATTTTTGTTTTTATTCGCCATCAAATTGCTCCAACTTATGGAAACACTCTGAAAGACTGACTTCCAGAATGTCCTATCATAAAACAGCCTTGCCAGCTCTTGTAAATTCAAGCCTGTTATACTTCCTTTATGGAGTCAATCCACTTCATATATGGTTTTCCTTTCTTCCTGCTGCCCTTAACTTTTTGTAACATTATTGTGTTTTCCAGCAAGCCCTGTCTTCCTATGATGTGCCCAAAGTAAGAAAGCCTTAGTTTTGTCATTTTTGCCTCGAAAAAGCATTCAGCCTGGATATGATCTAGGGCTCACCTGTTTGTCCTTCTGGTGGTTCAGGATATCTGCAAAGCTCTCCTCCAGCACCAGATTTCAACAAACTGATTTTTATTCTGTTGACTTTCTTCTTTGTCCAGTTTTCACATCATGCATGGTACCAGAAAATACTACCATATTGATGATCATCACCTTAACTTCAAGTAACACATCCTTGCATTTTCATAGCTGCCCTTTCAAGTCTCAGGTTTCTTCTGATTTCTTGGCTGCAGTCTCCATTTGATTTGAACCAAATTATACAACATCTTTAAGAATTTTAATTTCTTCATTGTTCATATTAAGGCTGTGTCGTTCTTCTTGACACAGCCTTCATTTGTCTTCATTAAAGACAAAAATCATAGTCATGATTTTTGTCTTTAATGTTCAATTGCAGTTCTACTTTTGCATTTTCTTCTTTCACATCGATAAGGAGTCATTTTGAGTCATTGCTGCTTGCTGCCAGTAATATGGTGTAATTTACGTATTTTAAAAATATTGATATTTCTTCCGCCAATTTTCACTTCACCTTCATCTAAGCTGTTAGTGGTCTAATAAAGGTATTGCCCTCTATCCATTTTGAAAAAAATTCCCAAGGACTACAGGGCATTTTTATTTTCAGTAATGGAAGAAAATCTGTCTTGATTTACACCAGATTTTCACCTCATTTTTATATGAGGAACAGCTTGGAACACAAGTAAAAAGATCTCCTACCAAAACTGAAAGTTATGTTGGGATTCATTTTGTACAGAAGGAGTTGCCAAAAATGTTCTCCTTCACCAGGCCTGAAACTGGTCTGAATAGACCAGTAAAGTGAGAAAAAAAGAATGGATTAGAATATCAACTACATGAGTCTCACCTCCATTTCTTGTCTGTGCACTCCTGGTATCTCCTGGAGAAAATTGAAAGATACCCATTGCTTGGTCAGTGGTTATGACCAGGCTGTGAACATAGATGCCCTCCAGATCTGTCAGGGTGTACATGGTTCTTTTTTCCCTTCCAAGGAGAATCTTGATTTACACTGTGTTACTCATTTATTAAAATCCAGAGGAGGTTGGTGAATGAACCATTAAGTGGCTACCTTAACAGCCTGGTGTCCTCACTTCCATCTTGCTTAATGAATGATCTGCAATTTTCTTCCAACGAGAGGGCAAGCCTGCATAATTCCACACTGCACTGGAAACCTCATTTCAGATTCCTCCAAGAAAGGTTATTTTAAAAAAAAATGTTTTTCTTCCTCCCTTCTCTTTCAACAGGATTATCTGGCTTTTTTCATATCTCAAGTTTTCCTCCAGCTACTTTTGGTTAGGGAAAATAAATAGCTCCCAGATGGTATCCTCCTTAACACATTTGCCAACCCAAATAAATGAAATGCCATTTACTGGCAAGGTGGCTGTACTGATTCAGCCCCTTGGCTTTTCTGACAGATCTTTTTGGCTTGTACGGAAAAATTCACACAAGGGCAGAAGGAAACCTTCAGTTCGTTATATAACTTTTTGACTGCTTAAATGTGTGGGTGTAGGTATGGGACATGGGAGAGTTATTCATTTAACATGCAGGTTTCAGCTCAAGCAAATACACAGATAACTGCTTTGCCTTGTATACTAGTCTCCCCCACCGTATTATGGAGAACCGACTCATTGTGATGGCAAATGCTTACCATTTACTACAGTCCCTCCCTGAACTGAGGGTGAATTTAACACTGGTTCATAAATGTACACTCATGTACATTACTTGATTACTGTATACTTCATTGCTGTGCTGTACATCTCTAGATGCCTCTATATTTGACGTCTTGAAGGTCAATATGTAAAGTGCTTCAATAAAAAACAGTATGTATCAGGAGACAGAAGCAACTGGGATGTTACTGCCATGGTTTAGTTGACTGACGTGCACAATGGGGAACAAGCTGCAGATAGCCTAAGGCCACTGCATCCCTTCCTCACCACCCCCACAGCACCATCCAGGAAGGAGAAGAAAAGCATGGGCTCACACATTTAGTTAACCATTTAGTTAAAAAACCAAGTTTGTTGTAGTTGTGGGGATAACATTAACCACAGTAATAGTTAAATAATTATGGTTATTTTAAAAGAAGCTCACTTCAGGCATGGTTTCAAACCCTGGCATGCTGAAATTATACAAGGTTATTTAGATTCCAAATTAGACCAAGTTCTACTTCACTAAAAGCAGGAGCATATTGCTTTTGAACAACCACTCCTGCTCATACATATTGCATTAAACCATAGTCTTGTGTGAGATGTTACTGTAGCTAAAGACAGGTAGTGATTTCCTTTTAATAAAATGAGCCTCCAGGGCATGTATCCTCGCCTTCCTCTTCCCCTTGCACACCAAAAATGTGCACTAAATGCACATAAACTCCTGCTTTAGACCTCTATGTAAAACAGGGACATGGGAGACAAGACTCATAGGTAGGCCTCATTGTCCTGTTTACACATCTCTATCAATGCTTACATGGTCTAAACATCACTAGTTATTGCTCTAAGCCTAAACATTTCATATATACTTTTGATTATAAGGTGTGAGGTGGGTGGGGGGTGGAGTCTAATACAGCAAAAACATGTCAGCCATTAAGCCCTACCCCCCCCCCCCATACACACACACCTACCCACAACTGTGACTACCTCAACAACATATAAACCATTCATACTAAAACAGACATAAAGACAGACAGGACAAGCATGATCAGAATGTCAACAAACATTTTGTCTATTTTTATATTCATTGCGAAAGAAGTGTTTTTGGGAGTGGTTGTAAAATATTTCCTTCCTCTGCAGCTGCTTCAACACTGTTTTTCAGGGTTTATTCTCTTTTATGAAGTACTCCCACCCATTCAAAGACAAGGATGTAGAAATGATGACACTACATAGCTGAACATTTTTATACACTATTTGGAGTGAGGAAGCTGCTTCCTGTATTGTGTTGCCCTTCCTCTGAGGAGATGCATACTTTTAACCCATTTCAACATTGGCCGAAGAAAGAGTCTAAGGGCGGTGCTTTTTGTTGCTGAAAATCTTCATAGAAGGCTCTTATTTTATAAAATTTATTTCAGTCCTACACATAAATGGCAGAGTTTTTTAAAAGCATGTAAAGGTATCTACCACAAAAGATTCAAGTGAAGCTACCACAAATATGCACATTCTGATTCATCCTGGAACTGCATACATGTGCTGAGAAGCAAGTCTCACACAGGCAAACACAGGGAAATGGCTCCTCCACGGAACAGTTCTTTCCCAATTTCAGCAGCCATTCCCAAATTTATACAGCCCTGTTACAAAACCAGAAATAAGGATGCTTAGCTATTTACTCCCTCCACACTGTCGAACAGCTGGTTGGCATGATTGCCAATTGTTTGTGAGCCTGACGTGAGGGCACAATTTGATCAGCACTTTTACGTCTCAGGGAATTATCATTCTGACCCAATTCTAATTATGCCTTCAAGAGAAAAAAAATGTGTGTGAAAAATCCATACATCAGCAGAAGGGAAAAGCAATTGATGGGAGGGATATATATATATTTGGCAAGGTTTATTTGTGAGTAGACCAAAAACTATGCAAGTCCAAAAAGCTTTAGAGATCTCCATGGTCTCCTCATCACTGACAGCATAAAAGTAACTAAAAACTGGAAGCATTCCCGGCCTCCCTGCAGTCCTTATAAATCACATCTGTGTTAGCCTTGACCACTTTTCTTCTGAGGGAAAACATTCTGGCAAAATTCAGCAACTCTGGACTGTACCTATCTCTCTTACCCTCAGAAACATATCCAGTACAAAATTAAATAATGAGTTTTGAAACTATTGTTGAAGCTACAGTACACTGAATATTTTTCAATCAGAGTCATGAATTCTACCAACTTCTACTATTTCAACATACATGACCTTATGAGTTTGGAAAAGAGAAAGTTAATGGGCCTGCAAGGACTATTTCAACTCCATCCTTTATAGACAGCCTGCCAGCCACCTCTGTTGTCAAGGAAATTACAGGGAAATGGCCCCAGTCCAAACTTACCTGGGACCCTGATTTGTGCTCCAGCGAGGCTGAGCCAGGTCGTAAACTGCTGCCGCCATTCTGTCGAGCTCAGGAGCATTGTGGATCTTGAGTTAATAAGAGCAATCGCTCTGCCCCTTGGCCACCTTGTAGACAGATTGGACATCCTCCCTTGAGAGGATTAGCCCTGTGACCACATAATAAGTCTGAAGAGGTGCCCTTCAGCAAGCGTGTCTAGTGCAGTTATTAAAGAAGAGCTACTCATAATACATTTGAAGGGTAGCCAACAAGCATCCCAATAGGAGGTGAATTTTCTCCCTCCATATAAGGATACTTGTTGGGGACAAGAGCTGCTTGTCCACCTCATTATCCAGTGAAAGGGATCGGCATATAGCCCCCCCCCCAAAAATTGTAGACTGTCTTTGGTTGCTGTCCCCAACCATAGGGCAGAATACAGATAATTTTGACCTTGTTTTCCCATAGCAGTCTTTGCTAAGTCCTTACTAATCATGTTTTTGGTTAGAGTTTTCAATGATGTCATCTTAACAGATGCTGAAGCATGAAATCATCAGTGTTAATCATGTGACTCACCACAGGCACATAGGCTTCAGGGAAGAGAGAGGAAGGGAGGCATATAAGAGAGTGAGGTTGAGCAAAAAGATTTTTAAAAATTCAACAAGTATTAGACTATGTATCATTTCCTGAAGTGCTGAAAATTCCCTTGAACTAGAGATAGCTTTTGGCATGGCAAACACAGCAAGTCCTTACAGCTAAGCTTTATTCTAAGTGGTTCACATCACATATTTAACACAAACTAATGCAGCTAATTCGGTTAAATACAGTGCTAATGCATTTTTGCCATTCTAAATACACTGGAGAATCAAGAGCACCCATATTCTTAGGAGTGGAGCATAACCTATCTTAGAGTTTGCAGTAGGTAGCCAAACAAATAGCATTCACTTAACATCTTGTTGTTTAGTCGTTAAGTCGTGTCCAACTCTTCGTGACCCCATGGACCAGAGCACGCCAGGCCCTCCTGTCTTCCACTGCCTCCCAGAGTTGGGTCAAATTCATGTTGGTAGCTTCGATCACACTGTCCAACCATCTCGTCCTCTGTCGTCCCCTTCTCCTCTTGCCTTCACACTTTCCCAACATCAGGGTCTTTTTCAGGGAGTCTTCTCTTCTCATGAGATGGCCAAAGTATTGGAGCCTCAGCTTCAGGATCTGTCCTTCCAGTGAGCACTCAGGGTTGATTTCCTTCAGAACGGATAGGTTTGATCTCTTTGCAGTCCAGGGGACTCTCAAGAGTCTCCTCCAGCACCACAATTCAAAAGCATCAATTCAGTGGTCAGCCTTCTTTATGGTCCAGCTCTCACTTCCATACATCACTACTGGAAAAACCATAACTTTGACTATGCGGACCTTTGTCGGCAAGGTGATGTCTTTGCTTTTTAAGATGCTGTCTAGGTTTGTCATCACTTTCCTCCCAAGAAGCAGGCGTCTTTTAATTTCATGGCTGTTGTCACCCTCTGCAGTGATCATGGAGCCCAAGAAAGTCAAATCTGTCACTGCCTCCATATCTTCCCCTTCTGTTTGCCAGGAGGTGATGGGGCCCGTGGCCATGATCTTAGTTTTTTTGATGTTGAGCTTCAGACCATTTTTGGCTCTCTCCTCTTTCACCCTCATTAAGAGGTTCTTTAATTCCTCCTCACTTTCTGCCATCAGAGTGGTATCATCTGCATATCGGAGGTTGTTGATATTTCTTCCGGCAATCTTAATTCCGGCTTGCGATTCATCCAGTCCTGCCTTTCGCATGATGTATTCTGCATATAAGTTAAATAAGCAGGGAGACAATATACAGCCTTGTCGTACTCCTTTCCCAATTTTGAACCAATCAGTTGTTCCATATCCAGTTCTAACTGTTGCTTCCTGTCCCACATATAGATTTCTCACATCTAATACTCACTTATGGAGGCATTTGGAAACTAAATATAATCACAAGATGTTTTTCATGCCAGGTTGCTTTGCCATTCATAGAACAGATCCAAAAGAGCAAATCATTGCACATAATCAAGAGTACACATGTGGTTCTATTTCCCTATTGTGCTGTAGCATGCCAAAGAAACATATATAACAGCCTTCTATTTCTTCCATTGTTGGCCCTTAACAATCTTATCTCTTTAATAACCAACTGGGGCTCAAATCTTTCTTTTTTGTTGTCTTTACTATCTCCATCCTACAGAGTATTAAAAAGATAGGTGGTTTGAGAGAGGGGTCAGGGAGGCCATACATGTGCATTTAGAAAATCCCTCACTCAATAGAGGTGGAGGCCTTAGATACAATCTGTCTTCTATTTATCATGCTGTCCTTTCATCTGTCCCCAGGAAGATTAGGACCACACACACCAGAAAGACCTCTGTTAACGACCCATGACAATGGGTGGAGAAGGACTGCAGCAGTGGGATTTTCACACACATCCACTCCTTTGTCCTTCTAACAAGCCTATTCAGACTAGGGGGAAGTGAAACCAACGTGGAGGATATAACAGGGACCTCCTATCAACTCTCCTCAGACACTTGGATGAGTAGTAAAATGTTTCAACCTAATAAGGAAGAAGTCCAGTGGCCATGACTCAACTTTCAGATAACCTCACCTGGATGACTGAGAACCTCCACAGATAAACAATGGATTCAAGTTACAGGAAGCCAGATTTCAGTTGAATAACAGGAAAATTTCCTGTTAGAGCAGTACAACAATGGAACCAATTACCTCGAATGGTGGTGAGTGCTTCAACACTGGAGGCATTCAAGAGAAATTTAGACAATTACCTGGCAGATATTCTTTATTTGTATTCCTGTACTGAGCAGGGGGTTAGACTCTATGGCCCTTCCAACTTCATGATTCTATGATTCTATGAACTTTGTCAGTTAGCCAAAATTAGCCACCTCATGCAAACCTCACACAAATATCAATAGGCTATCAGACAATGTTTTGAAAACAAGGCAAAGCTTTCCTTTGCCACTTCTTCCCAGATGTCTTGAACGGTAGCTTATTACAGCTGCCTGCAGCTCTGCTTGGGGAGTGGGGAGGGGTCTGAGGTGCCAAGTTTAAAAGTAATGAGTTCTAGGCACAGAGGACTGGAACATCTTTGTACTAGCTATGAGAGAGCAACCTTAGATTTCCCTTACTACCAGACTGTTCACTGAGCCCCTTCTGCTCCTCCTTTATTTGGACCCTGGAAGTGCATTCAGAATGTGAGGTTAGGATTCCTCCTTTGTAAATTCATAGCTTCCCCCATTGTTGTGCTGACACAACAAACAAATGCAAGGGTTTGTATCCTCCCTGGAGACCCAGACAACCACTTCAGTTCTCTGAGATTTCAGTGGCGACCCTGAGCCCAGGTATCTAAACACTGACATCTCTTCAGACTTTTCCTGTCAGCCCTGGAAGGACTGGGTGGATGGGGATTTTGAGAGGCAGACTAAGACCCCATCACATTTTCTGCCCTCAAATGGGCAGGAGTGTTGGGGAGGGCCTTCAGGCACACTTTTCTCTCCATCATTTTTTTAGGCTTCACTGGAAGATGCTGAATGCCTGCATCTCAGGTCACAGGGTTTGGCCCTGAAATCTCAGGGAAGAGAGTGCTGCTACGGTGTGCTTGCTTTCTTACACGAATTTGAATAGAGGTGTTTTGGAGAAAACAATGAAAATAATTACTCAAATTTAGGGTTGTGTGTTTAATAAATATATAAAGACTTTAAGACTTAGCATTAAGTGATTGACAAAGCTATGGGATGGGGTATATAGCACAGACCAAAACGGATGGATCCTACAGATCCTAACTAGAATTAAATTAAATTATCAGAATGTATTTCTTTATTCATTTACTTATTTATAAAATCTCTGTTACCATCTCCTTCACAGAACACTCTTATCTGAGGTGCTAGGCTTAGCTAGGCCCAGTGATGTTTACTCCTCCAGAATACACTCTTCTTCTTTTTTTCCTGAGGCAATTTGGACTGTTAGCTCAAAGACTGTGGGATTTTTTTTTTAAAGCAAATCACATTAACATTAACCAGGTGGGGGTTTCTGGGATTTAACCCCTTCATCCTGTGCAGCCATGCAGCCATCCTAAGGAAAATCATTCTGCTAACAGTGGTATATGCTTTGAGGGACATTCTCCATGGACACCAGATATCTAGGACCTTACCTCTTCACTTGTTACAGTGCGAACAATCATAAGCCACTCTTTTTCTGACCTCCATCCCGTTCCAGCACATGCAATTTTGTTCACAGTCCCAAGGATGCTTTGCTAAATATTAAAGGCTAAATATGCAATAAATATAGCATGCATTAGTAACCCACAGGTCTTAAATTCAAAGCATTACCAAATAAGACTGGTGAGCGATTCAGATATACTATTAATTCACAAATGGCATCTCCTTAATTACGAAGACAGTTTGCAAAACGAATAACCTGCAGCTGGTTCTCACAGGAATGATTTTTTTTTCAGACTTCATCTTTGCAACATCAACTGATGACTTGCATATCTGAATGGACCGTGATGAGTATAACTGAAAATAGGTTGCAAGGCCCAGTTGCTTTTCAAGAGTCGATTCATCCATTAAGCTGGCAGACATCCAGTCTATATCACAATGTCATAACATAGCATGTCACTAATACAGTATTAAGCATTAAAAATGTGTGTGTGTGTGTGTGTGTGTACCAGCCCTGAGCATGATCATGAAGTATTATTTCACACTGAATCGCTTTAACTGACATGAGAGATAGATCAGTTCTGCACAATGTAACTGCTGTATAAATTTGAAATAACATTTTCCCCCCTCATTTTGTTTTCCACTAATCTTATTTAAAACCAACACTCTGTTAAAAACAGTACTTAAGTGTACATAGTTTTACTCGTAAGGGAGGTTAAAGGATTTACAATGCATAATCCAGTTTCTGTACCGAATCCAGATCTGCCTAAGGGCCAGATTTCCATAACATCTGCTTTTCTACTGGAAGAATCTTTTTATTCATTACAAAGTAAACGAACGAGCTGAAAAAAGATCCTTTGTTGTCCTTGTGCTAGGAATCTAAGAACAACACACGCAGTGCCTGCTGACAAGCTCCATGTGTTAAAGGAAACATGATTTAGTGCAGTACCTATCCCATCACGTGCATCTAACGGCTAATATTTCACAATCAGTTGAGGAAAGAGGCCTTTTTTCAAAGACTTCATTAAGAAATCACATCCCACTTCTCATTATACTGGCCCTGTTTAAAATATAAAAACCGATCTTGCCAGTTTCAGTTGTTCTGCAAAATGAAAATAACAGGTCCTATCCAAATGTGGGGTTTGCCTTGCTGGAAAGCCCTTCTACTAAGGCAAGCCTGGGCCCTGACTTTTTTTCCCAACCCCTCATCCAATGAAGATTCTTATACAACTCTTCCAGTGATCATGGGAACCTATGAGTCAGAATGGGGTATTGTCAAAGGCCTGGAGAAGCTAGGGGGAAGTGTTCAAATTCATAGAGTTGGACTCTATGGCCTTATAGACCCCTTCCAACTCGATTATTCCATGATTCTATGATTCCATTAAGACACTGTGAGACAGAACAG
Organism: Intellagama lesueurii; assembly: GCA_037013535.1. Classification (NCBI taxonomy): domain Eukaryota; kingdom Metazoa; phylum Chordata; class Lepidosauria; order Squamata; family Agamidae; genus Intellagama; species Intellagama lesueurii. The sequence goes on from JBAJHW010000001.1 coordinate 275,670,406, forward strand.
GACTACCCAGTAAGGGTAGCCCTATTCTTAGTACTAGCTGTGGCATTATTCCCTCTTTTCAGTTTCAAATAGAGTGCACAATTTTATTTTTAATGGATTTCCTTATATATGCCTGCATTTTATACAGTTATGTAAAGTTTTATATATATATAGGTTTTATATATATAAAGGTTCCCCTTGACATTTAGTCCAGTCGTGTCCGACTCTAGGGCGTGGTGCTCATCCCCGTTTCCAAGCCATAGAGCCAGCGTTTTGTCCGTAGACAGTTTCTGTGGTCATGTGGCCAGTGCGACTAGACACGGAACGCCGTTACCTTCCCACCGAGGTGGTACCTATTTATCTACTTGCATTTGCATGCTTTCGAACTGCTAGGTTGGCAGGAGCTGGGACAAGCGACAGGAGCTCAGTCCATCGCATGGATTCGATCTTACAACTGCTGGTTTTTTGCAGCACAGAGGCTTCTGTGGTTTAACCCGCAGTGCCACCACATCCCTATTTATATCTATAGAGAACCACGTATAATTGTACATTATATTGTGCAGTAGAGCAAATCAACATACTACAAAGCAATTCTAAAAATGGGGCAGTCCAAACAAAAAATTGTAACTTTGAAACTAAACCTTGGACCAGCATCAAATTTTGCACAGATATAGCAGACTGACAGTACTCCATCTGTACCAAATTTGGGAAAGTTTGGGAAGAGGATTTTCAAGTTATGATATTTTTTTTAAAAAAAATTGTTTTACCTCCCTGTGCAGAAACAATTGACCCTAAACATCCCCAGTACACATTTGTACAAATTGAAAATACCAATCTTGCTTATCTTAAAAGAGAATGCTTGTCCCTCTCACTTTTTAGCTGGAAATAATCCAGGCTGTAGGGACTGAAATATTGATCTTCAATAAGACGTTTCAAAAGACGAAAACAACCACTTTGTTATAAAACTGAGCATACATGGAGCAGGCTTTCCAGCAAGAGTGTTTGAAACTAGATACATTGTTGCAGCTTTGTGGGCCAAGAAGGGAGATGTTTGTAGGGCAATGAAAGGTCACAGAAAGAGTCAAAAGACAGGCTTTGAAGAGTTAAAAAAAAGTCTGGCTTTAAAGAAAGTAATGGAGTGACAGCCCACCAAAAAGGAGGCATTTTGCCATGTATCTTCAGGGAATTAACATACATTTTTAAAAGGCATATTCAAAGTATTTCTGCATTACAAAAGCACAGAGCAGTTGTGTTTGTCCAGTCCTGAGTGCTTTCACTAAACATTCTCTCACGATTTCTGAGACCATGCTCCTGACACAAATCTTCAAAGGGGAAATCAGTTCCAGATCTGAGGCAATCTGAATTTTTTACCCCGTCAGGTCCCAATTAGCTGACTCCCAGGAGGAGAATTTTTAACTCCTTCCTGGCCAAACAGGCATTGGTACTGGCAAAGGGATTCTGTGTCCAGTGGTAAAAATATTATAATAGATATTTTAAAAAAGAATGAAGTCAGCAAAGTAAGTTGTTTATATACTACCCCATAATGTTTAAAGCATTCTCTGGATTGTTTGCAATTTAATTATGCAGGCTACACATTTGCCCACCCCACCCCCAGCAAGCTGGGTACTCAATTTATCGACCTCAGAATAGACAACAAATCTTCAGAAGCTCATTTGTTTAAGATGTGAAATTACTATTTTTGCTTTGTGGCTGGGGATGGTCTTACTCAGTGTTAGCAGAGCTTGAGTGCCTATATCCTGTCATAGTTTCAGCTGTTCCATCTTGTCAATATACAATTGTTAATTAAGGGGGGGGACATCCAAAGTTGTTATGTGCCACCAAGTAACTTCTGATGTGCAGTGAATTTATTTATTTATTTATTTATTTATTTATTTATTTATTTATTTATTTATTTATTTGCCACCTTTTCTCCATAGGACCCAAGGTGGCTCACATTAGGCAAAATAAGAACTTTTAAAACACTATATAAATATCACATTTTAAAAAACAATCAAACATACATTGAGTTTAAAACAATCAAGTATGAAAATAATATAAATACATGTAAAACCTATAAGTTAAAAACCAGCATTCCTGAGACAACGTACTGCTTAAAAGCTTGCCTGAAGAGGAATGTCTTTGCCAGATGATGGAAGGACAAGAGGGAGGGGGCCAACCTGGCTTCTCAGGGCAATGCATTCTAGGGCCTTGGATCAGCCACTGAAAAGGCTCTCTCTTGTGTCCTCACCAAGTGAACTTGGGAAGGTGATGGAACCAGGAGAAAGGCCTCCCCAGAAGATCTTAAAAGCCTGTGTCGTTCACCTCCCCAAAGATCCTGTCCACATCATCAGGCTGCACTAGCTGAAACATATCCATTATAATGGGACAAGGAGGGCCAAATTTATATAAGCAGCTCTTCCTTCAGGCTTCCCATGGCCTTCCCATGGAGTGGAGGAGAACTTTTCCTTCGGCTTTTCCTTCCATGGAAAGGAAGGAAAGTCTCCAAGTCAGCAGCTCTGACTTTGCCGCCACCGCAACTCGGGGCGACAAGGGGACCAGACCCGATTCCTCCACGCGGGGAGGCGAAGGCTCCGGGCGGGGCCGGCTCTCCTGAGCTCCGTGGAAGGTGGGTGAAGCTCAGGACAGAGCCGTCCGGTGAAGCAGCCGAGAGGGAAGGCCGGCCCGGGAAAATGCCGGAAGAGCTGCTGACTTGGAGACTTTCCTTCCTTTCCAGGTCAAGGGCGGTGAAGGCGTGCCAGATCGGTTTCAGCAGCTCTTCCTTCAGGCTTCCCATGGACTCGTGGCTTTCCTTCGGCTTTTTCTTCCATGGGAAGCGGCAAAGTCTCCAAGTCCCAGCTTAAGACAAGCCAAAAGGGGCGCGTGCGTGTATGGGAGCAATAAGAGCGAGCGCGGCGGGGTAACATCTCTTCCCCCTCCGGCGGTGGGCACTTTCTGCCTTTGGCAATTGCGCACCATTGAAACACTTCTCCTTTTCCCCTCAGCGGGAGGCTGGCAAGTGAAGGCGGGAGGACCTTCACGCACTCCCTCTCGGGCTCACCTCTTCCGCTTCCGCTGGGGGAGCGCAGGAAGAGACGGGGACGCGGAGCAGACAAAACACCGGCGGAGCACAAAGCTGTTGGGTGGCAGCGGCGGAGAAAGACGGTAAAGGAGTGAGCATGCGCTCACGCCCAGCGAAGTCCCGGCGTGTTTCAGTATTCAAAGGCTGAATGTCCGGGTCCAATGGCTATTCATCGTGTGGGGGGGGGGAGGTCTGTCTCCTCGGCCCGGTCCAGCTCCGCCCACGGACCGGCACAGGGCTGCGGACCGGGGGTTGGGGAACTCTGCTGTAGTTGATTCTCCCCATATTTTACAACCAGTACACAATTATTTGTTGTACACTTTTTAAATTACATTTTGTATATTTTAACCATATAATATCTTTTATGAATGGGCTGTACACTTTTTAAATTGCATTTTGTATATTTTTGTATAAAACATAATATGTTTTATGAACTGAGTGTACATTTTAAAACTGCATTTTGTATATTTTAGCCACATAATATGTTTTATGTATTGGTTGTATATTTTTAAACTGCATTTTGTATATTTTAGCCATAAATATGTTTTATGAGCTGGTCACCTGACCGTAATAAATAAATTCAATTCAGAAAGAGCTCCTCTGGACAACTTTATGCAGATGCAATGGTGGCTGAAAAGAATAGCTTATTTGCTGCTACCACTGCCCTGGAGTAAGCTTTCCATTGAGCTCTAGCCCGTGTTCAATCAGGTCTGCTCTGGGTTTTGAAATTGGAACATAGCTTTACAGTCTGCATTCTTTGGAGCAGGCATGGGAACATTAGTTTACTTGAGAGGTTAAAGGGTGTGTATGTTTCTCCATTGTATGTGTTGCGCTTACTCACACCTTTTCTTCACCATTTCATAAAGTCCAAAATAGCCCTTCAAAATATTTTGGCACAGGGGGACTACAGCCACAACCCAGCCATTCCTGCTTCTGTCCTCGCTCAGCGTCCATTGTACAGATCATATGCTCATCTTCAGAGATCCACTAGCACTTGGTAATTCTACATGGGGACATTTCTGTTGGAATTTGTGTGCAGTGTATGTGTGCCCAAAACCTCTGTTTTAAAAAGTCAGGAAATCCAATTCTTTAAAAAAAACCCTCAATTTTATGAATATGGGATATTGTGCTTCAGTATCATGATTCAAACCCCTAGGAGAGCATTGGTGGTATAAGGATGGCTGCATTAGGTACCCAAGAGTATTGTTCAATATTCAACTGACAATATTTAGTAATATTAGGGCTACAACAAGCAAGAGAGGTTGAAGGTGTGCATGGAGTAGGTAGCTAGGAATTTGTAGTTCCAGCTTAAAGCTTGAGTGTGAAACCTATTTCCTTATCCTTTCCAAGCACAGAAATTACCAAGTTCCTAGTCCTTTAAATCAACCTTTCAAGTCCTGCATGTTATGTACATGAACGCACAGAACAAATTAAACTTCTGCTCAGCTTTAACACAGGTCTTCCTTGGCTAAGGTTAAATCATGGTTCTCAATAAAAGGAATGTTTATAAGACTGAATCAGAGAGCCTTGCTCTACTGTTGTCTGTACTACACCTGTTTTGGGGATCAATGGGAGACTTGTTTCTAGTGTTGTTCATTTGGCATTTCTCACCACCAATAAATATACATTCTAATAAAAAAAATCACTTCGTTGCAGGATTTCATCATTAATCTTATTCCGCCAGGGTTGCCCTTAAGATGCCAAAATTAACACCAACCATAGAAAAAGTAATCTAACTGTAAAGGTATGCTGGCATCCTGTCTGGCAAACAAAAGTCATTCATTCTCGGCAACCCAGTGCTCCCTTCTGTCCCATAAAAGGCAGCTTTAAGAAAGCTAGGTACAAGATCCAGATACAGAAGTGTGAGACCAGATGCTGAAGTTGTGTTTGCTACATTGACATCAATGGAGCAGTGCCAGTTTGCATGAGCTAAAGCCAGGTCCAGCATAAACTGCTAAGAGGAATTTCTTGTATAGAAGCAACCTGAGCTGAAAGATCACATTATGCTCCCTGAAATTTGACAGGTGGTCATTGCTGTGTGATTGTTTACATGCCCCAGTCCCAGATGGCCTTGCCAAGCACAGTAAGATCTTTAATAAGGAAAAGGGGTGGGGTGGGACCCACCATGTAGCCAAAAGGAATGACAGAATTATGGCTTAGCTTTTCAGCTAGTGGATTGCTCAAGGTGATCTAGAGAAACATACGCTCAAATGTAAATAGAACTAAACTTGTGCAGATCTCCTTTGGAAGGCAGAAATGTTGCAAAAATATAATGGCAGAACATGATATAAGGCCATGTTTCTCCCCCAACTGCCTGCCATGTGCCATGAAGGATGGAGAAGTGGAAATGGTGACAATGTACCCCTATTATAGGGGGCAGGATTTAAGGAAGGTGAGAGGCAGCCGCCACCATTCACTCTTCAATGCTCAATCTCATAGGACAATTCTCATGATGCATGGTACCCACTCAGGGGATCCAATCACCCAATGGTGCCCTCACCACTACCACCCATCTCCCTCCAATACACACCAAACTGTGACCTGTTTAAGACAGGTTAGGCATCCTTCAGTCTCGAGAGACTATGGTAACGTGCTCTGTATGGAGGACTTGGAACAGCGTCTAGTGTGGCTGAGAAGGCCAATTCGAGAGTGACAATCCCTTCCACACTGAAGACAAATACAATCTGTGCCCTGTTCAGCTCCCTGATTTTGCTGGTTTCGGGACTGCCTCTTTGCCTCAGCCTGCTGGACAAGTGTCTCTTCAAAATTGGAGAGGCCATGATGCACCGCCTGCCTCCAGGCTGAACGCTCAGATGTCAAGTTTTCCCATCTGTTGAGGTCCATTCCTAAGGCCTTCAGATCCCGCTTGCAGATATCCTTGTATCGCAGCTGTGGTCTCCCTCTGGGGTGCTTTCCCTGCACTAATTTTCCATACAGGAGATCTTTTGGAATCCGACCATCAGTAATTCTCACGACATGCCCAAGCCAACGTAGACATCGCTGTTTCAGTAATGTATACATGCTAAAAGTTCCAGATCGTTCTAGGACTACTCTGTTTGGAACTTTGTCCTCCCAGGTGATACCAAAAATGCGTTGGAGACAACGCATATGGAAGGTGTTCAATGTCCTCTCCTGCCGTGCACAAAGGGTCCAGGACTCACTGCAGTACAGGAGTGTACTCAGGACACAGGCTCTATAGACCTGGATCTTGGTTTATGCCGCATTATATATGCCGTATTTAAGACAACACTGCTCTTAATCTGCCGCTTGTGCCCTGTAAGAAACAGAATGGGATGGGGGGGGGAATCCCCCAGCCCCCTTTTGTTCAATACAACAATTGGAGAACCAGGCCCCAAAATTCATAACCAACCCCTTAAGGTGACCAAGATCTTCACTCTGGCTTACAAGGTGGGTGGGCAGGCTGTCCGGCAACAGTGATCCAAAGATGCCAGTGCTGGTGGTGGGCAAGCCTTTAAGGCACCCTATCTTGCTCCAATGCTGGTAAAGCTGTGATGCCACTGCATCACCCACCTGTCCCACCTCCTCCTTCCCTCTGTCCCAAATGCTTAGCAGCAGGAGTACGGAGGCAGCATTTCCCAGAGAAACGTAATAGGCTCCAGATTTTTTTTTCTGTACACTTCAGAATTGAGATACAGTGGGATGTTTTAAAGACAATTTAAATTGGTCAGGCAGATGGCTAGAACCCTCTTCATATTTCTCCTGAGGAATGGTGGTGTGGAGCTGGCTCCAGATGCTTGGTATCTCCTGATTATCCACCAAACCACATCCAGCACACTCAGTCTCATCCTATTTCAGAAGCTCATCAGCATTAGTCCTTGAATGGGAGACCACTCAGGAAACTTTGCAGAGCTATCCCACCAATGATTTACAATACTTTGCAGAATGGACCAATATTCTGACCTAGTATAAGGAAGCTTCCTGCCTCACATGGATATCTGTAAAGAATTTTTAAAAAAAAAAAAAAAAGGGGGGGGAGGGAGTCTTCCCGCATAGGAATGGCATGAGCAGGTTTCAACTCCAGGAGGTGATTATATATGCAAACACACTTAAAGCATGATGGTTGGGCCAAATGGGGAAAGAGTTTAAGAATTCGTCCCATGAGATGGGTAGAGCCAGTGGGATTGCTCCACTCCTTGAATCATGAGAATTGTCCTATGACATTAATTCTATTTAAAAAACCCAGTTATTTCCCAGGAGGTTTTGAATTACAGGAATTCTCACTCTAGACTACAACCAATGACATTTTGAATTTATTTTATTCCAGGATGGAAATGAAAACTAGTCCTAAATGCTATCCTAATGTGTCGTAGACATACTGTAGGTAAGGAACCTGCTACTGCTGGAAACTCAGGGGAAGGGTTCCCCCCTTGCTAGGCATATGGATCTCATGCTTGACAATTCCCTTAGAGTCGACCACAGTACTATCCCAGTCACTTTCACAATGAGAGCTAGGCTGCCTTTTTCCTATGCTCTGGGCACATTTCTGCCTCTTAGGCTCTATAAAAATGGTGTGGGGTAGCGTTGTTGACATTAATGAAAACATGATAATGGCTGAACCCTTAATCCTACAAATTCTGCCCCAAAAAAGACTCCTCCGTGGTTTCTTGGGCTGCTGCTTAATGAGTTGACAGGAGTCCAAGGCGTCTGAAGCACAGCAGATGTTTAGCACTTCCTTTTGTTGGTTGCTAATGCATCCCCGATTATTTCCCAATCATGAGGAGCCTCGCCTCTTTCTGGGAAAGGAACACTTTGCATTTGATGTCTAGCAAGTTCTTTTGTTTATCATTGACATACTCAGGCTTTGGCAACCAGCAACATAAAAGAGACATGTCGATAGAAACTGAACTACAAAATGGGAATTCCAAGAGGAGCCCTGGCTCCATAATATTGTCTCTAATTTGGGTGATTTACAGTTTTACTGGAAACAGTAGACATCTGGGATTATCACATTTCATTCCATGGATACACAGAAGGCTGATAATGCATCAAGTAAGACACACAGGAAAACTTTGGGCTTGGTTTGATACACACAGATAACCAACCAAAATAATCATAAGTCCCTTTTTTCTTCCAATTGTGTCCTGGAGCTGATCTACAGTAGAAATACAAGGGGGTCAAAACCTGAGCAGGTTGGGTGATTATGTGGCCCCATCTAAAGTGCAAGTGCAGATGCTATTTCTGAATGCTCCATTCAACACCTAAAAATGAGCATGTCAGGGAGAAAGCATGTGGATCAAGCAGTTGCTTATACAGTATATTGCTACATGTAGTTACTTCACTTGAAGTATGACTGGTATTGTCCATTTTACGAGGACAATACCTCGTAAAAACGTATCACCTTGGATTGTCCCCACATCATTTAGCTGCATGCATAGATCAGGCCTTTGTCTTCATTTAATCATATGCACTAATTTGTCTGTCATTTAATGTTCAGCCATTTTTCAGTCCTATGCAAATGATTTGGGCTCATGCCATCTCACTGTCCCTCTTTTCCTGCTCTATGGCTGACCCTTTTTCTCTCCAAAAAGCTTCTAAACCATTTCCTTTATAGGAAACAGAGGAATATGAAGAAGGAAATTCCTGATTTGGAACCTACATGACAGCCATACCATCCACACAGCCCCAGAGCTGGAGGTTCCCCAAGATAAGGGAAGCACCCTAACACACCACATTTCTCCTCTAAAGAAGAAGGAGGAATCCAAATGGTCTGCACCTTCTGCACAACTCTACTAACAACAAGAAGAACAGTTTGAAATCACCCCAAAACACTGTCAATGTATCCAGCCACAAACCTGAGTCAAGCAGAACAGTTTGGGCTTTCTCAGCATCCAGTCATTTGCCTCACCAAACCTACACTCAAGATGCAATGAGTTAGGAAGACTTCTCCTGCTATCTACAACATAAGGAATACTTTCATGATGAAACCAATTAAGCCACAAGCAAGCCATTATCAAACTCACAGGACATGGAAATACAGCAGGGGCCCCGTATCCACAGGATCAGTATTTACTGATTCACTAATCTAAGGTCTAAAAATACATATTTTAAAAAATCCTAGAAATACATATTTCTAAAGTTGGAGTTACCAGGAATGGCCACTAGATGGAGTCAGAGACCATGCTACGTAAAGTGTTCACTATTTAGATAGCATTTGCTATAATACATATTTTTCAGCATCTGCCAGGGGGCTTGGTACTGATCCCCCACAGATACAGGGATCCTACTGTACAAGAAACATCTCCCAGTGCAAAAGGAGGAACAACCCTGTACTCTTCTACATGGTTGAAACAACACACTGGATTTTTACACAAAGTCTTTCTATCACCAAGCCCAAGCTGGGATATTCTGAGAGCAACATCATTTGTCACACAATCTCAGCCACACAGAATCTGATGCCATCCACAGGCACAGAAACAATCTGGACACAATGATTAATGAGGCTGATAAAGGAGGGGTCACTGTGATCACAAACAAGCTGGACTGCATCCGGAAAGGTGAACGACAACTGTCCAATATCACATCAGATTCTTTCCTCAGATCCCACTGGAGAACACAGTAAAGAACAGCATGGCCTATTAAAGGAATTTTCCTCACTGATGCAACACCTAATTTATACAGATATGCCTCAGGAGCTGTTACCAATCACCTTCTATCTCTTACCTAAAATTCATAATTCTGGCCAGCCGATTGTTGTGGAATCCGTAGGCACTTTACCAGAAAACACAGTCTCAGCCACTATGGATGTGCAAGACCAGCATCCTCTAAAAGGATAGACTGTAAGCAATCAGGAACATAATCACAGATGAGGCTACAGCATATCTTGCCATCAAACTGCTCTGTTGTTGTCATCAACCCTTACTTCAGCTTTGGTGAGGATATATATATATATATACAGAGGAATAGCAATGCCATGGGTACACACATGACCCCAAAATATGGCCACATCTTCATGGCTGACTTAAAACAACTCTTTCTCGATTTTTGTTGATTTGTATATATGACTGCCATACTTCTGTATCTTGTTGCATTCTGTCCTACACACATAACAGACTTGGCATAAACCCATGAACCCATTAACTTGTGGGCCACACTTTTCCATTTTACTGGAGGTAAACCAAGAATGTTCCCCACCTTGAATGTGTTAATCTATTTATCTAGTTATTTAAAATGTACCTGTCACCACCATTGACCAAAATTATACTTTAACAGTAACCATTTGAATTGCTATCTATCATCTGTAAGTATTGTCAATAATCCTTAAAAACCACTGATTGACAGCCAATGTGCTGACCTCTCACCTTTCTATTAGATATCTTCTTCTTTTCTCACCATCTCTTCTCTCCCTGCATCTGAAGAAGTGGGCTGCAGTCTGTGAAAGCTTATGCCAAATAAAACCATTGGTCTTAAAGGTGCCACATGACTCTGTCTTGGTTTTGGAAATAAATAGTTATTTTGACAGACTGCCCAGTGTGATTTTTGAAAAGAAGGTACATCTAAGAATCACTTGAAACACAACACTAAGTAATTTTACATGCTAGAAAAGTTAACTTAAATGATCTTGCACACCACCAAAAACATTTTTCTTCTCAAGCTAGTATATACTAGCATTGTATTAATGTATTTTATTCGGTATATTACATGTGGGAAATATACTGAGAAGGTGCCATTTTTATAAACTATTTTCAGTCTATGGTAAATCAAGTTCTCTTTGAGAAATGCATAACATGTGGAGATGTAATTTCCCCCCTCTTGTGAGAGTTCACCTAATCTCAGTATCAGATGCCTGATGTCAGATGATTAGGACAACACATGAGGAATTTATTAAAGACAATATTGGAGGGCTGGAGTAGAGGGCTAAGGGAAAATCTATGCACTTTTTTCAGCTCTGAATCTCCAGTACAAATGGAAGAAATTATGGATAGATATGGAATAGGTCCATGTAGAATTGGTTGGAGGATTATCCTCTGTTGTTCCTAGACAGCCAACAGTAAGAAATGAACTTCTATACAGCCTAACCGGACAGCAAAAATTAAGTAGAATTATTCCTCTCTTTGTTAATATTCTGTGTTGGTGGCAATTAGAAAGCAATATTTTTTCTCCAACAGCGATACTCAGTAATATTTTGTTATTTGTACAGATTTATGCCTTTAATTTTTCCCACACTTTTTCCTCAAGAAAACAAAAAAAGTTGCTCAAGGCATTTTATACAAGTGCAGCTTAGTGACATTCTGGAGCCAGCATCTTTGAAGTGAAAAAAGCTTCCCCTAAATATGCAGTATTCAGCAAGAGTAAACAGTTGTTGAACAGTGAGTCAATGCTTATGCATATCCCATTGATTATCCATTCAAAGCACAGTTTTTCTTCCTAAATTACAAACACAGTGAAGTGGGGTGTGGAGTTCTATTTATTGGGAACGAAATATGCCTGGAGCTGTGTGTATCCCTTCCTTTCCCAGCAGAATCAGAGGGAACACTCAAGAGTAGTGAGGAAATTCAGGAAAAGCATTCCTACCGGCAGCAGTGTTTAGTTGATAATGGAAAACTTCTTGTCGTTGTGTAAGGTTCTTGTAGTTCTTTGGCTCCTCTCATAACAAAGTCAGCTTGGAAAGTTACTATGGAAACACAAGGGCCTGAACTCATGGACATAATGAACTGTATATATGTATGGTTCAGCAATTGTTTCAATGGGTTTACTCTAGTTGGGACTAGCAGTTGGTTTAGAGCAAGAGGCAAAAATAGAGTCTTTTCTTTTCATTCTTTTACTTTCTGAACTAGAGAGGTTCCACTCAAGCTCCTCTCACAATGTGAGACCCTGGTTTTCTATTGTTCCAAACCATCTGGAGAGCTTCTATAAATGGTGAAGTCTTTCATAGATCCATAGATAGGAGAATGTCTGAAAGAGTGGCAGAGGGAGTTAGTCTTAGCATTGCTCCCTTCTCACATGTTTAATGTACAGAAGTTGTGAATGCCTGAGGAAGGCTACATCAAAAAACACTGGTGACTCATGATCTGAGCAGCAGCCATGCCTTGGTCCAAAATTCTGGGATGAAGTATGAATGCACGCAAATGCATGCACACAACACGCGCACACATTGCCTGGATCACATGCTGCCTATGAGGGGGGGAAAGTAAGTCTGCTATTACTGCCTTTAGTATAAGGTTTTTTCCCACATCCAAAGACAAAGCCTGGATGAGGGCAGGATATGTATTTGAATTTGAGACCACCTCATCTACAAATGGTCTCTAATCCTGAACACATATAGTGATATACTCTATAGGGTGCTCCTTTCTAAGAAAATAGCACATGTACCTTGTACTCAGAGAACGCTGCTCATACATTTGGACCAAAGCTTCACATTTCTGGGTCATAAAGATTCCTGACACAAACAGAGGTAGATTCTTGTTGGATGTCCCAACAAGAATCTCACCATGAAAACATATTAGCAAGAGAAAAGAAGTGTTGTCTTCACAGGTTTTGGAAGAGTTTACAAAAGGAAAAGCTATATAGTGTGTGGGGAGGGGGGAAGGCTACCATTCTGAATGAACACCCAGATTTGGTCAGGGGACCATTGATCAGCATCCAAAAACTCTTCCACTGAGCTGTGCCCCCTGCTGTAACTGCAACCACAGGGTGCTGTCTAATAACAGAACATAAACAACTTGCACACAGAGACCTCTGATGCTGTGCCTTGGGCACATCTCAAGATTTCTAGGAGTACAGATATCCCTGCCAGAAATACTGAAAGAAAGTTAGTTTTAGAAACCACGTCTATCTTTGCTGGCACGACTATCAAAGTTTTTGTTAAGAGGCTTATTGCAGACCAGGTATGCCAACCTACAGTTGGCTCCAACACTAAGCCTTTTCTGGTATGTATCTGAATCATGCCTGCTTGCTTGCTTGCTTGCTTGCTTGCTTGCTTCCTTCCTTCCTTCAGTGATCAATGCTACTTCTTGGATCAAAGTCCCAACTTTCTGCAACATTTCTTAGGGATTCAGTAATAAACAGAATTGTAGTCTAAGCCAGGTATGATTTTATTACAGCAATAATATCATCAAACAAGTATTTACACAAAGGCGACAGCAACAAGCCAGGCTTGCCTACTGCCTGAGATGGGAGCAATCCAAACTCCATCATGCTATGGTAATGACAGCTCCTCCACTAGAGGATGTGATAGTATCCACTCTCCTATCCTTACAAGAAGCTAGAGGACAAGGATGAAGTGACAGGACCCTTGTTCCGCCACCACCTGCTTCCCAAATCAGGAAAAAGGAGGTGCCATGCTGGAAGCCCCGGGAAAGGAAGAGGAAGCGGCAGCCATACACGACTTCTTCCCTTGCCAGGAAGCACACAATGGTGTAGAAGGCAATGGTACCTGGAACACACCCTTGCTAATGGGAAAAAGGCAGAAGGCATACAAAGAAGGCAGAAGCAGCAAGAACAATGGAAAGGAAGAGAATTGCCCCACCTAAGAAAATGGAGGTGGAAGTGCCGAGTTCCTGACACTCCAGAGGCCTGCATTGTAGACCTGTATAGTGAGGCTACAGCTCTCTAGAGCTGCAGGAAAACTACTAGTGGGGCTGTGAATCTACCATTTGTGGTGCACCACCAATTGAGTCAACTGTCTCACCAGGCTACTAGTAGGTGAGCCTGAATGCCTTCCAGAATTTTCCATAGCTGATCAGCTGTGCAATTTCCTTGAGGAGGTTCCCTTCTCACTATTGTCACTTTCTAGTGAGTTACGCACTCCTTAGGCAGCCTCAAGGCATCTTACTGGCACCTTCCCCTTAAAATCTAGCCACCGCTTCTACATACCACTAAGCATTAGCTCCAAAGGGTTAGGGGTTGCCCCTTTATTTGCGCCAACCAGGCCATACATCCCAAGCCCAGTTGGGATAAATATCATTCAGTTTTGTTTATGTAAGCTTTGTTGTCTTCTTATTGAAATCTTGGTATTGGATTGCTCAGGACGAGGTGGGTGTTACACTCAGTTCTCTCTGACAGCTAATACTTTTTAAATGTTACTATGAATAAATAAAGAGGAGAATTCTTCTAAGAATCAAACAAAAGGAGTTTCTTAGGGGAAATGCAGGCATCAGGATAGAAAAGGAAGTGTAATTTATCAGGTAGCGAAAAACAATAATAATCTTTTATAATTTTCTCACATTCTTCCCATCATTTTCTTTGCTGTCTTTTAACTTTACCACTAGCTGTTTCTACAGAATCCACACGACATACTATTTTCTTGACTTCTTTCCCCTCACTAACATAAGACAGACTCTCCTTTCAGGTCTCAACTGTCTCACAGATCCTACTCCCACAAGATTCTCATCATGCTAATCAAACCCCATTCAGTTATTCAACTGTCAATCAACATAGCACTCCACCCATGACCACCCACAATGCAGACATTCAAACCTACATGCAATCCTAATATAAGTCATTATACATGCATTTTGACTTTTAAGATTCCAAGCGGGCAGAATCACCACAAGGTGTAGCTATTAGCTGGCTGAAAGCCTGTTTGCCTTTGCATAAGTAAATTTACATCTGTGTAAGTTTGCTAAGCTTTGCCCCGGGGAACTGAGGATTGTACAAATCAATTGTGCAATTGGTCACATAATTCCTCTTGTGACAGTTGCATGGTAACATGTACAAAGGCATCTCTTTGGATTTACTTCTGCTCACAGGATCTTCTGGTGCTGTGGTTTAAAACTAACCATGCAGATTTCTAGGACTTTTAGGACTCCAGAGCTGAACATTGGCAAGACATTGCTTTTAGAAAGCCCATCAAGAATCTATTTAACCAACACACAAAAGGAGAATCTTACTATAGTCTATTCTGGGGACACTGGAAGAAACCAAATGTTCTCTGTCTCTATCCAAGACATGTTTGTCTTCATTGGCTTTGCAAGAAATTTCCTTTTTTAAAAAAACATTTGAGGACTCGTGATGACTACTTGATTTTGTACATTCCCTAGCACTGAGACTTCTTTACTTTTCAGCTGTTGTTGGGAAAAAAAGCAGAAACCTCTCATACTCAAGAGGCTACTGAGCCTTCCCATTTCTAGCAACAACGTTTTAAAAGTCTTCCAGTCATTTTCTAGTTTGTTGCTTCCCCACCTTTTTCTGAGAAACAGTCCCCAAAAGCTTCCTTCATAAGGTGTAAGATTATGGGGTTGTATCATTGCAACAGAGCAAGACTCAAAGTCACAGCAGAATCATTCATAACAGCTTGGCAGGCTTGAAACTATTCAGTGAATTAAGCCACATGTTTCCTGAGTATGCAGCCCCCTCATTTCTGCTGCAGAATGCTCAATATATTACAAAGCTCTGCTGTCACTTCCTAGAAGCAGTCCTACTCACATCATTTTGGGAACATTCACTTTAGTTTCTTTTTAAAACTTTCATCTCCTCCCCTCCCCCTGCCACAAGTTGTAAGAGCCAAACGCAACCCAGAGTTTTTCACACTTATTTACTGGATAGATGTGACATGTTTTTCTTAGGGATCATTCAAGTGGCTTGTCATTGTGGTTGCTGCAAGGTCTCATGGGTTTACACATAAAGGTGATTTGTTGCTGAGGCTGCTGTTCCAGTGAGCTGGACTACTTGTACAAGGTATTCAATAGTCCATTCATACAGAAGACCTCAATGCCACCGACAGAGCAGCCATGTCTAATTCAGACAATCTGAGCTAGTCAGAAGGCCATGGAGAGAGTACTTGAATTTCAGCTCTTTCTCTACCCCTCTGTAGTTTTTTAAAAATCCAATATTTCTTGCCTTAATAGTCAATGCTGACTTTTCTTTTCTGGCTCTGGTAATAACTGATAATTTGAAATCATCATTCAGTCACAGAGAACAAGTGCTTGAAAAATTCTTGATCAATATTCTTCTTCTTCTTTTTCTTTTTCCTCCTTCTCCTCCTCTTTGAAAGAGATATCCAAAATAGGTTACATCATATATAATTTCTCTTCAATGTGACATTTTCATTATTCCTCTTCATTCAAATCCCTTGCTTCTGTCTGATGTGATGGGTAACACTCTCTCCCAGATTCTCATCTGTACTTGAAATCCCTTTAACAACAGTACAATTGGAAGGGCATCATCCAATCAAAATTAAGCACTTTGCTCCCATTTCACCTGATGCTTTATGCAGCTGTTTTAATTTTTCCTGTTGGACACAAGAAGACCTGCAACTGCTTTCACTTTGCACAGAGCAGAGCTGCATTGAGTCTCACTGTAAGGAGACAGGTGGCATAGAAATGCAATAAACAAACAAACAAATAAATACATTTTGAGCCCCTCATGTGGCTGCCAAAGGAATGGCTGGTGGGGTCATAACCAAGCCAGTACCTGCACTGGCAATGGAGCCAGAGCTGTGCAACATGAATTCTCCTCTTCTGCTTGTTTGTACGCTGCTTGCCTACCTGACTGAGCTGCTGGTGACATGTCCCATGAACTGTAATCAGCATAGCAATTCAAAAGTGGCAGTAAGAACAATTACAAATAACAAATAGATCAATAGATATTATCATCATCATCTTAGAACTGCAGAGCTTGAAACTGAGAACTTGGAAGAGACTCTATGAATCATTGAGTCCAGCCCCTGTCAAGGAGGTAAAGTAAGGAATCAAACTCCCAACCTCTGGCTCCGCAGCCAGATGCCTAAACCACTGAGCTATCCAGCAGTTCACTTACATAAATATGTCATAAAAATATCTGTGCAGTATTTGATACAGCAGTTTAAGACCAGAGAGAAAATAAAGCTGAAGTTATTACATCTAAGGACAATAAATCTTCATTCTACAAAGGCAGCATAGGGTGCTTTACAGTTAACCTATACATTTCATGTATAGCCTTGGTCTCCTCTGTCAGTCCCACTCTTCCCCACACTTTCACTTGAGGGGATAAATATTACCAGAAATAAGGCCTACTGAATTCAGTGGGACTTATTTCAAGCTAAGTGAATGCAACACGCAGCCTAAGGAAGTAGAGACATGCGGAAAACACGTAATATATCATTCTGGTCCACCCACGGAGAAAAAAGGAATCAGTCTTTGTAGTGCTGCACAAACCAGCCATGACTGGCACTTGTAGTAGCACCCAAGTCTTCAAATCAGTAGGAAAGCTAGTCTGGAAAGGTGCTGCCAATCCTAGGAAAATGAGTCCCCCTAATGCTTGGTACCAGCTGGACACCCTAGGGGAGCAGCTATGGACTGCTGTGGCTGCAAAGGCCCATTCAGCTACCATGTTTATCTGATTTGTGAAGTCCCTATTATGACCTGATAGGAAAGTGTTATGTAAAGTTATGAGCTAAGTTTATCTTAACCAACCTTCCTCTTCTTGGTGCCTTGCCAATGTGTTGCAGTCTTGCCTCCACCTGTCCCCCCTCCCCTGCAAAGCCATTATGGATGTAATAGAGAGCACCAGGCATTATCAGCTCAAAATACCTATTCTCACACTCATATTTACCCTTATTTTCTTTTCACTCTTAACTTTGCCATCTCAAACGAAGTGCTGTCTCACAATGTCAGAATCTAAACCATATCCTTATAGGAACTGACTTTGGTGGATTTGTTTGCCTCCTACCTGATGGGGGTGGGGGTGAGACAGCTCCCATGCCATGTTCTAGGCACACGATAGTATTCCTTATTTCAGACCATTACAAAGACCCAAATACCAAAGTACCTCATGGCCTGTACTGCAGCCAGAAGGGTGAGCCAGATGCCTGGAAAGTGTGATAAGAAGCAAAGTGTATTACAAACACAGATTATGCCATAACAATCCTGCCCATCCTTCATTCCATCTACCAGTCATATAAAGAGAATTTATATGAAATGATTTTGTCGTTGCTCTGGACAGCTGCTGATATATCTAGCCTCTTGAGGGTCATGTTCAAGTCCCCAGCTGCTGTCAATTTGTAGGTGCTGGTAAGGGCAGGCCACGCTACCCCCCTCCCTAGATGTGCCCACAGCTGCAGGATTGTCTCCCTGGCCCCCTTCCCATGACTCGGTCAATTCAAGGTTCTATCTTCTCCCTTCCTTCTCTTCCCATGCATCAGCTGTGAGAAGAACTGTTCATTAGTCTCAGATATACACAGAACGGACAGCTACCAAGGTTACATAAAGAAGCAGAAGCAAACCTGTGTTACCAGCAAAAGCCTAGGAACTCCAAGTAAAGGGAGAAAGAATAGATTCTACCGACTGCAGCCAGGTAAAGAGGCTGGCTTCTCTTCAATGGGCCTTCAAATAGCCCACCAGCCTAGCAGCCTTATAGGAGTTCTGCCAAATTCGTGTGAGGCCAGAGAGCCGTACACAACTTTGTCCATGCCTCTCATTGCTTGTGATGTCTTAGAGTTCCTGGCCACCATGGGAGTATGCCTGCACCACCACTATGGCAGCAGGAGGCCTGGCAAAGTCATTCCCTGGCTCTCTCGGACTGCAGGGGCAGCATCTTCAAGGAAGCAGTTGTGAGGTTCAGACTTCTGTGCTTTGAACAATAAGGGAAGGAAGTTCCAGGAGAGGTGTGTGCTTAAAGAAATAATTGAGCGAACATAAACCATCAGCAATATTCTCTTTTTAAAAATTACTACAGTGGTGCCTCGCTAGACGATTGCCTCGCAGGACGAGGAAATCGCTAGACGATGCCTTTTTACGAGCGCTACTGCGCTTCGCAAAACGATGTTTCCCTATGGGGAATTTCGCTAGACGATGAGGTTTCCCCATAGGAGTGCGCCGACTAGTGGTCAAAAGCTGTCAGTGCAGCTGTCAGTGCATTCCTATGGGGACCCTCACTCGCTAGACGAGGTTTCCCTATGGGAAATTTCGCAAGACGACTGCGTTTTCCCTTGGAACGCATTGAAGCAATTTCAATGCATTCCAATGGGAAAACGTGCTTCGCTAGACGATGTTTTCGCTAGACAGCGATCCTCGTGGAACGGATTAACATCGTCTAGCGAGGCACCACTGTACTTTTTAGTCTCCTTGACTGGAGCCAAGACCTCTTTGTTGTTTCTCAGCCTTCTATAATCTGACAATTGTTAGATATGGGATAAGATCACTAGGTTAATGATTTGACGGAAAACTAATCTAAACTTATGGTTGTAAAATCTGTACCTCACCAAAATGAATAAGAAAGTGACTCAACTAATCACAACCATGTTATTGTCTAATGGCAAACACTGAAATGAGCAGCTAAAATGGTTCCTTGAATGAATTCATTTTCATGTTTGCATTAAGACCCTGATTGCACTCTCCCATTTTTATAAATCAACTTGGATCTAGGAGAAGCATGTGAATATTGTACTTCCTACAGTAGGTGGCATAGAAGGGCTACTATATTTTCATTTCTTATTGCACTTTGAGTGATGGGGAAGAAGAGGGCTCCATGTCTTAATAGCATTCAGAATTCCCACTTCTTCATCTTTGCACTGGGAGTTGCTTTTCCACTATAAAATCCCAGAAAGAATTCATATAAATTCACCACTTCCTGTTCACCAGGAAGAAAGTCTGATGGCCTATGGGGATTTCCCAGTATCTTTATCATATGAGGCCTTGCCCACTCGGTTTTCCATAGACTGATTTTGGTCTCATCAGTCTTTTGTTGCCCATTCATTTCCAGTATCGAAAAATTGCCACGACTGGTTTCTTCAAATCTGCACAGCCTCATGCAGATAAGTGTCTGTCTCTCTGTCTGTCTGTTTTGCTTTGTTGCTCCTGTGGCTCATGTCTTGTGCTTCTCAAGTTGCTTGCTTTAATAATTTACACTATTAATTGATTATGTGCCATAAAATAATAATGTGAGGAAATGAACTCCTAAAATTTGAAAAGAAGGCATGTAAATTGGGAAAGTTTGTGGACACGTTGTTGGTTTCTCATTATGGTAGCATTTGCTAAGCGAGGCCCCTCCTGAAAGCTTCTTTCAAAAAGGGAGACCCATTTCCTTGGTTTATCATACAGATATCCCATCCACCCAGCAAGGAATGTGGCACACATAACCAACCCTTTGGTATCCTTTAAACTTTGCACCAGGGAAGGTAGTTTACCTTCCACATAGTAAAATAATCAGAGCTCCCTAAGGTTTCTGTCCAGGGATACATTGCTTTGTTCTCTTTCACTTAAAACAGTTCCTTATGTTGAGCTCTTTTTGTTTTGTTGTGTGAGGGCAGATTTCTGTTGTGTTAACTGGGGGTGGATGAGCAGCAGGTCTTCTCTTGCAACGCCCTTAAACACCCCTTAATGGGCTCAAGCCAAAGTCTTTGGCAGATTCCTTTAACATGCCCATCTTTCCTTCCACCTACCAATCCAGTTGCAACCAGGCTGGGCAAGGTGTAACCCTCCAAATGTTGTTGGACTGGAACCCCCATCATACCTTGATCATTGGTATTCTGGTTAGAGCTAATAGGAGTTGCAGTCCAGCCACATTGGGGGGGGGGGGGTTTGCTGTACTTTGCCATCTTGACTACAGGAGCCATTTACACCCAGTATTGTTTACTATATTTGTCAAATGCTTCATAAAATAAACTCTCCGGGTGTTGTACAGTCCTAGTGGAGTATCATCACTACCACAACATAATTTAATAATGTAAGATCATAATAAATCCATTAAATTCCAGAACAAAAATGAAAACCATTTCAGGTGAGGAAGAACCAGCCTAATATAAGGAAGAATAGTATAATATGATTATTTAGAACTCTTGTAATCATATTTTGCTCTGAATTAAGTTTCCAAATATTTTCAAAAATGGTCCTACAGAAAACTCATTAAAATAAGCCAAAGAAAATGTTAGCAGGACATGGAAAAACAGCAGTTAGATAAACCACCTTCAGGCAAGGGTCATACCCATGATGTGATCTGAAGCTGACAAAACTGTTATGGCATCACACAGGCTACTTGAACTTCTAAGGGATTCAGCAACACCCCACAAGCTAAACACTTGGTTTTTCAAGGAACAGCAACCTCTTCTCCTCCAGAAAAGGTTCAACTTCATTTTGTAGTCTGAGAACCACACACAGGCAGTATCTATGCCTTGCCTAGACTGAGCTTCTGTTTGTTGACAGTCTTCCAATCCATCACAGACTTGAACTGGTCTAATACCTCCACAGCCTCTCCTAGCTCTTCAGGGAAGAAGAAATGAAGTGATGTATCACCTGCATGCTGGTGACAACACATTCCAAATCTCATCATGACCTCATTCCTAAAATCTCCATGCAAATACGAAAATGCTTGTGTGGAAGGTAAGATGGAACCTTGCAGGATCCCAAAGCAAATATGTTACTGCGTAGACCAGAAATCTCCTACTGCTATACTCTGGGAAAACGATATTCTCAAAAATGACCTTTCAGGCTGGAGAAGAATGAGTGCAAAGGATTGCTGCCCAGAGTCAATTCTAAGAGACAGAAGATTATATTGGGTTATGTTAATAAACACTGCTGCAAAGTCACAGAGAGAAAGCTGCATTCCTAATGCCTCCTCTTGCCAGAGGGGTCACCCTATAGAAGCTGGCCTATAGATTCCAATTGTCTCCCCCTCACTGAAAAGACATTTAGTGGATGGGAATGGTGATGGCCTTTTCTAGGGCTGCACGCTGGTTATGGAATTCTCTTTCAGATAGTTGAGACTGGTCCTGATGAGTTTTACTTGGGCAACAAAATATGTTATTCCATCTGGATTTGGATGTATGGGGGTAAGGACTGAAGCCAAGAAAACTCCTCATTGAATTCCAGGCCCTTCTACAGATTAAAAATTCCTACTCCCCTCCTCAATGTACCAATTGGTTGCTGACAGTAGCTCTTGCAATGCAATTGGATGAGAAATTTCTTAGGTTATTTGATACACCAACAGTGAAAGAAAGGTTACATGAAAGAGTGAGCATGAAAGAACATGGAAGAAAAACAAAACTTTTGTGTACCCCTCTTTTATAAACAAAAGTCATTCATGTTTAAGAGGCTCTCTTTCTGCAGTTGATGAAGAACACAAATTACCAGAAAGCCTTTTTCACGTTCTGGGTGAACGTGAACATTTAAATATAAAAAGTGAACATTTAAATATAAAAAGCCATTTATACAGCCAACAATAATAACAAATGAACCATTTTTGAAAAGTGTAATTTTTCAGATACAAAGAGTTTTGATTGCAATTCAGTTCTTTGAACTTAGTGAGGCTTAATTCTGAGATGGCATGCATAGGATTATATTTAAATTTACTTTCTCATAGTTATGGCTGAAGACTAACTACAATCAACAGTGTTGTTATGTGCCATTAAGTTGGAACCAACTTACAGTGACCTTAATAGGACTTTCAAATAAGTGAGTTATTTAAGGAGTGGTTTTACCACTTCCATACCCCCAATGAGTTACCATGGCTGAACAGGGATTCAGACCCAAGCCTCCTGAGTCCTGATCCATCACTCTATCCATAACTACACACTGGGTATCCTATAATCAATAATAGAAAATACATTAATATTTCACAACTGATTATATAACTCAATATTGTACTGTAATCCTCAATGTATAAAAACTATTAACACAGTTTTCAATAAAATAGCAGACTTGTACGGACTGGGAAGGGTTTGTACCAAACGAGATTATTATATTTTATCAATTGTAGGCTAAATCCAATTAGTGAACCCACTGAGTGAAGGTGGTTTTCTAAGCCAACAAATATAAGTCCCTTTGATTGAATGAGTCTACTCTAGCTGAGAGTAACAATTGGATTTAGCCTGAAGATTTAAGTGTATTTTGTCTTCTGTAGTAATAATTGTTATGGAGTCAAATATAGCCCATCTGGCATACACAAGTTTTCATGATGCTGTGTAGTGCTATAAAGTTTTAATAGATGCTTATTTGATTAGACCTGCATCATTCAATCATAACTCAACTTCTTGTGAGTCTTAGGCAATGCGGTTGGTTTATATTTGGGGCCATTGAAGTTTTATTGCACCCCATGCAATTATATAGTCTTACTAATAGCTCCTCTGTCACCCTCCTTCACACCACCCCCACTGGCCACCTGCAGTTACAGAAGGATTAAGTGAATGAGAAATATAAAAACAGCAGCTTCAGTGTTACATTATATTTAAGGCAATGCAGTGGCCACATTCCAGGTTTTAATATTTTCTAGTATGCTCCAGGGATCACAATATATGTAATATGTTGACAAGATGCACCACCTGTGCCACTTTTGAGGCTTTAAAATCTGTGTATGCAGTTAAAAGTGGCAAGTAAAATAAAACCACCCAGTATGTGGGACTTTCCAAACCACCCACAGGATGAATCTGTTTTCATAGGCTATGTGTGATTGCCAGTCTGATATTTTTGCACTGGACGCATTGCTTCTAAAACAATTGTTCCACTGAAATTTCATCAGGAGGATTAACTGTTTGGAACATGGCTAAGAAAGATATCCAGCACAATCCTCTAAAAACTCACAAAAGGTAAATGTCCTGTCAAGATGTTCCTTCAGTGTTTGGAGGGGAGAAAAAGTGTGGTCTCTTCTCCTCACTCCACTGTGCACTCACTGGAAGGCTGGTACAAAATGCACTGTGCATTTCTGCAGCTCTCTGTGCGTAAGGCTCTCCTTGCCTGATTGAATACCTGTTTCTTCAGGGCTCCTGTTGCATGGTTGCTCATCTGTGCACAGTTGTGCCTATACAAAGAGAATATGCCCTAATGACTGGATTCTGAACCCAGAAATGAAGAGTTTTGTAACAGGCATAAATGATAGCGGTTAAGCAGATCCAGAGAACAGGTGCAGATGGTATATTTCATGTATTTCAAAAGGCAGTACGAGTTTCTACTAGATAATGATAAGGAAAAAAGAGCAAGGTGTGGCAAGGAAAACCTAACCTCCTCACCTTACTGATGAACTTAATAATAATTTCTCCCACCCCAGTTTTTATTGGACTTTAATGCCACCCTTCCCTGGTTTAGACCATGGGTTGAGCAAAGCACCGTCTGCTCAGGGCATGGGCCACCTATGACCCTTCCTCCAAGGAGCTCAATCTGCATCCGTTGAATTGGACCAAGGAAAAAGCAATATTTAATAGGGCTAATAGAACCCTTCTACTCCCCCTAAAGACTTTCCAAAACAGCAGGGTGGACCTTGGTGGGGGCTGAGAAATAAGAGATTTCCTGAAAATAATTGGAGGCAATTGCTTCCAGCTTATTTCAGAAGAGCCACTCCTTTCCTCCTTAGTGCTCTATACCATGGCCCAACTTACTCAATAAGGTCCCTTTATCCTTGGGACAATCCTTGTGGAGATGAGGTGGGGTTCTTCTGGAGAAGGAGAGAAGCAAAAGCCCCAGTAGTCCTATTACATATACTAACCAACTCACAGTTGTTACTAAGGCTGGGTCTTTCATGTCTGTCTGTCTGTCTGTCTGTTTGTTTGTTTGTTTGTTTGTTTGTTTTGGCGGGGGGTTCCTTTCCTTTCTTGGATTATTTTTCCTCTTGCCTGGCCTGCCTGCTGCTGCCTGCTAGACTCAAAGAGAGAAGAGAAGCTGTCAGGGGTTGCAAGACATCTCCCTATATTCTAGCAGTTTTGATTTTGGGGGCCTTTGATTGATTTTTTTTTATATTTAGCTAATTTACTATGTATTCATTCTATGAAAGGTTTACATTTTGTTGAGTGTTTTTAAACTGTTTTGATTGCTTCTCGTTGAAATGCTTTGTGGGAATATATTTAATTCCTCTTTGTTGCACAGCAGAAGGACAGTGAGTAAGAGTTAGAATTTAGCAAGTCTCCCAAAATATTCACCCATCTGTAATAACCAGCACAATAATCACTCAGACATCATTTCAAGTTAAAAAGGAATGATATATGTTTACTCACTACTTTCTACAGTCTTTGCAAAGGATCAGGAGTTAAAGGAAGAAAAGAAGGGGAGGGGAGGGGCCTTTATGAATGTGCCAGTGTGCAACTGGGCTGTGTGGGTGGCTGTTGTGGTCAGTTCAGCACAGTTGGGCATTTCTCTCTTGTTCTTGGTATTGTGTCTTTATTGGTAGCTTTAGTAGTTGGTGTCCTTGCTTTCTTGCCTTTTTTGCTATTGTGCTGCCTAGGCCTGGAGGGTCTGTTATGCTGAGTGGGTGCCACTGAATTCATACTGTTGTTTTGAATGTGACAATATAATGTAAACTAGTGCCTGAGAAGGTCTCATTATGATTTTCCTTTCTTATATACTGTTGCCTGCTTTTGGAGTAGATTGTTTCTCTGTTGCCTTGCTTCTGTTTTGTTGTTGTTGTTTGAGTAGTTTTTAAAGGTTCTTTAGGGGTTTTAAGAATGTCAGAAAACATGAATGGGAAAACACTAATGGGAAACCCAGAAAAGGCTTTATCTTCCAAGTAAAATGAAAGGACCAATACACAAAAAATATTAAAAGAAACGGGCAGAACCCCCAAAAAGAAACCAAAATTAAAGAAATAAGAAATATTCTCTATGCATATCCCAAGTTGTCACCACACTTGTTTGATCACTGCAAATATCCTGTAAAGATAAAAGTGACCGACCCAGGCTCACTGAGGGAGCTTCATGGCTAAGTGGTATTCTGAACCTAGATATCTCTTATTTTAGTCCAACACTCTAGCTCTTGGCCAGTTAGGGTTTCTGGGTCTGAGGGAGTCTCCCCAGAGTCTCAGGGAAGTGTTCTCATTATCTGAAGGAAGCACTGTAGCAAGCATGAGGAACCTTAGGTTCCAATGCCAAATCCAGCCTTCCTGGATGCTGAATCCAGTCCTCCTGATGTTCCCAGAGGTCATGACACTCTTCCTCATTGATACTAATGTTTGTCAGTGTGGTGACACCCTGCTTTGGCTCATGTAGGAGATTATTTGCATGTACCAATGGGAGCTGTTGGGAGGCGGAGCCAGAGAAACCAGAAGGGAGGGGTGAGACAGAGAAGAGGAGTTTTGGGAGTGAGTTAGTCAGTTTGAGTCAGAGATGAAAGTCTGAAGTGCAGAAGTTAGTCTGTGGGAGTTAGATTGTGTGGTATAGTGAGGAGTTAAGGTAGGCAGTTAAGAGTGTGGAACTTATAGAGAGCTAAGAGAGTTAAGAGTGAAACAATTTATTTCTAATCTAATGAATACTTTAAAGTCTGTGAAGAACCTGTTTAAGCGAACTGTAAACAATAAATCTGTTTTGTTCAACTTTATACTCAGCTTGGACCTGTCTTTCTAATTAAAGGGTGTTGACAGAGGTCAACTGGTGGCAGCGAAAAGGAGAGAACGTGTCGTGGGCCTCAGGCTAGTGAAATAATCTGGGGACACACAAGGGGCACGTCACAGTCAGGTAGTGTTACATCCTTCCCAAAGGATGTAACATTCCACTAATCTTCATACTGGCGTGTCACACTCTAGGTAGCTTCAGTCACATCTCGGGCACCTTCACTTTAAACTAACCACTACTCCTTAGTGACTCTCAGATAGCCTTTAGCCTGAAAGGCAAAAGCCCCCAACCATTACCAAATATTTGGGTTTGCCACTTTTACTATGCCCCAGTAGGAGCCACCTTGCCCCAGCCAGTAACTATTGTACATGTATTCAAATGTTCAGTGAAAAGGTTTTTACTTTTATAATCTTTTCTTTTCCTTCTGCATTATGTGGATCTAATATTTTCCATTTATGGACTGCTCAATATCTTAAAAGTTACTCATAAAATTGAATAATAAGGAGTGTTTGGTTCTGAACAAATAAAAGGGTTTTATTCAGGTAACAAAGGTAAATGGTAAGAAGGTAGATTCTAAGGTATATCTGATAATGATAAAATATAAATATATTCTTCTGTATTCAGACTCAAAGTGACTACTTTCACAGATTCTTTTCGCAGCACACTCTCAGTAAGATACTTTTCAACTCTTCATCATAAGACAGACTCTCTTATTAACTGTCTCCCACACTGACAACTGTCTCTCAGATTCTTCAACAGACTAACTCTTCCTCCTCACTAACTCTTTCTCCATAAACGGACTTCTCAAACAGACTATCTAAAAGCCGACTGACACTCAACCCATTCTAATCACACCAACCATTCAGCACTCAACCCTGCACTCAAAATTCTGTAATCCACCTACCAATCACACAAGCGCTCCATTTATGCAAGTATGCTATTCAGGCATTCCCAGCCATTCATCATGCAAATTCGACATCAATTATATTTACAAGTATACTTGAATGTGTAGCTAGCTTGGTAGAATCACCACATGTGATTTCCCGGCTTTTGTACAGGTTTTCCCATTTCTAAAAGGTTGAAATGCCTCCTCTAAGGCTTAAATACTGAGAAGGAGCTTTAAGTTATAATATGCTGCTGTTTCCTCTGCCCCACCCTCTGACCTGTCTCCCACTGAAATGTGGCACCTGAGAGCTTCTCTTAGATGGAATGTGGCTCTTGGGCTGAAGGAGGTCTTCCATCAGCTGGAAGGTGCTGAGGGGTGTGTTTGGCGCTCTCTCTCTCTCTCTCTCTCTCTCTTGCTCACTCTCTTTCTGTGTGAGAGGGGGGAGGAGAGAGAGAGAGAGAATACTAGACAGGGACAGACAAACTTGGGACTTGTAGCTAAACTCAAGATCCTTATTTGCTCTATGGATTTGTTTCACAATGAATGTCCCATTGAAATAAAGGGAGCCCATTTGTCACCTTCACTGCTTGCTTTGGAATGAATCGTAGGGATTCAAATGAGTCCAGAAGCTTCTCATACATTTTCATTTCCCCAGAACAGGTTATCTGCAGATTACAGTAAGGCTTTGTAACTATGAAATGTTTGGAAAAATGAAATGAACCAAAAGATCATTATTTTTAGAAGTTCAACATGTTCATACTTCGTTACATAAGCCAGTTTTCCCATTCATAAAGGAGGAGTGAAATGTGTGGGTGAGGACTGACAGCAACCCTAAGTATCTGATAATTCTCTTTAGAATGAATCATAGTGCATAACCAAGACTGCAGAATTCATACAGTGTTCCCTAGGAGAACAAATTCTTCCATCTGTGGAAGAAAGAAAAATCCAGAAAATTCTGTGATTCCTCTATCTTAAACACATTTTGCTTCAAATTAATTTTTGCTTATGTATTCCCAAGTAAGTCTGCTTCAAACTGAATCCAAAAAGGGTGGTCTCCTAATACTCACATCTACCCATGGCAGAGTGGGTAGAAACAGATAGGCACTTACTATTTCAGATACAAATGCCACTTAATTTGGAGTAATCCAGGTGGGATGTCACTAAGACATATGTCACTATGGTCAGATCAGATATCTCCGAGAACAGGAGCAGCTGGCGCAGTAATTTTAATTGTGCAAAGGCACTCCTGGCCACTGCTGAAACCTGGGCATCCAGGCTCAGAGATCAATCCAGAAGCACCCCCAAGCTGCACATCTGTGTTTTTAGAGGAAGTGTAACCTCATCCAGCACAGGCTGAATCCCTAGTCCTTGATCTGCCTTTTGACTGACCAGGAAAACCTCTGTCTTGTCTAGATTAAGTTTGAGTTCATTCATCTTCATCCAGTCCGTTACTGACATTACACACTGATCTAGAGCTGAAACAGCTTCCTCAGATTTAGATGGCAAGGAGAAATAGAGTTCGGTGTCATCCATATATTTGTGACACCAAACCCCAATACCAATCCCAGTGGTTTCATGGAGGTGTTAAATAACATAGGAGATGAAACAGAATCTTGAGAGGCCTGGCAGGCCAACAGCCAGGATATCAAACAGGATTCTCCCAGTGCCGCCTTCTGAGTTCTCTCCTCCAGGAAGGGCTGGAACCACTGTAAAACTGTGTCTCCAAGTCCCATCCCAGAGAGACAGGCCAGGACATGACTGATGGTATCAAATGCTGAGAGGTCCAGGAGAACCAACAAAGACATATTCCCCCTGTCTAGTTCCCATCATAGTTCACCCACCAAGGCCTGAAGCCATATTGAAATGGTTCTAGATAATCCATCTCATCCTG
Organism: Intellagama lesueurii; assembly: GCA_037013535.1. Taxonomy (NCBI): domain Eukaryota; kingdom Metazoa; phylum Chordata; class Lepidosauria; order Squamata; family Agamidae; genus Intellagama; species Intellagama lesueurii. Next base: position 275,699,423 of record JBAJHW010000001.1, read on the forward strand.
GAACTTCTGAAGCTGAGAAGCCACAACCCGTACCTTGACCAAAAATGGAATATTAAAGACTGGTCAGTAGTTAATCAGTATTGTGGGATCCAAGGAGGATTTTTTCAACAATGGTCTTACTATTGCCTCCTTTAAACATGTTGTGATCCTATCCTGTTGCAAAGAGGCATTCACCATTCCTCCTACCCACTCAACCAGTCCCGTTCTCACAGCTTTTATAAGCCAGGAAGGACACGGATCCAGCAGACAAGTGGTAGCCTTCACCCCTCCAAGGGTCTTGTCCGCAACATCAGACTGCAGACACTGCAGGGTCCAGTTGTTGAGCCATGAGGTGGGTGGTACACTAACAGAATCCCTATTCTGTCTCTGGTTTCTACTTTCAGGAACACACATTCAGACCCAGGGAACTGGTGAATGTTACATCTGGTGTGAGAAATGGAATCACAATAGACCCATGCTGGACCCATGCTGTGCTGAATATTGTTTTTCTTCAGGTGCTGAGGTGTGTGTTGGTAGAAGCATAAAAAGGCGGCATTAACTACCTTCATAAAAATAAAATAAATTTCTACAATCAATTTGTTGTTAAAGGTACTGAAACATAGCTTTCTGTTTTGCCCTGGTCAACAGGCCAGTGCAGGCCACATACTAACATGTTAGGCTGAAAAACTCACATGTGTAAAATAAAATGCACAGTTGTGAAAATAGTTGTTGCTTTCACACATAACACTGACTGAGAGATTTGTCTTCTTTGTTCTCGCTGCAACAGCTCTAGGACTATTAATATGCTACTTTGTGCAAAACATATAGTCTAGCACTATGAAGTGAGAAAAGGTGGTAATGATGAACATCTGAAAAATTTTAGTTCTTCTGTAAGAACCAAACTAACTCTGCATAATCAAGCACACACTCAGAACAGCAAATTTTAAGGCCAAGGGTAGGAATCAGCAGAAAAATCAAGAGGCATGACAGTCTGAGTTGCTGAATTAGTTAGTTTTACCTGTCCCTTTTAGGGCTACTGAAGTGATGTGATCTTACACTGACAGGAAGAATAATGTCTTCCCCCAGATTTTCTGGCAATTAGCGTCCATTCAATTCATACATTTATGTTTGTAGAATCAGAAGAACTGTGTTTTTGTATGTAAGAGATGTTTGAAAGGCAGATGCAGAAAGGCTGGCTTGTCTCTCTTTCTCTCTCTTATCTCTGAGACATTTCACATCGAATTAGTGTTACCGAGGGGTATCTGAGCCTCTTGTCAGGCAGGCCTCTCCATATTCTCCACAGCCAGGGCCTGGCAGCAAACCCAACAGAGTCTCCAGGAATAAGAAGGGGAATCTTGTCACAAGTGACAGGCCAAGAGCCCCAGGCAGAGTCTGAAGTTGGCCCATTGACAACAGCAGCGACACCACACTGCAGCTCTTTTGACCAAGACTCAACATTTCCAGCTACCCTCAGGCTGGAGGTTCTCAAAGCAGCTCTTTCATCTGACTTTGACAGAACACAGCTTCAACATCCTTCCGTGTAAGTCCTTCTCATACGTGATAGACAAGATCACTTCACAGCAGTTCTGTTATCAGCTGGAGTCCTCTTGTTTTGACATTACCTAGACCTGACAAGATGATAATGCAAGACAGCACAGAAACCTTCTACTTTGCTTCTATCATTTCCTCCTTTAACAGTGGGGCATGAGTGCTGCATATCCTTCTTTGAGAGCTGTAGCCAATGGATTGTGGGGTTTTTTGCTGATGGAGTTCACAGCTAGTTCAGTTATGAGAGCTTTGAAGAGTTCCTTTTGGGGATGACACCTCCCAGATTCCCCCATTAGCATAGCAACTAGGAAACTCTGGAAATAGCAGGCCAGAAAAATCAACTCATCTAGGCTCTGCGACAGAGAGAGTACCTACAACAACAAAAAACATTTTCTTGCTCTATAGGTCAATACTACTATTATAACACAGAAATGTGGGGCATCCTTTTAAAAACAGAAGCCTCAACTGCTTGAAAGTGCTGTAGCCAGAGTTTTGTAGTGGCCATTTTAGGGTGTGTAATTCCAATTCTGTGTCAGGTTTCACCAACCACCTGTTTGTTTCTCAACTTCATTTAAAATGCTCTTATGTGTCTTTAAATTCTTAAGTAATCCACATAAGAACCTTGTTACTGTAAGCCTTTAAATTGGCCTCAAAGGCCTTGCTCTGTGTCACACCATATTCTTAGGTGTATTGATGCATAAGCACAGGAGCTTTCCGGTGGTGACTCTGTGTCCTTCAACTCTTGTTAGAATTCAACTCCCAGCATTCCTCACCAATTCCAACCTGTTTAGAGCTGTTGGGAGTTGCAATCAACAACATCTGTTGGTCTGCATTTTGCTCATTCTGAGGTTGATAGATTCAGTGTAGATCAGTCTTGCTCCTACTTTGACTTCTTCACATCAATCAGAAACTTTCCTCTCTTTCTTTATTCTGATGTCTTTGTGTCTGTACTGTTTTCTGGCTCCTGTGTTTTAGATACCCTTTAATTTGTTGCATTGATTTTAGTGTGCTGGCTTTTCCAATGCATTTCTCTAGACCAGTCTTCATCCACTGTGAAGCCACGCTCGGTGCTCCATAAGCAGAAGTGTGAGGTACTACTAATAAACAGACATTAACATTTGAATCACTCTGATCCAAAGGACAGCAGGTGGGATCCAAAGTCTGGCTTCTCCTGGCAGAAAGGCTGTCACTGAGATGGATCTTCTCACTGCACCAGAGCTCTCTTTGAGTCATTCTGAAAGAACTCTTGGCTTTTTGTGTACCATTCGGCGGGCGGGCGGGGGGGGGGAGAGACTGATGAGGCTGGTGTGGAGAAAGCTGGGTGGGAAGTCTCCTTCCACCAGCTTACTTACATGCTCCAGAATCAAGGTCCAACTCCATGTAGAAAACAAACAGGGCTATTCGTGTAAAACATGTACAGAAATCATCTTCTTAGAACTGCAGAGCTGGAAGGGACCTTATGGATCATTAAGTTCAGCCTCTGTCAAGGAGACACAGAAAGGAATTGAACTCCCAACCTCCAGCTCCACAGCCAGATACCTAAACCACTGAGATAAATGTTAAAGTGATATATACGGCAGGTGGAGCCTTCAGGGTCAGACTCAGAGCTTTGGTGATCCAGATTTTCCCGTCTTTGTCTTAGAGGACAAAGCTAACGTTGAATTGTACCAATTTAATGAGCATGAATACATTGGAAATTAGTATGTCACATACATAAGATATTTTGGGGTGGAAATGATGAAATGGTTGGAGAGCTTCAAAAGTCACCAGCCCACACACAATCAAACAAAATTGTCTTGCAATGAGGTTATTAATAACTACTCTCAGTCATTCTAGAGCTTGTTTCTGTGGTTCTTGCTCACACCTATTCAGCTTCAACTCATAAGAGACCGATGACTATATTCTTATTTATTTATTACATTTATTAAAGTATTGTACAGAAAATGCCATGAAATTGCAATGTAATAATAAAATCTAATGTAAGAGAGAACCACAAAGAAATGCAGTGACAAGATATGGTGAACATACAGCAGTAAAACCATCACTAAGTGCAAGAGCTAAAGCTCCACCACAAGAGCTAAACTAATAGGTCTTATAGATGCTGGATATTTTAAATAAATGAGAAAACAAACAAACGAAACCTTTCAACCCAAACGAGAAGAGACAGCAAAGTGGACCTAGTGGAGTTTCCTTTGGTGTAGTATGCCAGAACACGGAGCCACCACCAGCCTTGGCCTCAGAATTAGGGAGCATTTAAATGAGGATTCTGTGGGTGACCTTAAAGTATTGCTGGACAAATACACAGCAAGGCATTTCAGCATATACGACAAAATCATATAGAGCTTTGTAGATTAAAACCAACAATTGAAATGTTGTTGTGTGCCATCAAGCCAATTCTGACTTGTGGCAACCCTTTTCAGGGTTTTGTAGGTAGAGGACACTCAGAGATGGTTTACCATTTCCTCCTTCTGGGGGCGATCTTGGAACAACTCACCCAAGACCACACAGGCTGACTCTTCTGGGATGCACAGTGCATCCCAACCTTCCAACCTCTGCCTCTGCAGCCAGAAACCCAACTCATTGAGCTATCCAGCCATATGGAATTTAAATGTACCCAAAAATAAACTGGGAGCCAGTGGGGGTAAATTTACATGCCCTATAAGAAATTGGCACAGGCAGTTACTATCCTTCCCTCTGTCCAAGGTAGGGAATTTGCAGAGACACCATTGCTGCCTCCACCATTGGGAGTCGGGTGCCTCCCTCTCCAGCATGGTGGGACAGTTGGATGAATGGCTCACTGGTTGTTGGAGACATGCAAAGTGAGACTACGGTGGGCACCATGTGGTGTTTGTGTTTAAGGCGTACTGCTTTGCCTAAAACCCCAGGTGGAGGGAGAGTTTTGCCAGTCCTATCTGAAGCATTCCAAGACTGAATATAGAACCTTTTTACTGTACAAGACAGATGCCATCAGGTTGAACCATGCAACCTCCCATCCATATTTCATCATGCTTTCACATGCCATATGCGTATTTTATACTCAGGCATTGCTTCTACATTTTAAAAATCTCTTTGGAAGACGCTCTTGGTACTGAGATTCAGTCATGCTGAATGTTTGTTTAGCAATAGATGTGTTGACAGAGATGTTCAAAGTGCAAGTCTTAAATCCTAAAGTTTGGGCTGGATTTAGAGAGGACGGGTCATATTGGCTGGCCTTGAGGCGGCATCAATCAGTATTTACTCAACCATCCAATTTACAAGTTAAACAAATGGTACAAAACGTTTATGTTGACTTCACAAGCAAGGTGGGTCTGCAGGGTTATCACTGCATTCATGCCCTTTTACTTTTATTATCTGTGGGCAACTTTGCACTATCAGTGTCTGTTCAAATGAATGGTGTGTATAGGGCTGATCATGACTAGATCTATGCATGCAGATTTATCATCCTACATAATAGAAGAAATAATTACTCTGTGCCAAAGTGTTCAGCTTTCAGAGGTCTGGTGACTGAGATGTACAGCTTCACCTCCATTTTTTTCTCCAACTTTTTAAAACTGAAAAAGGCCCCTTCTACCCTCTGGTTGTCCAAGATTTTTTTTTAAATAAATCAAGAGAATGGGAGATCTAAGTCTGCCAATGCCCCATAAAACCTGGAAAAATTGCCACCGTGCCACCTAAAGCACACAAGGGGAATAATTTTTCAGTCAGATTTTCAGATTCAGTGTGGTATAGTAGGTAGAGTGACAGACTAGGACACAGGGTTTGAATCTCTGGTCAGCCATGGAAACTTACTGGGGGAGTGGAACTGATAAAACCACTCCTTAAATAGCCTTCAAGAATACACTCCTTAAATATATCATTTAACTTGAAAGCCCTATTAGGATCACTATAAGTTGGTTCTAACTTGATGGCACAACTAACTAACCTGTGTCTCTTCCATATTAAATCTGAGTTGTTTGATGTGGTGCTGGGTGGCCCCAGGGTGCTGGAGAACCACACGGAGATGCCTGAGTTCCACATGTGTCTCACAGGCTTCCCACTCCTGCTATATGGAAATCAAAGCCATGCTACCTTTAAAAGGAAGGAAGGAAGGAAGGAAGGAAGGAAGGGCCGTTTGCGCATGTGCGCGTCCCCCCGCATGAGCACCCTCCCGCTCCTTCGCGCATGCGCACGAGTGCGAGGGGGTGCCCCGCCTTCCCCAGCCGGTCCGTGGGGTTAAAAAGGTTGGGGACTCCTGCTCTAAGGGATCCAGGAATTTGCAGCTTTCTTAGAAGCACCCTGTACAAAGACTGATCCATTGCAGTTCCCATGGAGCGTAGCTCCTCCCAGCCACTTCTTCTTTCTTCCTTACATGCAAATAACGGCTGTTGATTGAACCAAGCTATACAAAATCTCTGACTATTTCAATTTCTTCATTGTCAATGTTAAAGTTGTATAGTTCTTCTGTAATCATGATTTTGGTGTTCTTAATCTTCAACTGCAGTCCTGATTTGGTACTTTCTTCTTTCACTTTCACTAAAATCACTGCTGTTTTCCAACAGTAAGAGGATGTCATCTGCATATCTTAAATTACTGATGTTTCTTCCACCAATTTTTACTCCTCCTTTATCTCAATCTAGTCCAGCTTTCCACTTGATATGTTCTGAGTACAGATTCTTAGTTGTGGGGTTGTAAATGTCAGGCAAATGTTTTGAAGTCCAGGAAATAGACACACACACAAGATCTTACAGAGATATGAAACCCAGAATATAGATTAAATAACACAAATAGCATATATTAGGGGTCTTTGCATACTGTTGATAAAGTCCTCACAATTTATCTGAATTGTCATCCAGAAATACTTGAGACACCCAGGATGAAGCAGAAAGAAGACAAGGTGGTGATTGACTCCCTCACACTGCTTAGACAGTGTCACAAGCACTGAACTGAGTCCTTTTCCCAATGTTGTTCATTTAGGACAAAATATGGGGGGGGAAATGGTTTCCCATTGGCAGAGACTGCAGCTAAGGAATCAGAAGACTGGCAGTTGGAAGGACAAGTGCAAGGAATGAGAAAAGATTCTTAAGAGTAAAAATGTGTCATTGTAGCTCAGGAACATCTATATCATGGTATTCCCTGTTATGCATGAATGTGAAAGCTGGACAACAAAGAAAGCTGACTAGGGGAAATAATGGGTTCCTTTCAAAATGTGCTGCGGGGGGAAAGCTTTACAGAAACACAAATAACTACAGAAAAATGGGTACAAATTCAAATCAAGCCTGAACTCTCTCTGGAAGCAAAAATGACTGAGTGAGGCTATTGTACTTTGTGTTTATCCTGAGAAGTCAAGACTCACTAGAAAAGACAATAATGCTGGGAAGAGTTGAAGGCAGCAGGAAAATTGGAAGACTAAGTAGGAAATGGATTGACTCAATATAGCAAGTCCCAACATTCAGTCTCCAAGACTTGAGCAGGACTGTTAATGATGTGACCTATTGGAGGTCAGTAATTCATGGTGATGCCATAAGTTGGAAGCCACATGACAGCATGTAACAGTGCAAGTCCTTCACAAGGACAAGAACCATGGCTTTCAAGGAACTTGGGGAGGAATTATGCCAGTTCCCCACATGGCATCTTAATTGTGTGATAGTGAAGAACAGAGCTGTCCCAAGCGATTTTGTCATCTGAGATGAAAGAAAATATGAGATTCTCCGATTAGGCAGAAGCTGAGCAGACAGGCTGAAAAACCTTTACTGCTGCACTGGATCATCATCATAGAACTGCAGAGCAGGAAGGGACCCTGTGAACCATTGAGTCCAGCCCGTCAAGGAGGCACAGGGAGGAATCAAACTCCCAACCTCTGGCTCTGCAGCCAAATACTTAAACCACTGAGCACTCTCAACCATAATAGAGGACAGCAGGATAGTTTGAGAGGCACGTGCGTGCATGTGTGCATGCATGCACATGCATGTGTGTCTTCCAACCCCTCACCATTGTTCTCTAGTATTTGCCATCTGAGGCAGCTAGTCTACTCTGTCTCCAGGTACGGCCAGACCTGATTAGACAGGTCTCTAAAATTCAACTCTGCAGTATGTAAGAAAGGACTGCAATGTAGTGCTACAGTACATGCCTTTCATCCAAAATATCTTAAGTTTGATTCCTGGCATCTCCAGCTCAGAAGACTAAACAAAAGCTCTCTCTAAAACCCTGGAGTGGGGGTATTGCCCCTCTACCCCAGAGTGGGCAGAGGGCAATACCCCCACTCCAGGGTCTAGTCTGATGTTCTTTCCCTTATCAAACTGTTATCAATGCTGTTTATTGCGTGAGATGCAAACTTCTGCAAATCATGCAGTGCAGATTGCCTGTTACTATAAGAGCTGAGAGCATCTTATGGTCACAGCAGAAGCTTTTCAGAATTCGCATACTTTACAAATTAGCTTGCTCTGTGTTGTGCTTGGACATTGGGAGGTAAGCCCAAGCTTTTCAAGTACACTCATTCAGTCACAAATACCTTCCAGCCTCATGTCCTTGAAACACTAACAGATTTCTGCTTCTATTCACAGGCCCTTTGTGATGTATAGTTTGGCCCAAGGTGGCCTCTTAGGATCTGGTCGTTAGGTTTCATTAATGTAATTTTTCATCAGTACATTCAGTACTAAGTACTCATTAGAAAATATTTTTCATTCAGCTTCTTCTCTCCCCCTTCCACCAAACTAGAAAGTGTAAGCTAATTGCTTTATTCTGGATCTGTTGGGGTAAAGGAGGGGGGTCTCATGTTTTACACATAGTTGCCTCAGCGCACCAGTGCAGCTATAACACTTGCGGATATAGGGGAAAGGAACCCTTTCGTTTTCCATCAGGGATGAGGCAGCCCTTTCAAAGTGAGAAAGAAAAACAAAATTGAACAAAGCTTTGCCCCCCCCCCCCCTCCCTGGATGACAGACACTTCTAAGAAACTTCAGTTGTGGTTCAAACACTGGAGATGTCATCACATTCCACTGCATGATTTCATTATTTGTTCACTGTCTGGTTCCTTAATGTTTTGTTAATGCAATTGGGCATAGAGCTAACGCTTTGTTCGTACCCCTGTTTTGTCTTTGTTCCATTAGGCCATCACATCGTCGTCTTCAAGCATATGGGAGTCGACATGGGGCAAAGCATGGGGGGGAAAGAACTCAGAAAAGGGGGATTTGTTCATGTTTAGTTTGAACGTTCCTTATGAGACTTCTCTTTGTAGATGTGTTATGCCCACTGGTGCATGACACACAGAAAAAAATACAGTAATTTTACATTCAGTAAAAACGTCACAACAGTACATACTACGGGCTTCAGCCTCTGAGAGAACCCATCCAGTGGTGTGCAGAGATGTCAGACACTCAGAGTACTGTGACCAGTGTGGGATGCCACATCTTAAGAAGATATTGGCAACTGTATCCAGAGGAAAGCAAACAGAATGACCACAATGCAAGAAGACCCTTTACTAAAGAGGGGTGAAGTGGCATTACAAAGTCAGCCTCCAATTTGTGTGTGATGGGCAATAGAAATGAGGAACAACTAGTGTCACCACCAAGAAGACACTAGTTTTATTTTGGAAGGTAAGCAGTGTCGGGCCTGATTATTCCATGGAGCACCCCCAAGTGACCACCAGAGTTCTTCAGGCAGGACTAGGAAAGAATCTGTCCTGAAACCATGAAGGTTCCCTGCCATTCAGAATGGAAGAGGCTGAACTGGATGACCTGCAGTCTGACACAGCAACATGCATCTCTCTCTGTTCCAAAGTGCCGTGGAAATTGGGGCATTTCTATGCAGTTATTTTTCCCAGTTTCTCTGACCCACACATTCTCAGAGTGCCCAAGGACACAAAGTAGTTGGAGAGATGCATACCATTCTATCAACCATGTGGTTTGTCTCACACGCATGGTAGTAGACAGGATGTGAATGTGTCTCCCCCACTACACCAGCCTTTATCATATATGACCAAATACCTTCAGCTTTCACAGCCTGTTGCTCTTAGCATGTTTTGGACTATAACCCTCCTCAAATGCAGCCAACATGGTAAAGGGTAACTGATGATGGATGTTGTGGCCCAAAACATCTGGAAAGCACTAGGTTGGGAAAGAAGAATATGGATGATTAGCCCTATGTATTAAAAGCAGCACTCCTGTGGGAAAGAACAATCAAGAAATCAAAAGGTAACAATAAAAAAAAATACTTTGGAATAGTGGTTTGAATTAGGCTTTAAATAGGGCAAAAGAACAATGTTGACAGAAGCATTATAATTCATTTTGCCCCAATGCAAAGCAGAACCTCTATGGCTTGCCAGAACTGACATCTTTGTGATGGATGAGAGAACATCCATGAACGTGCTACTGATCATTTGCTGGAAGACTGTGGGGATAGCATCCAGCATAAAGGTATTGATGTCTGTTTAAGGACAGTTGCAGTCTCCCACCTTTCTCTCTTTTTCTTACACTCCTTTATTTTTCTTTGCATCTGGTTCCATTTATGACTCACATTTCCCAAACATCCATATGTTGCCGCAGAAGGTCTTTCACTTTCCTTGATTCATGGTGAGCTGTAGTCTTGGCAGTCCACCAAATAAATGTAATAAAACCACTTCCCCCCCCACCCATCAAAAATAAAAATGAAATCCCATTTGCAGTGAGATTTAATTAGCAGCCTGTAAGTCATTTCAGCGCTGAAAATGTGCACATTTATGTTGTCTTATAGCCTGATTTGCACCTTCATAGTCTGCAGTAACTTTTCACTGGTTATAATATGAAACAACGGGTTCACATTCTGCTTGCAGCAAATTCTGTGGCATTAAAGTTCCAGTAAATTTGGACAATCTCATAGAGGCCTCTCCTAGATGTCACCTTTTTGCATCATCACCTATTTTAGAGTTTAATGATACCGATGAGTTTTAACACTTTCAGGATGGAGCTGACAACAATAATTTTGCTGAAACAGCCAGCCTGTCAAGATGCCTGTGATCACAGGAATTGGCATGACATTTAAAACACCCAGAATAGAAGTAACTATAACCATCACCTCTCCTGAAGTTTCAGAATGAGAAAAGCTTGTGTGTGTGCATGTGAGCATGCCTGTGTGGAAGTCTGTAAAAACACATTTCCTATTCCAGTCTGTTTTAACATGTAGCTATTACTCTTCCACACTTTAGCAATACCTCATGAAATATTGTAGAAGGCATCTTTCCAAGAGGAATTCCCCTACTGGGTACATTTCAGCTTTATTTAGAGTAGACATAGAGGTGCATTTGAAGAAACTTAGGGGAAGCTCTTCTTAGGGGAAGCTCTACCTCCAAGGGAAGGTAGCCTGGAAACCCTCCCTGTTGTTTTCTGCTGATTGGCAAAGATCTTCTCTTCAGGTGGGTAGCTGAGGAAGAGTTTTGTTTTCTCATTTTACCAAGTGGTTGCTGAGTTTTTTTATTTGATTTTTTTTTAATGGATGTGTTTTAAACTGCTTAATTGTGTTTTAACATAAAAATCTGTTTTGTGTTTTAGTGTAATTTTATTCAGCGTGAGCTTTCCTGAGTCCCTTTTCAGGGAGAAAGAAGGGATATAAATCACAAAGATGATAGATAGATAGATAGATAGATAGATAGATAGATAGATAGATAGATAGATAGATAGATAGATAGATAGATAGATAGATAGATAGATAGATAGATAGATAGATAGATAGATAGATAGATAGATAGATAGTAGAGATGGGGACGAAGTGCCAAAATGGTGTTTCGTCTTCCTTCGTGGGTCGTCTAACTTGACGACCCATGAACCACGAATTGCTCCCCCCAGTGACCCAACAAACAATGAATCAATTTGTCATTCGTTGAGTCATTTTTTTCCCTTTCCCTCCTCTTGCTATGCCCCGGGGCATACCAAGAGGAGGGAAAGCAGGGATCAAAGCAATCGCGCAGCCACGGCTGCGGGATTGTTTCAATCCCTTTTCCCATCCTCTTGCTAAGGCCCACAGGGCTTTGATCCCTTTCTGCCTCCTGCGGGGCTTAGCAAAAAGGGGGGAAACAGGGATCAAAGCGATCCTGCAGCGCTTTGATCCCTTTTCCCCTCCTTTTGCTAAGCCCCACAGAGCTTAGCAAGAAGGGGGAAAGCAGGGATAAAAAAGATCCCGCAGTGACTGGGGGATCCCTTTGATCCCTCTTTGATCCCGTCCCTCCTCTTCTTATGCTGCGCAGGCATAGGAAGAGGAAGAAAGGGAAACTAAGCCTTCCCCCGGCCCCGGGGGTTGGATTACCTTCGGGGAGGCTTTAGCAAGCTGCCCGAAGGGAAAACCCCTCTCTGCTTATGCCCCCGAGGAACAGCTGATCCGCGGGGGCATAAGCAGATAAGGAACGAAGGGACAAATATAAAAGGGTTATATTTGTTGCTTCGTATTCATTGGGGTGTCTGGACCCCAAGAATACAAAGCAACGGATATCTGATGAATCAGGGATATGTAACGAATATCCTGATTCTTTTTTTATTCGTCCCCATGTCTAATAGATAGATAGATAGATAGCTAACATCCTTCTTGCTTGTAGAAAAACTCAGATAATTATAGTAGCAGAATTCAGAAGTTGAGAAACGTAAGCTCAAGTCTGTGAAGTCAGAGTTATCAGAATGCTCATGGTAAGATAAAGGAAAAACTTATTTTTATTGTTTCAAGAAATTCATTCCAATTGAAACAATAAAAACACATAGGCTTGAATACAGGAGTTATATGTGTACAAGTGTGCTGGAGGCCAAGAGGGACACAGTCAGCCAGACATCACACTGAGCCAGACATTACAGATGAAAGGAGGAGGAACCATCTTCTTGGCAAAGGAAGGGTGATGATTTAAGGAAGAATCAACCTAAGAACAACAGGTTACCTACTGGTCACTTACAAAAAAAACCCAAGAAAGGCCAAGATACTTAAGCCCCCCAACTATCTTTTTAACCCCAGCCACCAGTTACTTTAAATACAACAACTGATCATGTCACCAAACCAAATTTAATTTTTAACTTTCAGAGCTGCAAAAATTGTTGGGGATATCAAGACACCCTTTATTTCTTTGTGTGTGTATATGTTACAGAACTAAGATGTTTTTGTTGTCAAATGTATCTTTCCTGTGCCTTAGCTTAACCATATATAAACTAAGAGAGTGAGAACAAGAACTTTCAATGACAATATACCAACATATTTAAACAAATTAAAAGACGATGGGCCACAGGCCTCTTATTACATGGAGATTTAATAGAAGAGATATTGTTCATTTTTGTATACCAAGGAAGTTGGGATGTAATCACACATGCCAAAAAATCCTAGTTATATCAATTTTGTGGTTTTTTAAATTGTTTTGTAAATTTCCGTTCACACAGCGTGCATATAACATTGGTTCATTTGGCCAGACAATTGGTTCCCCCCCAACTGGCATGGCCTTTTAAAAATGATCCAGTCCTTGTATCTATTTAATCCTTATCGATTCATCCTATGTGAACGCAGCCGTCAACTTATTTACTGTGTGAACAGGTCAAGTCTTGGGCACCATGGCCACTGCATTTCCACCGTGCTTGTACCCTTTAAAAGACAAGTTAATAAAATGCTTAGCAATAAATCGCTTACTATCTGCGGAAAGTTCTTGCAGCTGCAGCAGCAACAGGAACTCCATTGCTCAGAGGAAGACAGCCTCCCCCAGCAACTGGTCTAAAAAAGGAAGGATGGCAAAAAGGGCTGCAGGTTGTGCATCGACTATCAGTTGGAAGTGACAGGAAAATAGTGATATATCACTTACATTTAAAAACAAAATTAGATCAGCGGGGACCAAGAAACAGGATGGAAAATGAATAGATTTATGAGGTGGCACATGTAGCTTACAGAACTGGTACAAATAGCAAGATATGAACCAATTGAATTCAGTGGTATATATACCATGTGACTATACATACAAATATATTGATACAAAAAAAGGAAAACAAAATCAATTCAAATGGTCTGTGTGATTAGGCCATTGGTTTCCATTGCCTCTTCGCTATTTATTTTAACTTTAAATACCTTGACTACAATGCAAAACATTCAGCTGAATTAACTTTGTGCCGGTTATAGCACTGAAACAAGTGTAGATTAATTCATGCAGATCTGTCATGTTGTTTACAAACAAGAAGGCTGCTACAGACTCATATCTGTGAAAGATTTGATTATGTGAGATGCTGAGCTAATGATTTGCAGAGAATTTTCTCACTCAAAAGTATGCAATGGATATCACATTTTCTGGCAAAAGCCTACTTATCGTTTAGTAAATAATAAACAGCCAAAGTGTCCAGTTTGGTGTTTTTTAAAAAAAGCTAATTATGCCAAATTAGCATATTATGGGCAGGATCAGTGTAATATCAGGTTATGCCCCACTATAGAACATGCAGCTCAATCCCACTATACAGCACGCAGCCCAATCTTCATCTGAAAGTTAATCCAATTCGTTCTAAACATTTACACCAAAGTATAGAGCACAGATGACTCCAGCCTTTAAAAGTTTCATTGGCAGTTTGGAAGGGAGAAACTCAAAACACAACATGAAAACTAGACACTAGATATATAATGTAACTGTATATTTATTTCTTTTTTAAAGAACACTCCTTAAATGTATTGCAATTCAATATACAAACGTGTTTTCACAGAATTATAATCCACTAAATAGCACAGAAAATAACTCAGATCTTTGTTGACCCAGGTGTAGATGTGTATATTTGGAGGGCATCCAATCATACCTTCCAATATATAAGCAATGGTTCCTCCCAGTCTTCTCCCAAGACAATAAAATACTATAAATGCCCTAAATATTGAAGGATATCTTTACTTTGCCCACTGACCTTTCCTCTTTGAAAGACATGCAGATACAATCATTTTCCTTCCAGCAACCATGTTTGCTTGCTCTAAATGCCTCTCTGTTGTTTTGGTGTCAAGAGATGGTTGTGAGCATATATGCATCTTCTACACCCTTCCTGTCATCTACCATAAAGCCTCTGCAAGTGAAATAACTTGGCAATATGACTAAGCTCCTTGCTATTGGAGACCCTCTGATTCTATGCAGTGCCCAGCACTGATTGTCAAGGTACCGGGCCAGCCGATAACCAAGATCTATCTAGCCATATGTACTTCCTCTCCTCAGATGAAAACCTGATTCCTCTATAGTCAAGGCTACGGGAGCCAGAGTTCCATCCATTAAAAAAAGAGAAAAAAGAAAAAGAAAAGAAAGACATTTTGATAATGATATGTGGTGACCTATTGCCTGATCCTGCTTCCATTTAAGTCAAGTTCACAATGTCCCTTGACTTCACCTGGAACAAGATGAAGCCTCTAAACGTTCAAACATCCATATGAAATTGCACCAGTTTTTGAATTCGCATATATTTACATGGGGTGGAATGTTTTCCCATATTCTTTAAAGGAGCATATAGATCAACATGTTCACATAAGACCAAATTTTTAATATATTTATAACGGTTTTATAAAGCTTTGAAAAAACTCACAATAGCACATGGTTTTACTTTAATGCTTTACGGTACTATCTTTTTAAAATCACAATCAGCACTTTAAGTTATAGTCGATCCAGCAAACAAGAGACAAAAAAAAAAATACAAGAGTTAAGAATGGACTGATACATCCTTTTATCTTATTTCTTTTAACTAATGCATAAGTGCAGGATAAGATAAGATGCTCTAGTTTAAATATCTTGTTTACAATATACATTTTTGTTCTAATAATGCAACAGTAAATCCCATGCTTCACATAGAAAAGCAATCCGCAACATTAAGAAAAAATGTACAATTTATGAAACAAAGTAAATAAATATTAGTATTACAGAATCAGAGCTGTACATAAAAGCTGTTCAGTTTTAATCATATAAAAATATTTTAGTGCAACCTCACATATATATTGATGCTTTTTTTGTTTTTTGCTTTACATCATTTAGGTCAAAGTGTCCCCAAAAGGAAAGAAATTACATTTATTACAAAGCAGATACACAAATTCTAAAATATGTACAAAGTACTGCTAAAAAATGCTTATAAGAATATAAGCAAAAGTAAAGAAAAGGCACAAACACCTGTACAGGTTAAAAGTACCAGACCCAATAAGAATTTTGAAATTTCATTTGGTCAGGCTCATGATGACTCGTAGTTTTACTCAATTCTTTTGATATAACAAAAGTATACATAATAGCAAACTACTGTAACTTAGAACCAGCATGCTATAAAGTTGAAGACTTCCTTCTATCACTAAGGGCGATAAAGGGGACGGGAGTAAACACATGTATTAAAGTCTTCACACATTGTAAATCACTGCAGTTTGCTTTTTTCGGAGGGTGGGTCTTTCCTTTCCTGTGTGCTTGATGGGGAATCTTTCCTACGAGGATAACCTAACTGTCTGACATCCGCAATGCTTTTGCTATAAAAGGTGGAATGAGATAACGCCGTCTGTGATGTACCCAAAAGGTCCTGTTCGCCACTGTGCAAGTCAGGGCTGGTGGCTGAGGCACAGGTCAGGCCTGGCTCAGAGCCACTAAAGTGTTTCATGCTCAAAGGTGCACTTTCCGAGGGCGTCTGTGGAGGCTCGGGATCCCTCTGTGGCAGCTCTGTCCCATGTAGAACCTCCTCGGGGGCAATGCGGAGAGAGGCTATGGCTTTTGTACAAGTCTGGATGTTCTCCTCCTGCTCCCTCTCGACCCCGCCTTCTTCCGAAGGGCTCTTCCTCATGGATCGCAACTGAGCAGGCAGTGCACACTTGGTGTGCAAAGTGGGAGGGCAGGTGCGTTTCTCATGGGGCTTTGCAATGACACATGGCTCATTAGTCATGGCTTCAGAAGCTGCTCTTTTCTTCTCACCAGAGCCCTCTTTCGAGAGGGACAAAACGGACGGAGGATGTAGACCAGACAGGGCTGCCGGGATTGAATGGACCATCTGGATGCCCCCAATGGGCATCATGGGGATGGGTGCACGGAGCTGTTGCTGGGAGTGTAAGGGAAGGTGACTAAAGACATAGTCAGTAGGACCTTCAGGATACAGGCTAGGTCCATGATGCTCCAGAATTCCTTTTTCTCCAGGCATACTGAATAAGGACCCCTGGAACAGGCCTGGTCTTGAACTCTGCAAGCAGAAAGAGAAATTAAAAAGCAGAAGACCACACAACATCAATACCACACTGTTCTATTTAAGGGTTTGGGAAATCTACTGTAAAGCATTTTTGTCACCCGCATTAATTGACAATAGAGATGGGCACAAATCAGAAAAATGTTGATTCGTTTTGATTCATGATTTGTCAAGGAAAATGAATCACAAATTATGCATTTACGTATGTTTTTTTCCTGATGAATTGATGAATCAATTTGTCAATTCATGTTTAACTTTAGAACCCTATAAAGTGCCCCCCAGAAACCTAGAGACACCAAATTTGCAGGGAGGCTTCCCGTGACTCTCTCCTACAAGTCCTGCAAGTTTGGTCAAGTTTGGGTGGGTTTTAGACGACCAAGTTATACACCCACAAGGAAAGCCCCCCAGGAAAGGTGCCCCCAGGCACCTAGAGACACCAAAATCCCAGAGAAGCATCTACTGACTCTCCTTTACAATCCCTCCAGGTTTGCTGAAGATTAGGTTTTAGACATCCATGTTATATACACACAAGTTGTGTCCCCCCAGGAAAGTGCCCTTTAGCAACGGGCTTGGGGAAACCCAAACTTCACCAAACATGGAGAGACTGGAGAGGAGAGTCAGAGGAAACTTCTCTGTGATTATGGTGTCTCTAGGTGTCTGGAGGGGGATTTTCCTGGGGGAGGCTCCTTGTGGCTATATACCGTATTTTTCTGTGTATAAAATGTCACTTTTTCCTAAAATAATTAGAGGAAAATTTGAGGGTCGTTTTATACATGGAAGGAGGCAGTTGCATGCGCGCTCGGGCGCCTCTTGCTGCCGCCGCCACCTCACGGCTTGTCCCCTCCGGTGGCTGAGGCAGCAGCAGCAGCAGCAGGTGGAGATGGAGGTGAAGGAGCATTCACACGCGCTCGGGCGCCTCTTGCTGCTGCCTCCCTGGCCTGCCCGATCACCACCTCCAGTGGGACTGACAGGCTCAGCTCATGTCGCAGCCTTGACCTCTCTGGTGGCGGAGGCAGCAGGAGGCAGAGGTGGAGGCAAACAAGCACTCTCTCGCGCTCGGGTGCCTCTTCCTGCTGCCGCGGCCGGATCACCTCCTCCAGTGATCGTCTCCTTAGGGCAGGGGACAAGGCGGCGAGGTGAGCTGGAGGTGAGCCCAGGAGGTGAGCCCCGGCAGTCGCACTGGAGGAGGTGATGGGCGGGCAGCGGAGACAGCAGCAGCAGCAGGAGACGAAGGTGGAGGAGCAGTTGCCCATTAACTGCTCCTCCACCTCCATCAAGGGTCAAAATTAGGGGGTCGTTTTATACATTGGGGGGGTCGTGTACACGGAAAAATATGGTAACTCAAATGTCTGACAGCCAAACTTCACCAAACGTGCAGGGCTTGTAGAGGAGAGTCAGGGGAAGCTTCTCTGCAAATTTGATTGTTTCTCTAGGTGAAGAACACAAAGAGGATTGAATAAAGGAGTTTTTCAGCACATGACACTTTCCTCCCATAACTCATGAGATTAACTTAAATTCTCCTGAACAGGAAAGCCTCTCATGGAGGGATGTGGGCAACACCCCCACTTGATTTTGTTTGGCCTGCTGCCAGTACTGCTGAATTTTGCTTACGAGATGCCAATTTTTAAAAACAGCAAGGATTTACTCTCCCATGCTGCTTTTGAGGGCAGGTAAAAAGAAGGATCTGAACACAGCATCTGCTGGAAGAATGCAGATGGGCATTCAAGAAGCTCTAAGGAAATGCTTCCTGGTTTCTCCATAAAACAATATAATTTTAGCTCTTTACTCAGTCATAGGCTGAGTCAAGGGTGGCTCTCCAAGTATTGCTGGATTCCCCTTAGCCTAGCAGCAGAGGTAATGCTAAGGAATTTTGGGAACTGTGGTACAGCAACATCTGGAGGATTACATATTCCCCAATCCTGTGATAAACAAAGATGGTCCTGGATTAGCATAAATTCTTGGCTCATCTTTGTTTCATCTCAGGATGACGGGTGCAAACTAAGTCCCAACCACTGTTTCCGCACTGTGCCATGTTAAAGTGCCCTGTAACTCTGAGTAAAGAGCCACTGGATAAAGAAAATAAGAATCTGTGGCTGCACCACCTTGGCATTCTACCATCTGAGTAAACCAGGCTTCATGATTTGGGACAGTGCTGCTGTATTGGATATGTGTGTGGATGATAGCTGCCAAGTCTTTGGAAGGCTGGATGATGTCTGAGAGAACCCTGAATGAAGAAGACATCTCACTTAGGGGCCTGGCTTCCCTAAACATGAAATTGGGGGCCCTTGACTGAGGCACCAGAATTGTGTAGGTCAGCTGCCTGTCCTGCACATTTCATGTTTGGGGGAGATGGGGAGAGCAGCAAACAATGCCAGCTCCTTCTTGGTTTTGTCAATGAAGTTTCAGACAGCACACAGTATCCTTCCTGCAGTAGTATCCTACAATTTTGTTCATTTTATAATTTTATATTATTATTTTTCCAGCATCACACATTTTATGTTCCAACACTGCTATTCTTGTGCATCCAAATTCAATTCTTTCCTTCCACAGGGAAAGATGCAAACAGTAGACAACAATACAGAAGGATGATAAATGGTCTTGTCTGAAGGCAGGTGCATAAATGAGCTTGGAGAGATCCTGACATTTCCATCCTGGTTTGCCCTTCTCTCATGATATCCTGGTTTCCTTGTAACAGGAGGTAAATTATTTTCTACACTCTACCACTCAAGACTGCAAGGGGCTCAACTAACTGAATGCTCTTTTCATACAAAGATTTTTCAGCATGTAAAAAAGGAGGAGGTCAGGGAGAAGATTGGTATCCTCCACTAGAAATGAGTTTTTTAGAACTAGATTTCTATATTCAAAGATTTTATTTCATTCATTCATTCATTCATTCATTCATTCATTCATTCATTCATTCATTGACATTTATTCAGAGGCATGTTGTCACACAAGTCCATAGTTGTTGCCTAAAGTGCTGACCAGATGTCTCACACCCCATCTGCTCTTAGTGAGAATTTAGCTTGAACCAAAATGAATTGATGTGGTCAATCCTCTGGGAGGCTAGTTGGGAAGGGAAGGGAATGCAACTGAGCAATAAATAGAAAGAATGAAAATAGTGCACCCAGATGCAGCTCTTGTAACTAAAATCACTATACTCTTCAAGCTAGACCTGAAACAAATAAGGCATTACAGATGGACTATGAAAATGGGAAGGTACTTTTTCCTTCAGTGACAGGAGGTTAAATTTCTTACAGAAAACTCTTGAAATGCAGGAGGATACATTATATGCATCAGTGTATGCATTCAAGATTTTGTACCTTTGTTTGCTCATGAATCAGCACAGCCCCCGTTTTAGACTTACATAACCACTCTCCACTGCCTGGTGTAGTGGAATTTAAATGTAAAGTGGAAATAGATCCATTTATGGTAACCTACATATTTCTGGTTTTGCCATTTATGTTACCCCATGGAGAAGCTGTATCCAAGGGATTAACCTGGCAAGTGGCCTTCCCCTTCTTCTCACTATAGCTTCACATGACCTCCAAACACCCTCCCTCGACCATCCAGGACACTAACAAAAAGCACAAGGTATACAGCAAGATGTTGCAATTGGAGTGAAGAATCAAGGAAAACTAGGCAGAGATAGGTGTTTATGTGACTGACTCAACCCTCAATTGCTTCCAGGCAGATCCACTGAGGATAAACAAACTGGTATGATTTGTCCATCAGCAAGGATCAATCTTAAACCAGAATTAAATTCCCAACAATCAGACTATGGGTTTTTTGTACCCCTCAGGACATATGTAGAGTGCCAAGGAAGATTTTTTTCCAGCATGAGGAAATAAAAATGTTACAAATATTAATAATGGTTAAAGAGTGATTTTTTGACAGTCATATATAGAGATGGGGGTATTTGTATATGAATACGAATACCCCCGCACAGATGGACATAACAAGGGTCCAGCCCCATGGGATCAGACGGTCCACTCACCGATCTGCCACGGGCGCAGGCACCGCGGAGCCTTCCAATGGCTTCGGAGATCGCGTTCGGCGAGCCACTCTTCGACCTAGCAGAGAGGATTGTTGTCCCGCCTCCTGCCAGGAGTGGCGAGCCGAACATGATCTCCGGAGCCATTGGAAGGCTCCGCAGCACCCATGGCGGATCAGTGAGTGGACCATCCAGCCCCATGGGGCTGGACCCTCATTATGTCCACCTGTGCGGGGATATTTTTATTCGAATACAAATGCCCCCATCTCTAGTCATATGTCAATAGCAGGACAAGAGATTAGTTTTGTTGGAAACTGCTTGAACTTGTCATATCTACAAAGCAGCACAGGATAAATACTGTGTACTCCTGGATTCATCCCTAAGCTTGGATGCCCAGGTCTTGGCAGTGGCCAGGAGTGAATTTACACAGCTAAAGCTAGTGCGCCAGCTGCACCCATTCCTTGAGATGTCAGATTTGGCTACAGTGACACATGCCTTAGTTACATCCCGTTTGGATTACTGTAATGCGCTCTATGTGGGGCTGCATTTGAAGACGGTTTGGAAACTTCAGCTGGTGCAAAACTCTGCAGCCAGACTACTGACTGGGGCCAGCTACAGGGAGCATATAACGCACCTGTTACAAGAACTGCACTGGTTACCAGTCCGTTTCCGGGCCCAATTCAAAGTGCTAGTCATTACCTATAAAGCCCTATACAGCTTGGGTCCAGGCTACCTGAAGGACCGTATTTCCCTATATGTGCCTTCTCAGCAATTAAGATCAGCAGAGGAGACCCTCCTCTCGGTCCCATTGCCAGCACAAGCACAGCTGATGGGGACACGGGAGAGGGCCTTCTCTGTGGCAGCTCCCAGGCTATGGAACGCTCTCCCTCAGGAGATCAGGATGGCCCCTTCCCTGTTATCCTTTTGAAAAAAAGCTAAAGACCCATCTCTTCGGGCAGGCTTTTAACAATTATAACTGTATCCCTGAACCCCATTTTAGCAGATAATTTTAATCTTTTCCATGTTTCCATGTTTTAATCTTTTAATTTTATTTTAAATCATATATTGTTTCACTTGTCTTTTTAATATTTAACTTATTGTGTTTTAATTGTGTGAATTTTAATGCTGTGAGCCGCCTTGGGTCCCTTTGTTGGGAGAAATGCGGCATACAAATAAAACTTTAAAAAAAATATACAGCACAGGTTCCATTTCTTTTTGACTTACCGATTGTCCCAGTGGAACTGACTCAGACTGTAAATAGTGGCCCATGGGCAATGATGGGTTATGGTACAAGCCTCTTCGGGGTGACACTGCTCTAACTGAGGCCATGTACCTTCTTTCTCTTCGTGGAGACAGGTCCCTTCTGCAAGACGTGTCTTTTCCTGGTGACATTGGTCTCCTCGGTGACAACTGGCGCCTTGGTGACGCATCTCTCCGTGGTGATAACTCTCTCCTCAGTACAGCTTCCTTCCTTGGTGAAAGGTGTCTGATGGGGGAAATCTCTCTTCTTGGTGATAAGTGCCTTCTAGGTGACAGATCTCCTTTGGGCATCAAATACCTCTTTGGTGAATTATCTCTATAGGGTGAAGAATCATAACCAGGTGAGGACTGTCGGCTTGAAGATGAAAAATCTCTAGGAGATGAATTTGACTCCAAAGAAACCATGTAGTCTTCCTCCATGCAACTGGGTATGTCAAGCCTATCTTTGTCAGGTTCTGAATCTGTACTTTTGTTTTGAAAAAAACTCTGATATTCTGTCATCTGTGAATCATCACAAGAGTCACTGGGTGTTAGGAGCTGAGTTACCTGAATGCTAGGTAAAGTGACCAAATAACTGATCAAGGAGGAATGTCCTACTGAACTGTCAGGAGAACCTCCATAAGATGCAGAAGCAGCATTCACAGATAATGAGGAGAATCGAGGGGGCTGGGGACTCGTGCTTCTTGACCTTGTTTTGGGAGTAGAGTCTCCAAGAGTATCATCAAAATCATCATCATCTTCATCATCATCATCATTGTCTTCCCCATCTTCCCCATCAGATTCCTCAGCATCAGAGAACTGGTGGTCAGTCGATGTGCCGGTCATGTTGCTCTTCTCAACTTCAGGGTGCATGTCTTCCATATTTTCTAAAAGAAATGGGGAAAGTCAACACAATATGGGCCAGAGCTGTATTTTCAGATTTCAATGGGACTTTTGAACAGAACCATATAAAACTGTATGTATAGAGCCAATCTGAGAACTGATGTTTAGCCCGATTACTTGACACCTTAAAAATTAGTCTGCATTGCAACCATGTAGCCTAAATAAAAGACATCCTACCACCACCCAATAAAATTAGGAGCTGGGATTCTTATGTGCCTGAAGAATGTACCAAACTGGCCATCCTAGAAGTTCATTTCCCCAGGGGTTTTTTTTTACACTTCTTTTTCTTGATCATGCAGTAAATCCTTATCTCCAAGTACGTGCAGCTTGAACAGGCCTTACAGTACGTCCAGTACAAAATCTGTTCATACTATTTGAGGATGTGTTTGTGTGTCAGACCCTGTGTTCACTTGGACCAAATTCATGGTTCACAGGGAGCAGAAGACACTTCCCAGTAAAGAAAACCCTCAACTTAATAAGCCTCAAGTGAACACGTCAAGATTATTTTCAATGCTTGGTGTTGACGTGAGTAAACCTTTAAGAAATTCTTAACATATCCTCCCTTGTCAGCAAGTGATAAAGTGCAATGAGTCATTTGCATACTGCAAAGGCCTCTGCAGTTCAAAAAATTCAGAGCAACATACCTGCTTCTTCTGTTTCAGCATCATCCACAGATGTCATTGATACCCCCAGCTCCAGGCATTTTTTCATGTGTGCCTTAGATTTCATATGTTTTGTCAGATTTCCTGTGGAAAGTTACAAAGATGACAGTAATTAGATGCCACCAGTGCAGAAATCTCCTATTCCCATCTAGGGTTTCTTTGTTATTGTTGTTTTACTTCCATCTGGATGAGACAGGAAACAAGGAAACTAGATGGACAGATAGCACAGGGTCATTCAATTGAAACGTCACTGTAGCAAGAGTAATTTCATATAATTGCATATGTATTCGTAGGACTGTCTTTCTTCGCAGCTTCGCTCTGATGGCCATGACTGCTGAGCTTATTATCTTCATTTTGCTATGCCACTCACACGTCCCAACCTCATGACTGTGATTAATTACTGCTGGTATTTAATTATTATTATCATCATCATTATCCCTGAATGACTACTTGAAGTGTGCACTGGAAAAGGATTGCCTCTTCAGTTGTCTGCATCAGGTCAAAATATCAAAGCCTGCCACTGCACAGGAAAGGGGAAAGAAAAAAACCCTAATCCATAGGGACTCCACTTAATGTTGGAAGACAAGAACCAAATGTTCATCTTGGCAGCACATTTGGTCTGCAAACTTATGGCCCCTCAGAAGATATCGCAGCATACCTAAGATATTGGAAGTACACCTCTGTATGAACAGAGAAAATCTCCAGCCCAAATACTCCTTGTCATTATGGAAGCCTCCCTTATCTTTATTCCTCTACTGTCAATATTCCAGTGGAGGATGGAGTCAAGAAAAATGTATTAGGGGTATATTCAGAGAGGCCTTGGATCCACAGCCATTCTGTTGCCCTGACACATGCCTCCAAGAACCCAGAAACAATGCCAGCTCTGGAGTTAGCATAGCTATTCCTCCCATCCTTGTTGTTGATTGAACTAATTTTCAAACGGTTGAAAATAATGAAAAAGTGAAAAATTCTCTCTCCTATTCTGAGCTGGAAAGGCACAAGCAAACTGATTCTGCCTCTGGCCATCATAGGCCTGCTCTGCTTGTGATTCAAAATATCTGGACAGCATCAGACTGCCCACTCCTGCTATATAGCACAAGCTACCAAGGACTGTAATCTACTTCATCATATAAATTACTCTGTAAGGCTTAAGAAGATAATTTCATAAAAACATCATAAATTTACAGAATTAAAGGTGTTACAAGCCTTTGTTCCTTTTGCCACAACAGACAAGCATGGCTAGGCTTTGGGAAGTTGTTATTGAAACACAATTAATAACCTGATGTGCTGAATAACTGAGTAAACAAATATATCTGTTCCTTGATCCTTGCCTCTGTTTACAAATGTTTGCTGTTTATTCACTTTGTTCATTGTTCAAGGTAACACTAGAACTATGTAATCTAGAACCGGAGGTAGCTTTTAAGCATTTTAGCTCTCATTGTTATTTATTCATTTATTTTTGCTACCTTAACATAGGGAGTAATTTCCTAAAGAAGACAACCTACCCTCTCCATGAAGATTCTCTACCTGATTTGGAATGCTTTCTTGACAGAATGGAGGGCCTCCCCAGATAGAAAGTTGTTCCTTCATGAGAGGAGAGCAATAGTGAAGAGAAGGTTAACCTGCTCTTTCCTCCTCGTGTATTTATTTCCCCAACTTTGCTAAAGATTGAAATTAATAAGGCTAAAGATAGTTCTTAAAGACCACCACTTTCAACTGAGCAATCCAACAGCTCTCTTCTCTCTGGTCTTCTTTGAAAATACAAACAGAGAGAGAGAGAGAGAATGCATTCTGCACCATATGAGGCTTCTAAACCATCTTTCAGACAAGTGACATAAAGTGCATTATGATATGTTATCGAAGGCTTTCACGGCCAGGATCCGATGGTTGTTGTAGGTTTTTCAGGCTGTTTGGCCATGTTCTGGAAGTTTTTCTTCCTAACATTTCACCAGTCTCTGTGGCCGGCATCTTCAGAGAACAGGAGCTAGAACTCTGTCTGCATAACTCTGAATTATGATAGTTCAACTAAGAGCTCTCTGTTGCATTTAGAGTGGCAAAATATCCTTAACTTGAAGCTGTCACAATTCTGCTTGTTTGCTGGCCCTGCTAAATGCAGATTTTGGGGTCACCAGCATACTGAAACACTGAGTTGGAAATACTGGAGAACTGCTTCAGGAGGGATGTACAGATATTAAAATGCCCTGGGCACAAAACAGAAATTCACACCTCCCTATGGATACATATAGCAAAAGGTAGTACAGCAGGGACTCAAGAGCTACCTTTGACAAATAAATGGCATAGGAACTGTGAAAACTATTTTTTAATGGACATTCCGTTTTTAACTGTCCCCAAACAGATTTGATGGTGCGCAAGCATTCCCAACCTCTGCCTTTCATATGTGTTAGACTACAACTCCTATTAGCCTCACCACACACGCCCAAGGTGAACTCTAACCTGCCATATCAAAAGGCAGTATGAGGTCCCAGAGCATCAACAAGATCACATTCCTCCTTCCAACTGCTAGATCAAGAGCAAGAGCTATGAAGACAGTGAGTTTCTGCTAACTGTGCTCTGCAATCAGTAGGGGAGCCAGATGTTGGGAGTTTGATTCCCCACTGTGTCTTCTTGACAGGGGCTGGACTTGATGATCCATAGGATCCCTTCCAACTCTGCAGGTGATGATGATTATTTGTTTCTTGTGCAGAACACACCCTATGCACACACACACAAGCGTGTGTTTGTGCACGTGCGCACACGCACAAGCACAAGCACACGCACACACACACACACACATAGTCAGCCAAAAGAAAGTTATAGCAATATAACAGCCACAAAAAATAGCATATGGGCTTGCTTAGTTTTAGAATGAAGAATTAAGGCATGTTTAAGGCTAATTGATTCCTTTTTTTTTTTTTTTTTTTTAAAGGTGTGCCCATTGAAAGACAAATTGGATCCCACTGAATGCCTTCGGTTGATGCTCAGAAGCTTCTCTCCAGCCTCTGCTAGGCTGGTGAGTACATGGGAACCTGAGCTATCAGATCTCAATACATAATTAATGTGACTGTGGATGGGGTGGCTCACCCAGAGTCTGTGGATCTGTGCATTATTTATAAATGTGAAACTGACGCACCATAAAGGCAGACCAGGAATTTCTCTGCCCTACAGCTAATGTTCTTCTTCTGCAGTGTGCCACTGCAAATGTACAATCCCCTGATTTAATTAATACTTCCACCATAACATTTTGAGCACAGAAGTAATATTTGCCAAGGCAGTTTTTATGCCACGACATTTCCTTTGCAGACAGATGGGCTGGGTAGAAGCCCATATTTCTTAATTAAGTTATACAAAGTGGCTCTCCATCTCACATAAATCCTTGAGTCACTTAGATAAATTAGGGAAAAGTTACATTTCATGAAGCCCCATTTTCATAAATAAAATCACCTTGCCTTAAGAAACACTTCCTTTGCAGATGGAAAGATGGATGGCAGAGAGCCAAGAACACCCCCCCCCCCCACCTCCACAAGAGTGACTGTGTACCTTTTGTTTTGAAGGCAAAATTACACAACTTGCATATATAAGGCCGGACGTCGGTATGAGTGCGGATATGTTTTTTTAGCATACTTGGCTTCTTGCAACGAATCCCACATTCTTCACAAATATACTTTCCACGTCCACGTCCTCTGACATAAACATAATCCTCATTGGATTTATACCTATTAAAAGAAAGGCAATGTGAAAATTAGGTACAGGAGCCTGAATCCACATCCACAGCTAGCAGCTATATTAGGTTAGACCACATCCAGTCGCTACTGCACATTATTCCATGAAAGAAACGAAGACAATTTCTACACATGGCACATTTGCAGGATAGGGCCCATGATGTAATTGCTTCACAATTTTTTGTTTTCTGTGTGTCATGTATTATTGTCATTGCTGCTGCTTATTCATTTATGTAATTTTGTCTTTTTGCTACATTTATACAGCACCTTTCTTCCAATGTTCTCAAGGCAGTGTATGTGATTTCCTCATTTCCACTTTATCCTCACAACAGTCCTGTGAGGTAGTTAGGCTTAGAGTGTGTGATTCCCAAAGGGCATCCAGAGAGTTTCGTGGCCAAGGGGGCATTTGACACCAAGGACTTCTGGCTTCTTGTCCAACTCTCTAATTACTACACCTAACTGCTTCCTATGAATATTATAATACATTTGAGAAATATTCACTGTTTGTATCGTTACATAAATAGGAAGTTGGTAAGTGACAATTTCTGCTTCCTGGTCCTGTTAGGCAGCAAGTAAAACATGCAAACATATGCAAATCTGGTCTTATTTCATCAATAACCTTTTGTAAGAAAAGGTTAGCAGCTATTTAAAGGGCACACAATGTAGAAACAGAACCAATCTGGACAGCATACCAGTAATAATAGAGTTTTCACCTAAGATAAGGAATTCAAAAGTTCTCCAATTTCATGAAGCCTTTCTGTCTAGTAAAGCACTGCTTCTGGCATTATTTCTACACCACTGGAGATTTACTGAACTGATAAAAATGGAAAACCAAGTCCACATGGTCAGATTGTTGTGTAATTAGTCAGACATTATGACTAGGGTTGTGTCAGTTACTATATGTATTGGGAAAATAAATTGGGAAGCAATGTTCTTGTTGGCATCTTCTTCTGATAGCCTTCTTCCTACTAACAGCATGGTTTTCTTCAAAGTCACTCTTTAGAAAGAGGAGTGGGGGCTGCCATGTTAAGAAGATGCTACTTCTTTTGCTATCTGCCTCCACAAGGTCCTGAAGTGAAACAAGACAGGCACTGGCATTTTGACTAATTTATGGATCTTTAAGCCACACTACGGTATTTCAACCTCCTATAAATTTGATTTTCCTACATGATTTGTCCAAATCCTCTTGCCATTAACAGCTGCAAAGTCTTCAACTATTTTCAACTACTTCAACTATTTTCGTCTGAATCATTCTACCTATCAGCAGCCAATCCTTCAGAATGGCAACAGTTAGAAAACATGTGTTGCCAAAGAACAGCAAGTAAGCCTAACAAAGAATGCACATTCATTATCCACTTTACATGTTTGTAGAAGCATATACCATTAGAAAGGTTTTTGTTTTGTCTTGTCTTGTTTTTGTTTCTTAGTTTGCTTTTCACAATTCCCAGACTCCACCACCCGGCACTACTACTGCCTATTCTGATTCTGATTTATGGCAACCCTTTTCAGGGTTTTCCAGGTAGAGAATATTCAGACATAGTTTACCATTCCCTTCTTCTGAGGGTGCCCTTAGACTGTATACCTTTTACCCTAGGCCACATAAACTGGCTCTAATTTCTGGAGGCACAGTGGGGAATCGAGCTCCTAACCTCTGGCTCCACAGCCAGATACCAAAACCATAGAATGATTGATGGGTCACCAGAAAACCTAGCCAAATTCAAGGCAGAGCAACTGACAAAGAAAAGGACAAATCTTCTCTGTTGGGGGAGGCCATGCCCATATGCAAAGAGAACACTATGCAGTCAAACAGATCCAGGTTTCTCCTTCCACAAGCCTTGTCATATACAAAAGCAGGGCATTAGAGCTCTCTTGGGAACCAGCTGTTGGTAATGCCTTCCAGATCCTTGTCAAACATTTCCTGCAATAGGCTGGGCTCAAGTTTCGGGAGGGATAGGCCCAAATACCTTTTGCAAGGGCTCTTTTAGCCAGAAAGCAACAGGGAGAGATCTCATTTGTTCCTCACTCCAACATAAGAGGCCCCTAATGCCTCCCTGACTGGATCTTCCTTCCAGATCTTCTTCTGGTTACATGTCTGGCTGAGGAGGGTAGCCCTGTATCCAGCTTTGCACTGCTTTCCTCATACAGGCTGTCTGTCTAGATGACCCCCTATTCAGGGTGTTAAAAATAACCACCCTTTCATTTTCTGACATTCCCCATTGTTGTCTTTAAGGCTACAAGGACACGATTTTGTTAAAATTCATAGGAGTCAGAATATGGCTTATGAAATTTACTACTGCCTTTCCGCCCCCCCCCCCCCCCCCACACACACAAATAAACTGGTACATGTCACTTGAAATCCAAATATGAAACAACTGGCATAGCACAGATGGCACAGCTAGATGGAGACACAGGGGTGCTTCAGAGGGCCCAGAGGGCCTACTTCTGTGCACTCCCACCATGAAAGGATAGGGAAAGCAGAGCTCGACTGAGCCCAATGGCAATCCCTTCACATCCAGCTCCTGAGCCTGTTTATGGGAATAGATCATCACCTCAATGTACTGGGCACATATGGGTAGATACTCTGGAATCCTGATTTGACTTCTCCTTTCTGTCTTTGGTGGAAATGGCAAATTATGTTTCCTATAAATTAGGAGCAGAAATGTCTAACTCCCTCCCATCACAAGCGAAGCTGGAGAGAGGAGAAGACACACGGGAGACTGTTTTGTTACTTTGTTCTCATGACGGCGAATCACAGTCTCAATGCTGCCAATTTATATATCTTTAAATATAGCAATATACTATGAAAAAATCAAGGAAATTAAGTAATGCCATACACACTGAAGGTGCCAGAAAAAGGATACAGATTTACTTAATTTTTTTGTGCATATTTGGTAGTGAGGTACAATTATAAAGACATTTTTGGAAGGCAGTATTAAAAGTTACTGTACATGGGAAACGACTCGCCTACCCCTCAAGTTATCCTTCTAAATTATATAGTGAAGTGATTTAATAAGAAACAGAAGGTGCTGGTGGGAAATGTCTTGACTGCAGCTAAAATAGTAGCAGCAAGCACTTGAGATTCTAGGATATTAGGAAGGATATCTGCTTAAGGAATGGTGTAGAAACATCTAGCCTGGATAGACTAAAGAATAAATTGGCTGCTACTGAACACATACAGATAGGAATAGCAAAGGGTGAACATTCATTTTAAAAGATGAATCACATGGCTTTTATTTTTTTTTTACTAGAATCAAAGTCAATCTTGTCAACTCTTTAAAGTCTGGCCTATTAATTCAGTGTTATCATAATAGATCTGAATTGTGTGCTATTATCTTGCAACTAAGTATTTTCACCAGGCTGCCTTATATAATGACAACAACAAGAAGGAGGATTTGAAGGAATGGCTTTAGTTATATGTTCTATATTATATTGGCTGAAATCCAATAGTAAGTTGCAACTTGAGTAGACCAAGTGAATCAAAGGAAATTATGGAAGGCTCACCAAATCCCCCAATTCAAATGGCCTATTCTCGTTGTGACTTACTACTGGATTTCATCCACTGACTTTGTATGGTTTAATAAATTAGTAGTATGTATTTTTCTACTGTTTGCAATATAGACATTTCATCCTAAGGTTAAACTTTCATGTAGAAGTTATAATAATAATAATAATAATAATAATAATAATAATAATAATAATAATAATAATAATAATAATAATAATAATTAATAATAATAATAATAATAATAATAATAATAATAATAGTAAACTGTACAATTTCTTTGCAAAACCTCACAACAATGGCAAAGAACCAAAGCGTGATAAAATTATTTACATGGGCTCAATGGGGCTTCAGATTTATTTTCCTGGTATAGCAATCTGCCCTTATTCTGAGGATGATACTTAAATGAAATATCCCGAGCTGCTGGTGATGTCAGCTGAACAGGGGATATGCAAGTTCAGATAAAAATAATCTAGAGTACCATTAAGCAATTTCCTTTCCTTTCCTTTCTCCACAAATTCAAGATGATATGCACAGACATCTGAACAACCACCCATCTGGGCACTGAGCAGATCCACACCCACCTAACTGGCAACATTAGGTGAATTCAAGACGATATCCCAGAACCTAGCAGAAGCACCTTGCATCGCCCCAAAGAGCTCATCAGAGCATCTCCATAAAAATGACAAGACACATGTCGTATTTCCCAACAGGTTTTCTTACCCTCCTTCAAAAATTTTAATTCTCATTGGCTCAGTTTGTTTGGCTACTATATCTTTATCTCCATGGCTGTCTCCTTTAATTCTTTCTTTGATAACATTCCCTACTGCTTTCTTTTCAAACTTGCCGCCAAATACAAAGAATGGCTCCTGTTTCATCTGTGAAATGGAGAAAGAAACACAACAGAGTCACTAATTGCTGACAATTTTGAAACACAGAATTAATGTAACAAATGTAAGCAGAATAACTGCATTGTACCATGTTGATACAAATGCTTTTGGACATACATAAACCATACATCATAGTCAGAATCGGGAAACCAATTAATCTGACCCTTTGACTTTGCAAAGAAATAAATGAGATCAGCAACAGGCAGAATAGAAAAGTTTGTGAAGTGCCTGTAAGCACAACACCACATTATGCCATCATATACACACACAAAAATAAAGATAAAGAAGACTTACTAGGGTGATCAAAACCAGTCAACTGCTAGCACTGGGATTTCAAGCCATAGTCTGTGCAAAGCCATCTGGCCCATCAGGGTTGGTGTGGTTAAGACACACTAGTTTTCTCTGCCTACAGTTCAAAAGGCAGTGATGTGGCAAAAAAAAACCAGGCCCAACTGCCTTTGGTCTCCCCAACCCACGGCATCAGGTACTCAACCATTGCTACAACTTCCTGGGTACAACTAAATGTTCCAACCGGGAGGAGTAATGGCATAGTCTACATCAGGGTTGGAAAAATAATATTTCGGCTTGAACAGGATTGTCACTTACGATGCTTAAAAATAAAAACCAAAGGCTTGGTTAGAATTTGGGCATTTTTTTCCAGCTATGATCTGCTCTATTGCTTTATAATTTTGAGAGCTGACAATTGATAAATGCAGATTCGTCATCCACATGATATTAGCTTTGGGTAACAGGTGGACCCCTGGACAATTTTAATTTATTCATGTTTTAGCCAAAAATCATCATCATCTGCCATCTGAATAAGATGAAAATGAAAGTATACACATGTGAAATTAAGGTCGGTAAACAACATTAAGTTCGTCATCCGGAAGTATCGTGTTATCTAAAGAAACAACAGTTTTTTTAAAAAAATATTGCTCATAGTATGACATACTTATTATTTTGAAATTTTTAATTAGTTTTGCAATTAGCTCCATTGCATCAAAAATAATTTTAAAAACCCAGAAGTTCCAAGTACACTGTTTGACACGTTGTGAAATATTAGTTACTTTTTATTTATTTTAATGCTTTCTTACAAGCTGGTTGGGATGCAACACTTTCCTCTGTTAGGAGTGATTTTGGAACAATTTCTGTGAATGAATATATTCGGAAAGCGTTGGAAATCCACAGAGCTTTTTCAGAACATGAGAAGAATGCTATGTTCTTGTTATCTCTTGTTTATAGATCTTCTTTGTGAAACCCTTGGCAATAGCTATTCCAAAATAATGTATTTATTACTCTACAGAACCTAGTCTAAAACCATACACTGGAAAGTTTTGGATGCACTGCACTTTGCTGGATAATGTCACATCTAAACTTAAAAAAAGCACACAGAGATAGGGACATACACAGAGAGAGAGGGAGATCTTTAGGAACGTATTAATTACCTGAGCAAACTGTTTCCAAGCACTTGATGAGGTCAGTTTCCCCGTTCCAGGCCTATGCATTGGAGACAATGTATAAATTTCTGTACTGTTCCTCTGCTTGGATCGTAGGAGTGCAAGGGTAATCTTTGTACTCAGTCCTGCTGGGTTGGGGTTACATGAACTAATGCACCATGAAGCATAAACAGAAGATTTCAGGGTTGCTTGTTGAACAAAACTGGGTTTTGTGTAGTTTAAGAAACACCAACTCACAGTTGTGGTAGTGCGCAAACTAGGGTACTGTAGCATTTGCTGGATATCAGCAAGATCTGTCAAGAGAATTGTTGAGGTCACTGCTTTCCCACTTGGTTGGGATGCCATCTGAACCAACATACCAAAGGGCTTTCTCTGTTGTCTTGACTGGTCTTCTATCTGATTTTCCCCTAAAGGCAACAAAGGTCTCTGTGGGCTTAAACTCATATCTGAGGCTGTTTCATCAACATCCAGTTCTTCAGGTGACTCTCTACCTTCAGAAGTGCCACTAGACTTTTGCCCTGGTGAAGCAGAGTCAAAACTGGGAAGCTTTTCCCTGTTCAGTAGGGAAGATTCAGCAGCAGTAGATGGCAAATCTTGAGATGAAGAGGACGATAATGGGGAAGAAGGCAAGGTGGACGGCACATTTTCCTTTGGCTCAGTAGTACAGCTTTGCCTAACCAACTGAGGCTTTTGTGGCCTGGGAAAACTTTTCTTTATGTTTGAGCTGGTGAGTTCTACAGCACTTAGCTCCTCGACAATCTGTCCATACATTTTTTCATCCTTGACTCTCTTTTGTTGTTTAGTCTCCATAAAGAGTTCTAAGCTGCTGGCCGGTGAAAGCATTCGCTTGTTTCCACCTAGGGTTGAAGCAGTGTCTGAACCGGAGGTCAAGCACAGTGGGATGGAGGAGTCCAAGTTAAGTGACAGGGTCTGTGGTACCTTCCACAAAGGATATTTTTCCAACCTTCCATGTTGGCCTAACATCTGCGCTATATTAAGTCCTATTCCATGCATGGTTGCACTTGTTGCTAATGTCCTTTGGGAAAGAGTCTCGTCTACTTTGCAAATGACAATAGCTGGGCTGCTGCTCTGAGCAAGGATCTGGGAAATGCTTGTGTACATAACACTACCATAGGATGGCACATGAGTCTGGATCCGAACAGGAACAACTGTGCCTGGTAATGATCGAGCAGACCCAATATTCTGGGTTTCAAAATCTACCTGTAGCTGCTGCTCAGAAGAGGTATCTGTTGATTTAATGCTACAATCTGGCTGGTATGTTGCAAGTGCATTTGTAGAATATTCCCCAGATGTTCCTGAGTAACGCTGGTAAGTTTGCTCTTTCGTATGTACATAATCAGCAGTTTTCTTTCGAATATGCTCCTGAGCATATTCCAGATGGTAGCCTGGGTGACTCTCTGTTGGGAAAGGTTGCTTTGAGTAAGATTTTTGAAGCTGCTGTACAAAATGATGCTGAAAGTGGGTCTGTGAAAGTTCTGAAGGCCACAAAGGCTGAGATGGCAAATGGACCATGCAGACAGCTGGGTATGGAAACTGCAACAGAGTGTTGTGCATGGGGAGAAAGGGAACCTTTTCTTGTAAAGCAAACAGATGCTGCTGTTCTGCTGAATATTTGCTCGGTATATAAGGTGCTTGTGGAACTGAGGGATGGGGAAGTGGGGATAAGCTGGTGCTATGGGGTGGACAAGAACCTGTAGCTTGTTTTCCAGAGTCATCTGACTGTACACAAGAAGGGGAGTGGGGCCACGTGACTTGAGAAGACCGGAGACTGCCATGCCCATGTTCCATTTGCTCTTGTTTTATATTTTGTTCTATGCTTGAGTCAGTCTGGGAGATCTCTGGGGAACCACTGAAGGAAGCCTGGCGAACCAAAAAGCATTTCTTCCTTTCTCTTGCTGGAGATAAAACGACAGGAGGTGCTCCTGCAGCAGAAGCATGTGACAGATTCCCATAATCAAAGGATTTACTTCGTATCTCTGGGATTTCTGTAGGGTGAGGACATGGCATCTGTTCTGATGAACAACGTCTCATCTCTTTCTGTTGGTGATGCCCTGGGACGGAAAGTGAGTAAGCACCAGCTGGGACGGTTAAAAACTCAGACTGTTTACCAAACTCGTCCTGTTTGGTTGATGTAATGAACTTGATACTCTCTTCCCTTTCAAAGGACATTGAAAAACTTGAACTGTGGGACAAATTACTCTCTTGGCTGGGACTCCGGGAAAGGCTCGTCCCCGTGGACTCAAAGCTAGACTCGCCAGAGGAGTGCTCCAAGTCTGCAAGCCGCAAGCGTTTTTTCTTAGGTGGGAGCTTTTCAGCTGGGAGTTGGGAAAGGGTTTCACTCCTCTGTGGCCACTGAAATTCTTCCACTGCTTTCTCGGGCTCTTTCGCAGGGATTTCCTTCTCCCTCTCAGGTTTGTCAGGCTCTTCGGTGACACGAATTTCAGGTACCTGTATATTATGCTGGCGAACAAGCCTGGGCTGCATATGATATGGCTGAGAAGAAGGCAGCTTGCTAACACTGTCAGGATTTTCGGTCTGCTGGACCCTATCTGGGCTCATTGGAGACTCTGCAAGCTCATTGTCACAGGCTTCCGACGATGAATAAAGTTTATCCTGTTGGCAAGCTGCAAGCTCTGTAGACTCAGATCTTTCAAACGAGTTTGGCCGGCTTAATGAGTTTGTGTGCTGAATGACAGAAATTACATTTCCTTTTCTACTCAGATATTCTGCAGTCTTTTCTTGGTCAGCTGTTAAGGAAAATTCTTCTATACTTGTGACTGGGCTGCCTGACTGCAGATGGGGTCTACAGATTTCAAAGTGGTCTGGGTGAGAATGAACAGAACTGTCATGGCTTTGAAGAACATATCCACTTCTTGGTCCTTCCTGCACTTGGGATTTAGGATCAAAATCACCTGTCATAGGGCCACCAGTAGAACCACTGTACAGTGATGGAGTGTCTTCCTCGTCACCCACACTCTTCTGGATTCTCCGCTTCCTGTTTTCAAATATAATGCCATAGGTAGAAGACACTGCCTGCAACTGTGTAGGTGATTCAGTAAAACATTCTCCTCCTTGCTTTGATCCACTCAGACCTGATGTTTCTCTATAGTTTTGCTTCAGGGTCCCATAATCTTCCCATTTTCTGTAATGCTTTCCAGTGGAATCTCCATCATAAAAGGGTCTCTCTCCTGCTGTCAACTTCTTCTCCCTCATGCTTGGCCCTTTTTCTCCTGCACTTGATCTGCTGGAAGCAACCATAATGTTCTTTCCCATTCTCCCATGGTACTCTGAATCCGAGTGTCCTTCTTGTAATGATGGCAACTCAAAAGCTGCTTGTCTTATTAACATTCGCTGGTGGGGTGTTCCTATTGCCTCAGGATAAAACACATCATCGGAACCAGTCATCCTTTCGTCAAACGAATGGCTTCCTCTTAGAGCTGATGGGACATTCAAATTGGTTGCAGATGATGTTGGCATGGAGTTGCTCCGAATAAGTGGGTTTGTATCTGCTGGAGGTTCCAGAAGAAGAGAAGTATCGCTTGGGAGGCCTCCTGAATAAAGGCTCAGTTCATCTTTGATGGTTGATGTGACCATCTGAGACTGTCTGGATTCTGTACTGCTATCAATAAAGACTTGGCTACTTTTTATAGTGCTCATTTTACTAGGATCAATTAGTGCTTCTTTGTTGGGAGACATTCGCTCTTCTAGCATCTTGATGTCTAACCTAGGGCTTACAAGGGGTTGTGGTTCTACCTTGCCTTTTCTACTCATGGAGCTAGGATCTTGATTGGCTGTCGCTAGTGGTTGTGCAGTCCTTTGATTAATCCTATAGAACTTGCCAAAGATGATTTCTTCATAAGACTTTGCATTGGTATTTGGTGGACTTATTTGTTGCTCTGCACTTTCTGACCGTGAAAAATAACCAGAATCAGTGCTTCCTTTGCTATGCGGGCTCAAGAGATTTAATGACTGCTCAGAATCTTGCCCTTTCTTCTCAGACAGTCTTAGTGCAAGTCGTTGCTTAACTGTGTGTGAGTCATCACACTTGGTACTTAAGGGGTTTTGCAGATTGTCAGGCCCAATGTGCTGGGTGCTTTCACATGATAACTGCATGCCACTTCTAGGGATAATCAAAATAGGGACTTTCATTGGGCCTCCCAAGGATTCCTCTATGGATGAGTGCAAGCCACTTCTGCTAGTAATGTCCAATGGAATCTGTGGAACTGGGCTCAGTTTATCAGAACTTTCAACCAGTAATGAAGTCTCTTCGTCAGTATCTGTACTCTGCTCCCCATCTGAATGTATGTCAGCTTCCACATCAATGAAACTGGCGTCCAGGTCCAATTTAGAGACAGCTGACTCTGTGAAAGGTACTAATCCTGCTTTAATTGCATGGGCATGTGATTTCCTGTGCTTGTACAAATTACTCTTTGTCTTAAATGAGAATCCACAAGGAACACAAGGGTATGGACGTTCCCCAGTGTGGGATCTAATATGTTTCTTAAGTACACTAGGTTTGGCACAAGCCCTGCTACAGTAAGGGCAAATGTATTTCCCAGGCTTTTTGGGTTTATGTTCTTTTTTATGACTATCTTCTGGCTGTTGCTCTAGAGACTTCTGAGAATACTGGCTATAAGCAGGGTTCAAGCTCGAAATTTTCTTTCTGGAGAAACTGCCACTGTGGCCATGTACATGAAATGGAAATAAGTCCTCAGAGGCAACTGGTTGCAGATGGCCAGGGAACTGCCATTTATGGCCTTCTAGGCTCTGGTGTGGCTTCAGGCTGTGCAGGTATCCTTGTGGTAAAGAATGTGGAGGGAAAGAAAGTGAAGGTTGACACGAGTAGGGACTTGGAAGGTGCTGTGGGTATTGCTTGTCTGTGGCGTGTTGGGTAGAATCACTTGGTGATGCTAACTTCCCAGAACTAAAAAGTTGTGCCGGCGCAGGACTTTCTATGTGTTCAGGATCGATTTGTGCCTGTCCTTCCAGGCTGCCCATCGCATTCATTTTAACATTAGCTGAATGTTCTTGCCTCCATCTACTTGGTATTTTAGCTGTTTCACCAGGCCTTGAGGTAGTGTTTTGCCCTACAGCTGTATCTCCAGAGTCCATTTTGTCACACAAGGTCTTCTAAGTGTTAGTCCACTTGAGAGCTGTACAGGCACATGAAGTGTATCCAGTGCTGTGCTTTTTTTTTTCTTTTTAAGGTTTGGTTGCTCCCATTTCCCCAGAGCTGTTCCAAGTTCACAGACTCTTCTTTCCCTGTGGAACTCTCCACACAGTAGTCTTATAGGCATTAGATCTTTTGCAGCTTTATGCTAAGAAGTAATTGTCACACCATTCTGTTCATGGCAGGAAATGTCTCTGAACAGTTTATTATACATCTGTCAAAACTCGCTTGGGTATTTGAATGTTATCCATGGTTATTAAGGGTTCAGACGAAGAATGATTCACAGGGATATAATTGCTCAGCCACTAAAGCAGAGTTCTAGACATTCGTCCCAAAAAGATGCAGCTGCCTGCAAGACAGTAAAAGAAAAAATAGAAATCAAATATATTTTAAATAAACAAACACATAAAAATGTAACTAATTTTTAAGAGACAAAGCAGAAATGATGATGGTCAAGTCACTTCTGACTTATTATGGTAAACCTAATAAGGGTTTTGAGATGTTCAAGAAATGGCTTAAACATTGCCATTCCCCAGTTAGTTACCATGACTGAGCAGAGATTTGAACCCAGGTTTTGTGAGGTCTAATCCAAAACTATCTGCTACATCACACTGGCCAGACTAAGTATTATTGGGGCTACTTAGTTTTATTTTATTTATTTTATTTTATTTTATTGGATTTCTACCCCGCCCATCTAGACCAAAGGTCTACTCTAGGACCCACTACGTTGTCAATAGTTATCAGTGCTTTCCCCCATTATTTTCCAATGAAACAAACTACGTGATTGACATTACTGTTCCTTGGTTTTCCTTGAGCCACTTTATAACCACTGTTTTTATTCACAAACAGACATTCCACCCTTCTGAGGGCAGGTCCCAATATTTTTAAAGCACCAGAACATACCAAATAAAAAGTCAATTGAAATATTCTGAAGTTTTGCACAAAATGAAAAAAATTGGCACAAATTGTTTAAAAATCTGAATCATTAAATGTAAATCTAAAACCCAATAAGTACATTTGAGCTGCTGAATGATCAGAGAATCTACAATAAGAATAACGGCACATTGGGATCAGCAGGTGTTTTCAGGGTATTACTTTCTGTCCTTTTTCATAGTCACTAAAGAAAATCACAGACTAATCCACTGCAGAGATAATCTAAATCACTACTGCAATTACTAATAGATTCACATGAACATTTTAAGTAACATGATATACTCAGGGATATCTAGTATTAATCACCCTGTGAATTATATTTGGCTGAAATAATCCTCTCAGGACATCTAGGCTTCATAGCTTAATAGAGATTTAAAGCCAGGTTCCTTCAGGCAAAGCCCAACATTCTTTCCACACTGGCTCTCAACTTGCAAAGTTGTTTATTATAAAACAAGCCCAGGACAATGCCCATGTGGCTTACATACCACAGCAGCACTCTTCAGAAAAACAAAGATCAGAGATCCTATTGTTGGTGGCACTGAAATTGCTTTAGTGGGGCAGTACATGTTCAGCTACATGTTTACATGATTCTGGTTTCTGTGAAGACTCACTCTTATCTAAAGCCAAATTCCTTGAGTCACATACGTCTGTGGATTAAATCTCCTACTATTTTAAAATTGTACATAAAATGCAACATAATGGATCCCCAGATTAGAACTGTTGTCTCATACATACAGCACTTTCCCAGTCCACATCCCTCACAAATTAACTTTAGTTCCACAGTTGCTCTAATCCAGTTCAGAATTAGATGTCAAATAGATGGTGTCTATATGAAGTAAAAATAAATATACCGGGGGTTAGGAATATAAATATTTGATTCTTTCATTTATAGATGAGAGCAAAATATTTCAAAAGTTTTCTCTGCATCATATAAGACTTTTTATTATCTTTTTTTTTTCATTTTCACACTTTTATTTACGAAAAGAATTGAATTGTTTGTACAAAATACAAGAGTTTTTTGTGCAAAAGCCCCAGGTTTGTTTGTTTGTTTGTTTGTTTGTTTGTTTTCTGCTAATGCTGCTAACAAGGAAAAAATGTGGGAGCAAAAAAATAAAATAAAAGATAAGGAAATAAAAGAAATCTAATTGGAGCTGACCATTTTTCCCACAGGGTTGTTTTGCTGAGGATGAGAAAAACTGCAAGTGTTCATTACATCTTTATCAGGAGCTCATATTACAAATATGCCTCTTTGGGCTCTTAGATAAATACAGCAGCATCCACTATGTGTAAAGGATGGACAGATGGGTCCACCATTGTCTCTAAAGCTAACAAAATTCATTGCTGCCCTGTGAGCACAGAACAGCTGTTTTGCATATGTAAAACTCCTACAGCAGGGCTTCAGGCAATTACTGGACTTGGATACTGGTATCTAACAAGGAAATACCAGATGTGGTTAAAAGTAGTGTACTTTTTTCTTCTTATATTTTGCAGAAATAAAATATCAGGGCTGTGATGCAAACATGCAAACAAGAAAATGGCATGTGCTTAATTTAAAAAGATTTTATTCTCCAGTATTAAAATAAAGGATATCTTCAATTTGCCATTAGTTTAGTTTTTAATTTTACCTGCATCTTCCTGCCATCTACTACACATGGTTATCTTGAAGCTTCCTGAAGAGAAAGAAAAACACAGAAACAATTACAACAATGTTCAAAATCCACAGGAACCTTATACAGAGACATGTATTAAACTTGGTACAACGTTAGTTCATTTATATATAGTGAACAAAAAGGTTCAGTACAATCATTTTTGTGGAATGTGTCCTACTGGAGACTTTGTATAGACCTGAAGGTATTTATTTATTTATTTAGTTATTTATTTATTACATTTATACCCTGCCCATCTAGTCAATCGACTACAATCGACTACAAAAGGTATTGTAACTTTAATGTGTTAACAAAACCCTTATACATGTTTAATATATTTCTACCCAGACTTAACAAGCCTTCTCAAGGCGGCTTACAATAAAATGTTAAGACAAAACAAATACTGGATCATAATAACGGCAGCAGTAGACCTAACCATATACAGCAAATTAGATCCCCACCAGCAAGCACCGGCAAAAATTGGGGTTGGGGGTGGGGAGAAGTATTTACAGATTTCCTTAAAGCTGCAAAACTGAGTTCTTAATTTTAAGGTGTGGGGTTACCACTGCAAAGGCGCTGGCTCTGGCCTGCCTGCTTGACCTTAGTGATGGACCTGATTGCAGGGCTTGTCTGGTAGACTTCACCACACAGGAAGGTTCACCTGGTGCAGGCAGCCTTTGAATAATCTGGGATGGGACCTCACAATGCAAATCAGAACACTGGAAAATCACAGGACTAATTCAGGATGCTTCCTCTCTGTGGATACAGCAGCTTCTTTGCATACTGAGTATGTTATGTGTCACCAAGTCAGAACTGACTTACAGTGACCCTAACAGGGTTTTCAAGGTAAGTGAATGGACAGTTGAGTATACTCACTTTTTAATGCCTACATAGCTCTTTCAAAGAAGACATATGCAGATAGCATAATCTACTCCAGATGAAATTAGGTATGTGCACAACAAAAAGAAAAATCATATTCTTTCTTTCTTGGAGGGCGCCAACATCCCTGCTAAACTGTGCAGTTACACAGCTGGGCAGCACTGCATCAGTGCCGCGCACCCACAGCCAATGTTGCCGCCCATTTGGTTCTGTTCATGGCCAGGGTTCCTGCCCAGTGCTGGTGGGAAATTAGAGGGAATGTTGGGGGGGGGGGGCACTCTTTAGTTGTAAATTTTTGTATTTTCATGTTCTGGTGCTTTGGTTTTACATTCAAGGGAAAACATATTTGGGGCTCCTCTTTTTATGTTTTCTAGTAGCCCTAAAGGACCCATAAGAATTACAGGGAAAGCAGTCACCCACCCACATAGATACAATGGGTGGGGAGAGATAGCAAAAAACAAGGCAAAACAATAACAACCCTCCACCCACACACAAAGCCTCCTCTCCCAAAAACCAAGAAAAGCAAGCAAGCAAATAAAGATAAAACATACACTCAACGCTCCACAAAACTGAATTTCTGTCTGTTTGTCTCTTTTTTATTGATTGATTGATTGATTGATTGATGTATAACACTACTTTAAGTGGTTTACTTTCACATGATGCCTTCTCTTCTCTTCCTTGAGTTCAGCAGCAGGCAGTTCAGGCAGCAGCAAAATAATTCAGAAAAGTACTGGACCAACAACAATAAGACATAATCCCAAGGACACATGCTGGCACAGGAAGACTGCCTCAAGGCAGCAAAAATAATCCAAAGAAGTAAGGAGGACCCCCCCCCCCGAAATCAAGAAAAAAAGGAGGGGAGGCAAAAAAGGAGGAAAGGATCTGAGATGAAGGCACAGCAGGCAGGCAGCAATCCAAGATGTAGGGCATCAGGAGCTCAGCATACAGTAATCCTTCCCACAAAGAACAACTGAAAGAAAGAGCACTCCTCACAGGGATCCAGACCATTTTACAGATTTAAAATTTCTGTTCCCGTTCACAAGATATTCTGATTGGCTGACTGACAGTCTTCAAAATGCTTTGAGTGACAAATTTCTCAGGTAATATGACAGACAAAAGGTGGAAGGGCTCTGAAATGTTACATGAAAGAGAGAGCATAACAGAAACAAGAAACTTTCATATATCCCTCTTTTGTAGATATAAAGCATTCATGTTTAAGAGGCTCTCTTTTAGCAGTGGTTGAAAGAACATGAATTGCATGAAAGAGAGACTCTTTAGCATTTTGTATCTTTCGTTTATACATGGAAGGCCAATCCCTACATAGAACCCAATGAATTTGTAACCAAGTTACAAATGAATTTGTAACCAAGTTTATACAGCTCCTTGAGAACAGGTTCTTTCTTCTAAAAGTACTAAATACTTCAATAATTTTTTATTGTATCATGCCAGAAAGGTCAATTCAAAATGCATAATTCTTATAATATTCCTGAACACTCCACATCATATGAAAAATACAAAATGCTGGGCTACAAATAATTTCCAAATTGCAATTAACAAAAATAATGGCTTTATTAATATACTAATTATTTTATTAATTATCCTATTAGCTAGGCACCAAATAAATAGAGAAGTACAGTTGCCTGTTGAACATAAAAACTGATTCAGAGGAAAGCCAGATGGTGACAAGTAAAATAACTGTGCTATTACATAAATACAGGAAATAACATCTTTCTTTTCTACTAAATATCGCTGTCAGCCACAATGAGGAAAATGTCAAAAGCACCAACAATTCGCCTATTTCTATGGCCATATTTTGATACATATTATTGACAATTGAGCAAGAGATGATTCACAGAAGCAGAATATGTAAAAAAGACTCCATGGGCACAGCGGGTCACTTCAGTATTGTAGGTCTGGCTTCAGGACAAAGATCTTCATCAGAATGCATGCCCACGGCTACATTTACAGTGCTCTCCCTTTCTATGCATAGTCTTCACCCTCTCTTTCCTCCTTCCTTCCTACTAATCATCTGCTCATCACTGGGAATAAGAGGTTCTGAGGACCAGTTCTGTCTCTTTAACTCAAGAGATCTCACATGAAACAGTCTTGTCTATAAAGGGGACCAAGTGCCCCTTTTACCCCTCAGGAGATCTTCCCTCCACTGGAATGAAGAAGGAAGTCTTCATAAGGGTGTATAATGCATGCACTGGAGAGTATAGAGATCAGGGTGTGCTTGATCACATCTACCAAAATTAAATGGGTAAAGACAATACCAGTGGTGTTTGCCTAAGGGTAGAAGACATAGTGATGGCCACCAACTTTGGCAGTTTTCAAAGGGGATTAGATATGTTCATGAAGGATAAATTTATCAATAAACAAAAGCAATAATTGAGCTCACATCTCCAAGAAAGCCACAAGGGGTCTGCATGCCTTTTTTAAAAATATCAAATGTCATCTGAATGTAGACAAACTATTTGACTTTAACTGTGGTTTACTGAAACAAATTAACTTCAACTCATAGTTCATGAAGCTGGTTTGTTTCAGCATATTGTGGTTAAGATTAACCACAGATTAGGTCTTGGACAACATGCTAAAATGCAGTTAATTGGAAGCTTCCAATCTCCATCTCATGGTGATGATTGGTCCGAGGAGAAGCACTCAAGACCAGGGTTCACACAGCCTTATTCTTGTAAAGCTAAACCATGGCTTACTATTTCATGTGAATGAAGCCTTTAAACCTTAAACAATCTGAACAGTGGGGTAACTAGAGTTGAACAGAAGCCACCATGAATCCTTCTCTATGTTCTTTACCTGTCTAAATTTGGTACTCAGTGGCATCCTGAAGAGGGCAGCCTTGACTAAGTTTGTGATCATGACATGCCAGATGAGAGTCCTAAATAACACACAGAAGAGTCTCCAGGGATAATAGAGACTGATAGATTTTACTACAAGCTTTTGAGGATTATAATTTATTTCTTCAGATCTTCAACTATTAATAGATACTTCAAGTATTGATATGATATGATATGATATGATATGATCTTATATTATATTATATTATAATATATTAT
The DNA here is from genome assembly GCA_037013535.1 of Intellagama lesueurii. Lineage (NCBI taxonomy): Eukaryota > Metazoa > Chordata > Lepidosauria > Squamata > Agamidae > Intellagama > Intellagama lesueurii. Next base: position 275,744,152 of record JBAJHW010000001.1, read on the forward strand.
ATTATATACATTGTGGTTTTAGTTGCATTTGTGTGGGGTTTTTTTATTATGTTGTGAAGCTGCCCTGAGTCCCAGACTTGGGAGAAACACAGAATCTAAAATAATAAAATAATGTGCTGACGTATATAGAATGAAAATACTTTTTTAGGCTCTGGGTGTTCATAAATTCCACTGCAAATAGGTCTTCTCCATTGCTTCTAATGTTAGATTCCATGCATTTGTGGCATTCCCTAATATTCATGAGAATGAAGCACCTGTGCTCACAGAATTCCTGTAACATATATCACAACCCTGTGGAATACATGTTCCCAAGAAATCAGTTTTAGAAGCCAGATTCTGCTAGTTGGAAAAAAACAAATCCATCTCAGTGACTGTTAAAAAGCAAACAGCACAATCTAATAGATTTTTAAACTGTTTTCCATATAAACTGCATAATTCTGTAGTAAGCCTCCCTTAGATACCAGATGTTGATTTACTTTATGGCTACTAGTCATAAAACACTTCAGAAGTTAATGACAATTTGGTACATTCAGACCAGGTTGGGTTAATACAAGTTCAGCAGGCTACCGATATGAAAAAATGTATGCAGAATCCATACAGAGTTTAAAGGAAATAACTAACTAATCCACATAATCACTGAAACAGTATGGGAAATGCTATCCTACAAGTACATACTATTATTGATGAGATTTGAAGATTTTAGAAACATTTAAATGCAAGCAGAAGGCCCCCTTCCCATAACATTTAGCGGTTTCCCAAATGTTGTATGACAATTTTCTCTTTTTAAAAGATTGAAATCCTTCATCTAATGGTGCCTTACTGGTGAAACCTGAAATATCCTGGCATTTTTAATCCCAACTCTTCTCTGAAATATACCTCCCCAGAATTTTTTGGAAACTAAATTTGGTCCTAGGCTAAAAGAGCCCCCTCCTCGCCCCTTGAAGTCAATTGTCAAACAATCCCAGAATGCAGCTTTATTCCCATTTTCATTGTTATTTAATAATTTTTATTTATGGGATAAATTTATGTTTAGCTTTTTATTCATTTATTTATTTCATTTATTTATTTTGTGCTCTGAAATATCGTTCTAGTTCACAATATCAAGCATTGCATCTGTCTTCCTGACCCAGGCAAGATAATCCTGGGTAAGATAATTCCATCCTATTCCAGGAGCCAGTTGCTGCCTCTGCCCATGCATGCGCCACCCAGACGATGGGCCGGACCTGGCCTATCAGCTGGGCAGTGCATGCATGGGAAGAGGTAGCAGCCAACTCCTAGAAGAGAAGGCCCATAGGGACTCAACAACACAAATGGGTCTGACTTGCAAGTTGAATTGCAAGCCCCTCCAAAAAAAAGCCCTTGAGTCGAGTTCAATTCAAGTCACCAGTGCGACTCAAGTCAAACTTGACAATGAATCACAACTTGCAAGTCCCCATCCCTGAGAACCACTGGGGTGAGAGAGACCCATTGGTTCCAACTGTGAGGAACTGTAGCAGCCCCCCCCCCCCAAGCTGAGCACATACCTGTCAACTCCCCACCCCTGATCCCCTTGCATATGGGGTCACTTGCCTAAGATAGAGCCAAATGGCCATCTCTCTCACCAAAGATCTGCTCTTATGTGCAAAATCATCTCCTTCTGCTGCCGTCAAATATATAATTAACAATCTCTATCCCCTGCCTCCCCCAAAATTATATAAATGCCTCTGCACATTATAGAGAACGGCGGGTGGATGGAGTCTGCTTGAAGATTGCCAGAAAGGAGCCCAGATCTCCCATTTGTTGATCCTTGCCCGAGAACCGAGAACCTCAATAATCAAGTCTGCCAGACCAGGAGGTCTGCCTCCAAGTGCTGACTGGTCAGCCAGAAGCACACTTCTCACAGCCTTCCCTCCCCTCTCCCTGCCATGCAATGGTGCCTGGAAGGAAAATTCCAAAATGGCATCCATCTTCCCAGCATCTGGGGGCTCACCAGAAGCCTCTTTTGCATATGTAGGCCTCTATGCTATGACATATAGCAGTACAAATGCAATATATTAAAGGAATATAAATGCAGATTTGTAAGATCCTAAAATTCTACAACCAGGCCACAAACATGACCCCTGGAAAGTCAATTTTACAGGGTGACATTGGCTTCTCAACATCCTTGAACCATTGCAGGGGTAGAGTTATTTATTTCTCATTAATAGTTCAATATCACTAACCCTTCTTTCTTTTGCCAAAAAGCCACCAATGATACAACAGTGCTAAAAAGCAGAATAATTTTAAACAGTAAAATAGTAACAAACTAAAATAATACTGAAGCCTGGATTAAACAGATCCACCTTAACGCCTTTTATGAAAGCCAAGAGAGTGGGAACAAACTGTAATTCTAGAATGAGTATATTTCACCATTTAGTGTGACAAAATAAAAAATCATTTTCTTTATGCCTGCACACCAGTGGGTCTCTCTTGCAGATTTTCATAAAGATACATGCTCATAACATACATTCCCTTAAAAGACTGAAATTTTGAAATTCAGACTCTAGGAAGTACAAGATGCTTAGGGTCCCATCCTCGTCCATCTCAACCTCAGCTGGCCATGAGCATTTTGGTATATGAGGTGCTGCAGCTCCCCTTTCATACCATATACAAAGGCTGGGCAGTCTGACAGCTACAAATCTTACTTCAGTGGTTGCTGCCTGCATCATAACTGAGGCTAGCAGGTTAACTTAGGGGATACAGGGAAGCCTGCTGTTTGTATAAGACTGAGATATCTCACATCAAAAATTCAGCTGTTCTCTAATCCACTTTTGCCATATTTATTAGTAGGGAATGACCAGCCCCACTTTCTCAAGGCAAGCAATTGTGAAGAGGTTCTTGTATGCATGTAAGCCTTCCGTGCAAACAAGAATCCTTGAAATTTGGGGTACTTAGTTGTATGCAGAGCATTACTACATATAGATGTGATGGCTGGACAGTGAAGAAAGCTGACAGGAAAAAGATCTGCTCATTTAAAATATGGTGCTTAATGAGAGCTTTGTGGAAGCTTTGGACCACCAGAAAGACAAACAATTGGGTCCTACATTTAAATCAAACTGAACTCTTTCTAAAGGTAAAAATGACAAAACTGAGACTTTTGGACTTTGGGCACCTCCTGAGAACACAAGACCTATTGAAAATTAATAAAGCTAGGAAAAGTTGATGGCATCAAGAAAGGAGGAAGACCAAATATAAGGTGGATTGACTTCATAAAAGAAGCAACAGGCTTGAGCTCTTGCAAGAGCTGAGTAGGACTGTTAATGATGGGACATTTCGGAGGTCACTCATTCACAGGGTTGCCATAAGTCAGAGATGACTTGGTGACACATAGCAACACCAATACAGCTTACATGCAAGCAGAAATCTCTCCTCTTCAGACTAACTATCCCTCACATGAATAAAGCAGTGAGGGATGGGGGAAGGCTAACCCCTTCCCTCTTACTATGCTGATTAAACTACATTAGAAAATGACTAAGTGGGATTTGTGTTGTGCATATGTGGCTCTTTTTCCACCAAGTGTCTGAGGCAGCTGCTCCATTATTTCCAATGGTAGGGCTAGCCCTGCACTACATACACTATGATACATCTCACAATTTGTTACATCAGAAGCTAATACTGCTCTTGAGTCCTGTACCATTTGAATTTGGGTTGAGCTAATATTTGAATTTGTGTCAATTTTGAGAGGCAAGTAATACTTCAGATGACAGAATCAGAATCCAAAAGGGCCTTGACAGATTGGAGACTAGGCCATAAGAAGTAAAATGAGCTTCAACAAGGAAAAATATAAAGGCTTGAACTTAGGTGGAAAATTAAATGTACAAACACAGGATGTATATATAATTTTTTTCTATCTCAGTGGCCTGTCAGTAGTACTTGTGAAAAGGCTCTAGGTGCCTTAGTATATCACAAGCTAAACAGGAGTCAACACTATGATAGGGTGTCCAAAAAAAAAAGCCAATGTGCGTTTTCCCTAAGAACAGAGGCAGATATAAGTAACAAAATCTAGAGAAGGTCAACCAAGATGGTAAAAGGTCTAGAAACTAAGCCTTATGAGGAACAATTGAGGCACTTGGATATGTTTGGACTGGAGATGAGAAAACTAAAATATGACATGTTAGCCATCTTCAAATATTTGAGTAGCTGTCATGTGGAAGATAGAGCAAGCTTGTTTTTTGTGGCTCCTGAGACTAGAACCTGAAAAACAGGATATTTCAACTGAACATTAGAAAGAACTTCTTGATAGTAGAATGGACTCCTTTGGAAAATGATGGACTCTCCTCCATTGGAGATTTTTAGGCCAGATGACGAGATGGATGGCCATCTATCAGGAAGGTTTAGATGTGGATCTCCCACCTCGGCAAGGGGTTGTACTTGATGACCCTTGGGATCTCTTCAAGCTCTATGATTTTATGATTCTTTGAGTCTGCTTAGTGAATTCCCATTACAGGATGTGATTTTTCCCCTTTTTGGCCAATGCAGTGTGTTTAGCAATACATGTACAGGTGAAAAGAGGCTGTAACTAGTCTTGTGAATCTACCTGTTATAATCATGTTTGTTCCACACAAATTGCACATCATGTGTGAAACGGCCCTTGTGCTTTACAACTCAAAATACTGATGAATGTTAATTAGCATGTTTGTATTTTCTTCTCTCTTCCACATTTTGGAATGCCTTGTTCAATCTGAGATAATGAATTGCCACAAAATAGCCTTCTTACTTGGTTCCTCAAAAGATACACAATAGCAGTAAAAATAGACTATGCAAATAAAGCCTGTACAACAACGTCAGCAGCCAGATGAGCATGGGTGATCAGATAAGGTCTGGTAGTTACAAAGAGCAAGCCGTTAAGGAGAACAGTTGCCTTCCTTCTTTTCTTCTTTTTCACCCTTGCAGTTGCTTGTTACATTAAGCTTTGTTCTTGTTGCCCAGAAATCATCCAAAAAGCAATGTGTTGATAAACGGCAACTGATAAGATTTGATCCTTCTTTAATTGCAAGTTTCCTACTAACTCAGGAAGCAGCAGTTCACTCAGAACTCAAGGTACACTGGAGGTGTCATTAAAAATAAAGGCAAGCATAAAACCTAAATATAGCTAGGACTACCCACTGGGTATGACTGTACGTGTATATTTAGCAAGTCTAACACTTTTGGGAGTTTTTTTTTAACTTACCTAAATGCAAAACAAGTAAGATTTCAAACATGCTGTTTCTTTTGTTCTATTTTGGTATACTGTCATATCTTACACTGATCATAAGTACAGTGAGGTCTGTGTGGACAATGCACGCCATTGAGCCCCACACTTACTGCTTTTCACTCGTAAATCAGGCCTTTAAACAATTACCATGTGGAAATGCTCTTTGGAGAAATGGAGAGCCCGGTCATTTCTAGCTATCTCTGAAAGGACAGCAATTTATTTAAACATCCAAATGAAAAAGTTATATGGAACAAGAAGCAGAGACCAAGGAACAGAAAACAAAGCGAAAAATCCTAAACCTCTTCTGGCCTAACACGTTCAGATGCTTGCATTGAGAGCTGAAGACAACCAGGAAATTAAACAAGCACATTATAAGCAGAAAGTAAAGTCCGCAAGTAAAGCATATTCTGTTACCTTAATAATCTGAGGAATCAAATATATGCCTGTCTCTGAAGCTCAGTTGGTCTAAGTCTCTGTAGCTGAAGGATGGTAGACCTCCTGGTAACACCCTTTCACCCAACTGAAGCTCCTCAGAGCAATGTTAGATGCAAATGCTCAGAGAAATAATATAAGAACTATTGAAAGGAACAAATAAGCTCTAGTGGCTCAAGGCATGCTGGAGGAAGAACCATGTCAGCAGCCAGTGTGAGGCGGAGGAGGAAAGTATATTTCCATTTCTAGGTAGGGTGAATAATTAGAACAGAGATAGACAATCTATTTACTTCTGAAGGGCCACAGGGGTGAGGGGATATTACAAGAGGCAACAATTTGTCATATCATAAAGTGTCTATACCCACAGGAATCCCGATCAAGGTTTAGTCTAAATCTGGACACTCAGCCCTGACACAATTGTGTTTGGTTTCCTCCTAAAAAGTCAAAGATCAACAGTAACAGTTAGAAAGAAATAAGCCGAGTGACTCAACTTAGTCAGTTTTTTTGAGTAACAGAAATGTAACTCCGTTTGAATTTTATTGAAATTTAAACTATACGCTAATTATTGGAAATAAGTTGGAACATAAACTAAATCCCCACTTTTGTTATACTGAAAAAAGACCTAAGAAGCAGCACTGATGGCTGCAAAGTACTTTTCCCTTTTCCCTCCTAAGCAGCGTACTTCTCAAAGGAGAAGAAGAAGAAGGAAGCCCTGGGCCTGGTTTTGCTACACTGAGGCAAGTGACTTAAAATGTCACTTGATGAGGGCTGGGTAGGTTGAAGACTGTTCTGCTCCAATTCTCTGGGTAAAAGGTGTGCTCCCCCCCCCCATAACATTCTGAGGACAATGTTTTCTTCTTTCCTTATCCCACATTCACCAGCACCATTTTGTTTCCCTTCCTCTTCCCTTCCCTTCTTCCTTCCTTCCTTCCTTCCTTGATTGTTGTATCTGCCATGCTATGTACACTTTTCTTCCTTCAGATCCATGACATTCTGAAGCAATCACAAATTCTTGCACGTCCTTTATCCTTCTGCTTTTCTGTCGCCTTAAGTTGTGAATAAAAGCATGCAGCAACAGCTAGGTCTCCAACCAAAGCTTTTTCGAGAACAAAAACCCAAATATATTAACAAAGTAAGCTTGTTCTTCCAGCCCTCTCCTCAAAACCTATTGACCTTAACTTCCGTTCCATTCATTATAATAAATCTTCCCTATTCTACAAATTTTATAAATAATTTTAATCAAAACAATAACAATGCAACCCCCTTCCAATGTTATTAACAGAATTTGCTAAATTTATCCAGGTTGGGTGCTTTACCTCTGCTATCTTATATGATCTTTGAGATGCTCTGGCATTTCATATGGCATCCAAAACAGTAATATTCACTTCACACTTCTATGATAAAGCAGCTTAACATTAACAGTAGGCACCAAGACTAAAATGGCCACTTCTCTTCACATCAAGTTTTCTTGCTTTTCTTTACTGCCCTATTCATCTTCCTGTAGGCTTCACTGTTAGCTCTCTGAAACTGCATTTTCAACTAAATTGAACTGGAAAAACATGTAACATGGGTATATATGTGTGTAGAAGCCACTGAAAGGAAAGCACATACCATCATACATACATGTATAATATTTGCAACCAAGCAAACATATTACAGGGGTTACAGGAAAACATATTACAGGAAAGATAGTGGCAGAATCCTCAGGCTAACTATTCTAGATAAATAACTCACTTTATTCTTATGAGAGGGTCCACAAGACCCATAGTGTAAGAGAGTGAATGCAGAAAATTGCATGGTCATCACAATTAATACAATTTGCTCTATAGAATAAAAGTTTGGCATCTGTAGGTCAGGTGCTGGTGAGTAACAGACTGACAGCCAAATGTTGCTTAAACAAAACCATTAATACTCACATAAATGAAACATAAAAGCATCCCAAGCAGAGTTATCCTAATTATTTGATGATAGCCTTCAGAACCCACAGCTGAGTATGGCACAGTTTTCATTCTCTTTGACTCCAGAATCTTAAGGCCTCACAGACATTAATCGTTTGCAATTACAAAGCCAAATAAGTAACATGTATTTTTCAAATCCCAGCTAAGACGGTGGGTTCTTCTAGCCCAGTATCACCTATTCTGGTTGCAAATGGCCCCTTCCAGGATTTCAGGCAACAGTCCTTCCTATCACCTGCTATTATCTGATTGTTCTAAATGCTGATAGCACAAACTGAACCTGGGGGATTCACTAGGCAAAACATACACCCAACCACTGAGCTACAGAGTCTCCCTAAAGGACAAGAGGGCACCCCTTTCGCCTTCTAAATAAATGTTTGGGCATACTGACAGCCACTCTCAGCAAAGAGCTTTATTCATAATAGAACCGCATTTGATAATGTCCCATTTCTTTTGACACACAAGGGTTGTTCAGATGTGGGAGGCAGAGTGCCACAGGCACTGTTTGCCTGGAGAGTGACGTACTTCTCATTGTTTGATGAAAAGGGCAGGGCCAATCCAGTGTCTTGTATTATTAAAATTGTGTTCCTTCACCTGTTCATTACGTAGGTCATTCCTTGTCTGTGTAATTCACCACGCTATACAGAGGTCTTTACAATTGTAAAGGAACCTTGCAACTGAAAACGAAGGCACTCGAGCTCTCTAGCCATTTCTTAAAAGAAAGTGGTAATAATGTAGAGGAGTAGAAAAACTATACTCAATCAAGTTAGCTTAACTGGGATTATCAATTTAAAATAGGAGAAATGTGAGATATTTGGCTGACTGAAGCAATAATTACAATGCATTATTAACAAAGCTCCAGTTTCATCATTAATCACACTCGTGTTTCCACAAGTGAACGTAAATTAACCATGCTCAAACCTGCATTTAAGGCTCCTGTCCATCAAAATGCCTAGAAGCACCGTAGCAAGACTAAAGTGTTATTTTAAAAAAGCATATTAAAAATTATAATTATTTCGAAGCATCAGCACCTAGAACACTCAGTTTCCATTTTGTTAGCAAATGAACATGATGATGATGATTTTCCACTTATCAATTTATGAGTTGCATTTATATCCTGCTTTTTATCCAGTGACTTCAAGGCAACATACTTAGTTCTCCTCCTCTCATACTCATAACAACCCTGTAAGATAGATCAGACTGAACAATTCTGTCTGGCCCAAGGTCAACCAATAAATTTGATGACCAAGTGGAGATTTGAACTCAGGTTTCCTGAGCTGCAGCCCAGCACTCTAACCCTATGCTCCATTGGACCAGTGTCATCACACATGGAAGAATGGTGGCAAAAAATAGTATACTGATTATCATAAGATGTGTGTGTAGCTGCATTTACAATACAATCATTCCTAACTCCTACCCATTTTCATCCCACAATCAAACTTTGGATTAATAAGCTTCTCACAGCAGAAACTGTATCCTCTATTCTTTTTGAAAGTCCAATGAACAGTGGTATCACTGCTACTATATTTTGATATCAGTGGTACAGTATTTTGCCTTTTTGGGTAGGGTGGCTGGGTGTTTCATATCAACCCGATCACCACTATAACTATGGCACATGTTGCATTTGGCTATATGTGAATCCATCAACAAATTGCTCATCTCACATGTTTGTGGGTGGATGCCACAATTTCCCTTACATACTTAACATTGATCTGGTCCAAAGATATGTCCAAAGCTAAACAATATTCAACTTGCATCTAGCTGCAGCATGCTTTAAATCTTGTGATTCAAAGCATATTGCTTGTGATTACTGTTCTTATATCCTGTCAAATTGCTTCTGGAGACCCTAATAGAGTTTTCAAAGTATGTTGTAGCTGTTTACCATAGACACACATACCCAATGAGTTTCCACAGGTATTTGAACCTTCTGAGTCTTAGTCAGACACTTCAACACAGTACAATTAGAAGTACTCATAAGGCAGTGTAACACCACTTTAACTATCCCACTTTAACTAACAATTCTTTTAGAAAGAATTTTGTGTACTTTACCACAGCACAAATCCCAGGATTGCTTAGGATACAGCCTTGATAATTAAAGTGGTATAAAACTGATATGATTTTATAATGCAGATATAATGCATCTAATCATCATCATCGTCATCTTAGAACTGCAGAGCTGAATGTGAACAACTAATATTATTGGCACCCCAAGGGAACAAGGCAAGGGGGCTACCATAGCATAACTTGACTAAAGCTCTTCAGCTAAAGGTTCCAGGACCAGTAGTGCATCAGAATCACTAATGCATTTGGTGAGTGAGCCAAAAGGTAACACTCCAGGTTGAAGAAGCTTTAAAAATCCCTTCACCTCATGCCACTGTTTCTTATACACAGCTGTGGGCAAAGATTTTTGTGCAGTTGCTAGCTATACCAGCAGTTGCAAAGCTGGGGGAGGGCTGGAAGGTAGAAAAGTTGAAAAGAATAGCTGAGTTAAAACATTTTAACAAAACACTGTTGAGAAAGCCTTCAACTTCATGACTGATGCTTTCTACCACTTGACTAATTTCTCAGAGTAGTTTTAATAAAACCAGGATTCTACAACAATTTACTATAGCTCATGTCAAATATTATATATATTCAAAGTATTGTAATCGCTTTTGGGGCAGTAGAGATACAGAAGATCTCTCTCTCTAGATATAGATATAAATATCTATATAGAGAGATATAGATATATAAGATATATATATATAGGAGAGAGAGAGAGAGATAGTATATATATTAAACTAAACCCTAAAAGAAGTTAGAGGCATCAAATAATCTCAGAACAGGAAAGCTTTGAACTCCTCCCTCCTACATGCATTCATTGCACAGCTGCTTGCAGGTTGCCGTTCACAATTTCCTGTATAGGGCAAACTGTATGCCACCTCCCTGGTAGAAATAAAAGACTTAACTTGTTCTTAACTGCTGATGGAAACACCGTCACATTTTCCACTAGCCAAGCTTGGAACGATTACTGAACTAACATTCTCACAGTTTTCCATATTTTGCAAAAAAAAAGTCAGTAAGCAGCTGTGACTAAAAACCACTAGCATCCGTATCACTTTTATCTCATTGCACAATGAGTACTCTTTTTTTCACAGCAGAAATCCAATTCTTCCAAATATATACATTTTCTCCTGAATAAGACCCAACTGTCCTGATTTAGCGCACAAAACACTTTTATGAGCTGTACAAGAACTTGTGCAGTTTGGAACTGCACATTTCTAGGAAAATATTGCTTCCTGCCGATTGCTCAGCTGTGTCTTTTTTGGATCAAATTCAATAAAGTTCATGACTTACAGCCAAGTTAAAAATGCCAGTTAAACAGTTAGTACTGAATGCACATGGGGTGGGGTGGAATTGGACCCTTACTGACCTCTGTCCACTATCCCTCATCCTCTTTTATTTAATTTTACTACTAGGGCAATATAGCCACACAATGTATTACATGTATATTTGGCAAAAACAAATGGAACAGTACATCTCATCAGTCCAGGAAAATTTGCTCCACTAACATTCAGTTCAGAACAACATACAAACATCTGATGAAAGCTGCTAACATGGATCTGAGTTTTCTTGCCAGCTTGGACCATGTTCACCTCTGAATTAGTGGGCCAAATAACAGTGGACTAAAGGAAGCAGCACTCTTACATGGGATTTTCATCATGCAGTTGGTACTGTAACTGTACATCAAGGATCACAGTGCAAGTTAGCTTTCAGTAGAGTCTTCAAAAACAATCAGTGAAATTATCTGTCAAAGCCAGAGTTAGTGCAGAACCCCCCAACCTTTTCCATCTTATGCTGCATCAATCACTGTGTCAAAACAACCCAAATCCCACAAAGTCCACTTTTTCTGAAATCAACCATCATCGCAGATGTTCAGTTATTATACTTAGTTACCATAATTTTTAAGAACATAAAATTACTTAGTTTCACTAATAACTGTGAGCAAAAGGTCTAAGACAATCCATAGCATGTAGTGTTTCCAGAAGACGACGGCTCACACTTGCAGAACACAAAGATGAATGAAGAACAAATTTTTAGCAACTTTAACAAATGCCCACGAACCATTTAGACCAGCGGTCCCCAACTGTTTTGGGGCCGCGGACCAGTTGGGGGGAGCGAGCTCCATTCATGGGGGGGCAGGGCACCCCTGCGCTCGCACGGGGGGCATGTCGCGCCTGCGGGGGGCATGTCGTGCCAGCGGGGGGGGTGTCGTGCCTGTGAGCGTGACACGCCCCCCGCAGGCACAACACGCCCCCGCACAAGCATGACACGCCCACCGCAAGCGCGACACGCTCACCACGCGTGTCACAATTCATAAAGTCCTATACAGATTGGATCTCAGCTACCTTAAGGACCATATCATCCCATATAAGTCTCCCTGGCTTTTATCTTCTGGAAAGGCCCTTCTCTTGATCCCATCACCCTCATAGGCTCATCTGGTGAGGATGTAAGAGATGGCCTTTTCAGTGATTGCTCCCAGGCTGTGGAATACCTCCACTGGGAAACTAGGTTGGCTTCCTCCTTTGTGCCTTTCCACTGGCAAAGACCTTCCTTTATTTTATTTTATTTATTTATTTATTTATTTATTTATTTATTTATTTATTTATTTATTTATTATTGGATTTTTATCCCGCCCTTTTAGACAGGAGTCTATTCAGGGCGGCTCACAACACACTATACACAAAACAGATTTAAAAACAACAATTAAAATCTACAATAATAATATAATCAAGATGGGAGAATAAACAGCAAAAAACCAAGAAAAATAAAAATCAAGTATTGGCAGGAGGGAAGGCCTGCCTAAAGAGCCAAGTTTTTAATTGGCTCTTGAAAACACCCAGCGAGAGTGCCAGGCAGATCTCTGGCGGCAAGCTGTTCCAAAGTCGAGGGGCCACCGCTGAGAAGGCCCGGTTTCTTGTTCTTTCTTTCCGGACCTCTCTCGGCGTCAGGCCCCTCAGCCGTCTTTCCTGGCTATGGCGAGTGACTCAGGTAGATCTAGGTGGGAGAAGGCGTTCTGCCAGGTATCGAGGTCCTATACCATTTAGGGCTTTGTATGTCATCATTAACACTTTGAAGTCAATGCGGAAACGAATGGGCAGCCAATGCAAAGCAGCCAGAATGGGAGAGATATGCTGGAATTTTCTCGTTCCACTAAGTAATCTGGCTGCCGCATTCTGCACCATTTGAAGCTTCCGCATCAACCTCAAAGGTAGCCCCACGTAGAGCGCATTACAGTGGTCTAATCTCGAGATTACAAGTGCATGGACCAGAGTGGTGAGGGCCCCACCATCAAGATAGGGACGCAGCTGGGCAATCCGCCACAGATGGTAATTGGCGGAGCGGACCACTGATGCCACCTGGGTTTCCATGGTGAGCGCCGGGTCCAGATGTACTCCCAAGCTGCAAACCTCACTCTTCGCGGTGAGAGTCACCCCCCCAAAAGAGAGGGAGTTTCCCAAGCCACCAATGGAGGGGCCACTCACCCTCAGGACCTCCGTCTTGTCCGGGTTCAGCCTCAACCCATTCTCCTGCATCCATTGCAGTACAGCCTCCAGGCAACGCTGAAGGGACAGAACGGCATCCACTGAAGTAGGTGAAAAGGAGATGTAGAGCTGCGTGTCATCAGCATACTGATGGCACGAGGCTCCACACCCCCTGATGACCCCACCCAGCGGCCTCATATAGATGTTAAACAGCATTGGGGAGATGATCGAGCCCTGTGGAACCCCATAATTGAGACTCTACGGGGCCGAGACACTCTCCCGAAGCTGGACTCTCTGAGGACGGTCCTCCAAGTAGGATCGGAGCCAGGCAAGCGCCAGGCCACCGATTCCCAACTCAGAGAGCCTCCCCAGGAGGATACCGTGGTCGACGGTATCAAAGGCGGCTCAGATGTCGAGGAGGACCAACAAGGACATATTGCCCCTGTCAGCCTCCCTCAACAGGTCATCCAACAGTGCGACCAGTGCTGTTTCTGTGCCGTGGCGCGGCCTGAAGCCCGACTGGAATGGATCCAGGGTATTGGTTTCATCCAAAAGAGCCTGAAGCTGATCAGCCACCACCCTCTTGACCACTTTACTAAGGAAAGAAACATTGGCGACGGGCCTATAATTGCCAATATCGTCCGCCGCCAAACTGGGTTTCTTCCTTATGGGCCTAATGAGTGTCTCCTTGAGGGCAAGAGGAACCTTGCCCTCCTGGAGAGACCCATTAATTATCGCAGTAGCCCATTCCGTTGTTACAGGCCTGGCTACTTTGATTAGCCAGGCCGGGCAAGGGTCAAGAGAGGAAGTGGTGGCCCGGCAGCAATCAAGTGCCTTGTCCACCATATCTGGCATCACAGGCTGAAAATTCAAGACTCACCGGGCAAGGCGGAGCGCTGGACATCTCTGCTCGATCCACTGTATTTAAAAAAGGAGAGAGATCCCGGCGGATGGCCTCCACTTTAGATTTTAAAAATGCTGCAAATTGGTCAGGTGAGATACTAGTAGGAGGCCCGTCACCTAGACCAATTCCGGATAGATTGCGAACAATACGGAAAAGTTCCGCCTGCTGATTTGAAGCTTCGCTTATCCGGTCAGCGAAGTGTGATCGTCTAGCAGCCTTCACCTTGGCAAGGTAATGGTTAGTCGCGATCCTGACAGCTTTCTTATTATAATCCATCGGTTTCTGTCTCCAACTGCACTCTAGCCGTCTCCTATTTCGCTTCATAGCTCGCAGCTCCTGGTTAAACCAGGACCCTGGCCGAGCTCTGCGCCGGAGAGGGTGTTTAGGAGCGATCGTGTCTACAGCCCTAGTGGCGGCAGCAAACCAGCCATCTACCAGAGCCTCGACAGGAGCGCCAGACAGATCAGCTGGAATCCCTCTCATGGTATCCTGGAATCGTGATTGATCCAGTAACCTTCGAGGGTGGACCATTAAAATAGGTCCATGCTCCCTGCGGAGAGGGAGAGCCACAGAGAGGTTACATTTTATTAGGTGGTGATCTGACCATGACAAGGGAACTGAACCGAGGTCCGTCACCATCAGACCACACTCGCTCCGCTCAGTGGAGAACACCAGGTCTAGCGTATGACCGCCCACGTGTGTGGGGCCGTTGACATGTTGGGACATGTCCAAGGATGCCATGGTTTCCAAGAACTCAAGAGCTGGACCGGAAATCTCTGCCTCTGCATGAATGTTGAAGTCACCCAGGACCAAAAGTCTTGGGGACTCCAACAGTGCCGCGGAGACAAAGTCCTCCAGCTCTTTGTCTGGAGGTGGCTGGGTCGCGGGGAGCGCGGTAACCCAGCAAGATCCCAATATCGTCCCTGGCCCCAATCAACACGTGGAGGGCCTCCAGACCTGGCTTCACCACCGAGGAGTGCCTAATAACCTCCAGAGTATTTCTATAAACAATGGCTACTCCCCCCCCCCCGCCCCTCCAGTCTACCCTGGTGCTGGACAGCATAACCAGAAGGACAGGCAAGGGTCAGGGGAACTCCCCCTTCCCCGCCCATCCAAGTTTCGGTTATGCATGCCAGGTCTGCATCCTCCTCCAGAATAAGGTCGTGAATAATCTGGGATTTATTGGACACAGACCTGGCGTTCAACAGCACCAGTTTTAGAGTGGAAGGCCGGCTTTCCAGCCGCTTTCTAATTGGCTTGGATAAATAGTGGGAATAAGGGATGCTGTCTACTGAACTCAGTTGGGGATGTTTTTTAGTGTTATTAATAGTAGTTTGTAATGTTATTTGTTTAATAGTTTCTAATATTACATCTTACTGTATTTTTGAACAATGTTTATTATGTTTTAATTGATTATGAGCCAATTTGGATTCCCTATGGTGAGAAAGGTGGGGCATAAAATCAATCAACCAATCATCGATCAACTAATTAACCATCTCATCTAAGTCAGTGCATTTCCTGAACTCCACTTTCTCTGAACAGTGTGCAGTCAAGGCAGAAGGAGGAGGAAGTGCCCTGGTAGCCCAGTCCGTTTTTCTCCTTTTAGAAAGGTAGGAAGGAATGTTGTTTCAGCAGCACAGGTTGCTATTTGGGGGATTTGCAGCAAAAACACATTGATAAGGGATGTTCTGAGTGTTACTTCCCTGGAAATATCCAGATATCAGTGAGTAAAATCTTGAGAAACATCATCCAATGCATTTTATTTCTAAACTGCTGTTTAGCCCAGACAGCACTGCGGTATTTGCTGTGCAGAACAGAAAAACTACAGCCCGCAACCCAGAGGGTTTGCAGCCTACAAATATGACTGGGGAAAAGGTCAGGAATCAACAAAGAGGAGTGGGAAAATAAGTGTCAAATAGCAAGGCAAGGATAGGTGAGGCAAGGCTATCACAGTTCAGCTCAGGAAAGGTTTTTGGCTTGCTTCCACCAGCTGTCACTCCACCCTCGTGTCTATATCTTGGGAACAACAGTTGCAGTCAATACCATATTCTGGAAGAAGTCACTAATGGGGGCTCCCCTTCCAGCAACCACTGGTGAGTTTCTTGCAAAAGCGATAGACAGCTTCCCGGCAGTGATGACATTGACAACTCTGCCCCTGGAACAGGCAGGCTGAGACACATACATGTAGGGACACCTACAGCTAGCCCCTTAAGCCTATTTGTTCAAATGGGATGCTGAGTGAAGCCTCACTGTTACAGGAATCCTAGCTAGATCTAATTTGAGCCTAATAATTTGAGGCTGAGATCCCTTTTCACAAGCACTTCATGAGCTGCAGCATCAGGATCTGAAGCCCCGATTGCTGGACTATCAGTAAGTGCTCCGAGAGTGACAAAGGGCTTTGTCAGTGGTATCTCTGCAATGCTCTACACTCAGGAAGTCTGTATGCCCTTCTCTTTGCTAGTCTTTAGCAAGAAAAAATAATAATAAAATTTTAAAAAGGATGTCAAGGACTTATTTATTCCAGTGAACATTTGGTTAACTGTGCTATTAACTGTTTTAGTAAACTACGAGCTTATCATGATGGGCAAAAGTTCTAACCCAACTGATCACAGCTGGTTGCAATTTGGGGTGAAGAAGAGCAGGCCTTATCAAAATTTGTGTTCAGGCTGCACTGCACTGAAAAAAGCCACATGTTTAAAAATTACATCTCTAAGGAAGTCCTAGCATAAAAACCTTAAAAATCTACTTCCATGCTCGAACTTCACTTCTGGAGCTTTTAAAATATTTCTAGAGCTAATTAAGATGGCAGAGTAGCTCACTGTGTTAGTTATTTGGCTGAGGAGACAGAGGTTGGGAGTTCAATGCCCCATTGTGCATCTCAGAAGAGCCAGCCTGTGTGGCCTTGGGCAAGCTGCACAGTCCCAGGATACACTCAGAAGGAGAGAACCGTAAACTACTTCTGAGGACTCTCTACCTAGAAAATCCTCAAAAGGGTCACCATAAGTCAGAATTGACTTGATGACGCACAATTTTTATTATTAGAGCTCATTGAAAGCCTCTAAGCAGCCACTATGAGATGCAAATGAACTTCCCACTGAGAGAACCACAGCACTAAATTCCACTCCCTCCCACCCCCACCCCAGGATGAAACCCCAGAACAAAACAAACCATACCTTTAGCAGAGACAAAAAGGGATGTAAAGGCAGGGGAAGAGCCACAGAACATATTGTACCAAGTCTTGCATTTGGATGCTGGGGAATATGCCAAAACAAATAGCACAGAACCCAGTTCTTCTCAGGAAGTTTTGCCATGTTTGAAAGAACCCTAAAGTTTCATCTGCTGCTGACCTTATTTTACTGTTCCTTCTTAATTGTTATTTTAATGATTTGTGTACTGAGCATAGTTTTTAGTGGCTATGTATCTTTGGTTTTCAATCAAGTAATAACACCTCTACTGATTTTTTTTACTCTGAATATCAGGCTATAAATCTATTAAATAAGAACAAATAAAATAATAAAACACTATTGGGCAAGAGAAGAGAAGAAAAAAGCCAAAACATGGTAGCACTGTAGACCAATAGATTGATTTCAGTGTGAGCTTTTGAGGATCAAATTCTACTCCTTCAGACACAGGGAATACTGATACATGCCTGCTATATTTGTTCCCAAGGTGGTGAGAGTCATGCCCAGGTGAGGATACAGATTACAATACACAAAGTGACACATTTATGTTAACACAGAAATGGGACCATCAAGCTGTTAATTAGCAGATCCTAGCCAGGGTGATAATCTATCTGTCATGCAGATTATGCTGTCATAGAAATACTAAAAACCAATCAGAGATCAGCAAGGGAGACAACTATTTTATACCTACAAAAAAGCTGGGTAATTACTATATGTTATGTGCAAAGAAGCCTTGATCTCCATTGAGACCCTTAGATATATACTAGAACTTGTTTATGCACTCAATTTTTGCTATTTCTCTCCCTTTGTTCTACAAAAATCACCTGTAGAAAAATTGTAGGCTATCTGTTAGCCTATAAAATGCTACCTTATTTTGCCTTTTCTTCTTCATTTCTTTTCCCCCTTTATTTTTGCAAATACGCTGAGACAGACTAATACAACTGCTTCTTTGGAAATAATAAACATGCTATTCTTAATCAAAAAGAAAAACCTCACACAGACAGTAGCATAAATATCCTTCAAAGATAAAAGAGAGTTGAGGTTCCCTTTTGGTCCTGAAGTAATTTCAGAAGGAAAAGCTGATATGGACATGGTCTACTTGAAGAATGCTGCATGATTTGATAAATAGATGAACCCATGTTAGGCTTCTAATTGGCTTCAAGGATAGCTTATCTTGAAACTCTGCCAAGAATAAGATTCAAAAGCATATGTTTCTTGTAGCAGATATATTAAAACGTAACTAAATATTAATGATTTCATTAGACAGAAGTGCTTCAATATCCTTATGATTAAAAGTTCACATTGCCTTGCATAAATGTCCATTCTTCCAGTTTGTTCCAGTCTAAAGAAATATACATAGAACAGGATGAGGCAGAGGTCTCCCTCATCCCTTCCAGCTCTGCAGTTCTAAAGTTATCATCATCATCATCACAGGATGCACAGCAAAATGTTTTGAAACGCACAGAAAAACTAGGCAAAGGAACTGGTTTCCTATGACTGAAACTAAGGCTGTGACTATTTTGACAAATATTTTGAGTAGATATGGGCACAAATTAAAAAACAAAACACCAAATTCATTCAAAAAAATTCTAATTCATCAAGTTGTATTCATATGAATCAATGCCCCTGACTAACATGAATCAATGAATTTTTAGCTATTTTTGATTTGTCTATTCATTGAGCTATAAAACACCTGCCTCCAGGAAGCTACAGACATCAGAATCACAGAGAGGCTTCCCCTGACTCTCTTCTACAATCCCTCCAAGTTTGGTGAAGATTGGGTTTCGGAGGTCCAAGTTATACATCCACAAAGAGGGACCCCCAGGAAACTTTCCCCGCGGGCACCTAGAGACACCAAAATTACAGAGAAGCTGATTCTCTTCTACAATCCCTCTTGGTGAATATTGGGTTTCTCAAGCCAGCTGCTAAAGGTCACTTTCCTGGGGGGACCTACTTTGTGGGTGTATATCTCAAATGTCTGAAACCCAATATTCACTAAACTTGGAGGGATGTAGAGGAGAGTCAGGGGAAGCTTCTCTGTGATTTCGGTTTCTCTAGATGCTTAGGGACATTTTATAGGATTTTAAAGGCAAAAATTGATTTGTCGATTTGTCATTAAAATTTCATAAATTCGTTATTCATGATTCATTGACCTTGATGGATCATGAATCAAAACAAATCATCATTTTTCTGATTTGTGCCCATCTCTAATTTTAACATTTGTTCTGCAATTAGCATGGGAAAATTCAAAGTACTTTTCAAATATCATATGGTACAAAGGTCAATCTGAATCAGCCTGGCCATTTTTGATTTTGATTTGAAATTTTCCCCATCCTCTGCTGGGGTTTTCTACCTTCTAAATTCTGGAACTACTCAAATGATGTTTTCCCTGTGTGATCGTCAAAAGGACAGGTTGTGTGACTCTGAATGGAGTTATGGCAATGTATTAAGCTAGAGTGTAATGTTTTGGGACAGTGGGAATACCCACCCTGCCATTTTTCTCCATTGTCACCCTAAAGTATTTTTTTTATTAAACAAATGAGTGTGTTTAGCACTCGCTGATATTATCACTGCATTGATACTTAAGTTTAGTGCTATATCACCTTCACACAGAACCAAAAGAAAGATTTTAAAAAATGAGAACCAGGGATCATCAGGTGGGTGGTATCAAAGGAAGGGTGCCATGGGCTCTGGGCACATATCAAATTGTAATGAATTGAGGGCAAGTGTGAGCACTGGCACTGAACCAATCTGGGGATTTTACGTGATCACCTAAACCATAAAAGAGACGAAAGCTCAACATAAAGTGTTTTACATGGTGTTGTGTGCTCTTTCTCACAGTCTTAGCATACACAAGTTTGGTTTTAAGTACATCTATCATTACTGATTTGACCAAACTCTGGGAGGCAGTGGAAGACAGGAGGGCCTGGCGTGCTCTGGTCCATGGGGTCACGAAGAGTCGGACATGACTTAACGACTAAACAACAAATCATTACTGACGTGGTGGCGCTGCGGGTTAAACTGCAGAAGCCTCTGTGCTGCAAGGTCGGAAGACCAGCAATCGTAAGATCGAATCCACGCAACAGAGTGAGCTCCTGTCGCTTGTCCCAGCTCCTGCCATCCTAGCAGTTCGAAAGCATGTAAAAAATGCGAGTAGATAAATAGGTACCACCACGGTGGGAAGGTAACGGCGTTCCGTGTCTAGTCGCGCTGACCACGTGACCACGGAAACTGTTTATGGATAAACGCTGGCTCTACGGCTTGGAAACGGGGATGAGCACCGCCCCCTAGAGTCGGACACGACTGGACTAAATGTCAAGGGGACCTTTACCTTTACCTATCATTACTGAAATCAGAAGTTACTTATGGCAAGTGTACATAAATCTACACTGGAAAGCAAGGCTTACTAACATAGAAATAAACTCCACTAACATCAGCTGGATACAGTTCCAAATAAATGTGATTACACAAAATATCAGGCAATTTATCTACCCTATAGCATTGGATTACTCTGTTTTCTATAGCACAAAGAAACTGTGCAAATGCCATATTCTGAAGGATTCAATGCTATAATGTCTCCTTCAGACTATCCTTGTCTGTCTGCATTTCAGCTTGAAAATTAGGGGTCACAGTGCCAGAACGGTTTCAAGGACTGTCTCCAAATGAATACACAGAATATAAATGCATTGCTGACACTCATACTGTTTCTTCACTTTGAAAGCTAAAATATATGCCACAGAAACATACACAACTGATTGTTTTTCATTAAACGTATTAGACAGTTTTGTTATTATTTCATTCTAGGTTTCACAGAAATTATATTAGAAAACACAGATGCATTAGTTTCTTTATCCTGGTATAATGCAAGCATAGTTAGCTATAGTTGTATGGAAATTAATCCAAGCAGGTTAAAACTGCGTAATACACAATTTGTTTTGTCAGCTTATGCTCAATAGGTGTAGGTTGACTACAAAAAAATCACAGTGAAAATACTGATTAAGGTCTGAATAAAAATACCAGTTCAGTATAGTACACTGAATGTCAGAGTGTTGGACTGCAACATGGAAGATCACAGTTCAAGTTCCCACTGACCTGAGAAACTCTTTGGTGACATTGGCCTGCTCATACTTTCTGGCCTGCCCTCACACCTGTTGTGAATTTAAAGCAGAGCCATGAATGTTCCTTTATTATTGGGGAAAAGGTGGGATCATAAATAATAGTGGCAGCACAGATTCCTTCAAAAATTCCCTTCACGTTTGAATGAAAGGCTGATGAAAACCCCATTCAAATATTTTGAAGGATGCTGAATAAAACATGTGAACGAGGAACTCTTTAGCCCTGCTTCCTCTGCCCATGTGATTTCTGTTGCCTCTTACATACAGAGAGCAATGTATCTGAAAAGGACAGCCTGCCATATCCATGCAAGATTTCTACACAGTTTGGAACCCCACTTTTCTAACATCCCAGACTGCACAATAAGCCTCCATGTACATTAGCACTTTCTGGTCTGGCATCCTCTAATGTAAAGAAACAATGGAAATGACAGAGGAAGTAGCCAGAACTAGTATACACTCCATCTTCACATGCACACTCAGTATGCAATTAAATACACAGGGCTACTGTCAGAATGCCAGGCAGTGATTAACATCATTCCCAGATGTGTGAAATGTGCTTAAGCATTATGATTATATTTGGCAGGCCTGTTATGTTGTTCTCTCTTCTAGAAAGCAAAAAGTACTATGGAAAAGAGAATCAGAATTCCTACCCATGATTATGATGGGACTGCCAACACAATGCACAGAAAATGTATAAGGATTGAGAAAACTAGTCAAGCTGAATACAGAGAACATCTGGGCAATGTGGCTGTATAGCTCAATGAATTAGAGTACCTGGCTGTGGAATCAGGTTGGGAGATTGATTTCCCAATGTGGCTGCTCTAGGTGTTAATGGACTATAGTTTCCACCATCTCTAACTGCTGGCCATGTTGGCCATCACTAATGGAAGTCCTGCAAAATCTAGAGGACCACACTTTCTCTAGCCCGGGTTTATATTCATAAGGGGTTGATTGGACAGTTTTGCTATGGCTGTTATTTTCTTTTCTTTTCTTTTTTGGACAGTGCAAGAATGGTTGTAAAGTGTTTTACCTAAAGGCCTGCATAGCCTCTATCCAGAAACAGGTTATACTGCTTGGCATGGGCAAAGCCATTCAGAATGCACTGCAATTTTACATCAAATCATGTGATAGTTGTAAGATTTTATTCTCCCCTTCCCCGCCCCCACCAACACAGGATTGTCCACCATTAACACTTCGCATGAAACAATCCTGAGCATATCGGGTCAAGAATTCACCTACAGTCTGACAATTTTTGTCATGTATTTATGCCAAATATATAAAGCAGTCCATATACTTCTTGCTGGACATGACAATTAGCATAAACTAATATAGGGCAGGGAGAATTACTATGCCATTTCATACACTCTCATTCATGGGTGTATCTCTTATTCACCAGGCCCAATCAGCACAGGTTGGGCTGGGCATTCTGCAGCTACAAGTTCTTCATAGCTAACATTGAAATCAGACAACAAAGTCAAGATTTTTGAACCTTTTTGCACTGAATCATTGTTCCACAGCGTTTTAAACCACCTGGCAAATATTAAACATCTACTTTCTTGGGGGCAGCAGCACATGTTATATCAGTACTGCCACCACCAAGCAGCACTGCCTAAATTAAGGCAATCAAAAATGTGCACCCTAAAATCTAACCACATGCATGCCTCTGACATTCAAGGAGAGGGAGAATGCCATTACTGGCCCACTCATGATCACGGATAGTTTTCTAAGGCTAAAAAGCTCTATCTGCCTAAACCTCAATTCACAGAAGGGCTGTAAACTCAAATGCTAATGAAAGCTGAGAGATCTTTTTTCAAATTCTGCTTTAAGGAAGAGATGAAACTCTTTAATATGTTTCTCCAAGGTAATGTGTATGCCACACTAGCCACACCTTGTCGTAATGCTGCAAGTTATCATCACATTTCATTGATTTTCCTATTTAAGTCCCTGCTGACATCTCCCCCTATGCTGCTTTCTGGGGAGCATGGACTGCATGCCTCAGAAGAATAGCCCCATGTGTTTGTTTACATTTTGTCTCTCTCTGTGTAGTGCTCACTCATTGGTACTACATGAACATATCCATTTTCTTAGAACACTGAATATTCTCAGAAGTGCTGGGAGAATAGGAGAGATACTGCCTCTGTTATCTTTTTCAGACAATTACCACAGAAGCACAGGACAGGATGTTATGCCTGGATAGGATGTTATCTTGCTTCCTCTCCAGGCGCTCCATTCTTTCCCCTCAGCATGCTCAGTCCTGCCTCTTCCCCACCCCATCCCCCATCCCACCTCATACTCAACCACTTGGCTAGACTTGAAGAATTAGTGGTAAAGACGGGTGGTCTTGACACATTACAGCATTTAGACCATCTAAAGCAAGGAGAGGGAGCAAGCTTTGGGGTTTTACAGAGAACTTCACCAAACAGATGTTTCAGTTTAGGAAAAGAATTTTTTTGTAATGTTGTTGTTTCAGCCTGTGGTCTGCAGAATGTTTATTCTCTGAGGTCTTGTAAGGTAAGACTTTTAACTCTGAAAATGATATTTTGACATTTTTATGAGTTCTCCTTCACAAGGAAACATTACACTGGAGATAACTGAGCTTCCCTTCTGTGTAGAAGGAAGTAGAGGGAGATACAAATATGTATGAACCAGACTTTCCCAAACCACAACAGAGCATTAAAATAAGTCTAACAGATGTTGAATATGTTCTTGGGAAATCCGGAGGCACAGAAAAACACACAAGTGGGAAAGTAAGATTTCCTCATAGGTTTTAGCTCTATCTAATACATCCACACAACTATTTCTAAAGTTATTCTTGCAAGTGACTAACATCTTTGTTTCAACATTTCCTGCTAATGTAATTCTAATTAAAAGGTTACATTGAATACATTTTCCAAATGGCAATATTTTATGTTCAATACCTAACTTGTGATGCTCCAGCCTAACTGACCTCTAAAGCAATACGTTCTGGTAAGTTCAGGATTGAAACATATTAGGGCAGGTAGATCCACCTAGTTGCTAATTATAATTAATCACCTTTCGTCCTTTTTAAGGAGAAAGGCAAGGTAAAAATATTTTAAATAAAATAATAAATAAAAGAAGTGAGCTCCCGATAAACCATTGCCACTATAACAACTTGAAGTCATGTTGCCTCCCTCCTACAACAACAGCCAATCATGCTGCCTCTTCCAAGCCATGCTGGAGCATCATTCTTATTCTTTGGTGGTGCCCCTGTGAAATTTTGTGGCCCAGCTCCAGGACATTGCATTAACAGCATTCAGAAGTGATGCATTTAAGACTGAAAATGTTTCTTTGCATAACCTGCGGAACTGTCCTGAAGAGAGAGGCTGTAATTCTGTTGCTGTGTCACACATACAGAAGCCAACCAGGTAACATTGACATACTTCTAGCTGGCAATTCAAAAGTTGCTGCTAGGATTCTCAGAAGTGCCCATGCCTACTGGCTTGGCACATGCTCAAGAAAACCAATCAACCAGCATACAGTCATGTGAAAAAGAAAGTACATTGTCTTTGAATTCTATGGTTTTATATATCAGGACATAATAAAAATCATCTGGTCCTTAGCAGGCTTCTCCATTTTGGCTTCATTTTTGTTAAATAAATCATGACATGGTGTAACATGTCATGTGTTGTTGTTCATCTGAGGTTGTATTTACCTAATTTTCAGATTTGCTAAAGACCACATTATTTTTATTATTTCCTGGTACATAAGACCATAGAATTAAAAGAGTGTGTACTTTTTTTTTTCACATGACTGCATATGAGTGTTTCATCAACATGAAGTTATGACCCAGTATTATGCACCAATACGAAAGAAGAGTAGTTAGCGCTACATTCAGTCTTCAAAATACTAGTTACATTCAGGCATTCTTAAAGAGTATGTTCTCCCTGCATGATAAGAGGATGCATGAAGTGATGCAGATTTCTTAAAAGAGAAGCAGGCATCCATGCATGATGTGCTGGCCCCACTCCCTTCATCCTCACTTTCAAAAAGGGAAAACAACAGGCTGAAAATGTGCACTGGTGATCCACAGAAGCTACACACACACACACACACACACACACACACACACACACTCAGTTCATATACAGAAGCTACAGGGATACAGCAACCTCCCCTCCTTCATACTCTGTTGAAAGTGACAGTGGGGGGGGGGGGCAAGCATGCTCCCCTCTCAAAGGACTTAAATACATAAAGTCTCAGAAGTCTTTCATTAAGGTCTTCACATTATATCATTCAAATACCATATCATAGACATATTATTTATCATTGTAAAATAACATATTCCACACTCCATATTTTTTTCAATTTTCCTAGGGGGGAACAAACGGCTTTGGAAAAAAATGAGGGAGGAATCCTGCTTTTTCCCCAGTTTTTCTGGATTTTTTTCCAGGCCTTCCCATCTCTACATGTGGACAACACACCTACCTTATTAGGATTACTGTGATACCTGAACACACTTGTAAGAACCCCAACAGTTCCCCTCTTTAAAACGTCTGTGGCTCACACAATTTGATTCCACATTAGAAATAATTCAGGCCTTTTGCTTCAAAAATCACCCCTAGCCTGATATATAACTCAAGCAGATTTGGGTGGGATCAGACTGGTCTAGCTACAGAATGTTTAAGGTTTAGATGTGAAGACTCATATTTATGATTCTTTCTTTGGCAACTATCAGAAATGATAGATTCTATAATAGCAAAAGTGTCAGAAACTGATCATTTTGTCATCAGTTTTTAAACATATCAAAAGTAATGCACATTGAGCTAATTTATGTACATAAACAGTAAAAAAGAATGATAGGTACTAACAACTTCACATTCAGAACCCAGATGATCCATATATCTTGAAAGTTCAATGGACTATAGATCAAGCTATATGTGTCTCACAGCCTCACAGCTCCTGCACTAATTTTTATGTTTTCCAGCTGTTCATTTTTTTAAAAAGCCTTTGCTAAATTACAAGAGAAATTATAATTGTAAGCAGAATTAACACAAGAAAGAGACTTCAGCCAGTTCAGACCTAACAGGAAACCATGGTGAACTGTAGCAACTCTCAAACTTCTGTCCTCCTTCCTCTCCTCTTGGTTTTCAGACAAGAAGGTCAGAAGTATCTGCTTCTTGTTTTAAATGAAATAACATTCCTCAGGATACTAAAGTTGGAGAAGCCACATTTTGTTTCAAGGCTAGTTAATTAAACAATTCCAGCTCTGAAACCAAAATTTGTGATGCAAACTTGTTTGAACTAAACAAACTGTAGTTCCTCAAATTTGGAAGCTGAACTTTGAAGTGGAAGTTTCCCATCTCCTCCTCAGAAATAGGAAAGAAAGGAAAGGAGAAGAAGCATGTAAGCCCAAAACTTGCTGCAAATAATTCACATATTGGGAAACTCTGGCTTTCTGCAATGGGGGGTGGGGGGAGAGAGACAGATAACCACATTAGGGCTTGTCCAGACTAAACATTTATTTCTCCTCGCTTTGCACTGGTTGCTGTCACTTGACTATGGATCTTTCTGGAATTTTTGTCCACATACATTCTTAAAACCCTACTTCTCTTTTAAGCAATCTACATCACTTCAAGAAACTGTTCAAAGTATTTCAAAAATCCTTTAAAAACCCTTAAAATGATCTTCTGTGCTCTCTCGTCTTCTCTCTCTGTTTATAGGGGATTAGTGCTAAAAGATACCTTGGCAGCAGCCATCCTCTGTTAAGAGAGGAGGGAGGACAAGAGAATGTGACAGGAAAGTTCCTTCTGGAAACTGGTGCTCTGCTCCAAAGCAGTGGGTGAGAAAGTAGAGAGGTTGGCTGGTACTGCTGCTGACTTGGACCTTTTGTTTCCTACCAGCTGGGAGGGACAGCCAGTTTCTAGTTGCTATTTCCTCAGGGGTTGTTGAATCATCACTGCTGCTTCCTATGGAGAGATGACCATGGGGTTCCCCCTTTCAATGTGTGAGCACAGATTCACTCAGTAGCAGACTTGGCAGAGGAAATCCAGTTCTGCCACCAGCCTTGGGCTTCTCTGAGAGAGACAGAGAGAGAGAGAGAGACAGACAGAGAGAGAGAAAGACACACACAGAGAGAAGATTAGCACTAAAATGGGAAGATGATGGGAGCCCTTGGCAGCATCATTCCCTTCTTCCACTTCTTGAAATCAACTATTTAAACAGCTCTTTCATAAACTGGTTAGGCAACCCTTCAAAATTATCTTCTTTGCTAAATTTTTGTTCATGTATATCTTTAGTAGATTAGCACCAAAATGGAAAAGTTATAACCAAAGAAGCTCTTGCCAACTGAACTCCACCCAGTGCAGAGTGAAACACCAGAGGGGGAAACCCTCTTGCAGGAGGTGGTTAGAAGAAACACAAAAAGCCCAGGTATTTGTCACACTATGTCACTGTTGGTACCTTGCATTATCTGGACAGCATGAAAAATACTGGTATCATCAGAGCACAAGAAATGGAAAAAGTGCTTGTTGTGGACCAGACCCAAGTTTACTGTAGGAAAACGATATCCTTATGACAAATAAAACCTGTTGGACTTTAAAGTAGTATAAGATACTTTGTTCTATGAAGATTCTCAGTCGTCCAGGTGTGGTTATCTGACTCAACTTCCAGATAAGAAACTTAGTTGTTTATACGTTTCTGTTACACTTTTCTTGTATCAGAGAATTTTTTTTCAAATTTCATTTTTGTTTATGAATGAAATAAGCCAATGACCAGAACATCAACATGCAAAAGCAAGACTAACAATGAGTCCTATAGCATCTTAAAGACTAGCAGACTAGTTTTACTTGTTGCAAGCTTTTGTGGACTGTAGTCTACTTCTTAAGATGTAGAAGTAAGACCTTCTGAGCACAGCTTTATTTAAAAAACTGGAAACAACATGTAGCAGTTTCTTACCTGTGGTCCTAAGCAAGAT
This sequence comes from Intellagama lesueurii, assembly GCA_037013535.1. Lineage (NCBI taxonomy): Eukaryota > Metazoa > Chordata > Lepidosauria > Squamata > Agamidae > Intellagama > Intellagama lesueurii. The sequence continues at coordinate 275,772,411 of JBAJHW010000001.1, forward strand.
TGTTTGGTTCATCAATCCAGTTAAAATGGCTCTTTAGAATCTTCCGCACCTATTTTAGGGAACAAATTTAAGGGAAACTTCAGCAACTAGAGCAATATAATCCTCATTTATTTTTAACACAGTGTAATTTACATGACTCAATTAAAGATGTTATCTACTTTGTTGTTGGCTCCCAAGTGTAGGATTATTTCAAATCAATAAAGAGAAAGTAGAAATTCTCCAGATCCTACTTCTAACTAAACACAGGTATTTCAATGCAAAACATGCATGAAAGCTAGATATGGATGTCTCCTTTGGAATTATGGCTGAAGGTCTCCATCCCTACTGTTTATAGGGGGAAATAGCAGAGGAATGATGTTCAAAACTAATCGTCCATGTATGCATTTTATAAAATAATAATCATGTGCTGTCAATTCAATTCAGACTTATGGTTTTTCAGATTTTCCAGGTAGAGAACACAGAGAAATGATTTACCATTTTCCTTCTTCTAAGGGCATCCTGGGACTGCACAGATTGCCCAAGGCTACACAGGCTGGCTCTAGAGAAAAATGTACAGTGCAAAAGATGCCCTAAATTTACAGTATTTTTTGCAAACCAGGAGGTGGCCAGTAGGCAGGTCAAGTATGTTGTAAAACAGGGGTGGGTACCTGTGGCCCTTCAGATGTTTTCTCAGCTCCCATAATCTTTCACCACTGACTATGCTGGCCAGGGCTGATGAGAGTTTGCATCTACCATCTGAAGGTCATGAATTCCTGATCCCTCATGTAAAGAAAGCCAATTTGTAAGAAGTCAAAGCTTCACCATTTTCACCAGCAAAGGTCAAACAGCTACAACTCAACTATTGATCAGATGATTAGCAACTGCAAAGTGTTTGTGGCACTTTTCAGGACAACCTGACAGCTGTAGCATTAGGATCTGGCTCCTTTAATTGTCTAAAAATAGTAATGCAATAATTGCTTTAGAGATAGTGCAGGGAATTAATCAACTAAATAAATAATGGAATGGTACATGTTCACTTGGTATGTAATATTTTCTTAGCAGTAGAGATATGGAAAATTTATCTTTTCGACTCCAACTCCCAGAATACTCCAGCCCGTAATCTGGGAAGTTATAATCCAAGAAAGAAAATTTTCCATACCTCTGCCTAATGCCATGCACGAGTGGCAATGCAGATGCAGTGTAAACTCTTCCCCCGAAGCTTAAGACTATTATCCTGCTCTGCTCATCCTTTTAAGTTTTGTGGGGTTTTTTTTAATTGCTTAATTGTTTAGAAGTCTCACATTCCTCCTGTTGTTCTCAAAATGGCCTCTTTTGGAAAAAAATCTATTTTGGCATAGTATTAATTGCCTTCCAAGTAGTTGCTATAGCAAACTGCAACATTACATTCACTGTGCTTGCAAAAGCTCAAAAAAACCCCACCCTCATGGTACTTAAGTAATTTTTTAAAAAATAACACCATCTTATATGGGTGTGTTCCATGTGTATATTAAGATTTTTACATCCATAAAAAAGAATTTACAATACACAAGAACTTTATATATAAAATGTCTTTTAGATCCCATATTCTCCCTTTTAAACTACGGTTAACTACAGAACTTGCAGCTAGCTTACTTCCCTGAAAGACTGAATTGATAAATTGTGGCATTTGGCCACTAGATGAACTCTTACATTATGTAAGAACAAAGAAAGGCAGCAGAAGGAAACTGGAATATATTGTCGAAGGCTTTCACGGCCGGGATCTTATGGTTGTTGTAGGTTTTTTGGGCTGTTGTAGGTTTTTCCAGAACATGGCCTAACAGCCTGAAAAACCTACAACAACCATTGAAACTGGAATACTTCTGTTGAATACTGTGGAAGCAGTATTACATCCATATTATTATTGTTGTTGTTTTACTTTATATCACAGTCTATATTCTGTCATATTCCTATTATTTTGAGTCATAAGATAAAGAATATTTGGGAATACTACATTAATAACTAATCATCTATATTAACCTTCATCTAGGCAGATAAGAAAAAATACATTGCCTGATTTCTGAGGTATTTTCTAGCTCAAAGAAAATTCAGAAAACAAAATATACAGAAATTAGGATTGACACAAATTTAACATAAATAAAAAGAAATATCAAACAATATGTGTTTCAATACCTCCAAAGTCTGTTAACACTGTTAAATCCTCTCAGAACACCATATACACAAGTGAAATGCAGAGACCTGATTATCACCAGGTCATATCAGAAATCACAAATCTGTAGAAAAATAATAAATAATACTATAATATAACACCTCTTGCTAGTCTTTGGTACTGATTTAGTGTGTATTTTATTATGCTCTTGTAAAGCATAATAAAAAATCATTGTAAAGCTTAATAAATGTTGTAAAGCATAATATTATTTCTAAATTAATTGTAATTTTAATTTTTAACTGTGTGTGCTGAACTATATTTTTATTCGTTACATGTTTACACTGTCCAGAGTGACCATTGGTCAGATGGGCAGTTTAGGAGTGAAAATAAATAAATAAATAAATAAATAAGTAAATAAATAAATAAATAAAGCCACTGAAGAAGACCGAGAAAATATATTTGGCATCCTTTTTAGATTTGTAAACTAATATTATTTATATTACTATTTATATATTTTATTATTGTATATATTTTGGATTTCTAATTTGACCTGGTGACATCTGGGGTACTATTGTGCAGCAGTTTTTTATGGTGGCTGCTACGAGAGGCTTTAGGTTTGGTTAAGACAACTGGGAGGTACTAGAATATATATTTGTTCTGTAGTTGTTGTTGTAAGCAGAGACATTATATCTTGCAGGGATGGAGCTTCTATTTTTTGAAGATGGTTCACATATCTTTGGTAAGCACTTTCATTAATCTTGCTCAGTGATCCACCACAAAATCAGAAGCTATGATTGGAAAGCAAGATAAGTGCACAGCGAGAAAGACGCAAAAAAAGTACTGATTCTTTGTCATCTGCAGGAGATGACAGTAAAATGAAGGCATGGCCATTATCTGTTCTAAGACAAGAAGGGACAGATAGTTTTAGAATGCACTGGAAACGCAAAATGAACTAAAACTGACTTGAGATAATGAGCAAAAGTGAGTTGCAAGCTTCGGGGTTCCTAGTTGCACATATACTCAAGTTCATTTCCAATGGCATTTAAAAAAAGAGAGAGAATATAGAGACATCCCAGCTGCTCTATGAAAACTCAGATAGGCTGTGGATGCTCATTTCGTTCAAACTGGTAGAAATGAAATAGTACAGAAGTGTTCTCCCCACTCAATGTGATTATGAGAGGTTTGGGCAGTTGATGCATTTCAGAACTTCCTTGCCTGTTTTTTTGTCCAAAACTTGGTACAAAATGTAACATTTTGGGTTCTGCTGCACAACATTCAAGTTTTTTCATCTAACATACAAGTCAAAACATTGTGTATACATTTCAGTATACAGTAGTCATTGTGCTGCTGTATCTTTGCAAGGCATGAACTTCATGTGACTAGCTCCCACATGCAAATTAATTTCAGTTTGAACCTGAGGAGTCTTAGTCAGTCCTTCCTTCTGGTTTCCTCTCTAAATGCAGGAAACGCAGCAAAGTATTAGGTAGAAACAGAGCAGAAAGAGGATATTTCCAATGAAGATGTAACTTTATGGGAATAAAAGTCAATATTTTAAAAATAAAGCAGGTCTGGAACCCATTTCTCCCTCCCTTTAGTGTTTTCTGTTTGCAGCAAAAAAGCAAGCAAGTTCATTCCTAACCAATAATGTAAACAATGGTTTACATATAAGAATGTATGTTGTTGCACCACACCCTAGCAGATTATCACTTTATTTTACAATTTTGTACAGAAAATAGAAAATCCAAAAAAGAAAAAAAGAAAGAGAAAACCTCTAGCATCCTACTGGAAACAGTAGACTATTTAGAGCAGGCTCATTCCACATCAGAGCTGGTATAGTTCAGTAAGGTCATGGTCACACGAGCCAGATGTTGCCTTCCTATCCCCCACTAAGTTCATATCATAAATTTGTGGTCACATGATGCACAGCCATTAGCAAATCATTTACCTGGCGAGCGTGCTAATGGTAAATAATTTCTCACTTGGCCAGAGGCTTCTTCTTTTTTTGTTGCAGATCTTTTTTAAAAAAATGTTGTGTTGCTGCGTGTTTGAACAGTCTTATCGCAACTTTTTTGAACTACTGTCAGTGTGCATGTCCTTTTAAACTGTTTTTATTTTAAAAAAATTTCCCTAGTGTTTGTATCAATGTGTCGATTAACCTCTATCAAAAGGTGTCAACAAGAAGGTCTAGGCGCTTATTGAATTGGAAGGAAATGACTCAGTAACCCCGAAGCACATTGGGACACGCGTCCTGAAATGAATACCATGTGACCACAAAGCACGACAGGAACACAATTAAAAGTCCCATAACCATAGAGGGAAATTCTGCTGGTGTGACCATGGCTGGAGTTGGAGTGCCAGGAGTTACAATTTCAAGTTCCCACTGTGTTTCGGAGAGTGCTCAGCTGAGATTACTCAGGATACGTGTGGGTGGTAGGGTTACACACTCTGTCTCCTATGTGGCTTTAGACAAGCTACACAGCCCCAGCACACCACCAGAAGAAGGGATTGGTAAAGCACTTCTGAATACTTTATACTGCAAAAACAATATAATTAACATAATTACTTAACTAATAATTTATTCCACATCAAGAAGAAATGATTGATAAAAACTGCATTAAAAAAAATCCCCAGCACTGGATCTAGAAAACCTTTCTTAACCTGACTCCCTCCATATGATTAATTGAGCTGCAAACCACTTTGCCAATTGTTAGGCAAGATGCGAGTTGCAGTCCAAAGCAGGGGGGGAGGGGAAACTGTGCTAAGATATTTTAGGGTCCTGTCTTATGGTAGTCCAGAAAGATCACATTCCACCAGAAATTGGAATTAAGCATAGTACTGGATAATGTACTAATCTGTATTTCTATACATCTCTAAAGGAGATATCTCTCTCTAGAACAGATCTGAGAAGGAGGTCCTAGTTGGGATTGTAGGGGGAAAATGGCATTTTTTTTCTCACCAGATGTGTCCCTTCCACTGGCAGAAAGACATCACTGGATACAAATCATGAAGTCTGATATGGGTTTCAGCGGCTTCAGCTATGAAGCACTTGCCCATTACTACTGGAAGAATAACAGTACAGTTTTAGCAAAAGGTTATCAGTGGTCCACCATCCATGGAGCTGGAATTTTACAACTGTTTAGAACCTTCCCCTCAATCCTGCAGTTATTTGTGGGATCAGACAGAAACTCTTGCTTTCCACCATTCATATTTACTTGTTTGTACATAGAATCATGCCAGTCTTAATTTTATTTCTATTGAAGTAAAATGTTTCATTCAAAGCAAACTTTTGTTAATCCTGTTTCACGACTATTTAATACAAAATACCCTACAAACACTCTATAAATAAACCTTTTTCTCTGTCTAGAGCACCAGTTTGGTGCTGCTTATAATGCCAGTTGTTTTACTCTGGCCAGAGGCTAGATTAGAAAGTGCACATCCTCCTAACCACAAACTTCTGTGCAAATAACAATTTAGATACCACCAGCTGGGATTCGTGCCCTAACTAACCAAGCTGATGTGCAAAGACAGCAGGATAGCTAAAGCTACATCCACTTCCATAAAGGAAGGAGGAGCAACAGCAGAGAGTAAAACACACTGGAGAAGAGGCAAAGCCTCAAATTGATGACTTATTGTTGCACACCAACAGCAAAAAATATTCCCCAAAATAGAGATTTATTATTTTACATAAATTGTTAACTTTGCTTCAGTACCAAGAATCTTCCTGGAGAGACCAAGAAACTTAAGACACACGCAATAAAAACTGAAGTGAATACAAAATACGAGCACAAATCAGTAAATAATATCTGCTTTCAGACAATATTCTCCACACAAGTGAAAATGATAATAACAAATCTTCCATCAGCATATGTGAAAAAATATGCATAATGTCATTAATTCATAGCACATATGGCTTCTAAGATATTGAAAAAGGAGAAAGAACTTAACACTATAGTGAGAAGACTGGGGATGGAAGGACACTTGCCATCCCACCCCTCTAGTTCTAGGACCGTGCAGAGCCATTTGGAAGAGAAAGCAGACATTGTCACGGCTCTCATCTGTGCCCCAGCACAGAAGTCCCTATAAATGATCCCCAAATGACAGCTTTGCTTCCGTGTCATTTCCAAATTATGTGCAATTCCATACATGCAGTTCCACTCACTAGTGAGATGGAGAGTCAACATTAAGGGGATTACATTAAAGAGATTGTCATCAGCCCATTTGTCTTTCCAGTGGGATTTCTTCAGAGCCACATGCCTGGGCAATGAGATCTGCACGTTAAGCCCATGTTTACCTCCTGATGATTAATCTCAAAACAAAGCAACCCAACATGTACGATACAGATGAGGGGAAAATTTATGCTAAGACTGATGCCCTTCCACTTCAAGCAGCATTGTTTCTAAAAACAAGCTATGTTTATCATCTAGTTTGACCCCCAACTGAACATGTAAGAAAAGAAGAGCCTTCTGGACCACAGTGCCAAAATTATAAGATTCTGCACTAAAACCCACTGAACTTTTTTTCCCCCAGTGTGACTGTTTAGATTTAACCCAGGTATGCTGGGTATAAGTTGCCTTCAAGCTACCACTGCTGCCCATAAACTAGAGGAGCTTGTCCTAGCATAGTTGCTCTGTACCACCATTAGCAGCAAGGGAGAGGTACTGGCAATGACTGGGAGGAGGACTCATCAAACAGGCCAGGCACTCTCTTGCAGGCAGGCAGGAAAACTGGAAGAAGAGGAAACAAAAGTAGATGAAAGAAAGAGAAGGGGAAATCAGATCACAAGAGAGCCTCGGATGAATGAATAGAACCCACATCTAGCAACTTTCCTCAGTCATTTGGAAGCATCCAAGGCAGCCATTAATCAACAAGGGGAGAAGAAACTGATGGGCAAGGTTTGCTTTCTCCACAAGAGACTCCATTTTAGAGTACCTTCCCTGAGGTGGCATGACAGCAGTACAATATTCCACCAAGTACACACACACATTGTGTAAATATCTATTTGATTTAACTTATTTTTGACTCTCTGTCCTATTGTATTAATGTTACTGTACGTTGCTTTGATTATTTCTACAGAAGGGGGAAATATGTGAATGCTAAGCTCAAAAAGCATCATTTTTGGATCTCTGTGGCATGTTTTCCCTTCGCCAAATCTGGCACTAATCAACACTGGCTTTGGAGGTGGCTAGAAGAACAGGGCATCTTGGACCTCCTCCTAAAATGAACAAGCCAGGACAGACTGAAGAAGGTGAAATAGCTGCTTTGGCTAAAGGCTTACATGGATTTCCTTGATCTTCTGCTGTTTCCACCAAAAAAGTTGGTGGCCACAACAGGATACCTATGTTCGCAACAAAGCATATTTTCCTCCACCTGTTTCAAAATCATCTCCTCTTCAGAACTTTGCACCTGTTTCTTCAGGTGTCGTGCTCCCCAGGAATTTAGTGCTCAGTATGAGACGCAGTATACTATTGTCCTGGTTTGAGGCGGAAAGTGCCTGCCTGACAATATGGGAGACAGTCTCTGTGAAGGTTATGAAAGGCAAATCCAAGGCCAGTCTAAGTCAGTATACAAAGGAGACAGAGCAAGAGTTGGAGAACAAGCAAAAGTACAACCACCGTTCAAGACAGAGTCAATCCATAGATCACTACCATAGGAGGCAAAAATTCAAACAGGAGGCACTCAGGAAGCAGGCCAGATCAAGTTGACAGGAAATTAGGCAAGGAGACAACGAACGCTGAAAGTCAAGGAGCAAGGAAAAAGATGGGTAAATCAGAAGAGTTGTTTTCAACAACTAGGCTTGGGTCTGTTCTACATACAGTATTTATCTAGTAGTGGTACAGGCAATGCCATAATTGCAGCTAGTCAGTTAACTTCTCTAATGGATACGTCTTTAATGGAGCCACATACTTCCCCTCAAAGTCCTGTAATTTGATTTGCCTTTGTTCTCTGGGTATTCTTCCTGGTTTCTAGAAGGTCCAGGCTCTTCTTCCTGTGCTGCTGAGGAAGGGGCCCGAGCTAAGGCCTTCAGCTCTTCAGTTCCAATTCCTCCAGCTGAGGCATGTCATCCTGGCCTTCATTCTCCAAGCAAAATTATGCCCATGTATGACACACCAGTTATCCCCATTCAAGAAGATCAACAAAGGTATCTAACTTGTGAATTAAAAAAAGTGACCACATAGTAGCATTTTCTATACACAGTAACAGAAAGACTTCATTATCCCTTGTTTTACTTCAATGTGTGTATATGCTTTTGTTTGATTTATTTCACTTTGGGTTGTGCTCGAATATGGCTTTTCCTCAAGAGAAAATACCTCTGTCCATGCAAGTTGAGGGTACTCAGGTTTCACTAAACTCCTCTGCCTATCACCACAAGCTGTTCCAAAACTGGGAGCCTCCAAAATGGTATGAGGCGTACATGGACAGCTGTAGGAGGTAAAATGTATTGGTAAAAACAGAATACAGTGGCTTCTGGGAGCATTTCCTGCTAAAGCAAAGCAACACTGGATACAACCCAATACCAAGAGCTCAAAGATCTGAGAGACAGACTAGAGCTTCGGTGCATACTGACCTCAGCAGAGAGTTGAAGAGCATTAATGGACCACCCGTGGCACAGGTTCACTGTATTACCTTAGGCACGCTCAATTTTCTACCATGCTGAAGAGGAATAACAATGACCTATCCAGCAAGATTGTTGAAAGGTGAACACAATAAGACAGTGAAGCAGTTTGCAAATTAAAGCCACTTGCCACTGCCAATCTTTTAATCCATCTTTCCCTTTGATGACAGATAAGTCAGAAATTACTGGGTGGGAGGAAACTGAAGTAGGAGAGGCCTTTGCAGATGTCAAGAGCAGCAGCTGTGAAGCACTAGGTGCCTTATAAGTTCTTAACAAGCATACAGAATAGGGCGGGGGAGAATGTCTCACAGGAAAGGCTTGTCCTTGTAGGCTCTGTGTGTGAGCCTGAGCCACCTCACAGTAACTTGCAGGAGTGCTGGGCCTTCACAGTCAGAAACAAATGCTAACCTGCCCTCAGGAACTGGCAGTCAGCCAGAGAGGGGGAACACCAGCCAGGAAGAGAGATGCCCTGGAACAACAGAATCTGTCGCCATGGAAAATCTGCAAATTCCTCAGTACTAACCTTTCCTCCCTGCAGACAATTGTGTTGCTAGGCACAGGAGGAATTATCCGAAAATAACATGGAGACTTTCTGCCTTTGCAGATCATTGTGTCCATTCTTTATTTGCTATGTAGCTAGAAAAAGACTGAATCATACTTTGGCATATATTTGAGCAACTGGTGCATACCCCTATTTTAAAAGTCATTCTATGTGCAGAATTCAGCCTGAAAAAAACCTAGAGTGCAGTCAAAACAGAGTCCTAAATCTATCAATGTTCATGTGTTGTCCCATTTATTCTTACACGAACATTTCGGACAGGCCTGATATGAAACTCCTAACACTGTATTCTATAAAGCCCAAGTTCGTATAAAGGATACAGCATTGCAGATGCATAGTTTTTAAACTCATCTAGGCAGAAAGGACAAATCCTATTTAACAAGTCAGTAATGTGGCTGTTACAGATGTGAAATATTGGGTTGGGGAACAGAAATCAATAGAATCCATGGATTAGGAAATGATAATAATGATAATATAATCTTAGAACTGCAGAGCTGGAAGGGACCCTATTGATCGAGTCTAGCCCCTGTCAAGGAGGCACTGTAGAGAATCGAACTCCCAGATGTTTGAAAGAAAGAAAGAAAGAAAGAAAAGTATATTTTATGTAGAAAAGAAGTATATTCTATGTAGAATAGTTGAAGATACAAGGTGTGTTCCTGTATATCACAACTGAGTTTTAAAAACAAACAAACATGGAAACAACCGGTACATCTCTGTTCATAGATGAATGTAAGTACAAAACCTTCTCTTATTATGGCTTTAAATATCAGACTGATTTATGGAAATATATTCAGAGGTGCACAAAGACTCAAATGTTCAACAAAACTTGATTTTCCTAAACTATCATTGAAACATTTCTCTCTTTTATCACACCTGGAATGAAATAAACACTGAAATCAGCCACTGCCTCTGGGAATTTTCCAGCTGCCATTTTTATACTTCTGTGTGTTGCACGCCTAAAATGAAAACTGGGAATATGTACAAGCACCAAAATTTAGATTCAAAATCTGAAAGCACAGTTCTTTGGATTCAGAATTCTGAATTTTAAAAATTCAGAATTTCTCAATATCCAGAACTCTGTTATAGTCAATATGAATACTATAAAGCCATTATTATCCCCTTGGAAAAAACCACAAGCAGGCAAAACATTTTTAAGGATTTCCCTATGTCCTCCTTCCCAGAGATTGTGACAAACAAAGAGTACACACCAACAGTCAGCAGTGCCAAGGTATTAGGACATGGGCCTACTGATGAAACCCAGAACACTGGGAATGCCAGCAGGAAATGCCAGCAGCATTGGGGAAGCAGAGGACAGGTCACACTGGGCAGTAGGCAAATATCCTGGGCAGCCCTGGCAGGCAGATTGGAACAGCATATAGCCTGTGGTGAGTGGGAACTGTACCAACAGCATGGAGCACAGCACAGTTGAGTGAGTGAGCACAATCTTGGAGTAGCAGTTGGTAGAATGAAAGAAGCAGAAGGAGGGGGCAGAAGACTGAAGCAGGGCATACTGCTCATACTGTGAGCAGAGTGTGAATTTTTTTTCTTACTTAAAGGACCCTGAACTACTAGGTTGAGAGTGTGGAACATACTTCGCACCCCTTTCATTTTCCCCACCTGCAATCCTGCCGCCATATTTGCCCCATTGTCTCCGAGAAACAGACCTTGTCTTTCTGTATCTGGACTCCATTGCTGCAGTATGTCTCTCAGAGCCTCTGGAATATTGTGAGCTGTGTGGCTACCCTCCACCACAGCCACATTCAATGGGGCCCACCTGTATCTCCTCTTCTGTCTTGCCCTATGCCTGATGCCTCCACCTCTCACCAGTGTCCAGTCTGGAAGAAATAGGCATGTTTTGCACCCTGGCTGCCCCAGACGTCACTTGTAAAATGTACCACCTGTGCCATGGCCAACTGCTGCTGTACCAGCTGCCAAAGACTCCCATACAAATCAGGCACCACCATCCTACAGTTGGTAATGGGGTGCTGCTTCTGCCACAAATCTACAGCAAGCAGTGTTTTCCACCAGAGGGAATGACCAGTCATCTGGGGCTATCTTCTTCCCAGGGCAATGAGTAATCCTGCCATTTTTATGCTTGCAGAAAGGCTTTTTCTGTACCTCGACAAGCATCTCCAGGATAGTCTGGGTCTGGAATTTGCTGCCTCCCATCTCTTGCTTTTTGCCCATCTACCTCCCTGCTTCCCTCGGCTGGTGGCTCAACCCCAGTGCTCTGAAGACTCTTACCCTTCACAATAAGGAAGCCACTTGCCCCCACAGTGTCCACTTCATTTGCCAGCAGCAATGCCCTGTACTGAATTTTCAAGTGACTGAGCTTCTTGGAGGCCCAAGCCCTGCTCACACTTGAACACCTTCTTGCAATGAATGCACTCAGCCATGCAAGCATCTGTTGCACACTGTTAAACATGGAGACCCAGGTGTCATCAGTGGTCCGTTCCGCACACTTCCACCTTCGGCAGATTGCCCAGCTGCGTCCCTATCTTGATGTGGGGGCACTCACCACTTCGGTCCATGCGCTCGTAGTCTCAAGATTAGACTACTGTAATGCGCTCTACGTGGGGCTGCCTTTGAGATTGACGCGGAAACTTCAGATGGTACAAAATGCCGCGGCCAGACTTCTAACTGGGGTGAAGAGGTACCAACATATTTCCCCCACGCTGGCCGCCTTGCATTGGTTGCCCATTCGTTTCCGCGTTGATTTCAAAGTTCTTACGATTGCTTATAAAGCCCTAAACGGTTTAGGACCTCGATATCTGGCAGAACGCCTTCTCCCACCCAGTTCTGCCAGAGACACTCGTTCTAGCCAGGCCGGGCGACTGAGGGGCCTAATGCCGAGGGAGGCCCGGAAGGAAAGAACGAGGAACCGGGCCTTCTCGGCAGTAGCCCCTTGCCTCTGGAACAACTTGCCCGTTGAGATCCGCCTGGCTCCCTCTCTGGGTGTCTTTAAAAATAAACTTAAGACATGGTTATTTAGGCAGGCTTTCCCTCCTGCTGTATCTTAATATTTACATTTTTTACATCTTGGATTCTTGCATGTTTATTGGTGCTATTGGTTTTTTTAAAAAAATTTGTAATGCCGCCCAGAGTAGACCATTAGTCTAGATGGGCGGGGTATAAATCGAATAAATAAATAAATATAAATAAATAAATGCTTCCAGATTAATGACTTCTTGGGAGTTCCAGTTTTTGACTGCATATTCCTAAGAGCAACTGCTAACTTGTCATCACTACTAGTTCTGGCAACCAGTGAGGCAAGTGCAGCTGGAGACAGGAGTGATTTCAGTACCACATACTCTGAAATAGTGCCTACCTGAGTTCCCTTAGTCTCCTCTTTCCCAACATCAGAACTTGAATGGGAATTCCCACCAATCATAATGCTGCTTTCCACAGGAGAGATTTGCTGGGAATGGGGGCTGGGGATAAACCTTTCCTTTAATAGGATGAAGCTGCATGGTAGGATGTGGAAAGCAATGTCTGGTGCTCTTCATAAATCTCTTTTCCATCCACAAATGTAGCAGCACTGGTGCTGCCCAAGCTGACAGTGCCAGTCTGAGTGCTGATGCCATCCTTGTCCTTCTCTGGTATATCAGCTCTTTGGGAGAAGAGTGCTTTTTTTACCATCATTGTTGGTCCCTTGCCCTGGTTGGATTGCACAAAGATATCACTGGAACATTTCTGAGATTCACCCAAAGAGGCCTAAACCTAATACAATTTCCCTGTTGATTTATAACAGATTAATCCTAAATCTTATTCTAACTATATTAAATAAACAATATACAATGAGATGCAGACAAGAGTTCAGAAAAGGACACAGAAAACTGCTGTAGTGCTTGCATCAGAGCATATCTTAACAGCAAATGTTCAGAGAATTTATAAGGATCTGTGTCCACCTTTCAGCTGGAAAGAATCAATGTGAAAAAATACATTCTGCTGTCTGTGACAACTTTTAGATTTCATTGGTGCAGACAGACATGATACAGGTTTTGCTCTCATTCTAGCCCCTCCCCCTTTTTGAGAAATTGATGGCAACCCCAATCAGGAAACACTGAGTTCTTTGCTCACTGTCCTTGGTGCTAGAGTATCTTTAAGTTTCATTTCTCAAGAAATCACCCCAGGATGCCTGAGAAACAGATTTTGCTTTCACTTTTTCCTCTAGCAAGCAGAAATCTAGCATTTTGCTTTCTAATCTATAGGAGTAAACTGGACTCCAAATACTTGGAATTATTATTACAGATATTTGGAACTATCAAATTTGTATTTGAATATGGAACTATCTGAAATTATTCAGTGAATTATGAAAACTTCCAAATCTGAATGAACATCGGTAACGAAGCCATACATGTAGATAATAGTTTTACATTACTGGATGGATGGATGGATGGATGGATGGATGGATGGATGGATGGATGGATGGATGGATGGATGGATGGATGGATGGATGGGTGGGTGGGTGGACAGGTGGGTGGACAGGTAGGACAGTTGTGTGGGTTGGTTGGTTGATTGGTTGATTGGTTGGTTGATTGATTGATTGATTGACCTTATCAACTGCCTGACATAGTGAGAACACTACTCGGGGCAGTTTACTTAATTAGGCAAAACATACAATAACTAAAATAATGAAAAATCAAATGCATGACACCACCATTAATTTAAGTTAAGCAATGAAGAGCTACTGAAGAAAAATAGTATAACACACACACATTCTACTAATTGTGCATGTGTTTTAAACAGTGACTTAATGCACTAATATAAGGTATACACACATATGCATGCTCTCTCATTCTCACATACAAATGTATAAACACACCCTCAAATATAGTTTTCAAATGAAATTTTGTGTGTCCGTGTGCGTGTGTATATGTGTGTGTACACATACGTACATACATGCATGCACAAATACACATGTATATGTATCTATTTCTCCTCAAGCTATTAATAGTGTCTAACAGCAAAAAATATAAACATACAACCCATACAAATAACAGCAACACAACAGAGAAAAAGAGGAAATAACAACATGAACAAGTCCGTATTATATTGGCCATTCTCTGTAGGGTAAAAGACCCACCAGCAGCCAATGTCTCAAGCAGAGCACAATAGCTTCACATCTTAAATAGCAACCTCCCATGTCACAGGACAAACTACTTTTCAAACTAGAGTTTTAAAAAGCAAACTCTGGTACAACAATAGGACTGGGTGTTAAAAGGGAAAGGGAAAGTCTCAGAATCTCAGATTAAGTGCTCCTCTGAATTGGGGACAACACAGCTAGACTGCATTTTACGAAGCCCATCACTGGTCAGAGTGCAAAATAAAAATACAGGACCTTGGCTATAGATTATAGGATATTGTGGTGTGCCCTGATTAATTGCTCCTTTTATGGTCATTCTAATCCCCGATTTAAACTTGTCATGTGTAAATTCTTGGTGTATACAAGTCACTCTGGAAGAGGCAATGACATCAGACTTTTAGTTTTATCCCAGTTGCGATTGTCAAATCTGAATTCTCGAAACACGAAAGACTAAATGCTGAGCAACTAGCTTCAATGTTCAGTTTTTAAAATATTTTGTGACTAACAGTGACAGGCAGAAAGGGTCAAAGGACAAGTTCTTTGTAACAATAAGATTGATGTATATGCAAGATTGGAATTTGCAGGAGAAAATAAGTAGCATTCTTCTGCCGCATGAACCCAGATATTCAAAACCAATACAGACTTGACAAAAGATCAAAAGGAAAAGGGATCTATCTCCTCTTGGAGAGACAGAATTTTTTCCTGAAGTATATCAGGAGTCATCAAAACAAAATATACATATGATACCATGGCAATTTACTTCTGGTATTTTGAGGAAGTAGCACTCTTGTTGGTACTTACAATTTAAAAGGCTGGAAAAGGAGCTTAGTATGAAATAGGGATGGTCTGAAATACAGAGTTTTTAAAGACTATATTCACTTGAAAATCTCTAGATCACAGAAACTGGTCACTTGAAGGGCATGGGGCAATTAAACTTTGACTGTCTTTTACCCCCTTTCGTTTCATTCTAAGTAGACATGGGATATTCGTATTCGTATCCCTGGAGATACGAATACAGCCAGCGTCATTCTCCTCACGCCAATCCAGGAAGCAGCTTGGCTGGTACTTCCCCACCTTGCTGCAGAGCCAACCACTCTGTCAAGGAGGTGGGATGACGAGTCTCCCCACTCAGCTGTTGAGCAGTCAGCTGTGTGGAGAGGTGGGGAAGTGCTGGCCATGCGCGCTGTGCAACGAGCAGTAAATAGACCTGCCAGTTTTGGGGGAGGGTCTGTTTTTCCCAGGGATTCAAATACGAATATCCCATGTCTAATTCTAACACTAAATAAATAGAGTTAAAAGAACAATTGAAAGCAGAATTTCTGCTGCAAAGTCCAGTCCTGTTAACTGATTAAATAATAATATTAATCTTAGAACTGCAGAGCTGGAAGGGATCCTACAGATTATTGAGGCCAGCCCCTGGAGGCACAGACAGAAAATAAACTCCCAGCCTCTAAACCACTGAGCTACCCAGCAGTTGGAAGATAACCTGGAAACCATACGAGCAACCATTCTGCAAAGTACAAATACGATGACTAATTTTCAGAAATCAAGATAATGTTACATAAAGTGACAAAAAAGGAGAAAACCCAGGCATTAACAAAATCAGCAATAAAATACACAGAAATGCTATAACATCCTAAACCCAAGAATAAAGAGTTGCAGGAACGTTAGTTAAGACTTATTTTGACATATTTCACCATGTCACCTAAAATATGCAAAGCTATCTTGCCATTGTTTCAGAGACCTTGTAAATTCATCATACATCATTTCCTAAACAGCCTGTGAATACAAGCCACAACAGCATATTAGCTCTATTTCCACACAATTTCATCCAGAAGATTTCTGTACCAAGCTCCTTTTTTAAACCATTCTTTCACATTTGTACTAATTTTAAAATTTGTGAAATTTGATCATAAAATTCTAGCCCTCATTACTGTATTAAATATATTAATAGGACACCAGAACTAGTAGTGGCTAACTAACTGCATGTAGAAGGTAATTCCACAGGATTGGGCAAGGCCAGTATATGGCATTTCCATTGGGGTGCAGGAAAGGAGACTATACATTGAGTCCAGAGTTAGTCATCCTCAGTTTGACTTTGTGAAATCAATGGGACAAGTTAGTCATGACTAGCAAAGCATTAGTAATGTCTATCCAAGTTCTGTTGCTAACTATTTTTCGGTTGGGTGCAGATAACTCTTGTTTTTGTACCTTTATTCTTTCTCATAATCTACCTCACATGAACAGCATTGAGGAGAATCTTCTCTCGGCATGCAAGATTTTCAAGCCTGAACAAAATTAGCTAGATTTAGGCCCTTGAATTTATCAGAATTATTAACATTCAAATCTCATATGTTCCTCTTACTAAGGATAGCCTATTAATTTAAGAGGTTCCAGCTGAGAGCATGCCATGAGCAAAGGAATCTGTGGATGGCAGCCATGCAACCATGTAATGGAAGGATGGAAAAACACCCCCACAACGTTAGGAAGAAAGGTATATGTAAGGATCAGTCAAAATAAGTTAAACTGAAGACCATCACAGGAAGACCATTAAATAAATTATTGACACTGCAATCCTTTCCATGCTACCCCAAGTGCTTAATAGTTCAAAGACATCACTCCTGAAAAGTACTTCACGATGCAGCTGACCTCTCCCCATACGTAACTTGGAAAAGACCTGTTTTCTTTTCTGTGTTTAAACAGCACCAAAGGAAAGAAGGCTTAGCTACAATGCAGCCCTGCCTTTTGAACTACTGCACTGCAAAACAATTGTGCATGAGTCCTCTATCAATGGAAAATTATAACTAGCTGTGTTGTGTCCATCTGATTTAATTGGAGTGAATCCAATTTAGGATCTCTCCATTACCCTTGTTTGCCATATTCACAAATGTTTGTTGCAGCATATGCTGGTATATGACACTGAGACATGAATCTCGGCACCATGCTAGAAATCAGAGGTGAAGTGGGTATAGACAACCAAAAACAGGAGATAACCGATTTTAGACCAATCTATAGATAAGCTTTGATCTAATAAGAATGTATGAAGAAGGAAAGACATTCCTGTCACTTAGCTTTTTGGGAAGGACAGCAGGAGGCTGCATTGCATTCATATCCAAGTGTATCTTTCCTTTCCCCAGTGAACAGCTAATTGGTGAGACTTCAGGGGCTGAAAAATGGGGTTGAGCATGAAATTCCAACTTTCTTTCCCTTCCCTTTTAGTAGTTACATGCAATGTGATTCCAATTACTATATCAGATATAGAAATGCACAAGCAGCATATATTTATGCCACTGTTCCCCCATTCAGTTACAAATTCATACACATATTGTCCCTACGTGCAACAGATGTTTATGTGCATTGTGCACTATTATGCATTCTGCTGCCTCCCAAATCACCCCCACCTGGCATGAAGAATGTTTACACCAACCTCAGTTTTGAATGCGATCAGGAACAGCATGCACGAGTACAGACACTTCCATCTTGGATAAAATAATTATTTGGAATGCAGGGCTACATGTTATGGTAGCTGCCTCTATGGGCTCAGTTCTAAGTATATACGAGTAGACAGCCAGATGATAGAACAACAACTGACCCACATGGGCTAGAATCCTGTTGATGATTTGTGCATGTGTTAAATTATATAATTCACCTAGGCAAATTGGCACTAACCAATGAGGCACCAGTTGCATTACTAGCTGTGCATCTTTTGCACAATTGGGAGAGTATCTTGGGCCTTGAGCAGGAACAGAAGCCGCACACCATGTGGCTGTACTTGCTGAAGCTGCACCAGCACAGTGGTCTGTGCTTCATCCATCATTCTTTTTAAAATTAAAAATTTTAACTAAACAAATTTGGATGGACTGATTGGCATTTCCCTATTTTAATTTCAGTACACTCATTTCTTAAATATTAATCTATTGTATTTACTTATTAAGTGACCAATGATCTCCTGTTGAAATTTGCTGTTCCACTAATTTAGCATGGCATATGCCAACTACTGTAGTAGGGAAGAACCAAATAGTACAACCTTGGCCAAAATCCTTTTGCTTAGTGTAAGTCAAATCTTAATAATGTTCAAACTGTTCCTCCCCAGTCAAAAATAAATAAATAAATCCCTGCCACAATTTTCAGATGTGCATGCACGCTGGGTTAGTGCACATGTGACTGCCCCAAAAAAGGATCAAAGTGGGGATGGTTTGTTTACCTCAGAGGAACAGACTGAAATTTATTATCTGGCTAAGCAACAGGACTTTCACCCATGTGTGCTTCTATTTAGGACTGGTGTGAATTTAAATTTAACTAAACAAATTCTGGACTAATATAGTTAATCAACAAACATTCATTTGATGGAGCAAGTCTTAATCAAGTTCCTACCCTACAGACAGCAAGCATTTGATTATCTTCTTTCTGACAACGTTATTTAATCTCAGTTGAACCCTTTAGGTTGGGGTTTTTTTCCACTTGCAAAACCACTAAGATAAATTCCTGAATATGCCCAAAAGAGGAACGCTTAGAAAAACATTAGAAATATCTTATATTGGATCAAAGACCACATAGAAAAAACTTTTGCTGTATAGAGGAAGACCTACACTCATATTGCA
Source organism: Intellagama lesueurii (assembly GCA_037013535.1). NCBI lineage: Eukaryota > Metazoa > Chordata > Lepidosauria > Squamata > Agamidae > Intellagama > Intellagama lesueurii. The sequence goes on from JBAJHW010000001.1 coordinate 275,791,395, forward strand.
TTGGGTGGAGTACCACATATTTCACAACCAAATATTTAATGCAATTAATGTTCTAAATAATATTAAAATGAATAAAAGTATTTCTTTGAAAGGCACTGTTGTCATCAGTAATATTTCTAAAACTAGGAATAATAATTATCTTACTATTAGAACACTGCTTTTACATTTATAATTTCTTTCCTGCTACACTGCAGGAATTCAGGAAACTCTATGGCCTACCCTCATAAATTGTACACTCAGGATACCATATACTTTGATTGCAAGTGTATTGATTGTTCTTGCTGTTGTTGTTACTGTTGTTGTTGCTCTCGCTGTCTTCAATGAAGAATGTCTAGCACTACCAATCAAGAAATCCCAGCATGATTATTCCATCTTTCTTTCCTCAACAAATTGCTGTGATAAGAAAAAAGATGGTGGGCATGGTAGGAAAACTGGAGGTTTGCAAGTGGGACGTGGCAACATCTTGACCTGCCCACCCACCATAAAATCCTGTGAATAAAGCAGTATGATAAAAGCCTCAGCTAGAAACACCTGAAAAAAATCACTACTTTCTTCATAATTGGAAAATGCTAAATTAAATTGACATCACAGAATTAACATTGCCATGAAGTTCTGTATAGCTGGAGCCAAAATTACCACAGAGGTGTATGGACTACATGACTTTTCTTTGGTTTTTCTTTCTTCCTGTTTATTTTGTGATATATTTTCACACCTTCTGAATACATTAAATGAGAAGGCCTATCTTAACCTCTCTTGTTCTCTGGGCAAATCCTGGTAACAACCCTCTATACTAAATTGAAATAGCCAGAAGGAATAAATTGTGGAAATAAATAATTAGTTTCTCTGTTTGAAAGTGGAAACGGAAGCTAAATCTGAAGTGGCCGACTTTTCATTAATAGGAAATACATGACCAAATACACAAAGAGCTTCATTTTACCAGCCATAAAAAGACAGGGGCTTCTATCACCTCCTGCCACCTCCATGGATATGTCAAAGAATCAATCTCTGTGTGATTCTAGCTCAAGAAGCTGGAAATATGTTTAACAATGAGATGGTGTGAGTGATTTATTTATGAAAGAGATAACTGCAAAGATTGATACAAACAGACAAGTGTTAAGCTGCCAACATGTAGCTCAGCCAACAGGCTTATTGAGCATAAAATGCATTATATAACCCAACTTTGTATTATGTCATCTGTGAACTTCCGCTGATCGGATAGTCAACATTCATATTTTCCAACCCTCTTCTTTTATTCCTAACCCTGAACTTACCTTCCTTACACTTTATGTTGCTCTTGGCACATCTCCTGAGGTAACAGATTTTTATGTGAACTGGGGTCTGGAGATGTCAAGAATAAAGAAAGAGGAATTTCCATAACCATGTATCAACAGCTAGCAATAAGGCTGGATGTCACATAAAATCATGATTCCACTGACAACAGCAGTATATCTGATATCCAATTTGATGCCAACAACATTTTAATAAACAGATGAACACCACCCTTTATTTATTATAACAGGATTTTCTAATTTATGGTCTGAGCCAGCATTTATATAAACTGCATTCCTCCTACTCGGAACCTGTAGTATGATTTCGAAAGTTTTATTCATACTAACAGTGGTGCTAATTTGTGTACCATGTTAAATATGCAAAGTGTTTTAAAGTCTCGAACTGGTGCTCAATTGAAATAAACATGGTTAAGCAACTGTGAACTCAAAATTAACTGATAGCTGCTTTGCTGAGCTATAAGCCTTGTTCTATAGCCAAAAATCACAAATAAACCTTGTTTATTGGGTAGGGAATGAAATAATCCATCAGCCAATCTTGCTTTCATGTTGCTGCACTAACAGCAGCAACATGATAATTTAGCACATATCTGCAAATTCCAGATTATAAACTATACTATTCCATAGACTCTGCAGTATTGACAGCTGATGAAAACAGAGGGAAAGGGAGATTTACGTGAAAGTGTTTTCTCTTTATTTTCAATTCATTCCAGCTTCCGATTAATACTTTGATCAAACAACCAAACAAAACACATATGTAACACAAGCGGCTGTTATTTCAGGATAACTGATCAGATAAAAAAGATCTTGTGGCTGGAAAACATTGAAAACTTCTAGCAACACATTTCAGGTTCCTGGGTAGTAGGAGTCTGGGATTTATTCAAGCCATGCATACATAATGAAATAATTACCTTTAGCCTATATCATCACATAAACAGAACTTTATTGGGGTGTGTAAACATATAGATAAAAGTGGATCAATGGTTTTCTATGGGTCTCTGCAAACCAATACTGTGCAACAGACATGATCAAGAAGCCTCTTCCAGACAATTACACACCTTTTTGCTGTTGCATCTCTTCCCTTGCACTGTCTGCTTCAGAGGTGTTATTCGGCAATGGCAAACAGAGCCGGTTCCAGGAAAGGAGACTACAGAAGAAGCCATACTGTGAGAGTTTCACCCAGGGCCAATGGTTTGGGGCCATCACTAATTCTGACTTCAGCTCAACAGACAGGTGTAACTCCCATTTATGAAACAGGGAGACACAGAGGAATCCATGGAACATCACCCCATAAAAGATCTCAATCTGGGGAATTCATGGGCACACTAGTTTAAAGACCATCCCATTTCTGAGTGAACCTTAATCTTTCCATTCATGGCTTCCCCGGAAGACATAAGCCCATAGTTCAGCAGAGTTTTAAAAATGCACCTCATTATTTAAAAATCAAACTTTAAATTAGCTCTTGTTTCGTAATAAATTAAGGACAAGGACAACAATACAGGTGACTAGATTTTGTACATTAGGCATGTACGGTAAGCACATAAACAGGATTGTCCAGCATAGATTTGAAACCTTTGGCTGTCATTTTTGTATATGCACACATGCCCACTTCTGCTGTATTTTTATAAACAGTTCTTAAACATAATCATGCTGGGCTGCCAAATAGATTACAATAATAATTATTTTTAAACGCCAAGCTAATTTCATTCAATTTTATACATGAATTAAAATTAATATTATTAGACTTGAGTAGCAGGGGTCTCATAATATTATATCAAGAAGGGCAGCAGAAGAAAACCCTTTCAGAAGTATACCTTCCATCCATTCCTAATTTACTTCATTTGAACTTTCTGTATAATTTATGTTAAGCTACTTAATAAATACTTATGAAACTCCTGGCTGCCTGATCTTTCCGCTTAATTAGGTGATTGACTTCAGGGATGGTATAAATTATAATGACAACTTCATTACTTTGTAACCATGCTCACTTGAAAGATTTATAAATGTGAACAGAGCAATATTATATTGAAAATCAACGATATGGTGAAATCAATTGAAACAAAACCATGTTTAATAGAATGCATTAGAAATATCAACAACATCTATGCTGATTAACATTTGGACCACCAATGATACAAATTTTAAAATAAATGTCTGCATTCTCTACTGGAATCCATGTAGTACCCTCTCATATGGAAAGCTTACACAGGTAAGTTCATCAGTACAAAACTGAATACCAAATGGTGACTCACAGTTATCACAGATCTCTGAGTTATCACATATCTAATCCTAGTTATAATACACAATTCATATCACCCAGCATCATATTCCATACAATGCTTCTTATGGCTTCTTATTTTAGCCTACACATTACAGCCATATTCATACATTCAGCATAAGCATATGTTGAACAGGTAGAGATGTATATTCCATCTTCCACACTATTAGCAAAAAGTGTGAAAGAAGGCTGATATGTTTACAGGTATATCCTATATAGGTTCTTCCATAACAATAGGAATGCTGTGCACTAAAGGTTTTTGGTCATGTGGAAGAGTCTATGTTCAAAATCTATAATTCTGTGTCTCCTCATATATATGTGTAACATGATCTACTGTCTGTAATGTACCCTACTGTCTTGAGGTATCTGCTCTGCACATAAGTTATTTACTGTTCCAACTATGGCAAACCTTGCAGTATAAATTGTATTTATCTCTGTAGGTCCAGAATCCCCTGGCAAAATGGCTTCACAGAAAAGGCAGCACCCCTCCCTGCAACTCCCTGGAGGCCTGGCACACTTTTTGTTCAGTTCTCTCCATCCACTATATTCTCATAATAATTGCTTACACCTGAATATACATAAAGTGCACCACTGGCTATTTAAAATGCATGTCTCTCTGAAAATTGAACCTATATAAGCCTCACATGCAATACCTACAGGAAAGAAAAAAAGGTTAAAAGGTAGTAAGGCAATGACAGAATGCCACCTATTTGTCAGTCCATTTGTGAAAGCTTCTTTTGCACAAACAGGCCACTTCAACCTTAAATCTCTATAGGGTCTATACTTTATAACCTCCATTCAATCTAGTGAATTATTTTTCAAAAATCACATTATGAGTGATGTTTAACACTCAGTCTTTAAATCTGGAAGTGCAAGAAAACCTGCAATCTATTCTCCCACCCCCGCAACACTAAGAAATCAAGTATAGTATTTACCTGAAGAGACCTCAGGCACATGTGGTGAAAAATCCTCTCTAAACACACACTTGAGGTTGAATATTTTACCAGAACAATTTTATTTGTGGACTGTTCCTGCCAATGATCAGAAGACAAGGAAAACAGAGTTGTATTTATTTTGTATCCTTGCACATATCCAAACCTCTTATGTTCTAATATCTAAAACTGTGTTCTATAATTCCATGCACACTGAACTGCTCCACTGAGCACTGTGGGACTTCTGAGAAAGTACACAAAAGAGTTGACTGCAAAAGTTCTTTTAAAATGTATATACAATTACCCAGATGACATCTTTGGGGCATACTAATTTTCTTGGAACCGGCATCCAGCTGGTAAGAAACATTTACTGGCAGATTTTTAAAAAAATAGTTACAAATTTTAAAAGTCAAGGGATTGTACGATCTCAAAGATGGTGGTATATTGATCAGAAGAGATGTCAATGTCTAAATTGCTAGTGTGTTTCATTCTCTGCAGAACAACAGATCGGTATGCCAGGATATTAAAATATAAAGCAGAGTGATTCCGGGTGCTTTGTCTGTAGTTTCCGCTTCCAGAAAAGTTATGCAATGCTTAAACAATGGCTCTCCTTTTGGGCTACTGTTTCATGTAACCTCGCTGTACAGCTGATGATTGATGAGCGGGTCAAGAGGGCAGTAGACTTTGGGTGCACGACACTTCAATGCTTTATCAAAAATGGCAAGAGGCCATGTACTACAATAACACAGCAAATACTTCCTTTTGCTGTACAGCAGACAAATTCCTTCCCCTTAGTTGGCAAAACCTACAGCTGTAATTCATGATTTCCAGTTCAGAGCATGCGAGTTCACAGCATGAAAGAATTAACCACATATTTCTACAGGTAGCAAAATCAAAAACAAAACCCCCACCTTTGTCTTTGTTCCCAAGACTCCACTGCTATGTACATTCTAACTGTGTTGATGCCACCAGTAGAAAAGCCAAGTGAAAGAGAGAAGTCAAGGATACCCATGACATTAATGTAAAACAAAACACTACCTTCTCATGAAACCACATCACTTGACAATACTGAACAAAGTACAACCGTAAAATGATGTCATAAACACATCAGTACAGATGCACTTACTCCATATGAACTGCCCTTTCTATATCAGATATCCAAGACTAAATAGAATTATTTAGATTAAGTTATTCAAGTACAAACAGACAAAAGGAAGCTGACATCAAGATAGAAACACCATTTCCTGAGAGGCTAACATTAAAGCATAAAATCTCAGAGCATCAAGCAGCTCTCAGGCCCTGTGGTAGCCTTGGAATCACCCTTGAAATCCCCAGGAAGTGGTCTGAATGAGAACATGAACCAGGCTTCTGCAGGTAATCAGATGATGTTGCAAGAGACACATAGAGCAAGTTAGCAACAGTGAACACACTGTATCTTTAGATAAGAAAATAAAATCATGCAAAGGGTTCTGAAAATAATGCAAGAAAGCTGAGCCTTCCTCCCCAGTGTCCCCACCCCCAACTGCCCCAGTAACCTATTGGGCAGCCCATACACTCATTACATGACTCCTGGGTTTCCTCCCGAATTAAAAACATCTCTATACTCACCCATATCACCCTTTGGAATTTTTGCTATTAACCCCTGCCCCCACTGTTACCTATAGCATTAATCACTTGAAAACTACAAGTCAGTAACCAGTAGACTGCTGGTCAGAACCAGAGAGGGAGAATTCAAACAAGTAATCATGTTTTCTCGAAGGCTTTCATGGCCAGAATCCGATGGTTGTTGTATGTTTTTCGGGCTGTTTGGCCATGTTCTGGAGGTTTTTCTTCCTAACGTTTCACCAGTCTCTGTGGCCGGCATCTTCAGAGGACAGGAGTTAGAAATCTGTCTGTGTTCTGATGTAGTGTGTGGGATAGTTGAGTATTTGTAGCTGTGGGATCAGCTTTTTGTCTTTTTCAGGAGATTGGGTGATTATGGTGATCAGGGTGTTTTTTGTTATGGGTGTATTGTTGTGATAAGGGGGAGATGATCTGTCACTGTGATTGAGACTGGTGAAACCTCCAGAACACGGCCAAACAGCCCGAAAAACCTACAACAACCAAGTAATCATGTTCTTTTTCTCTGATCCTCTTTCTAGAGGGGAGGATCAGGTGCCTTTTAAAATCTATATGCCCCTTACTACAACATGGGAAACTAATGAAAATGGCCTAGATCCTGTTGTTTATTGTTGCAAGTCACATTACAAGGCCCACTGAATCAAAGGGGATTTCGTGAGTCAATAACTTCATAAGTTCCATTGATTCAAATTGGCCTACACCTAACTGTGGCTTAATATGCTAAAGTAAATTGGAACTACGGGATGCAGTGGAAGACAGGAGGGCCTGGCATGCTCTGGTCCATGGGGTCACGAAGAGTCGGACACGACTTAACGACTAAACAACAACAAATTGCAACTAGAGTGGGCCCATTTGAATCATGGTAATTTACAGAAGACTCATCAAATACCTATTAATTCAATGGACCTACCACAGTGCAAGTTACTATGTAACAGGATTTTGACCAATGTTTGTTTGAATCAAAGCAAATTCTACAAGTTTAAGCAGAGTTATAAACATGGTCACTCTCAACTTTTCCCTTGGAAACAGGACTTACCTTTACCTTCAGCCATACATGACTGTCCTCATCTTTTTCATTATATAGTAACCACAAACAATGATGAGTCAGGTTTTCTGGGGGGGAAAGGGAATTTGTGGAGATGCAGCCTATCACAGAGGAATGAGAAAAGCTACACCTGACAAATTTCCTTCGTTTTTTTTCTAATTATAGAATTATATTAAATTACAATAGGGTAAAATTATCATATTAATTATCTATTCTGAACATACATCTTTCTGAATATACATCCACAAGTTCATTAAATTTTATATATAGGACACTTCTCCTGTTTCCGGGTTTGGATGTCATCATAGCCATGTTGGCTCTGGATCTGGCAGCTCTAAAACATGATGTTGCTTTGCGTCCAAACCACCCTCCAAGATTCTTTAGCCAGCCAGCATTTTTTTCACCCTGCATTTATTTTTCCCATTTAGTTTACCCGAAATGATCAACTTTAACCATATGTCTCTTCCACTTGTCGTGATGTGACCAAAGCATTCTAGTTTTTGGCAATGTATGTGTTTTGAGATTTCTTGGTCTTATTAATTTGCTTAGGTATTTTTCCATTTGTCATCTTCCCGATCCAAGGGTCTTTGTAACTCTTCTGATGAGCAAGAAACAACTGGCCATCTTTTCTGATTCCATTGTTTTCTGTCAGCTCTTATTACATAGCGCTTTCGTTTAACCATAACATTGCACTTATACACTTCAATTATCTTCTCTTGCAAATAGTCCCTTCCCCCATCTCAAGTCATGAGTATTTTTCTGGCATGATCATGTAGAGTAATAGTTACTCATAAAACCTTAAACAAATTCTTTCTATAAGTTATTTAAAATATTAGAAATGTGCACATATTCCACTAATTATGCAGACTACATTTCTAATATTTGACTAATATGTCTTTGCAATTGGGCGATTACATCACAGATGGTAATATTATTTATTATTATTATTAGTTTTATTTATATGCCGCATTTCTCCCAACAAGGGACCTAAAGCACCTCACAACGTTAAAATTCACACAATTTAAAAACACAGTAAGTTAAATATTAAAAGATAAATTAAACAATATATGATTTAAAAATGTAATTAAAAGATTAAAACATGAAAACATAAAAAAGATTCAAATTATCCTGATCTCCTGAGGGAGAGCGTTCCATAGCCTGGGAGCTGCCACAGAGAAGGCCCTCTCCCGTGTCCCCATCAGCTGTGCTTGTGCTGGCAATGGGACCGAGAGGAGGGTCTCCTCTGCTGATCTTAATTGCCGAAAAGGCACATATAGGGAGATACGGTCCTTCAGGTAGCCTGGACCCAAGCTGTAATATGCTCCCATGTTTTGACACTGAATGTGCTATGTCATTAATTTTAAACTGTTTTTGAATTTTTTTCTACATTTCTTTTAAACTCTGAATCCTGCAACAGTTGTGCATTACTAGGTCATCAGTAGGTTATCAGCAAGTTCACCTGAAAAAACTGTTTCTTCATACTGCGGAAAAAATTCATAAACCGAGGCATTATTTTCAATGGTTTTACTTTTGTAAACTGAAAATTACGTTAACCGAGGCGTTCGTAAACTGAGGTACCACTGTAGTTTCCTTCTAAAATGACCCAAAGAGCAAAACAGGAAGCTGCCTTATGTCAGGCGAGATTATCAAGTAAATCCAATTGTTAGTGCCAACTAGAGCGGTATCAATGCGACTTAAAGAAGTGTTTATTAAATGGCCAAAATCTTGTTACTTAGCATAGCAGACTGCACTAGACCCATTGAATCAATAGGGATTTGGAGTGCCGACTATTCTGCAAGTTTCAGTGATTCAAATGGGCATACTCTAACTGTAAATTATTTTAGCAAAATGCATTGCCATTAGAGTAGGTCTATTTGATTAAGTGGAACTTATACATCCCTGGTTGATTCAGTGAGGCTACTCTAGTGTAATTTATTATGCTAAACAACAGGATTTGGCCCAACAAGTCTACTCTAGTTGGGAGTAACTGTAGTCCTATATATTCATCTAGTTTTGCCTTCTGGGACTGGCAGAAGTTTTCCAATAGAAATTTCTCTCCTTGTCTGCTACCTGGCTGTTTTAAACTGAAGATGCCAATCTAGGCTCCTCCTGATATAAAGGACTTCCTCTAACACCAAACTACAGCCCCTTATTCCCACTTTATGGAACCATCCAAATAGATACGCCAGGCCTTCTCGGCGGTAGCCCCTCATCTTTGGAACACCTTACCCCTGGAGAATCGACTGGCACCCTCGCTGGGAATTTTTAAAAACAAGTTGAAGACTTGGTTCTTCCACCAGGCCTTCCCCCCTCCCATTACATAGCTTCTTTATCCCATCTTGGATCCTGTTTTCTTTATTGATTTTTCTGCTTTTATCATCAAAGTTATTTTAATGCTGTTTTTATCTTTATATTTTGTAAGCCGCCCAGAATAGATTCCCGAATCTAGATGGGCGGGGTAAAAATGGAACAAATAAATAAATAAATAAAATATTTGCTTAATATCCAATAAAGCAAATATGGCATATCTATGACTTGTGGTTTGTAAGTTAATTAAATGTTGATGGAAGGAAAGATTGCTGGGGAGGCCAAGTGTAATTAAAGGAAAACTGCTAGTGCTGATGAATCTCATTGGCAGGTCTTTTAAAGAGCAATGTATGTTTTCAAGAGGAAGATACCAGCAACTGGTAGAAATGATTTCTGACCCGTTTCTGCTGTAAGAAGACAGCACAATTAGTGCAAGGTCTGATTGAGGGCAATGCACTGCACAATAAAGACCAGCGAAGATACACAAACACACATGTTGGAGTCACGAACTTAGCAGGCTGATGGGCTTTGTGATGATCACCAGATAATTAGGATAGCAAAGAGTCTCTTAGAGATAGACGTTAAAGAAGTCAGCCACACACGCAGGGATCTCTGCCAGCAGTGCTCCTGGTGGGCGACTAGTAGAAGAGGCAGAATAACACAGAATGGGTTCCCAATGAATTCTGCCCTGCCCCCAGGAGGACTGTGCTTTTATTAACCTTACAAGCTCACAGATAGTGACAGTATACAGATAGTTTACAGAGTTCAGATAGGACAATGGTTACATCATGCCATTATAATTGGCCTAAGGAAAGGCCCTACAAGCTCTCCAGCACTTATGAGAAAGAAGAAAAATGGTGGGCAGTCATGCCCCTCAGAAGCAGCTGTGACGTCATCCAGGAGAGTTTGCCCTCTACTGTAGATTAAGCCAACAGTTTAGCAACCTTGGGAATGGCACCCCCCCACACACACACACATCAGTGTTGCTCAGAAGTAGAAGGGATGACTGTGTAAGAGCAAAAGTCAATGAAATGTGTATGTGGCCCATTCTAGCTAAACCCTATTCATAATTCTGGTTTAAGAAAAGCTGACCTTAAGGTGAATGCTTTGCTGTCCCTCTGAAGTGCCTCTTAACAAGAACTCAAGATATACTTGTATCTGTTTGTTACATTTTTTGTACAGGTCATACAGAAGAAAGAAAGTGGAGAACAGTCTGGTAGATTATTCTTCTCCTGGCATGCCTACAGAAGAAAACACCTAACATGCTTCCCTGGCATTCAGTGAGCGCTTTCAAAGATATCTTCCTAGCTCCATGGTATACTATTGCTTCACTTCCTGAGGTGATGCCATGACACTGTTCAAATATAAAGCCAGACCTACTTAGAAAAAGAAAGAAAGAAAAAACTGTGGCTCCACTTCTTTGACAGACAGGTTTATCACTGAAGAAATCTTCCTACACTTTCCAATCAGATGCTGGATTTTCATTCCTAGCCTAGTTGCCAATTTGAACAAATTACACAATCACCGTAAACTACCGTAAATCTGATTTCCCTTGTTACCTGTGTATATATCTTGAGACTCAGGTTTTACAGGTGAGGGGAAAGAGTCAGATTTTGCAAGAATTGAGAATCCTCAGGCTGAGTTCTTTAACTAATTGATACGGTAAATCTGATTAACGGATGAACTGGTGAATTTAAAATACCTTCTACAACAGCACACACCAGTTTCAATATACCTAATGCAAATATCCTCCCTAACTGAATTCACACATGCAGTAGTTGTGACAGAACACCAATGCAATCTGTAGTCAAACCCATGTTCTGTTATAACATGTGCTGGTCCAATGCTACAACAGCTCTTCAATAGTCAAGTAGTTTTTTTATCACAATTCCAATGCTTCATTCTAAAACACTCCTGGGTGAGGATCCAACTACGTACAGAGTAAGCCCATTACTGAATCCAGGAAGATGGGACTCCACACATATTTAAAGACTCCACATGCTTTCAGTCTCTGCTCAGATAGCTGGAGAACCCTCTTGCACAATGTCTGTTGGCATGGAGGGCTGGAAAAGGAGGAAGAGAAGGAAAATGTCCCAATGTAGGCAAGCAGAAGCTATGTGGAGAGAAGAACGGCCTCTTCCTGGATCCACTGAGAAATGTTCTTCCATCAGCAGATGCACGCCACTGAATTCTAATCCTGGTTTTCAGGTAGTAAAAGTGGAGACAAACCTAGACAAATTTACTTTTTTATATTCACTACTATTATCTGCAGAAGTATTCAGGAGTAACAAAATAATTTAGAAGTCTGATCCAGGAAATACAAGAAGAGCTACATTATGTTCCAGATCATGCTCAGGTTTTACATAGATGTATAGAAGTACACACTTCAGAAATGACATTAGTATTTGTGAATAGGTTTATTCCATGTAATCTTTAACTTACTACTCTTTAACAGCTTGAGCGAAAGCAAGTGTATTCAGAAATTCCAATGCCTTCTGTAGGCATTTTATATATATAAATTTTATATATATATATATACACACTTACTGATTTTAGCTTTTAAATACTGTTTTAATTATGTAAACCTCCTTGGGTCCTTTCAGGGAGAAAGATGGGATAGAAATATTTTAAATAAATAAAATAAATAAATAGAGATTCAGCCATTTCTCACTGTTTTTATGACTGGAGTCCATTTAGATATACACAGTGAATTGCTTTCAAGTTAAATTTCCTAGCTATGAGAATAACCATTTAGCAACAATAAATACCAGTGTGATGTAGTGGGAAGATCAGAGTAGGAGTGAGGAGACCTGGGTTAAAATACCTGCTCAGTCACAGAAACACACAGGAAGGGGGCAAGGATACACCACTTCTTACGTCTCACATGCCACTCATGTACTTCTAAAGCTCTGTAAGGGTTGCCTTAACTGTGAAGCAACCTGAGGGCACATAGAAATATATACAAACAAATAAAGGGGGAAAATATTTCTCACCTGACCTAAATTAATTCTGACTGGGCCAGATTTAAGCATATGCAATACTTTCCCACCAAAATCAATAGGGCTGAAGAGACAACTTATTGTGTGTTACTGTCAGTTTATATTTTCCCATTGAAACTGACAGGAATGAAAAGTATCCAATTTGAGTTGGATTCTGCTTGTCACTGTCAATAACTACTGTACTATATTCCGGATTTATCTAAATGAACACACACAGAGACACACCACTTTGAAAAAAAACAAAAACAGAAAAGAGTAACAATTTTGTGGAACACTTGCTCTGACTAGTTATTATTTCAGTGTTGTCCTAAAATAGTTTGTGTTCCGGTTTGATAGTCACAATTTTTTTTCACTTGTCTAGTTAGTTAGCAGTATGATATTTAATCTAAAGTCATAAAAATCTGAATGCAAAAAGATGAAATATACATAAGTTCTGCATCATCTGATTTAGGGGCAGATCCTGCCTTTATTACAGTCAATGGCATTTCTCCAGCTGGGACTGGATTGGATTCAAGAGCCTCAAAGCATGCCAGATTTCACACTTCAAGTTAGTGTTTAAATCACAAATACAGCAGCTGCACTACTCAGACATAACCATGTTATGGCAGAGTGACTACAAGGTTAAGATTTTCATTGAGAGACAATGTCAGGGCATTCATGAAAACAACAAGAACACCACCAAGGAACTATTAATGCTTTGCAGTATTTACAATGAAAGCTATAAGCTTCAGAAGCAGACTTGACTTTGCTGAAATCACACTAGGGAAGGTTTTATTTCAGTTTTAAAGGAGTGTAGATGTACCACCCCATACATGTTTATTTGGACATCGAGTTCACTGGTACATTCCAAATAATTATGCATGGGAATGTAGCTTTTAAAAGTACTACAGTTCAATTATTATTTATCGAAATCTAAAGTACTTCTACTTTATTACTGCTTGTAGAAGGGGGAGCCAAATTAAAAGATTACATGCTAGTCCTAACATCTGATTAATGAAGAAATTAGCCAGCTCTGCTGTAGAGTGAGAAAGGTGCCCAAACATCCCATTCACTCAGCTGCAACTCCTATAAAAGGTGTAGATTTTGGGCCCTTAAGAGAAATTTGGGAGACTTAGTGAAGCAGAACTTCTTGAAAATGGTCTTTTGTCCTGCTCCCAAGCAAGATTGCCACACAGAGGAAGTCTTGGCAGACTAAGTCACAAAACAAGTCCAGCCAAGGGAGTTCACAACTAGGGTAAAGGCGATGCAGAAGTCTAGCAAACAGAATCCTACCAGAGATCCCAAGGCAAAGTCCAAGGCCAATCCAGAGTCAGGCCAGCTGAATCAGAAAACAAACAAGAAGAGTCCCAGAGATATACAAGTGATGGTTCCCTGATCAAGGCTGCTTGATAGCCACTAAGCCAGACTACCCTTCTTGTCCTGAGATGAGTAACTCCAGGTAAATGCTAGTTGAAGGGGAGACTGTGAAACCTGACTGAGAATGTATCATTCCCAAACATTACCATCCACTCAGACTTGGCAGTGCTTCCAGAGAGTTCAACCAAAATCCACAAGGTGCTTTCCTTACAAGGGTAGAGCTGCCCCCCTCACACAAACATCAAAATCCTGGTAGTTTGGTCAAGGCAAGACCTGGTTTTAATACCACAAATCCCCCACACCAAAAAATCCAAGCAGCTCTTTGAAAGGATATTTGTATTTTAGTAAGAGATAGGGAAGAACAAGTTAAAAGGACAGACATTCCAAAATGTTACCCAAAAAAAGGTGCAAAATACAGAAACAGCCTCAGACAATTCAAGAGAAACGCACCAGAAAACCACAAAAACTAAGCTAGACTACCTAATATGCATACCTTAGCAGAGTGACTGTGTACTTCTTGGACATGCACAGGGTGGGGTGCATTCTTCCCAGTACAGCATCATACAATGGCAAACAAATGCAGCTTCCTCTTTCTGAGTCAGCCTGAGACATCTAACTACATTTTCTAATCCCTTTTCTACAATAAATGAGCTATTCCACACCTGCCGTAATCAATATCTTACTCTTGTTTCATGTTTTCCAAAAACAAAAGCACCTTCTTCCCATCTGCCTTTTCCACAGCTTAAATCTGCATGAATCCTGGGAAGAAAACAGACTGGCATTAAATGTCGCATCAGGTCAGACAGAAGCACAGAAAAGTGTCTGATCCCTTTAGTGCTGCCTGGAATTGCACTTTTAAGAGTTCTTTAACAGGAGGGCAATTGAAAGTGTGAATTGCCCTTTTGTCCATACCCAATACTGACTTCTTGGCCAGCTTACCAGGCACCCACAAAGAAGCACTAAAGCTTCAGTAAATGAATTCCATGCTTCTAAGTTTCTTCACAATACTCAAGGAGTCCAAAGAGTTAGAGAGCCAACAAAAATGTCAGGATAATGGCAGACAAGAGGTGGAATCAGAAAAGGCCTTATTTCCAGTCAAGCTCCCAGCCCACATTAAGGTTTATATATCTTAGCTGCTGGAACTCCACCCGGGGCTTACAACTGTGGGCATGTGGCCAGCTGGGAAAGGAAAGTAGTTGCAGGATTTGACCCACTGTTATCCCTATGAGGAAGAGCCAAGCACATTGCTTATTTCATGGGGACAGTCTAGGCATCTTCCTATGGAATATGGCTGCTCAATATTATGTCCCATACATTCAAGTTCCTAATGCCTTCTTCGTCATTGAAAACTGTGATATAACAGACACTATGACTGTATCTGTTGCAATTCTGATTCTGCATTAATGTTAGAAAGAAAAGAAACAGATCATGAAGATCATGATGAACACAAGTCAATAACAGAAAGTCTCCTATGAAGTAAACATTATGGTATACTTGCTGAAACTACAAACAAGGGAACACAACAGTCTTGCTCACAGCAAGTTGCCACATGTTAAACACTGCAATGCTCTCATCACACTAATGTCTTTCTTATACTCCGGCAGGTGGATATCGCAGGTAATGGAATCAAATGCTAAAGAGTCAAAGAAAAAATAAGGGACACCTTGCCCCCATTCTACAACCCAGCACAAGATGACCAACAGAAAAACCTAACTGAAATAAATCTAGAGAATCAGCAGCAGCAAGGAAACTTGTAGGTGAGCTGGCAGCAGCCACACAAATGCATTTAATGATGACTTTTTCAGTCAGTCCCATCATTTTTATTAAACCAGATGAAACAAGGCCACTTCTTTATCCTTTCTAGTTTATCAGTTTTCTTATCCAAGCATTCATCCACAGCTTAGCTAGCTGGGCAGACAAGAGCCAAGGGCGAACAAGAGCCAGGGAAGCTCTTCCTGATCAGTGAAGCTTCTTCAGGAGGAACTCTGTCCATATCCATAAGCTGGAAACCTTAAACGTATTCACCAAAATGTTATACAAAGGTTACATGGTAACCTCTAATACTACTGCTAACAATTGAAGTTTAGGTTAAAAATACAATCTTATTTACAAGTTGATTTTATAAAAATTTTAAAAATGCAAATTTGAAGCAGAATTCTGATTTTTCCCTCCTTCACTTCTCATCCTGTATTGAACCAAAGCTTGGAAGTAGAAAAACAAAGAAAGAAACCTTTTAGATGGCAATCCTATAATCGCTTATTTGGGACTAAGGACCTTGAATTTAGTAGAACTCACTTCTGAATAGCCATAACTAGAACTGCATTGTTAACCTTCTTCTTTTTGTTTGCCTTAAATCTGGAGCAGCCATTCTCAACTTTTTTTTTTTTTTGGCCACGGCCATAAACACAATATGAAAGAAATATAGGCTGAATCAGGATTGTATAAGTCACACACAAACCTTATAAGATGGTGCATGAAGAACTGTTTCTAGTCTGTGGCCCCCTTCAAATGTGCCAGGGCCCCCCAGGGGGCCATATGGTCCCCCCATTGAGAATGGTTGATCTAGAGCATGAGTCTAATTTAACAGATTGTTCTTACTCTGTTCACTGCTTATTTGCTTCCAGATAGATCTGGCCTGAAATTATCTTGCTACCCAAAGTGTATCTAAAGATGGATGTTATAGATGCAGCTGGTACTGCAGATAGACTAAACAAAAGTGAAAGAAATAAGGAGCTACTGAGCCTAACATTTCTTCCATGAAACTTTTTGATAAGTATCAGCTACAACCAGGCAATGTCTGCAATTATTGGTTAAAGTCATTTGAACACTGTACATGAAACATACATCTTATGCATTAACTTCCTTTCAGGCAATGCTCACACATTAGGAAAAATAATGGCAAAATAAAGGCGGTTCATTCCCAATTAATTCATGAAGAAGGGAAACATTTCAAATGTGGAAGGCTGCTGTAGTAAACATAGGATTCCATAGTTAATTGCACCATTTGCCAAAAATTACATCTACTCCATGGCAACCTGGGAAGCTGTAATGGTAGTGCTCAGAAGTATTTTAGTTTGGCATGGCAACCATAATTCTGGGTTGCGGTGAGAAAAACCTGAATGCACTGAAAGAGTACATCAGCAAATAGGATAAGGGTGTCCATGTAAAAAAACAAAGACAGCTCTCTGTTCTCAGTGTTCTCCCAAACTCCATATATAAGCAAGCTATGAATTTAGATGCAGACCCCAAAAATTGTTGAGTTTGGAGACTCTGTATGAAAGGTGACTGTGTGATACCAACATTCTAGGACCTGTGTCAACTGAAGTTTAGAGCTGACATTTAGAGACCTAGTGGCACTTAAACATCTCACACCTACTGACCCTGACATAAAGGTTAGGAGTTATAAATGCTTCAGAAGACTTTTCCGTTCTAAGTATAGCAGTCTGTGTCAGAAGCAAAAGACTGTTAAAAGCAACTCCTATTGTCTGGTTTTTATCAGGGACATGAATCTTGAGGGATTTCAGTCTGGCATATCTTAGAAGGGAACTGGAAAGGGCCAGACAACCAATCCATCCACTCAGGGGCCCTACTCTCCTTAACAAACAAATGTATAACAGGGCACCACAGGGCATGCCACATCTAGCTGTATACAGCATCCTAACTATGTACAGCAGCCCCTCAGGGGCTCAGTAGACTTGTTTTGGATGCTTGCCTTGGTCAGCAAAAAACAAAAAGTGGGAGGTTGCCAAGCACCTGCCATACCACAAGCCCTTCCTGGCTTTGGCTCTTCTGCATTTGATCTGTCAGATCAAAATGGCGCAGAAATGAGTTAAACTAACTAAAACACAGTATCCCATATGGAAACACTGAAGAGAAAAGCAGTCAAGATCAGTGGCTCTCAACCACTGGCACATGCCCCACTTGTGGAACACAAAAGCAGTTTCGTTTTCAAAATAATTTATTAAGAATTCTCTCTCCTCATGTCCTCTTGTAAGTGTGACATGTCACCTCTCATGGATCTGCCAGCCACCAATTACACATCTGTGGCTTTTTGGCATGCTAACATTTACTTGGAAACCTAACATTTCTCCAGCCCCCGGTCCCTTGGTCACCAAATTGCCATTAATGATCAATAGAATCCCTGTAAACATATAAACACCCTTCTTAGGGAGGCAGGGAAGAGAGGTCTTTTTGTTTCTATTACAGATTCTTTAACAGGTGATACATAAGATATCAATATTGAGAATCATTGGTTCAGAGGACTCAGGAGACTGAATCAAGTCACATAGCAAGGCCAATGCAAAACAGCCCAGGAACACTAGTTAATTTGGTCTAAGGAAAGCTACTCCATAAGCACAGACAGGTGCACATTATGAATAAAAGTCAAAGACCACTGAATCTTTCCCAGTAAACCTCAAAAGCATGGTGCAAGTAGCATCTTATTTATTCTTGACACTTCCTGGCATTTCCTGATGTGCTATCAGAGTAACATCCACTGAAACACATGCACACCTTAAACTTAGAGCTCCAAAAGAATTCAATGATTGGCTTCTGCAGCAAATGACTCAATTCCATCAAGATTCTGAGTTTAACCTTTTGCAGACTATGAATTATATAACCAGCTTGCCATGAGTCATCAAAGGCTCTTGAAATTAAATCAAAACCAAAAAAATCCATACAGAAATCCTTTTGGCACATTCAGAAGTATGGCAATGAGGTGTTTACATTTTCTAAGACTGCAATTTCTGTACATACATATCTGGAAATAAGTCCACCGAAGTCAGTGGGGCTTGTTTCTGAATCGACATGTAGAGAAATGCACTGTAAACCAATTTTAATTGCTGTTCAAAATTCACTAATGGTCACTTAATGGGAAAGGTGAATTCAGAATTAACATTTGCAGCCATTCAGGTGTGATAGCTTGACAGCACATAGGGTTCTAATCATGGTGGGGACAGTCACATAAGTCTTGTCCACAACCCCAAAAATGAATGTCAATGAAAACTTGGTGCATCCATTTCAAAGGTCTGATGAGCTGCGTATAAACATGTTTGGTTGAACATGCTTACAGTGCTTTCTTAATCAGAAGACCTGCCTTACCAGCTAAACCCACCATGATTCAACCCCAACAACTTTCCGTCTATAACAGGGCTAGGATGTTTGGTTTCAGAATTCTGCCATTGTACAATAGCAGTAATCTGAGGGAATGATGGAAGTACTGTTTGGTACAGCAATATAACAGGCACTGACTATGAAATACAGGTCCCTGAGGCTCCAAACCTGCACCTAGTTATAGATTCTTAAGCTCTGTTGAAGCCAACACACGATATAATAGATCACGGGACTGCATCCTTAACAACCATCATTAGACTTAGCAGCAATGGAAACAACACAACAAATCAATAAGGAAAACCTGGCTCGCTTTTATGTTTTCGTTTTGTGCCACCCTTCCTAAGGACAGATACTGAGAGTTACCCCCCCCCCCCCAGAGGAAGCCCATTCACCACAGAAAAAAATCCTCCTCATGGAATATGGAATATGGAAAACCCCATTACTGTGACCCTTCACTTACACAGGTTGACAGGCAAATGCATAATATTCCTTTCATGCAGCAGCAGAATATCTGCAGCGTTATTTTCAGCTTCACATGCAGCACTCCCTCATCCTGCTAGCATTTCTGCACCTTACTGTCGTCCCCTCGACAACTGAAAGTGCCAGCAAAGGAGCTTGACAGTCCTGAAGTCAGAGGTCACCGCAAGTTGAACGTGGCATCCCCTGCCATCACGTTTGTGTCAAAAGGGGTAAACAGGAGAGAGAAAGAGAAAGCGCCATAAGCTGGTTCCTGCTCTCAGCTGGCCTCAACAGAGTTTGCTCGACAAAAATCTTGCAAGCTTACTGCAGCCTCATTTACACATGTCACAGAAGGAAGCCAGCCAGTGTAGAGGGGGAGAGCGGCAGTGGCAATGACAGAAGGAAACGGAACAGAAGGGATAATTTACTAATGTGCATTTTATTATCACTACTCATTTCCCTACCAGAAATTATTTAAGAGAGATCAGGAAATTAATTGCTAGCAGAAGGCTCCACAAGTCATGAAAGCAGGTGTAAACCATCAATTTAAGAACTGTCTTACTTACTGCACCTTATGATTTCATCTGGATAACATCTGGATTAAATGCTCTCCATTCTCCCTCTACAAATGTTTCTTCTTTTTTTCTATTTTAAAGCAAAGGATTATGCATGAACTCCTTTTGCTTTGCATTCCACAGCATTCCTCTCAACAGGGCTGCAAAACAGCAAGCATTCCTTGGATAAAAGACCAGCTATTTGAAAAATACACATTGCTCTCGGTAGACTCCAGTTCATATACCTCACTAGGAAACAATACAGCAACTACATCACGTCATGAAATCCAACTGCAGCTTCCTCTTTACGTTCAAGAATCACATCTTTTCAATGAAAACTGGAAAACAGAGCTGTAATGAATAGCCTTTCAGACAAGGAACACCCTCCTCCTCCCCCTTGCCCAGTGAATGTCATGTCATCTCCGGTACTACCTGCATTTATCTGGAATCTGTACTCTCTCCATCTCTCCAGCCACTCCAAAGAATCTAAGAGCCTGGAAATTCTGGTTGCCCATTCTTCGAGGTCACAGATAAAAGCAAAACAGGAGCTGTGTCCCCCATCAATCATATAGAATGTATGGTAGGAGACCTACTGATGTAAGCTAGTCACCAGAGAAAATACCCACTGATGACGCATATCCAGGCATAAAAATAGTTACAGGGCCCCCAAAGGGATTATTCAACAGCCTACATTGAGATATTCTTACAAGAGCCCCAAAGTCAATTTGCTGCTCTTAGATGGCTGTGAAATGTTGGCATTTAAATTTCTTCAGCTGACAGAACCACAAATAGCTGGTCTAAACAACCTAGTGCAGTTACAAGCTGTTTATAAAATTTTGGCACTGCATTACAAGGATTAAAAAGAGAGAGTTGCTGACTCTGAAGTGTTTTATGTACAGTATCTACCTTGAAATTATTCATATTCATTTTCTAGATTATTTATTAATCTCTATGCACATCTTAATCAACTTAACAACCATTTATCTGCTCTCATTTCTGTTCTTCTGTTCCTGCGAAACTGCCTCACATTTATTGCAAAGTAGTATCTCTGAAAGGGCTTGACCTTTCCCCAAACACCTTTAAAATAACAGTAATATCCCTTTAAGAAAACACATGTCAAACTCACACTGCACAGTGTGGTATATTTTCTTTCTTCTTGATTAACTTAATGTCAGAGCAAAAATGATAATAATCCAGAACTGTGTTGGATGGAATGAGGAAGATGCACTTATATAGATAGAAAGGGAACTTTAAAAAGTAAAAAGTCAAGAGGCACAAAAGATCAGCTGCTTATTGATAAAATGATACTGAAGAATGCAAAAAGACAAAAAAAAAAACCTTAACATGGCCTGGATAGACTATAACAAGGCATTTGACTCATTGCCACACAGCTGGATGAACACCTGCCTAAAAATGTTTCAGATTAGTAAAAATATTCAGAAGTTCCTCAAGAAAAACATGGAAAAACGGAAAACCATCTTAATGGCCCATGGTGAAGAAATTGGGGGAGTTAGCATCAAAAGAGGAATATTTCAGGGTGATTCTTTGTCACTACTGCTGTTTAACATCTCACTAATCCCCATGTCAATAATTTTAAATAAAACTGGATTGGGCTACCATATTTCACAACAAGCTGGAAAAATCAATCATCTCTTATACATGGGTGACCTAAAACTATATGCAAAATGTTCCACAGAGATAGAATCCCTGCTAAACACAGTGCAAATATTTAGTGAAGATATCCAAATGAAATTTGGAATTGACAAATGTGCAGCTCTGTCTATACACCGCAGCAAGATCCAAAAACTAGATGGAATAGATTTTTTAAATGGCAATATTATAAAATCACTATCAAGTGATGAAAAGTATAAATACCTTCAAATACTAGAAGCAGATAACATCATGCACAAAAAAAGTTAAAAGAACTGACAGAAAGAGAATATATCAAAAGACTGCAGAAAATCTTAAAATCAAAATTAAATGGGGGAAACACAATCAAAGCCATAAACACATGGGCCGTTCCAGTAATTAGACACCCAGCTGGATTAATAGACTGGACTCAAAACGAATTAGAAGAATTGGATCGAAAAACACAGAAACTAATGAACATGCATCACCCACTACATCCAAAAAGTGATGTGAACAGATTATATTTACCACAAAAAATCGGAGGCAGTGGATTACTGCAAATACAGCAGATAATAGAGGAAGAAAAAAGAAGCCTAAATGATTATATCAGTACAAGCAGAGAAAAATTCCTTAAGGCAGTGAAAATGGAGAATATTTTGAAAACAACAAAAACAAAGGCTCAGTATAAGGAACAACAATTTGAAAAGAAATTAAAGAGCTGAAAAAATAAACCACTACATGAACAACATCTGAGAAATATTGATGGAAAGCATGATCATAATTCAACATGGGCATGGCTAAAACTGGGAACCCTTAAGAAAGAAACCGAAGGACTGATTTTTGCTGCACAAGAACAAGAACTCCAAACCAACATAATGAAAGCTAAGATCCAAGGAATTAGTGCTAACAGCAAATGTCGACTCTGCCAAGAAAAAGATGAAACTGTGTCACACCTCATCTGTGAATGTCCAAAGATTTCACAAACAGATTACAAAGTTATACATGATAGAATGGCAAAGTTAGTGCACTGGTCATTATGCAAAAAATATAACTTGCGAGGCTTCAAAAACCCATGGGAACATCAGGTAGAGAATGTGTCAGAAAATGAGGAAGTCAAGATCTTGTGGAATTTTCAGATCCAAACGGACAGACACCTTGAACATAACACACCAGACATAGTAGTAATAGAACGAAGAAATGTCTGGATCATTGACATTGCAAGCCCAGGGGATGCCAGAGTTGAAAATAAAGAATTGGAAAAACTAACAAAGTACAGAGACCTGGCAATCGAAACATAGACTCTGGAAGAAACACACTTCAGTGGTCCCCATAGTCATTGGGGCTTTGGGAACAATATCAAGTAATTTCACACAGTACTATAAGCAGTTGCAGATCTCAGAAATCACACCATCAGAGCTATAAAAAACAGCAATATGCGAACAGCATACATACTGCGGCGATATTTAACAGAAACTTAGGTTTTTGGTTAAAACATGTATCTGTTATATAATACCAGTCAATGTTTTTATAATTTTGACTGTGCCTGGAGTTGAAGAAGAAGGAGAAGAAGGAGAAGAAGGAGAAGAAGGAGGAGGAAGAGGAGGAGGAGAAGAAGAAGAAGAACTGCAGAACTGGAAATGACCCTATGGATCATCGACTCCAGCCCCTGTAAAGGAAGCACAGTAGGGAATCAAACTCCCAGCCTCTGGTTCCAAAGCCAGATAACTAACTATCCAGCAGTGCATACTTCACTCTCAGTTGGATCTTGTATTATCTTGCTACTTTCATACAATAATTAAAACTTTTGTATTTGATAAGCAAAAAATCATTATAAAATAAACTTTTTTGCATTGATATCTAGTACAAAATCATAGATATATAGACAAGTAAATATCCATTTGCAAGATACCTTGTGTGTTGTATCTGAGTCCTGGATTAGGACTCAGAAGGCCTGGGTTTGAGTCTCTACTCAACCATGGAAGTTCACTGGGGATGTGGAACCGGCAAAACCACTCCTTAAATATCTCACTTACCTCGAAAGCCCTATTAGGGTCACTATAAGTCAGTTCCGACTTGACGGCACATAGCCATAACAAATATCCAATCATTATTTACTATAGCCTTGCCTTAGTTCTTCCATCTAATGAAAATGAGCTGGGACTCTTAATTAGCCAGGAATAACTATGACAGCATCATTGTTCCCTTAGAGCAAACTGAAAGTCACTGTTACATAAAACAATGAAAGATCTGTGTCTGTGTCTCCACCCCACCACACACAGTGGTGAAACTAAAGAGGCTTTTTTGCCTTATGATGCATAATTGCACCTAAATTTCCCTAACGATGATAACATTGTTATAAATAAAAGTGCCAATTATTTTTAGCACGGAAGATTTCGCTAAGCACTCACGTTTCTCTCCAGAGTGTAAAAGATGGCAGTTCTGCTTGCCCTACTTTAACAGCCCTCTGTAGAAAAATTCATTGGTGACTTCAAGCTGATTTATCCCAAGCAAGACTCCAGGAGAAGTCTGGTCTTTATTTTCTCCTCCTGTCTCCAATCAGCATCCTGCCTATGCCTCTGTTGCCCAATGTAATTTTCACCAGCATACAGGTAAACAGCAATTGCTTTCCTATAGAATGTGGCAGATAAAATGAACCTATCAAATTTTACAACAGCAGGGGGAAATCCGCCAACTCCAACCCCATGGTAAGTCATGAAAATATTACAGGAAAATAAATGTTCAAGATACTATATAACTAAGAAATTGGGCAGTATGTGTCTTTTAAAAAAAGGAAATACTAATATGATAAGAAAAATAAGTCCAGCTGTATTATCACATAAAATTATCACTTTTGGCCCAGTAACAAGTACTCACATTGTCTTCTTCAACACTGAATAGGATCTGGAAATATACTGGAGGGCTCTAGAAAAGGTTACGACTAGTGTGGCGAACGTCTAAGCACATGGACCCGACTGAAGTTCAGAGAAGTTCTAAGGGAACACATTCCTGTGGTGTGTGGAGCCAACTGCAAGAAGGAAGGTACTGAAAATACCAACATACTTTAGCTCATACTGCTAGAAATTAAACTGCAGGAGAAATTTCAACTTTTGGGATAAGGATCCTGTACAATACCTGGTTGTATTGTACCTCATGGGAGGAAGGTATAACCAGAGAAAAAAAGCCTCCAAGGTCAGATTAGGACACTAGAAGAGATGGGTTCAGCCCAAGGGCCTGAGATTCCCCATCCCAGCTCTATGCAGTGGTGTGCTTTGCTGTGCTTATGTTTGCTTAAGTGGGCTGTCTCCTCTAATGCGAAATGTATTTATAACACTAAAAACAATTATTCATTTTTCTGGGTTG
Source organism: Intellagama lesueurii (assembly GCA_037013535.1). Classification (NCBI taxonomy): domain Eukaryota; kingdom Metazoa; phylum Chordata; class Lepidosauria; order Squamata; family Agamidae; genus Intellagama; species Intellagama lesueurii. The sequence goes on from JBAJHW010000001.1 coordinate 275,816,332, forward strand.
TATTTGTCCATATGCCCACCAACTGGATTAAGTGTTCCCTTCCTGTTGCATGTACACCTAAACCTGCCCTGCTGAGGTAAGGGACCACTCAGAACACATTTGAGAGGTCTTTGGGGAGTGGAAATGGAAATCTCTTCATGCAATACCAAATACAACCCCACGTTACTGTCATCAGTCTAGCAACTATTATCCATTTTTCATTCTGCCTTCATATCTGAGCCTTTCAACTGCACGCTTTGAAACTGAAGACACTCAAAGCTGAAAAATTCTAAAACTAATTAATACTAAAAAATATGCTACTACTGCTTAGGAAACTGAAATATATTTTTTCATCCCTAATGACTTTAAGGCTGGCTTGCTACTCAGTAAGTTAGGTATCTGGCTGCAGAGCCAGAGGTTGGGAGTTCAATTCCCCACCGTGCATCCCAGAAGAGCCAACCTGTGTGGCCTTGGGGAAGCTGCATAGTCCCAGGGCACCCCTAGAAGAAGGGAGTGGTCAACTGCTTCTGAGTACTCTCTACCTAGAAAGCCTTGAAAAAGGTTGTTCTAAGTCAGAATTGACTTGATGGCACACAATTATTACTTATTTAATGACTTAAAGGTCGCAGAAGAAAGGTTTTGTGCTGCTGTGCGTTTCTTCTTCCTCCTCCTTTCTCAAACTTCCTCAAAACCTCTGTTACCCAACAGACCGGGGGGGGGGGGGGATCCACCACCACTTGCAATACTCTGTGCCAACACAACCAGAATCACTGAGTCACCAAACTCCTAGTTGTTATTATTTCCTCTTCCATTTTTCAGCCAAGATGTGTAATACAGAAAACAAAGAGATGCAATGGTGGTTTTCTCCTACCGTTTATTGTACCCATTTGAGGTCCCAACACAACTCTAGAGGAAGAAGCATGACAGTTTTAGGACACAATTGGCACAGGTTTCCATAGCAAGCATTCACACATTCACACTGCAGCTTTGTTTTGTTTTTCAGATGTAACCTCAGGCGAGATTCTGAACTTAACAATACTGGGCCACATTTCCCTTCCTTTTCAAAAGCTCAGAAAATAAGGGTGAAACTTGCATTGCCAGCAACCAAGGATTTGAATCCTCAGGGAGGAATATGAACGCACTTCAATGATCAGACAGTCAGGCCCAATTCAAAGATTGCAGAGATGATGACTTTGCTGTCTCACAGTTGCTGCTATATAACAATTAGAAGCAGCTCTGTCCACCAGTCCAAACATTTCTGTAACCATTTGTACATAAACAAAGTTTCAAAGAATATAGCATTCTTCCCAAAAGAGCAAAGAAGGGAGGAAAAAGTAGATGAGCTGTGTCTAAAGCTCATGTCGACTGCATATATGACACTGCAACAATTCAGTGCTGAAGAAATTTCAACTCGCTATTACAATCTGAGAGCCTTCTTCCAGAGCCTTTTTAATAAGCCTCTCAGAACCTTCTCTCAGATACATTCTTAGATGGTTTCTTACAATTGTTTGTGCTGAAAAGTGGAATCCTTCCAGTTATCACACCCTCAGGGAGAAGTCCGCCCAACCCAAACTTGAATTATGTGGTGTGCTTTGGAAAGAGATGCACTCCAACTGCCCATTCTCAGAAGACACGGAGCAGCAGCTGCCAGGTGAAAATGTATTCCTCAAGAATACTTACACTTCCTCTATCACATCACTTGCCTCTCCTGGATAACACAGGAAGTTTGATAATTCAACCAAGACTAAACTGATTTCCTATGAGGCATATTTTAAAGATGTTAAAGAATCATCATAGGAAATGTTTTGCACACTCACTGCTTTTTCATATTTAACCTTGACCCAGTTAGCTACCTTTTGTAAATGAATTTTAAAGCATTGTCCCCTGCTTAGAGAAAGAAGACTACTATGATCCAAGTAATAGAAGAAATGTACATTGCCACTAAATACTAATTACACAACAACCCTAATGGATTCTGGTAGCCCACCTTTCCTTGATGACTGCTACTCAGTAGCAGGGCCAGAAAAACACTAGATACACATAAATGAGAATAATAGAAGTAGTAGTACAAGACTAACTTTTCCCCTTAAAATGGGCACAAAATATCCACAAAAAATCAGATTTTTGCTTTAACATGGTTTTTCAGAGGAATTTCAAATTAATTTTGTCTGCCAATAGAACAACATCTTTCAGTGGGATGTGAGTGATTCCTAATGCCCTACTGGGCCCACTAGTGCAATGTTGGGGTTTGCCCAATGCTCTAACTTTGGCACTATATAATTCATCAATTCTAAGAGTGCTTAGAAAGGAAAGTACAGTAAAATACTGGCTGAAATCCTGTTGTGTAAATAGTGTAACTTTTGGAAGCAAACTGCCGTAAGCTAAAAAAAAATGTCCATAAACATTGTCTGTTGCACTCTAAGTTTCATAACAATGGCAATTTGTCTCTAAATGCTACACCATGTGCATGAGTACACAACAGAATTTCAGCCATTATGTAGTTTCGCTCCATTTTAATTTCATCTTAATCAACAGAATGTGACTTGTTTGTGGTGCACTACTACCTGAATGAAACTGTGAGTTCCAGAGGGGATATGCAGTGACTGACCAGCAGATTTCAAGAAACTTTTGCTATTTAGGAGCAATTCAAACTGACAAACTGACAACGTGAAACAATGCAAACTTTTTACGATTTCTGCTCATGTACTGTCAAAAAGAAACAATTTAACAGCATTATTTCCAGCAGCTCCTAATTATTTGCCATTCAACAATAGTCACATTTACTGGTAGTTACGCAAGATGTACAGGTCTCTTCTCAGAATATGAAATATATTACTGTGAATTTTAGAAACTAGTGGATGCAGACAAAAATTTTATGATCTTTCTGGAAAATGTTGGCCATCTTCAGACTAGTTTTCCTTTATTACCTTAGTTTAGAAAGATAACCTGACGCACTTGAACTCCCATACATTTACACATATCTGACTCAGTTTAATGGATTATAACACACACAAAACCATGTAATCTAACTATCTTGGACTATTTCCACAATTCTTTGGGAAGTCTAGCTGAGAATAAGAGGAGGAGGTGGGAGTTAACTTCTCTAAAGCCTCACACAGTTGAGAATGAAACCTCATTTGCACTTTGACACCAGTTTTAATTACACATGGTACAGAGAGCTCAAACCAAGTGAAATTTGAAAACCTGGAAGCACAAGAACACAAAGTCCATTTATAACAATTCACTTTGTTGCTTTATATCAAATTCCTCTGAGGTCAGTTCCATGATCACAATTCGTTGTGGTGGTGCTACTAAGAATAGTTAAAGGAAAAGAATGGAGAGACTGCTAACACATGGCATTTATTTTCCAGAACTGATTGAAGTTCTATCATTTAAATTAAGTCTAACATAGAGAAGGCTTTAAAAAGAACTCACAGATTGCAATGTTGTATCTAGCAATATGTGTAGAATGCCCCATTGAAATAAATAGGATTCAAAATAGAAGAGGAAGAGAACTCACAAATTTCTCAGGCAGAGTGTTTCACTGTTCACATACTGAGCTTTAGAAAAAGCATCCAGGTAGTCAACATAAATCTATTTTATTATAGAATGAAATTTTCATGCTAGCTCAGAGACACTATAGAACAGTTATGTTCTGATTTTCTTTAAAATGCCATGCATTTGAAAACTCTTACACATCTTTGCTTCATCTGTTCTCTGACTTTTCCAAGACATAAATTCCAATCTGAAATCCACTTGTATGTCCCTCTTGAAAATGGAATTCAAACTATGCCAGGAACTGTTTAACAGACTAGTATTCTTATTGCTCTTCTCCTCTCTCTTTAATTAGTTGTTTTTGTTAATTCAATGAAACATGGTATTTGGATGACAGAATAACATATCTTTATTAGTGTTATATATTTTTTAAAATGTAGAACCCACCTGTTCCAACAACCTTTTAAATGATTTTGATGCAGTATTAGGGCTGGTTTAGTAGGCTAGATTCTGCTACAAGGTGTATGTTTTTTCATGTACTCATTTTGTTTTACAATTTTAGTAATACTTACTATGTGGTTAGCAAGAGTAAGGGATCTTTACCACATAATTTTTATTGCAGCAAACTGTCTCAAGCGTAACAAAAAGATGGGAAAGCAGAACACACATACTAAGCAAACAAACCAGATTAGCAGGCTGCAATGTGGAGCTTGTGCCTGTAAACTCCTGAGAGTGGGATATATTTATCTGTCTACATGTTATCCAATTGCCCCAAATCTTTACCTTCTCACTGTAACAGTAACTTAAGTGGGATGGTTGGAGGAGGCGGGGGGGGGGGGGAACCAATGAAGGAAGGAATGTGTAAAGCTGCATTTCCTTGCCTGCATCATTCTTAGTCATAAAGGCAACTTGATGACCATTAAATGAAGCAACAATTTGGATGGAAGAATAATTTTGTTTGATGACCAACACCAGGCAGCCAAGCCAACCATCAGACAATCCATGGCATTAGAAAACAATTTAAAATATATATCCTTCCTGCTATCTTGAGGGAAACCAGTGCTCCTGTGGATTAGTTGATTCTGCAACTAAGTAGTCTGGCATCACTATTGGTTTTGTAATATGTCTGATATAGTGATGAAAGTTTTAAGATTTGACCCGGGCCACTGAAACAGTCTGAAAAACGATTGGCTGCCATAATGTCAAACTTTGGAGTGGGGACTCATTCACTCTAACAGAAGCAAGCCACATATACAGCAAGCAATGAAAACAGGAATGCTAATTTTTATTTTGTTTTTCCTTATCATGAGTAAGGTTGTGAGGAGTCAATCTATCCTGTTGTGCTTTCTAACGTATCCATGCATTTGTTAGCTTGTGATTTTAAATTATTGTTACATTTCATATACTCTGAGCAGTGCAGGAAGGAACAGCACTACTGTGGTGGCCACATCACAGTGTAATGTTAACACCAGAACAGTCATTAATTACTATTTTTTTGGAAGTAAATGGCTATGATTAATCCATTTTATTTGCTGCTTGTCTGTGTGCCACACTATGCAAAAATACTCGAGAAGTGAGTCAATATGGTGGTTTATGATGAGTATATTTAATCATCCTTACACTGTTTTGAGTTATAAAGTGTCCAGGTAACTCATAGTTTTGAGGTATATGTCTGCTTTTTCCTTCCCAGCTACAAAGGTTGTGGGCTCCCCCCCCTCCACAAATACAGTATAACACCCTGCTCCACTCCCATATGAGTGTGTGCACACATGTACATGCACTTTGGTGATGGTGCATTAAAATGTTTGTGTCTTATGCTAAATAACACAGAGGCCAGACAGTACTGGGTGCCATGTACATAGATCTGGATGGGCAAGGACAAATTAATAAAGCAAGCTTATAGTTCTTTTGATCTCTGCAGTATCTACATACTGCTGATTTAATGGGTCCACTCTAGTTGGGCCTGTTATTTAGACTTAGGCTTGCCAGCCAGGTTTAGATTTAAGACAGCTAATTAGATGTAATTGCAACAACTAAACAGAATAATAACCCATGCTATTTATTTATTCTAAACAATTACTTTGAGCAAAAAAGCGTGCTTTTGATTTGCACTTTTGAGTGGCAAATCACTGTGTAAGGAAATTATCAGTGGAGCACCAGAGACATTGAACTGCAGGTGTTTAGGCACAAATGCCTAAACACCTGTAGGGATCCATGACAAAGGTACAGAACCTCTTTCAGTCTAAAGACCTGAATCAATTTCAAAGAAGGGAGGGCAGGGCAAAAACATGTTTTGGCTTAAAGCTCCTACTGGCAGTAACTAGTCCTCAGGATGGACATTTCATAGAATGGAAAGGGAATCTCTACAAAGCTGAGAAACTACAAAACAATGGCATTACAATGAAGTGGACAGGAAGATGAGGAAGAATCGATCCAGTCTCAGGTCCTGAGGTTACCCGCCTTCAACCTGTAAAGGAGCTGTTTTACAGCAATCCAGAGCCATAACTTACTTGTGGGAGAACTGTCTTATTCAGAACAGTCCCATCTAACCAAAGTTTCAAGCAGAGACCTATCTATGAGATCTAGGAGGTGCCACAGATTGAACAAGAATCCCTCCCTGTGTATATCTCCTTAAGAAACAATGAATCCTGAAACTAAAAGTAGCCAATCTTGTACCTGAGTAGGAGAGACAGGGGGGCATTCCTTCAAGAGCAACACATGGGGGAATGGACAGAAAAGCCAGAGGGGGGGAGTTGTGTCTTTGGAGAGAAGTGGCATCATATATAGTACCACATTGTCATTGGCTCTTACATGCAGGCAGCCTTCAACAACAGGAAGTCCTATGAGTGGATGTATGGGCATGGAAGCGATGATATGTAGAGAGAAGCACCACCAGACGTCACAAGGACTCATGCTGTAATGGCAATGTGTACCAGGCATCTCTCGGCCCCCATAGGTTGGGACTTCACTGCTTTGCTGCTCCACAGGCAGCCACACATTTCATGTTTCAAGCTCCAGAAAGTGCTTGACTTTTCTTCTTTTAAAGCCATGGTGCCATGAAGTGAAACACTTGCCATAATGATACACACACAAGGAGAGAGAGAAAGAATTTGGAGCCCAAAGGGCTGACTTTGCTGCTACATTACAGTAACCTCTTGAAAGCTGATACTTAGGGAAGAAGTAAATGACTAATACAAATTATTGTATGCTGTTGGAGTGGGGAGGGAGGCCTTATATAACAACCTCCTAAATAACAATAGTGGAAAATGCAGGAACTTACAGTCTAATGCTAAAAGAGAAGTGTTTGATAGGACTGAGGCAGAGCAATAGCTTTCATAGAAACTGTGGTATCTAGCATGTAAAGAGTTAAGTTATCCGTGAAAGCCTATGCTGTGTACACAGCACACAAGCTTGAACAACTTGCCAAACATATCATCAAGCCAACACACACAATGACCCAGGTGTTTTCATGTGCACACACCACTTGGTGAGCTGCCAGCCTGCTGTTATAGTCTGCACAGAGACAGGTAGGTCACTACATCTGCAAGCCTGGTATGGAGGCATACCTCCTTATTAGTTACCTCCCCTAGACATGCTATGCCAGCCAGATAAAATATGGGAGGAGCCAAAGACCAACCTGCAGGTGGTACACAAATGTACACATAACAACTCCCATTCAGTAAAGGGGGGGGGGGGGCAGGGCAGGCAGAGACCTACCTGGAATATATTAGTACCTACACCAGACTTACCCATGCTGGTGGCCTCCAAAGAGATTAAAACTCCCATAATTGACAATATACTGAGAATGTCAGGTGAGGGGAGATTGACCTATACATTGAAAACAACCAGAACAGGAATTATGTGAAATATAGACACATGTGGAAGGGGACTCCTTTCTTCTTCTTTCTCCCGTTCCTCTGCTCCCAAACCTACCACCAACCACTCCTTCCTCCCCAGTCAAGCTTCCAAATATATATGTGTGGGGCTAAGCTGTGACATGTGGAAGAAAAGCAGTTTGGGAGGGGAAATACATAAATGAAAAAGTGCAAAGTGTGGAAAGGATTGTGCCTTCCTCTCCCCTCTGAAGGCCTTGAGCAACAGGATCCATTATTGGTTTTCAACACACATTGATACATAACGAGATGAGAAAAGCAGAAAATAACCCACTCAATTTCTTTTCCTTTATAGAGCAAAATGACTGACTAGTACTCCTCACTTGTAACATCACATGTACTTCAGTTGCATCTATGCACAATGGAAAGACAATACAGGGACGTGGTGGCACCGCGGGTTAAACCGCAGAAGTTTCTGTGCTGCAAGGTCAGAAGACCTGCAGTCGTAAGATCGAATCCACGCAACGGAGTGAGCTCCCGTCATTTGTCCCAGCTCCTGCCAACCTAGCAGTTCGAAAGCATGCAAATGCAAGTAGATAAATAGGTACCACCTCAGTGGGAAGGTAACAGCGTTCCGTGTTTAGTCGCGCTGGCCACGTGACCACGGAAACTGTCTTCGGACAAACGCTGGCTCTATGGCTTGGAAACTGGGATGAGCACCGCCCCCTAGAGTCGGACACGACTGGACTAAATGTCAAGGGGAACCTTTACCTTTACCTTTTTACAATGGAAAGAAATCATGTAGTTGTGTCGTTCTGGGAAGGGCACCTATACAGCTTGAGGTGTTATTGGTCCAGAGCTCCTATCAGCCCTAGCCAGCCCAGGCAATGGTGAGGGACCGGAGGGCCACAGTTGCCCACCCCGTTGTGTGTGTGCATGCATGCATGCATGTATGAGTGGGCAAGGGAGGGAGCAGTGAGGAAGAGGAATATGGCATTTCTACACAGCCTGAAAAACAACATAGTCCATTTAACAAAAACATTCCTCCAAGTACAAAAACACAAAAAATGAAAACTGCCCTTCTGTACAATTTAATTTCCTTACCTTTCAATAATACATAACACAAAAGCATTCTGAACCACTATATTTGGCACATTGGGTAGCTACTTTTTTTGTACATGGAGAGTCTCTTCACAAATGTAGTGTTATACAAAAATATCTCTTGGAGCATTCATCTGCAACCACAAACTTATTTGTGCCCCACTTCAGGTGGTTTTGATCCCAGCTGACCTAATGTAATCATAATCCTACTGTATTCCAGTTCACCTGATTTCCATGAAGCTTTGCATTTCAGTTTTACATCTGGGATAGAAGCAAAAAGAAATTTGCCATCAGATATTGTTGTAGAGTAATATATGATAGTTCCCTCTTGCCATTCAGCCAACACACAATAGCAAGTTTCTCGGCTTTCATCCATAAACACACTACTCTCTCTTTCACTGATACAAGGCAATTCAAATATCTCTCTTGCTGATCTACAGCCTTCTAACTTTCTTCCCCATAACTTGCTTCACAGGGTCTCTTACACAGCACTTTTCCTCACAGGAAAAAAAATATCATTCTTTTTTCAATAGGCGATATTTCTCCCCCAAGTTCTTCATAGATGGAGAGCTTTATTTTATAAACGATTTACAATAACATCCTACTTCTCTCTTATGCTACCTTGTTTCTGCAGGTAGCATAAGACAGCCAAAATCCTACTGAATTTTTATGCCAGCACAGCACAATTGGTGAACTGGTGAATTGCCATAAGGCCTTACAAATAGCTGAGAAGAGAAGGGAAACAAAATGCAAGGGAGATAGGGAAAGTTACAGAAAATTGAATGCAGACTTCCAAAGAATAGCAAGGAGAGACAAGAGGGCCTTCTTAAATGAACAGTGCAAAGATATAGAGGAAAATAATAGAAAGGGAAAAACCAGAGATCTGTTCAAGAAAATTGGAGATATTAAAGGAACCTTTTGTGCAAAGATGGACATGATAAAGGACAAAAAGGGTAGGGACCTCACAGAAGCAGAAGACATCAAGAAGAAGTGGCAAGAATACACAGAGGAATTCTACCAGAAAGATCTGGATGTCCCGGACAACCCAGATAGTGTGGTTGCTGACCTTGAGCCAGACATCCTGGAGAGTGAAGTCAAGTGGGCCTTAGAAAGCATGGCTAACAACAAGGCCAGTGGAGGTGATGGCATTCCAGTTGAACTATTTAAAATCTTAAAATATGATGCTGTTAAGGTGCTACGTACACTCAATATGCCAGCAAGTTTGGAAAACTCAGCAGTGGCCAGAGGATTGGAAAAGATCAGTCTACATCCCAATCCCAAAGAAGGGCAGTGCCAAAGAATGCTCCAACTACCGTACAATTGCACTCATTTCACACGCTAGCAAGGTTATGCTCAAAATCCTACAAGGCACGCTTCAGCAGTATGTGGACCAAGAACTCCCAGAAGTACAAGCTGGATTTTGAAGGGGCAGAGGAACTAGAGACCAAATTGCTAACATGCGCTGGATTATGGAGAAAGCCAGAGAGGTCCAGAAAAACATCTATTTCTGCTTCATTGACTACGCAAAAGCCTTTGACTGTGTGGACCACAGCAAACTATGGCAAGTTCTTAAAGAAATGGGAGTGCCTGACCACCTTATATATCTCCTATCCCAATATCTATATGTGGGACAGGAAGCCACAGTTAGAACTGGATATGGAACAACTGATTGGTTCAAAATTGGGAAAGGAGTACGACAAGGCTGTATATTGTCTCCCTGCTTATTTAACTTATATGCAGAATACATCATGTGAAAGGCTGGACTGGATGAATCCCAAACCGGAATTAAGATTGCCGGAAGAAATATCAACAACCTCAGATATGCAGACGATACCACTCTGATGGCAGAAAGTGAGGAGGAATTAAAGAACCTCGTAATGAGGGTGAAAGAGGAGAGCGCCAAAAATGGTCTGAAGCTCAACATCAAAAAAACTAAGATCATGGCCACTGGTCCCATCACCTCCTGGCAAATAGAAGGGGAAGATATGGAGGTAGTGACAGACTTTACTTTCCTGGGCTCCATGATCACTGCAGATGGTGACAGCAGCCACAAAATTAAAAGACACCTGCTTCTTGAGAGGAAAGCGATGACAAACCTAGACAACATCTTAAAAAGCAGAGACATCACCTTGACGACAAAGGTCCGCATAGTCAAAGCTGTGGTTTTTCCAGTAGTGATGTATGGAAGTGAGAGCTGGACCATAAAGAAGGCTGACCGCCGAAGAACTGATGCTTTTGAATTGTGGTGCTGGAGGAGACTCTTGAGAGTCCCCTGGACTGCAAGGAGATCAAACCTATCTGTTCTGAAGGAAATCAACCCTGAGTGCTCACTGGAAGGACAGATCCTGAAGCTGAGGCTCCAATACTTTGGCCATCTCACGAGAAGAGAAGACTCCCTGGAAAAGACCCTGATGTTGGGAAAATGTGAAGGCAAGAGGAGAAGGGGACGACAGAGGACAAGATGGTTGGACAGTGTCATCGAAGCTACCAACATGAATTTGACCCAACTCCGGGAGGCAGTGGAAGACAGGAGGGCCTGGTGTGCTCTGGTCCATGGTGTCACGAAGAGTCGGACACGACTTAACGACTAAATAACAACAACAACAACAAATTCTGCATGCATAAACCACTTAAATCCAAAAGGTGCTCAGGATTGAAGCTGTAGCAATGTGCTAGTCTACAAACCCAGTTACATTTTGGCAGATGTCCAGGATGGCTTTTCTATCTATGCTTGGGGTAGGTCAGGTTTATACAGTTGCAGCCAAAACTTCAGGTCTTCGTTTACAGCTTCACTTTTGATCCCAGCTGATGATTTTGCAAGTGCATACACATAGGCAGCTGCAATTAAATCCATAAAGTTGCTAGTCCAGCTTGTGTTTCCTTAGCTATTTTGGTTGACAGTTTCTTGTTTTTTAAAAGACTGAAATATACGCACACATTTCTCTTAAAAAAAATGGATGACCCAAAATATGGTACAGGAAACCTCTGAAGACAGTATGTACCAACATGACATGACATGACATGACATAAACTCCTGCATAGATGGTATCTTACCCTGATAAAATAAGTGCACATATCAAGGTCACATTATCTCCAATACAAGCAAGGATATAGGGAATATGATATTTATTAAAATTTACAGTTGTGACTCTTAGTGGCCATATTTTAGATATAAATTCAGAGTAAGGCAGGTCTGATAGTGAACAGCCCCTTTAGACTGGCAACTGAATGTGCATGATTTGAAATTTATTCTGATGTTAAGGACATGTCTTGCATAAGAATTTTGGCTCCTTTCTCTTGGTTGCAATTACTTAGAGGAGGAAAGATTATACACCAATCTCCATCAACGCCTTGTACAGGAAACTATGGTGCTTAGCATCAGTGGAAAAACTTCTGCAGCAGGCTGAAATGTCTAATGGGCAGATGGAACCAGCAACAATCCAATCAAATAACTTGCCAGGGACTTCTAGGAACAGTCAAATCATGAAGCACTTTTTATCTATTTTAACTAGCCTTCTCACGTTTCAAAGTAAACAAAAACTCAATTCCAAAGTTCATTGTTGTTTTTTTATTATTATTATTGTCTTTGTATTTCCTTTGTATCTCCTTATTATATCTCTTCATTGAGGCTGAAATCTGCCAGGCATAACTACACCTGGGGAAATGTGATGGCAGGGGGCAATTTTCTGTAATTAAAAACTCCCTCTTTCTGTCCTGTAGCTTTTCCAATTCCTGTACAATCCCTGTCTTCATATGGAAGTAGTGGGAGCTGTAGGACAGAAGAAGGAAGTCTTTAATTACCAAAAATTGCCACTGCCAGATGACAATACCAGCAGGGAGAAATTCAGTAATTAAAGCCTTCATCCTTTTGTCTTGGAGCTCCTACATCTTCCACATGATGAAAGAGATTACATGGGAATTGTAAAAACTGTGGGATAGAATTAGGTAGTTTAATTATTGAAACTTGCCTGCTGGTGGCATCACCCTTCCATGTCTATAAGTTATGCAATGGCCTATTTCTTCAGAGTGACATTCAACTGCAAAAGTGTTACTTTGTCTAATACCTGTGTAATGTTTTCATGCTCCCTTAAAAACCAAGACCAAAAGCGCAAAACATTATGTCAGATTTGGCCCATTATGTTTTCTAATATAACTCTTTTCATGGAAGAGCCAACATAAACAGAAAGTCAGTGACTGATTGTACTCTTTGGGACATAGCAACAGATTCTGTTCAAAAAACACAAAAACAGAACTGTTCGTATTATTTCTGCAGTTACATTCATGTAATCCTAAGGAAAACAAACTGCCATATTCTCTTTTATTGCACATTCAGGTTCAGGAGAGCTACAAATACATCTTCCTTGTCCACCCACTCCCAAAATAAATAGACAGACACAAGTATTGGATTTAACTAGGGCCACTTTATTAACTATCAATTTCACACCCTCAACCTGGAGATGGGCCTGACTGTAGTGCGGATTACTGGGGCAGGCTCCATGGGTAACTCTTACCCCTTTCCTGACCCTTAATGGGCGAGTCCCATGCCCCTGGTCCAAGTAGTCCCCAGACACCTTGTATCCAGCCAGCTAAAATTGGGGGGCCCTCGCCAGCCATCCAATCCTCCTTACCATGGACAGCCAGCAGCCAGGTCAGGCCCCGTAGACAATCCTGATCATGGCAAGCGAATCTCAGGATCCAAGTTGCCGCAACACTGTGCAAAAGCACCCCGTGTGCCTATAGGGAACTCACCGAAGCTGACTTTCCATTTCGCACAACCATCATGTGACCTATTTAAAGTGGCTCAACCACCCAATCTGCCCAATATGTCCTGTGGGTAACCAGTATGGGATAGGCAAAAACTCACCCGCATACCTACTAAATGCCAATCTGGTGATGCAGGCCAAATATTCCTATCCAGCCCCGAAACGACCACATAAGCCAAACTGGACCCGGGGGGGGGGGGGGTTGCCATGTTTGAAAGAAGACTGACTGGGAGTGGGTGAGCCCAAAATGTGGCTCAGCTAGTCCCACCCCCAGTCAGACACATGTGCCAATAGGTGTCTCTACTTGCCTGTCTCTTTTCGGGAAAGGCAGGCAAAGAGTCCCCGCTGGCGCAGGGGCTCATGCCATGGAGACAAGATTTGCTCAGCAAAGCCAGACTTAGTGCTGTCTGTTTAACCTACTACCACTGGCACTCCAGAGGCTGCTACTGAAAAAGTAGAATTTTTTCATCTGGCCACTTTGAAACCCGGACATTCCTGATGTGTCCCACCTCTACAGATGCTGCACACAATAAGCCAGTGTCAGAAGCTGAACAGAAATGGAGTGTCAGGACACTGTGGGAATATCCCCTCATATTCTTACAGTTTCTGCAAACAAAAAGAGAAACAGACTGTTGGGAAGATCTCCATTTCTCTCAGTCAGATATTGTAAGAGGCCAACTTCAGCAAGCAGGGATGGGAAGGGAGATGCACTGCAAAGGGCAGAAACAGCAAGAAAGCATTGGATCTTGGGGAAAACCAAATTCATCTTTTTCTGCAAACTCCCATCTAAACCTGTATATTTCTGGCAATATTCTGTAATCTCAGAGGCTATTCTTGTATCTTGATCTCATAGGTCAGTGCCACATCCCAACAATATTTGCAAAGTTGTAGGTTTTCAAATCCCTTTATTATGTCACTTTTGGCAGTTTGTCCTTGAAAGCATGGGAGAAATGTGATAATTCAGAAGAGGAAAGGGGGAAATATGTAGGTCACCTCACATCTTTTCAAGCATGGAACTTTATTGCAGATTAAATGGGTTAACAGAATTAAGATTCAGAGAGTTTGCTTCTTATTATCCATCACGCAAACACAAACAAGCGGGCACACACACAGAGACTACTAACCTTTCTTTCTGAATGTATTAATACACACACCTTGAACACAATTGGTTGTTCTGTGTTGCCATGGAATTGAAACCTTTACAGCTCAGATGGTGATGTATTCCAGGGAGCACACTGTTCCTACACTTCACATCTCAGAAGTAAAATCACTGCATAACATTAACTCCTTTAGTATCACAAGCTTCTTGTCTGCACGTCTTTACCCACATTTCCTTCTGTCTGTTCCACCTCAGCAAGCAGTGGATACTGTTCTTAACCAATTCTATTTCTCCCAAAATTCAGTAAACCATATTTTGAGCACAAGGAAGAAAAGCATCAGGTATATCATAATACAGCCAATGTGGTGCCAACTGCAGTTTAATAGGACCCTCAGCATTTTGGAAAGACAGTGCAGATAACATCAAGCTAAAGAAAACAATTTTCACTATCAGTTCAGGGATTCATTTGGGGAAAAGTGCAGTTTAATTAGCAAACTGTATCATTAATCTAAGCAGATAGATAATTAATTCCTTTGATACTAGTAATGGAGATTTTTCCTATCCAGTCCTGTTCTACTGAAGTATGAGAATGAAGGCAGGATTTTTGGACAGGAGTGTCCTATCACTTCTATTGTCTATGTTGTGATCATCCTGCCTCATGACATGTAACAGGGAGGGGCTGGAAGACTGGATCAGGAAACGGATAATGTCCCTTTGCAAAAGGAGTTCGTTCTAGACATTATGAACGAGGGCAACTGTAAGGTTACTCCTAAAAAAGCCCTCTCTTGACCCAGAAGATTGTAATTAGATGGATTCATATACTGCTTTCCTGAGCAAAGCACTTCAGCAGGCTATTCCTATTTTTAAAAAATACTAGGGAAGAAGAAACACAATTAATGTGCAATCAAAAATAAACCACATTCTGATATATAAGTCAAAATAAGTCAGTGTAGACACATTTATTGTTTTTAATACAATGTAAGCAATTAGCCCACAAGAAGCAAATCCCACCCTAATATCTGAGTCCACTCTATAGTCCTACTGAAAAAAAATATCAAAATCAAGAACTCACACTATAAATCATTAGAAATGTTTTTTTCAAAGCACCACAAGATTTTATTTTCCTGTGAGCAAAAGCTCTGAATAAACCATAATTCAGCTAGCAGAGTCAACTGTTGAAGTTTTTTTTTTTCTTTCATTTTCAAAGACTTCTGGAGCACTAACAGAAGGCAGTAACCCTTTGAGCTTTATTTTGCATTATACATTATAAATGAAAGCACACATCCATTGTTGATGTTTGTTTGTTTGTTTGTTTGTTTATTTCCAGGATAGATAGATAGATAGATAGATAGATAGATAGATAGATAGATAGATAGATAGATAGATAGATAGATAGATAGATAGATAGATAGATAGATAGATAGATAGATAGATAGATAGATAGATAGATAGATAGATAGATAGATAGGCTGCTCAACTTAGTGCAGGGCACTACTCTAAACAGTTTAAGGAAAAAACAATAACTCATCAACCCCACAACAGACCAACATTAACACCTGCTAATCGATTACACACTATAATTAGAAACCCAGACAATGGTGGAAACAAGGAACACAGATATAAATTAATGTAAGGAAGGATGTCCTTGAATGCATTTTGGCAAAGTATGGTCTTTATCACCCTCTTAAAGGATGGGAAAGACGGGGCCTGACACATTCCTTATGGTAGCCCATTAGATAAGGAAGGGGACACAACCAAGAAGGCACTATTTCTGGTAATTGTCCTCTTTGTCTCTCTTAGCATGGCCATGGGGAATAAACTGATGTTCTGAGGTAAAGATGGTCTGACAAATAATGGGGCCCCAAATCATTAAGGGTTTTATAAGCAAGAAATAAAATCTTGAAATAAAATCCTGTTTTTTGCTTCTCTGCCTGCCCAACTTTCTAATTTAATCATTCTTCAAAACCATTTGATGGGACACATTCACACTCAGAAGACAAGCAGAATCCAGTGAGTCCAGTGACACTGAGCCTTTTCACAATTTTCCTTGCACCCACAAAACTGGTGCTGCATTCTGCTGTTTACATGCTCTAGGACTGAAACTAGTATCAACGGAGTCAAAATGGGATAAAAGCCCTTACTTTGTTTATTTGCATCGCCATCAGCATGGTGGTGTATTTTTATTCTGATCCACTCTGGTGCACAATTAGCTTGTGTGAACCCCACTACCACGTTGTTGCATGCTGATCTCACACACTTTGTGGGTGGTTCTCATTTAATTATGTTTCTTTAATGATGCTTCTGCTCATCCGTCTCCACCCCTCCATGGCTAAGTACTGATCATTTTTACTTTTCTTGGGTATTGGATGTTGTTTCCTTCTGGAAGCCATTGCTGGACTCACAGGTGAAATTGATTGATAGGTATATACCTGAAGGATTGAGAATGGCAGCTGTGTAGTACAAGGGGTGAGCAGAAGGGGAGTGTGATCAATGTTGGAATGGAGATATCAGAGAGTAATTCCAGTTGTGTGTTGACAGGCAGTATCACTACAACCCAGTATACTCCAGTACATCCAGCAACAAATACTTTCCCCACATGTGGAACTAAATACTGAGACAATCTACTCAAATAAGCTAAAATATATATATACCAGAACAATAAGCTATCCCAGAGCAACCAAACAACACCAAGTTCTTACTATGGGCAGTAAGAGAGCATATTTGTAATGATACGTAAATCTCTGTACAGAGTAATACTATTTCATTTGCCAGTACATACAGTAATGAGGCAGGAGAAATTTCTATCTGTCTTCACAGTACAGTATATGCCTGTCAATCTGTTTTCTAAAATGCGATAACAAAATGCTTCTTTGGAATTCAGCACATTGCAATTGATATGAAATACCCGTAGAAACCATTCCACTTTATCATTTGAAATCCACCATATTTTATTCAAGCATGAGCACAGTCATCTAGAGAGGCTCAGCAGAATAATAAGGATGTGGAAGACATCAAGTGGCCTTGAGCCACACAAAGTTGTACATTATTGTATATAACCGTTATTTCAAATAGGTTAGACAAGGTCTATTTTACAAACTACGTGGCTGTATGAGGCTGTAAATCCAGATGTCCCTTAAGGGGTGAGATTGTAAACAGTAGACAAAGGAAATTTGAACAAGAAGTATAGGCAATAATAGTTACCTTAACAATGGTCAATTATCACTACCTGTACTTTTTGCTTTTTAATTGCCTGTGACCATACTATAGACTCACAAAGAGAGTATGGCTTAATAAGAAGCTGACAGCATATACCAAGAACCAGGTCTATAGAGCCTGTGTCCTGAGTACACTCCTGTACTGCAGTGAGTCCTGGACCCTTTGTGCACGGCAGGAGAGGAAGTTGAACACGTTCCATATGCATTGTCTCCGACGCATTCTTGGTATCACCTGGCAGGACAAAGTTCCAAAGAGAGTAGTCCTAGAACGAGCTGGAATTTTTAGCATGTATACATTACTGAAACAGCGATGTCTACGTTAGCTTGGGCATGTCGTGAGAATGGCTGATGGTCGGATTCCAAAAGATCTCCTAAATGGAGAATTAGTGCAGGGAAAGCGTCCCAGAGAGAGACCACAGCTGCGATACAAGGATATCTGCAAGCGCGATCTGAAGGCCTTAGGAATGGACCTCAACAGATGGGAAACCTTGACATCTGAGCGTTCAGCCTGGAGGCAGGCGGTGCAGCATGGCCTCTCCCAATTTGAAGAGACACTTGTTCAGCAGGCCAAGGCAAAGAGGCAGTCCCGAAACCAGCAAAATCAGAGAGCTGGCCAGGGGACAGATTGTATTTGTCTTCAGTGTGGAAGGGATTGTCACTCTCGAATTGGCCTTCTCAGCCACACTAGACGCTGTTCCAAGACCTCTATTCAGAGCACGTTACCATAGTCTCTCGAGACTGAAGGATGCCTACATGTATGTACATGTATGACCACACTATTTACAACAACCCCCTCCCCCATGAATGTGTATGTACAATTATCATGCTCTGTGCATCTGATGGAACTAGTACGGACCATAAATGTTCATACAGCAGACACAACTTGAGTCTTAGTTTCTCTTTTGTTTTTAACAGCTTCCATATAGGGATTTGCTTCAATGGGATGATGTTCTCTAAATTGGGTAGCCTGAAGGAGGATTAGACACTGTTAGTCAATGGTGGCCATATGGCTAGCTCTACTGCTTGCAGGACTATTGTGCTGCTTGCCAAATCGTTGCAGAGACCAAGTGGAATTATGCTATTGCATTCACATTCATCTGTGGGCTTCTTAGGGGCAGAATTCCAGACTATATTGGTCTTGATCTGATCCAGCACAGTACTTCCAATGTCTGGCCTGAATCCAACTGTTAATGCTAACTAGAGTTAGACCCACTTAATCAGTGGGGCAAGCTTTATCTCACACTTCAAAAATTGATTCATTGGGTCTACTCCTGTTGAGACTGGGCAGCTGGCTTGAGATCTTAGTCTCTAATGCCTGTAAACTATAAGTCATCAGAATTTTAACATATTACTCTTTGTAGCTTTTGATTATTTGCATGCACTATGTTTAAACAAAATTGGTATGTCAGGTGAATATCCACTTGTTAAAACCATTTTGGTGAACTGAGAATATTTTCTAAAAAAAATTAAAAACAATTTCCAAAAACTATTGGTGGCAGACAGTAGATTAGAAGAAACAGACTCCTTTCTCTCTCACACATGGGAATGCTTCTTCTAAAATGTTGCCTGTTCTGACACATTGCCCCCACTACCCCAGAATAATAAGGTGAGACAAGTATTATGGGAAAAACATGGGCCACACTTTATTAAATAACCATTATAGCCAACCATAAAAGGGGAGGGCCTGCAGTAGTGTGGAATCAGTTTTTGCATTTGGTGTCTCACCGATTCTGTTACCGAACAAACGGGCAAGTCCCAAGCCCCGAGGTCTCGCGGTCCTGCAGACAGTGAGAGCCTGGCCAGCCCAAATTTGACCACCCCCGCACCTTGAGCCACCTTCCCCTTGGTAACCTTTGGTCTGGGTGTGGCCCCAGCGCATCTCCCCCCCCCCCCATGCACTGTAATCTCACGATCCACAGCGCTAGGTTGGATGAGCTATACATTACCTGTGATTGCAAGGGGCCTCACCGAAACCTGTTCCATCCGCACTAGCCGCCTGTGTGACCAATTATTTTCCACCCAATCAAAACAGCCTGTGCATCTCAACCAGTGTGGGATAGGGGAAAAAAACCCGCATCCAGCTGCCAATCAGGATTCGGGTCAAAAATTCCTATCCAGCCTCAAAAGGCGACCAGAAAACTCACACTAGTGCATAGGGTGGGTGGGTGGGTTGCAAGCCTCGAAAAGAGGCCGATGGGAGGAGAGGAGTGCACCTAAATAGGGTGCTCCTTCCCCCTCCCCTCCCAAGTCACATTAGCGAGACTCCCATGTCTCGCTATATCCCGAGAGGGAGGCAATGGAACTCCGCGCTGCCGAAGTGCACTTGGCAGTGGAGCCGGCATTTGTGCATCTGTTAAAAAGCAGCAAAGTACATTTCTTTAGTAGCATACTTATATCCACACATAAATTTATGCAATTGATCTATCAATCAAATAGCACTTGTAGATTAACTGGGTGACAGCGCTACTCTAAACACTTGATTAACTTTCAAAATGTGGCTTTTTATGATTATTTATATGCTTAAAACTATACAAATTAATGACTTAAGTGAGCAAAACACACAGTGAGAGGTCTGTAAATTTCCTTGTTCACTGTTTTCCCCCATGATATATACAAAGGAGGCGAAAGGATAGTTGTGAACTTAATTACTTAGTAACTTAATCTTGATTGCTTGGTAATACTGGTCTCCATCAGTAGGTTTGCCAGGTTAGTAAAATCCCATTTCCTAGGATTTCAGAGACATAATCTTAGATCTGGGGGATGGCACAGAAGCAGGGCAGGAAAAGACTGGGAGAGAACCAAAAGTGGTTCCAGGTCAGCTGAATGAAATGGGCAGAAGGTGACTTCAGGTAAATGGGCTGAGAATTCAGGTAAAACCTGGCTACTCAAGTAATACAACAAGCCCAAATCAGAAGAAAACGCCCATGATTCCTAGCCTAGCAACAGCTGTGGTTTCTGCTACCATTCAGGGATGGGGGGTGTCACATATCACATGGTCTTATTTACAGTATAGATGACAACATGCTGGAAGCTCTTCCAAGCCCTGTGTTGCTGTAGCAGCTTGCAGAAGGGTCACTGGCAGCTCACAGGGGATTTTTTTTTCTTCCCCAGGCCCTGCCCCGCCCTGCTGCTGCCAGGGCATAGTCCCTGAAATTTTACTGCACACTTGGAGGCCTGGGGAAGTTTAGCAATCCCATGAGTCCTGGCATCAGCCATCATTACATGCTTGCCTCTACTGTGGAAAACAGATCCATATATAAACATCTACCTCCTATAAACTTTTGTTGTTGTTTAGTCGTTAAGTTGTGTCCGACTCTTCGTGACCCCATGGACCAGAGCACGCCAGGCCCTCCTGTCTTCCACTGCCTCCCGGAGTTGGGTCAAATTCATGTTGGTAGCTTCGATGACACTGTCCAACCATCTCGTCCTCTGTCGTCCCCTTCTCCTCTTGCCTTCACACTTTCCCAACATCAGGGTCTTTTCCAGGGAGTCTTCTCTTCTCATGAGATGGCCAAAGTATTGGAGCCTCAGCTTCAGGATCTGTCCTTCCAGTGAACTTAACCGTGGTCTATTATGAAAATACTTCCAGAGATCAAAAGGAATTGTTCATTTTGAAAAGTCTTCTTTAGGGTTTAAAACAAATATTAAATCATGAACAGTGGTAGGGCAAAAAGTTGGTTTTTATGCATGTGGATGGACAACAAAGAGTTTTGTTACATTAACACTGAAAGGCCTGATATATATTCTTAATTTCCTTACAAGCTTATAAAGGGGGAAGTCCTCTTTCAAGCATTGTCTAAACTGAAATCCATTGAAGAGCCTTTCTCAGAGTGAAACTATTCCAGGCACTTTTTTGGTAACAGGAGGAGACAAGTTCTTCTGAGGGCATGATTTTTTTAACAACAGCACTTGTGCAGATTGGTTTCCTGTAATCTTGTGCAATGCAATATAGATCAGCTGCCAAAATTTAAACTGTTTCAGTCTTGCCTTTCTGCAGGCATTAGCAGGCAAAAAGATGTCCAGGAGCACAAGCGTGGTAGAGACTGCCAAATATGAACGAAGACCCAAACTTTCCTCTTCTTATATAACTTATCGTTAAGACCTGAAATGAACCCCAACCAAAGAAAAACTGTGGCAGGTATGATATTCTACATCACCATCTGCTTGACAACACAGATGGCTTAAAGCAAATAACACTGAGTTATGCTCTCTGTAGCTGGTTTCCTATTATACACACATTTTTGCTCAAGACCACTTTCCTCTTATACATTTGACTCTTTTATGCAGACAACAACTAGTCACCAGTCCATACAAATAAAACATATCCCGACAGTTCTATCTCATGCTCTGTATTTTTTTCAAGGTTTAAGTATTTATTATTCTAAAAACATCTGCCTCTTCCCCCAAATTCTGTTGAGGAGTGAGACTCGGTGGGATGAATTTGAGCACACACAGAAATGGCATTTTATCTCACTTTTTGACAGCCACTGTTCTTTGTCTTAATCTGAGTTCAGACTCTTAAAAGTACATAGTCTGGCTTCTATTTTATGCATTATTTTACAGAGAGTCAAATTAAGCTTTGCCTCAGGAGAATATAGGGAAACACTACAGATACTGAAATGATAAGACTTGGAATTTGCCTCTGTGTCCAAATCATGGCTAAGCATGGGCCCCTAAACAATACTTTTGTGATTCAACTAAGATTCCAAACCACATTTTGATCCTGACTTTGGAACCTAGTTTAAGAAAAAATTATGATTCATGAGGTTATACTTTGCCACATTTCATCATCAAGGCATATTATGGACCAGATGTCCACCTTCTTCCAGATTTGGGATCCTACTTTAAGAAGACAGTATGGTTTGCACAAATTGTTATTTCCCATATTCAGATACAACAGCAAACTGGGAAATTTAAAAGCAGACAACATGCTAGCTTAAAACTTGCTGCTTCTAATGTACATTTTGGCATGAAATGGATTATGTTATGCCATATGACTGGGTGCAATCTTTGCCTTAATCACTTCAAGCCACTGTTTTACATTTTGGTTTTCTAAACCACTGGTTAAATGTGATTCAGATATTCAGATGGTGCTATCAACTTAATAGAAAACAAGCCACATCTAAACATTATGTCTCATCCTTATCACCTGATCAAGGAATATTTAATATAACAAGAATGAATTATAGCGATCATATATATTAGGATAAGCCAGGAAGGTTGGTGCAAAAATATTTGCCTTCACATAGAAACTCAAAACACGGTTTTGTTTGGAACTATATGCTCTGTATTTGCAAGAAAACCAGACTTTCATTCTGAAGTAAATGTTGCTCACATCCAGGATCAAAATATACTGTCTTCACTATTTATGGCAATATGCCAGTCCACCAGTGCTGAAAAAAAGTCGAAGATGGGGACAACAGATGTTTTTAAATATTTTCTCCTGAGAAAGAAGTTGTCACAGATTAAGTAAATCAAGAACCTTTTAGCCTTCCTTCAAAGGTATTGTTAACTTACCTGTAACGTATGTACAGTAAAGTAGTTTTAGTTTTCTTAAATAAGATCTCTCTTGTTTCTGCTTGCTGCCATGCTGACCTCAGGCAACCTCCTCCTAACTCTAAATTTCATCCTAGGTATCTCTCATTTTAAAAAATTAGAAACATTTGATAAAGAATCAGTAAGATGTACACTTTTTTATTTAAAGGCTTACAGTAATAACACTTTCTTAAAACGGGGAGATGGAAAAATAAGCTGAACTAGAGAGCATCTCTGAATTCCTTACTCCATTGTTTTTCCACTTTTCTCAAATCTAAAAATGAAGGGGAAGCAACAATACAGTTAAGCTCTTAACAAGGTTTGTTTTAATTATAAATAAACCCAGAACTCTCAAGAGCTTAATTCTGCTTTTGAACTAAGCATTCCTCAATCTTTTCCTTCTATTTGTTCCTAATTAGAAAAATGTGTTCACTAATATGTCCCATTCTGCTCCACTGGGAGCCCCATTCTTTTGATTGTTAAATCCTCAATGCAGTTTGCAGACATTTACAAGAATTTGGTCAAAGACAAGAGCTCCTTCCTCAGTTTTAAGAACCAGTGTAACAAAATGGCTGGGGTATCTAACCGGGACTGGTGAATCCCAGTTCACATTGCAGTTCAGCTCACTGTTTGACTCCAAACCAGTGTGATTGGGTTCATTAAAGATCTGAAGCAGTTCCTCCTTTTTGGTGGGAAATGACAACTGAGTCTCTTTTTGAACATTAACAGATTTATTTAGTTTAACATTAGGTGAGTCTACAACAACTTCTATTGGTTCAAAACAACTAAGATCTGGTAACTGTCCAATTGTGAGGACGATAACTCTGTCTGGAAATTGACAAGATTCATTGGGGGGCTGGCCCAAAACATTCCCGATGGGTGGGCTTCCTCAGCGGAGCACTCTGGACCGCGCATATTGTCCCACAACAAGGGTGTCTGGCCCAATCTCCCTCCGGCGGTGGATGGTTGAAGGAAGAGTCCGGCCGAATCACCTTCCTCGAGTGACCTTGTCCCCCCGGAAAGACCACGGCCATCCATTCTAGAGCTTCTGCCGATGTCCCCTTTTCTTTAGACTTGTCCGGGTCAGGTAGCAATCCTCCTACCTTCAAATTAGGGAAGTCCTCCAACAAACCGTGCATTCTATCATATTCGTATTCTCCTTTCTCCCCCTCTTTTCCCTTCCCTTCCTTCTTTCTCTCTCTCCTTGGTACACTGCCCTGTCTCCTCCCACTTTGTTCCCTTATATCCTCCTGCCACACGGGCAAAATTAATTCCTCCTCCCCTTCTCCCTCTCTCTCTTCCACTAGACAGATTTCAATCTTCTCCTCTTTCCCCTTTGATTCCCTTCTTTTCCCTTCCTCCACATTCAACTTGTCACTTTCCATTGTCTTCCCTACTTCTATATCTCTCTCCCGCTCAGACGTCTCTAGCTGAGGGGACGGCTCACTCTGTTCTTTCTCCTTTGGGCCTACCGCTCCTTCACAACCAGTCATTATGTCTCAGCATAGTCAACCTCCCAGAGCTGCTTTAAGGATAACATGCAAGGGGGACAGTGCTGCTTTGAGCTCCTTGGAGGAAAGCAGAAAAGGTATAAACATATGAAGTAAATAAAACCTCAGGCAGCCACAATTCATAGATAACAGCCTTTGTTAAAAAGGGAACTGAGGGACAGAAAGCCTGGAGATGCATCAGTACCTCCATTATCCAACATTTCATGTCCTATGCACGTGCGTCCATGTGTACACAAATAACAACAGTCATGGAAGCTGAATTCATCATCATCATCATCATCATCATCATCTTAGAACTGCAGAGCTGGAAGGAACTCAATGGATCATCAACTCCAGCCCCTGTCAAGGAGGCACAGTCAGAAATTGAACTCCCAACCTCTGGCTCAGGACTCAGCTCTAAGAAACAAGACTTTTATTTATCACATGTCCAAAGCAATGGGCAAGCAGATACATTGTAGCTTGGACTGAAGGAAGAAAAGAAAAAGAAGAAGCCACTACATTGAGATACTAAGTTTTATTCATGAAGTTTATTTAGCTCATTTATATTCTACCCCATATCCTGAGATCTTACAACAAACAAAAACCATATAAAACAATCCAACAAAAACCATTTAAAACTGTTTACAACTACATATATTTAAACAACAAAAGCAGAGGAGCTTCCACAGCCTATTAAATCCATGATACTTAATCCATGAAGCCATGTTTTAAACTGGTGCTGAAATGAGGTTAGTGTCAGCAGTAGTAAGCTTTAAGGAGAGAGCATTCCGTAACTGAGATGCTATAAACAAGAAAGCCCTCCTCTACATGTCTGTCTAATGGATAGCTCCCCAATGGACAATAGGATTAACAATGGCTGGCCAGAACAGCAATGATATAAGAATGAGTACCATATGGAACCTGAATGTATGTTTCTGAATGGATATCTCAATGTCCCTAATTGAGTATTGTTTCAGTCTCATACTAAACATGGAATAACATGCACATGCACCCAAAGGATGCAAAAATGTAGACTGTTCAATTTCTTCTCTCCCTTTTTGCAATATATCACATGCATTAATACACATTTTCAATTGAATACAACACATCATGATACACTCAGCCTTCCTTTTAAAAGTCAATACTGGTGCATCATTAAAATGATCTACTTCCAAACTGTCAATGTAGCCTATCTTTCCAAATAAACTTTTTAATTTTGCAATTTTAAAAAATCTCTCATCTATTAAGGATACCACAGGAAACATATGGAGCTGTGACATATGGTAATATTGTTTGGAACTTTCACAAAATTAATTAAAACTGTACAGCAATTTAAAAACTAATTAACTAATTAACATACTATATATATGATCTACACCCCCTCCCAGTTATTCTGCTCTAGAACAAAGCTGTTTTATGAAGACTATCATAAAAGCTTCAACTTGTGTTAGTAATACTAAATAAAGAAATACCACACACCAGGAAACTACTGTCATACTTTAATTTTTTTCACTTTCTAAATATTTAGAAATATTTTAATGCAGAGACACCAGTTCCACTGGTAAAACTTTTGAATGTGGATTTTTGTGGCTAAGATCTCATGATATCAGATTGCAACAGACCATAATGCAAATGGTTTTATGTTCTTGATGCTCATGCACTGAAACATCCAATACCTTACTGTGCATAGCAAAAGTTACATCATTGAGATGGTGATTATCATCATCTGTGAAACAGCTGTAATGGGCAACCCAATGTTACAATGCTAGTAGGGCTTCTCATTCCACTGGCACTAAATAAGCCTATTACTAATAGAGCTTCTTTTTAATTACAAGAGAAAAAGAGTAGCTATCCCAATTTGCATGCCATCCCTCTCCATCTTTTAATATACTATCAGAATATTACAAATCTGTTTGACAAGATAAATAATTTGATATATGACATTTCCTCTATTTCACCCTGCTAGATAATTATTATATATAGCATATCCTAATGGAGCACATACAGCTACCTCCCGTTTTAAAATGTTGACTATGTTTGAGAAGCAAATAGTTTTATCCATGCTGATGATCAGCTGTGTTCTCCAAAACTTTGTGACATACTGAAGCCCTATTTAATAGCCAGCTGCTGCTGCTGTTAGAACACTAGTTCTGTACAAATGTTACAAAGGCAATCAGTTTCTCAAATAATACACCTCGGTTTTCTAGCACTTTTTTTAAAACAACTGCACCTTCATTAAAGACTTATTTTTTTTCTCCGTGCCTTTTTGATGAAGTCAGCTGAGATCCTCTGAATTTTGTTATAGGTCTCCAGAGTTCTGTTTTTACTTTGGATACTTATGAAGTCTTACGTAATGCCAATGCTATAAAAATGATTTCATAGCCATGAGGCTCTAACACAGTATCACACAAACAAACACACAAAATAGCTGGACCATTTTTATTCAACTTAAGAGTTAGACACAATACGCTATAAAAATTAACAAGTAGTAGAACAAGTGTGCGTGGTACTGTCATTAATGCAGAGACAGAGAATGACAAATTCTGCATTAACATACATACACATAAATCTCTGTGTGTGCACGCTCATCAGAAAAGAAAAGAAAAACAGGAACACTTGGGTAGAAGTAACAGGTTTATTTCAAATATGTATAAGGGTAAACTATTTCTGATGAAACTCTTAAGCAAATCAGTTGAGTTCATTCAACCTCTCCATATTGCTGCTGCTCAGACCAAAATTTTATATATATAAAAATATATAAAAATTTATATATTTTATAAATTTATATATTTAAAATTTATATATATAAAAATTTAGTACTCATAAATCTGGACAGTTTACAATTTAATTATGCAGGCTGCACATTGCCCTCCCTGCCCAGCAATCTGAGTACTAAATTTATCAATCACAGAAGGATGGAAGGCTGAGTAAACCTCAAGCCAGCTACCTGGAAGTGAGCAGAGTTTTGGCTGCAGTACTGCAGTTTAACCACTGCGCCATGAGACTCTTTAAGAAAGTGGAGGGTTTGTTAGCACCAAGAAGCGATGCAGATTATCATCCATGAGAAAAGGTTCACTTTGAATTGTGTCAGGGGAAAAAAGGATTTTTTCTCTAAGTTATGTTTGCATTCTTCCCCCCCCCCCCCCCACACACACACACACCATATTTGTTATAGCTGGTCAACCTCTTATTATTTTTAACATTCATACACACGGGATGGTAAATCTCTGGCCAATGGTATAATGCAGCCTACAACATTCCTGATTTTGCCTACACCACCTTCTGCTTTCTGTGATCAGTGGTAAAAGGGTATTTAAATGGGACTATAAATAGTATATTGTCTCCCTGCTTATTTAACTTATATGCAGAATACATCATGCAAAAGGTTGGACTGGAGGAATCCCAAGCTGGAATTAAGATTGCCGGAAGAAATATCAACAATCTCAGATATGCAGATGATACCACTCTGATGGCAGAAAGTGAGGAGGAATTAAAGAACCTCTTAATGAAGGTGAAAGAGGAGAGCGCCAAAAATGGTCTGAAGCTCAACATCAAAAAAACTAAGATCATGGCCACTGGTCCCATCACCTCCTGGCAAATAGAAGGGGAAGATATGGAGGCGGTGACAGATTTTACTTTCTTGGGCTCCATGATCACTGCAGATGGTGACAGCAGCCACAAAATTAAAAGACACCTGCTTCTTGGGAGGAAAGCGATGACAAACCTAGACAGCATCTTAAAAAGCAGAGACATCACCTTGCCAACAAAGGTCCGCATAGTCAAAGCTATGGTTTTTCCAGCAGCGATGTATGGAAGTGAGAGCTCGACCATAAAGAAGGCTGACCACTGAATTGATGCTTTTGAATTGTGGTGCTGGAGGAGACTCTTGAGAGTCCCCTGGACTGCAAGGAGATCAAACCTATCCATTCTGAAGGAAATCAACCCTGAGTGCTCACTGGAAGGACAGATCCTGAAGCTGAGGCTTCAGTACTTTGGCCATCTCATGAGAAGAGAAATCTCCCTGGAAAATACCCTGATGTTGGGAAAGAGTGAAGGCAAGAGGAGTAGGGGACGAGATGGTTGGACAGTGTCATTGAAACTACCGACATGAATTTGACCCAACTCCGGGAGGCAGTGGAAGACACAAGGGCCTGGCGTGCTCTGGTCCATGGGGTCACGAAGAGTTGGACATGACTTAACAACTAAACAACAACAATAATAAATAGTTTGCAAAGGCTGAGTTTTGCTTTGCAAAAAATAAAGCTGCTGCCTTGATGGTTACTCTTGAGAACAGACTTGCATAAACTGAGGTGTGCTTCACCACTTTGAGAAACCTCACCATGGGTAAGAAATACATCTGGGCCTTCCTACTTTGGGCACCATGCACTTTCCGTCTTTGCCTTACCCGCTTCACAAGGCCTATTGCTAGAATACAGTTCCAAGCCCCTTTGTCAATAGAGATGGTAGTTGGCATTTCCTCCCCTTAATTTTTCTTGACTTTTCTATGGAAAAATAATTGTTTCTGACAAAGAAATGTTTCAATAACAAAGAATGGACGACACTGCAATAGAAGGCCAGCCTGCCAGTTTCAAGGCTGTCTGCAGCAGCAAAATCATTCTTGAACAAGACATCTAAACCTAGATTAACTGTACTGTAGCTGTTATATGAGATTAATGTTTTTCAGTTGATTAGCTCTAGGAAGGATATGTAAGAATACATACATGTTTCAATGATTTGTAAATGGGGAGAGGGATAACTCTCTTCCACAATAATGCAAATGAATATGAAACTAGGAATTCACCTTTTGGCTATGGTACTTATTCACACATGATAATAATCCCTCTTTAGCTTCCATTCAACAAATCCATGACCCCAGTATAATGCCCTCTATAAAAAAGTATCCAACATATTTAAACAAAAATTTCTAACATATATTTTTGTGTAAAGAAACTTGCTTCAGCATTTTCTTGAAAAAGCACACTCAGCCAAAGTAAAAAACACTTATTGCAGAAACCTTATTGTTTTGTATTCTTCATTTTCTCCCCACTGAACAAGCTTGTTGTTGTTGTTTTAGTTTCATGAACCCCTCAGAATAAAGGATCACAAAAAGGGGAGGGAGACTGGAGAGAACCGCAAGTAGTCGGTATTTCCTGAAGCATTTATTTGCGATTTAGATTTTGATGCAGCATGTTTATGTCAATGACGCAGGATCCCACACAGACTTACCAATTTAGTATCAGCTTCCTGGGGGTGGGGATTGCTCTCAGTGATTAAAAAAAAATGCAAAGGCAAACAAGTCTCAGAAGATTTCTGTTCCCTGATACAATTTTATACCAATAGTAATCAGCCAAGTCTGTACATCAGAAAGAATACTAAGTTAAGTATAATATGTCATGTAACTGTATGCACTTGGACTGCATACTCAGACAATGAGACTGCAATAGAAGCAATTTTTAAGAGCAGAAGAGCTGATATGAGATGTGGGGAGGATAACAAATAAAGAAGGATGGAATCAGTTTGGAGTGCAAAGGAGTGTAATCATTAACTGAAGCCAAAATATACAGAGGGATGCAACTTATTCTCCAAAGGGAAGAATCAAATTAGGTTAGCATTATATTCAAAAACAAATGCAATTAGCACACACGATGTAGGATCCATTTGTGCTACTATTTTTATCCAACAGATGCCTTTATAAAGAGGGATGCCAGCTAAATTCCTGTTTTCAGAGAGAAGGCTGTAAAATTTTCTATTGATCACAGTTCTCATACCTTAACAGCCTTCAGTAGGGCATGCTCATCTTGCATCCCAGAAGGACCATAGTTATGGAGGAAGGTATTCTCCATACCTCCATTTCAGAGAAGAAAACATGCATACCCCACTTTTAGAATTTGCTAGTAATCAGGATTTCTAGGACACTGATATCATTTGAACAAGTATGGATATACCCACATTTTTATATTGTTGTGATTCTTGTCAAAATATTATGATATTTAGATATTAAATATTATGATATTTAATTCTCAGTTGTGAAAATTAAGAAGTGCCTATATGGGGATAGTGTTCCCTCACAGTAATTTGGCAAAGTGCCTGTTATGTGCCTGGTCATTCCCTCCAGCATTTCACCCGACTGCCACAATCGTTTCTCCAACTTTAATTCCATATTAAAGTGGTAATTCTAAACTGGATTCTGGCCTATGCTTGTTTTTTCACTGCACATATGATTTTGGACATTCCCACGCATATGCCCAATTTTACCAATTTAAGGAGCATTCCCAAGGGATACAGCTCTAAAAGTATGACAGTAGGATCCTCTCCTCACCTAACCCTCCCTTTCTTCTTTGTCACGAAATGGATGCAAAATTTAAACTGCAAGAACACGTGAGGCTTCTCACAGATGCAGAACACGAATTGTTGACTGTCAGCCACATCCCACGGTGCCTGCTTCCTGCTGTTCTTCACAACCTCCCTCTCAGCTCTTCAAAATATAAACTGCATTAACTCAGCTCATACTAAACCACAGAAAATACACCCTGGCCCAGAAATGGTTGGTAACATATGCAACACTAGATATCCTGTGCGTAATATCTCCTGTCCTATACACTTAACATGTTGGGATGGAAAACACAGCACAATGGCACTGGAGGAGTGGCCATCTCTTTCAGCATCCAGGAGCAAAGGCAAAGACAGAAACAAATTGGTGGTGGTGGGGGAAGCAGACACATAACAAGTGTTTCGGAAAAGATCACCACAGCCTTCTAAGGCTGTTGGTGCCCACAAACCATGTGGAGGCAGATGGCACCAACCCTCCGTGTCACATGTCATGTTACTCCACCCCACAAGATGTGCAAAGAACTTGGCAGTGGCAACCACAGACACAGCAAAGTAACACTTTGTGTTGTCTTCTGAGACAGGGCCATATGTTCCCAAGAAGTCACTGGTTCAAACACACCTAAGAGCAAAATATTGACCCTCCTCTCCCCAATAACAAGGATGAACTTGTACTGTCCACAAATACCTGTTGCTAAACAAACCAGCTTGTTAGAAACATCCACTGGATAGAATGGGAAAGTGATTGATTTCCATCCATATTTTAGTCATTTTGAAAGACTCAGTCTATATCTAGGTATATTGCACTTCTATTTTGTATGACTAAGAATTCTGTTTGAGTGCTCACATATGCTTTAATGCAGACAACATGACTGGAGAAAAATGGGACTCTCAATGAAAGCCCATTTCCCCAGTTCATTGAGAGCACTAAGGCGCCCCCCCCCCCCCGGATACTTTCCTGGAGTTCCAGAGTTTATGGCTTTGGAGCATTCACTGTACAATACTTTCTTGCTCTTTTGACCATTGAAAAACACTGGCTTTTGCAAAGGAGCTAACCAATCAGATTAAATGAAAACACCCCCTTGGCAAAATAGCTTTTTACTAAGTGGCTCTTTAACTTACCTCTCTTCAAGATCCTTTGAGGTCTTGCCCTTGATCTAGCAAAGTGGAAAAGAGGCCTGGCAATGCTTTCCTTCTACCATTTTCCCATTAGCTTCATAGAGCCAGGAGATTAGAGTTCCATTCCATTATGTTATAAAGCACATACGTCTTCATTGCTTTTACTACCTTTTAAATATAATGAAATGCTTTTCACAACAAGGATCTTCTATTCAAAACCTGTGCTCCATACATGTGGAAAAGGAAGAAATTAGTGCAGTAGTGACGCAGAAAAGATGATGATCTAGCCACAGTAGAGATCTGCAATTACTGTCAAAAGAGTGTTAGGCCAAAGGAAGATTCCTAGCAACCAAAATAGGCGAGCTGATGTGCTTCTTACTGACCGCATTTTAAAGTTCAAATGTCTGATGGAGAAAGCACTTCTTCACTCCAGAAAAGTATCCCTGCAATTGTCTGAGCACCAAAAGCCAGGAAGGTCAAATTGCTCCCAGTGGCATCGGGTGCCCATTGTGGTAGGTGGGGTGGAAGACACAGCAGATAGTGGTAGACAGAGACAGAGTGACAAGAAGGGTCTGGGGATAAGAATGGGCATTCATCTACATGCACACACAGAGAGACACAGGGAATAAAGTTTCACACACACACAAAAAGAGAAGGGGAGCATAGAAAGGGACCTGACACTCTTCCTCAGGGAGGGGTGGCAGGGTATAGTGGGCTGGCTAGGAGTAGGCTAAGATGGGGAGGGGGGATTGCTCCACTTGTCCTGATGGACCAGGCTCCACTCTTACCACCACTCTTATACATTTCAGGTCCAAATCTGTCACAGTAGAATACAGTAGGACCACGGTATCCATGGGGAATTGGTTGCAAGCCCCCACTACTGGCAAATGCCAGAAACCACATATAATAATGAACTCTATATAGAGCATAGTTTCTGGTTCCCTCTAGTGGCCAGTTCTGTTAACACATCCTGGAAACACGTATTTCGGGGGGAGGGGGGTATTTAATATTTTTAGGCAGTGAAACTGCTGATACTGATCCTGTGGGTAGAAGGGGTTCTACTGTAGTAGGGTGACAAACAGATCTTGCTATGGTAATTTTACAAGCCTAATAAAAGCCCTCATAGTGGGATCAGGGACAACAGAGCAGTAGGGAGAGCTTACATCCTACCTTTCAGCCAAAGGTGGCTGGTGATTTGACCAGGGGGTGGGCACCATGGAAGACCACACGTTGTGCCTGTTATTAGTTGTATAGAGGACTCTAGGAAAAAACACAACATCTCTAAAACTCTAGAGATGAGGGTGCAAGTCTTTCTAAATCCTTTTCAATTACCACACCACTGGGCAAGGGGACAATAAGAACTCTTGGTGCTAACCTCCCCAGTATTTTTCTCCCACACACAGCAAGTGAGAGGAGAGAGGGAAAATGTATCACTTCTCCTACCTATCCTCCCCACTTACAAGTCAGTGGAACTTCCTTACCGTACTGTCATAAAGATTATCTGCCACAATTGTGGGAGGGGGAGAGGAATCTGCACCCCAATCACCTGCTTAAACTGAAACTCCATGTAGCTGTCACTCTCATAAACCACTTCCTCACAAAAAAAGGTAATAAATGAATTTGGAAATAAAAGTTGGCAGTGACTTCTACAGGGCAAGTTATGTCTTCCCTCCCCCTCTTCCCCTCCTTGAGCTGAACTTAATTTGCACCTGCTAATTTCCATGCAGCACATCCTGTGCAACTAAGTAGTTAGTGAAAATTATATTTTTACAGGTTTTTAAGCTAGCAAATGGCAACATATAATTGAGAGGAATTATTTCAGCTTCCACGGTGGAAAATTCCCAGCATCAGATGCGTGGGGGGGGGGGGGTTGTTGCTGAATTTTAAAATATAGAGGATTCAACACAGAACGCATCCTATCCAGCTGCCACAGCCCACATCTGCTTGCCCTGTAAAAAGTAAAGTGGTACTCAGTCTTAGAAACAAATATCTAACAAACACTACAAAATGCCTTGGCAACACAATTTTTCAAGCAGCATATGTTGCATTAAAGAGGAAGAAAGAATGTCACAGAACCCTAAGTGACCCATTCCATTTGGCATGCTGGTTAGCAGATTCTGGGAAATGTAGTTACTACAAAAACAAATGGTCACAGTTTGACACAGTAATACAAAGGCTTGACATTGCTCTACCTCAGTGGTTCCCAACCTTGGGAAACCCAAGTGTTCTTGGACTGCAACTCTCAGAAACCCTGACTAGCACAGCTGATGGTGAAGACTTCTGGGAATTGCAGTCAAAGAACACCTGGGTTTCCCAAAGCTGGGAACCACTGCCCTACAGTAGAACATGGAGCAATCTCTCAATGCTGATGAGTTCCCTTTAGTCCCACACCAAAAGCCCATCTCAATGTGTAGTTGGTGCTAGTTTAATTAAATGCATACTGAATTATTTGCAAGATCTTAGAACAGGCACCTAGCTCTGTACCTTTCTTATATAATCCAATTAAAGTTATATCAAGAGATTCTTACTGCTCCACTGACCAAGAACTCAAGTACATAATTTTTATTAACACTGCTAAGAAGATAATTGGCTTTTTTGTTATAGACTTGATATCACAGTTAACCTGGTACAATGCATGGCATGACCAAATAGTGAACCCTATATCAACAGCTGAATAACAGTTTAAATACTGGTTGAAATCCAGCAGTAAGCAGCAACTAGAGTTTCCCATTGAATCAGTGGGGATTTGGTGAGTCAAAACCCATGTAACTTCTATTGATTCAGTGTGCCTACTTTAGTTGTATTTTATTTATTCATTCATTCATTCATTCATTCATTCATTCATTCATTCATTCATTCATTCATTCATTCCACTGTTATACTGCCCGATTAGTGTGAGGTACTACTCAGGGCAGTTGTCAACAATAAAACAAATACACTCATATAACAATAAGGGAAGTAATAATCAAAACATTAGGAACAGCAAAATCAATAAAACAGCACAAACAGTACATCAAAGGGCAGCAGGAACGGTTAAATAGTAGGGTCAAATTGATAGATTCATTAGAGGTTGCTAATAAAAGCTTCTTTAAAGTGCATCAGTTTAAGCAACCTCTTGAAAGTAGAGAGGCAAAGAGATCAGGTGTAACTTGGCCAGGAGCCCGTTCCAGAGGGCTGATGCCACCATCAAGCAAGCACCATTTCTAATGGATGTCTTTCTAGACTGCCTCAGCATGGCAACTCGTCGGAGTACTGGCTGCAAAGACTGGTGCATGTAGATGTTCTTGGGGAAAGGCACTCCTACTGGTGGCAACACACTCCAAATCTCCTGTTGACCTCCCTCAATGGGTTAACATAGATGTTAAAAAGCATTTGAGAGATTGATGGCCCCAGGGGCACCCCACAATTGAGGGTCCAAGGAGTCAACAATTCTTCTTCAAGCTGTATTCTCTGGACACAACAATTGAGGAAGGACTGGAACCAGTTGAGTACCAGCCCCCCAATTTCTACACCCAACAGTACATCCAGGAGAGTACCATGGCCAATGGTATCAAAAGCCGCTGAGAGATCCAGGAGCACCAACCATGTCATTCCTCCCCCATCAGACTACCTTAAAAGGTCATCTTGCAGCACAACCAGTACTTTCTTGGTACCATGCCATGGACTGAACCCAGACTGGAAGGCAATTCTCCACCTCCAGCTATGTCTGGAGCTAATCCACCATGACTCACTTGAGAACCGTGCCCATAAAGGAGATACTGGCAGCAGGCCTAAAATTATTTAGGTTATCCATTGCCAAATTTGGCCACTTCAACATGGCTTGTATAATCATTTCCTTCCCACAGGGGGCAGGGATTACCCTGCCTCAAGGAAGCATTTACAATAGTAACAGTCCAGTTTGCAATAAAAGCATGGCTGCTTTTGAAAGCCATGATGGGCAAGGGCCAAGCACAGAGGTGGTAGGCCTATTGTGTACCAATGCCTTCCAGACCTTCTCAGGCTGAAACTGAGCCAAATGGGCATAGGGAGATGATGCACCAGGGATTTCAACCCAATCAACCAAACTGTCTGTGGCATCCAGATCCCGTTGGATGGTCTCAGCTTTGGATTTAAAGAGAGCTGCAAATTCATCACTAGTGAATTCACCAGGATAAGGCCTGACCAGGATTACTGAGGTTGCAAACCACCCAGAAAAGCTCCACTTGCTGGTTCGCAGCCTCACTAATGATCTTAATATTGAACATCTTCTTCACTGGTTTTAAGGTGTTAGCATATTTCCTGGTCAGGATCTCTACTACAGTCAAATAACACTCCAACAGGTCTCTCCTCCATGTACTCCCTAGGCATCTCCTTGCTAACTTCATCACTCAAGGTGCCTCCATAAACCAGAGGGAGGGGCAGACTCCGAAGCAGAAAGGGCATTTCAGAGTGATCATGTCAACTGCCCGGGTCATGTCAATTTACCATCTACTGACTTGGGCTTCAACAGGATCACAAACCAGGTCAGTCAGATATCCACACACCCCCAAGGCCTTTCAGAATCTATCTGGATCAAGAAGCCTCCGGGGGGTGAATCATTTTAACTGGTCCATTCTCCCTGCAGGATGAGGTCACTGCAGACAGGTTAAATCTCAGAAGGAAGTGATATCATCATGACAGTGAGGATGAGCTAATGTTTGTCCACCTCAGATCACATCCCACACGTGCAGTCAAAAACAGTAGGTCCAGAGTGTGTCCCACTCTATGTGTGGGGCTGATGACATACTGGGATAGGTTCATGGAAGTCATTGATTCAATGAACTACATGGATGCAACAGTAAGCTCAGCCTTGATGTGAATGCTGAAGTCCCTGGCTATCAATAGTCTAGGTGACCTCAGCACAAGCACTGAGATGAACCTGGTCAGAAGGGCAAGTGCTGGGTTGTGGGGAAAGTGCTACCTCAAATCTGTCCCTGAATTCCACCATCCTGCTGATGTTGACTGAATCCCTGTAAACAACAGTGACTTGACTCCACCCCACACTGTCCCTCCAACCTGCCTGAATTATGAATACTCAGGTGGGCACACATGAGGGCTATACCTCTCCCTGTGCCCACCCAGATCTCAGTTATACAAGCCAAATCAACTCTCTCATCCATGATATGATGATGAATCAGATGGTGTTTATTTTGAACTGATCTGGCATTCTTACTACTGAATCTCAGCTACTGTCTCTTAGGTTAAAATCATCATTTTTAAACCACTGTAGTAGACTAGTTCACAAAATGGGGCAGGGAGGTGAAGTTAAACAAATGCAGGAAAGTTTGATAAACTGGAGCAACATGAGAGGAAGTTAGCCATTCTGCTTATAACTGTTCATGCAAATTGTGGAAAGGTCTCACAAACAAATAGCCCAGGGACAGATCAGAACTGAACAAAGAAACAGAACAAGAAGCACAGCTGCTACAGTGGCATCCACAAAGAACTACTGTTGTGTGGCCTCTATTCATTTCCGTCTTTGTGTCAGCTGTACAACAGCAGTGCTTGGGAGATTCATCACTGTAAGTCAACCTCTGTTGGCCTGAGGATTATATCTAAGCCTGATATGAGGTATGCTACATAACACATCACATTCAGCTTTTGGTTTCAGTGCTGAAGGATTTAATAAACTGTTTATACTTATCAAATTGTATTAACCAAGGACTGGCTTTTACACTGTAGTCACCATGTGGGATTCAATTAAAGTCCTTCCTTATGGACACTGTCTCTGCGAAGCAACAATAATCATAGGAGAACCTCACAGAATACAGTTTGGGCTCTGGCATGTTGGCAGTTTCCATTCCAACAGGAGTTAAAAGGAATGGGTGGACATTCATGAGGAAACTCTCTGTGCCACAGCAGGAGCATGAAAACAAGAACAATATCTGGAATGATCTACTCTAAAGCTTCCCAAAAACCCAGAATTAGGAGGGCTGAAAGAACATTTTCACATACCTGGATAAATATAGAAATCAGTAGAAGTGATCAGAGCAGCCAAAAATTCAGCTGCTGGGAAACTAGCACATTGCAGAATAAGGGTGTTTTTGGATTTTTCTATCTTACACCATCAGTATCCATACAGAATAAAGATATCAAAGAATGCTATGGCAACCACTTTTCTTTCACATTTATATATATTAAACCTGTATACATATGTGTGTGCATAAAAGTTCAGCTCAAGCAACCCAGGTGTCTTGGAATGGATGCTTACAATCTTAAAGACCTTACAGAATGTCCCCAAAACAACTGAAGGATTAACCCACAGGCTTCCTACATCACAGTGGACATTCATTGTAATTCCATATTTTCCTATAGTGTTGGCTTATTTATCTACCCATAATCTATATTCAGACAGCACTGCCTGCTGCTTTGCTTGACAGTGGTAGCTAATTTTTCTAAACTTAACCACATAGTTTGGATAGTAACAGAATGGAGCTACAGGTGTATCCAGAGTAGAGAGTGCCAATGCTGTATGGAAGAAAGCTTAAACTTAATATCAATTGTCTTATTTGAAATGCACTCACATAACCTTCCCTTTCCCTTCTACATATGCCAGCTGCAAATTCCCTTGAGGGGTATGGCTCTTGCAATACGGTCATGCCTAATGACCTGATGTGGAAAACAAGTGTTAAAAGCAGTAAATGACTTCCTTTTCATTTCTTTAATGGTAGAAAGAACAGTAGTTCTTCTTCAGCCACATTATCCTTTTGGCCTTTTTTGTCAGGAACTTTTTAAAAAGGCTCTCATCTCCAGCTCATCAACATCAGTGGTCAAATTCTCATCAACTTAAAACATTCCTAGGACTAATCTCGCAATAAGAAGTGGCTTGAATAGAAAACCATGAAAAGGAATGACATCTTCACCTAAAGTAACACAAGGCTGTCTTTCTTAAGATCTGTTCATCACCAGTGGGGTAGCACTAAACCTTAAAGGAAACTTCAACTGGTACCAATCCTCAGGGTTAATGTTAATGAAAGTTAATACAACTCCTCGCTCCCCAGCGTTCTCTCTCTGCTGCACAGTGTATTGTTTGCAGGTGTCCTGTTATAAAAGAATACTGCCACCTAATTCTAGATCAGCCTTCTTCTGTGCTATCTCTGAACTGTTGAATTTGACCTGCACCTATTTAGCCAGAAGCCTATTGGAGTTCACAAAATGTTCCCATAAACTGCAGTGGCGAACTGTGGCTGGTTGACAAGGGGTCAGGGGTCATCTTTGCCATGCTCCCAGCATCTCATCAGGGAGCCACAAATAGCTGTGGCAAGTTATGCAAATCTTACTGGACACTACATATTATCCTAGGCTCAGCAAAAGAATGTGTGTGTGCGCATGTGTTGCAATTTCATATGTTCAACCTAGAACTATTCCATGGAATTTCACAGGCTTCCATTTGTCACTGGTGAAAAGCCAGTAATCTTTCATGGGGGAAAATACCAAATACATTCAGTTGCACCACTTGGAAGATAGTTAAATTAAGTAACACATCATTTATTAAATCAGCAATAGCATTAACCTGAGGAGGACTGAATTGACTCTCATGTATAAAAAAATGTACTCTACTGTAATGTTACATAATGGCTGGGTGACTCTTTCAACTTTTAATTTTGAATTGTGATTCTGAATAATTTGTGATTAGCACATTTTTATCGTTATTGTTTCTATCACCATTAATCAACAAAAAGACTGAGACTGCAAAGAAAATCCAAACAAGAAAATAAAACTGTATTATCGGGCATGTTGAGACCATACAGCAGGACCTGTAGAACGTGACATATTCAGGTGCTTGGAATATACAATGTGCCTTTTTTTTTCTGGCAGGTGATTAGAGATATTCATGTTTTTGGATGACAACATGCAGAGTTCCCCAGACAGCATGGCCAGTGCCTGTGGAATTCTGTGAGTTGCAGTCGAAAAACACAAAACATGCCCACCTCTAGAAGCGATACTGTTTCCCCAAGTAATACTTCCTAGCTCAAACTGGTCACCTCAAATCAGCTGTATCTAATGGCATGTTCTATGAAGTTAATTTTGTAACAGAATTGTCAGTGTGTTCCATGGCACTTTCCCTCCGCCCTTCAATGTGATAGGGAGTGCCGAAAGGGGTAGGGAGAACTACGTATGTTATTTCTTTACCATCCTTGCACAGCAGCCATCAAGCTGACTGGCTTGCTGTGCCAGATAGAAACATCAACTAGGTGATAGGCTAGCACTTCCTCACTGCAGAGTGCAGATCTGAAACTAGGTCTCTCTGTTGGCTCCAATGCAGGGTAGTGGTGGTGGTGTGGAAAGAGAGCACTACTTTCTTCTAGCAGGAAACAGGGGAGGCCATCAAGGGTTTCCTGTTGTGCAGATGAAACAAGCAAAGACGTCATTCTCATTACACTCCCTGAGGGTGTCAGCAAATTGAGGGGCAAAGTTCAGCCATTTCCAATGCACTGGGAAAGCGGAGGAGGGTGTCCTTTCCTCCCTTCTTTCTTGGGTGTTTGTGTGTGTTTAGGAAAATGTACACTTACACAT
This sequence comes from Intellagama lesueurii, assembly GCA_037013535.1. Lineage (NCBI taxonomy): Eukaryota > Metazoa > Chordata > Lepidosauria > Squamata > Agamidae > Intellagama > Intellagama lesueurii. The sequence continues at coordinate 275,856,823 of JBAJHW010000001.1, forward strand.
ACAAACACACACACACACACAAACCATTTTAAAAAACTGCACAAAGAGAGACTGAAATTTACTGCACGCAAAATGGAGAAAAATTCATTTTGTCACACTCCAAAGCAAGGCCCTCTCTATTCAGACTTATATGGTTAGTCTTCACTGCACCAGGAGAAAAGTCCGGTGGAGCACTCATAGCTTCCAAAGAATTCACAACTGGGCTCCTACCTTCTGAACATGTTCTGAAGAACGGAAAAGGCTTATGTATATTTTATTTTATTTATTTATTTAAATATTTTTACCCCATCTTTTTCCTAAGAAAGGACCTAAAGCAGCTTACATCATTAAAACACAATGTTAAAGCCAAAAGTAGTGAATTATTCAAATATTAAACAAATTAATTACATTTTATTAAGAATGCTTAATAAAACATTACTAAAACAGATTTAGAAGCAACAAAATGAATACCTTCTCCTATTTTGGCACTTGGTGGGATAAAATTTTCATGCTTATATAAGCCATATTGACACAGTGGGGACAGGGGGAGAGAACAGCAAGACGGCAATGGGACAGATGTAATGTTATGATCATGCCATTCTTTAATTTTAAAAAAATCTTTCTTTCTCTCTCCCCAGAGTTTTAAGTGTGTTTTACAGACACTGGGCAGAAAACAAAGGAATATGTTTCTGTACTATCCCACAACAGTAGATCTCCACACAAGCATCCAGACACACATAGCCAACTGCTATTAATAGGAGACAGAAAGAATCAATCAATCTTATCTCATAATCAAAAAACTGGGAACATGAGGGCCTACCCTAAATTGTTGGACCACCTCTCCCTTTATCTCCCATTACTGGCTATGCATGGAAGAGCTGATGGAAATTGCAGTCCAGCAATATCTGGTAGGACACACACATTACAGCTTCCTTCTGGTACCCTACACGCATTATCTTCTATCAAAGATTTGAACACTTGCAAGACAGTAAAAGGTAAGAATAGCAGCAGACCTACTGCTGGGAATATATGACTTCACAAAACATTTTAAGACAAAAGACTGCCAAGTATTCGAACCCTGAAAATGGTTACTTCCTTTCTACAAACTCTGCATGATGTGAACCATCACCTTACTATTTCAAAATAAAAGGAACCTATTATAGACATTGGTGCAATGAAATCTCTAGTACAGAATTTTGACTGTTCCTCTCAGGTGGCTATAACAGCCATTTGTAGGAAGTGAAGGGGTTCATTTAGGGACACTGATGGGATGAAGTCTGGATAAATAACTGGAGGCACAGTGGAGAACCAAACTCCCAACTTCTACCTAAAGCACTGAGCTATCCAGTTGTGGGATATATGTAGTGTTTAAAACCAAGAGAACACAGGCAATGTACTGTGCCCTGAGAACCCTTTTTTGTAAGCAGTAAACCCTCCAAGTGCACATGTTATATGTGAACAGGACAAGACACATGAATAAAGCATATCCAGTTGATCCATCCTGTCTATTCATGTCCTAAGATGATAAAATTGTACTTATGAAAACAGGTAGTTTAACATATCCAATAGCTCAGCCCTGCCCTAAAATCTTCAAGTGGAACATAAATGTTCCATGAAGTGAATGGTACCCAGTGTGGTGTAGTAGATAGAGTAATGGACTATGACTCAGGAACCATGGGTTCAAATCCCCATCTCTGCCATTGAAACTCATCGGAGGGGGCAGTAGAACTGGTAAAACCACTCCTGAAATGTCTCACAAACCCTGAAAACCCTTTTAGGGTTGCTATGCATCAGTTCTGACTTGACAACACATAACAAGAACAAATGGAATGAATGCCAAGAGATGTTCACTTAAAAGTAGGATGCTAAATCTCTGTACAGGACAACAGTAAATCCTCCCTCTGGGAAACATTTTAATTTTTATCCCAAGTATATACAACCCATTCATCCATCCATCCATCCATCCATCCATCCATCCATCCATCCATCCATCCATCCATCCATCCATCCATCCATCCATCCATCCATCCATCCATCCATCCATCCATCCATCCATCACTAGGAGCAGATGAATACTGGCTTCAAGATGATTTCAGACCTCTTAATAGCTATACTGAGTACAAAGGAGGCCCTGCTCACTTGCTTTCAGGCTTGGAGCACTAGTTCCCTGCCACAAGTGTGCTCCAGTATGTGTTGCTCCTTTTCAAAGATCTGATCTAAGCTCTTGAGAAGATAAAGCAAATTTTCTATGGAGTTTGGACAGGGCCAAACTCCATAGAGGAAAATGTGGTTCACCACATAGCTTATTCGCCCAACCACACCCAGCTACTCTGAACAATGATGGTGTGTGCCTGCAGGATGGTCGTGGTGTTACTGTCATACTCCTCCCTCCACTTTGCTTTTCTGAAAGCAAGTTTAGACTATTTTTTCCCTTTCTTATGTTACTGAAGAAATTGCCACAAAGGCAAAGATTTTAGCTATTACACAGAGAAACTTGGTCAAAAGGTGTTATAATTTCCATTATTTAATTTTTTTTTTCACAAGCACACACAGGTTCACACGGGCATATAAGCCATGAAAATGTATAAAAGAAAGAGAAGGATGGGGCAGGCAGAGGGGAGCAGTTCAAGATGGCTCCTATCACTTCCTTCTATGGAATACAAAGTTTTGGTGCTAAATCTAAAAACTAGAGCAGAATAAATTTTAAAACAACAGCTAGAACCAGTGGTTCTTAAAAAGTAACACACCTCTAAGCTTACAGTATCTGCTGAAAATTTCATTCAGAGAAACAATGAAAAAATGCTATTAAAAAATTAAGGAGAAAAGTCAGCATCATAGCTGCTGCCTCATAAGTTCAATTATAACCTTGGCAACAGTAATATTTACCATATATATATCTCACAAGGGAGAGAGCTTTTTTTTTTTTTTTACTGAAAATGACCAGATGATATCAATTAGAAGTAACTGAACCATTAGGAAATTCATGGAGGCTGCCTAACAATGGCTACAACTCATGAGGTTTGTATGCAATCTCTAGATTTGGAGGCAGTAACTGCTGAATTCCAGGACATGGGAACAGTAACTGAAGAGGTCTATTGCATTCATGTTTTGCTTGTGGGCTTCTCAGAGGCATCTGGCTGGCTACTGTGGAAAACAGGATGCTGAAGTAGCTTTGAGCTTTGGGTCTGATCCAACTGGGTTCTCACAGTTGTGCATACCAATAAAACACACTGAATCGAATAAGTGCTGTACAGCATCACACAATTAACCATGCGGTTAAGAAATGAATTAAACAAGTATTGAAAATTATCTTATCTCCTGCATCTCCTCCCTGCAAATTAAATATAAAAAAATAAAAGCAAGAAAATAGAGCTTTGTCTCCAGATGGATAGACCCTTATGCTACCAACCGAAAGACACCAACTTAATGGGTTCTTTATGCTAAGAAAAAAGGAGCTACACAGCAGTGGAAAGGCATGGAACAACTGTAAATTGATTATGATGATGTCTGCAAGCAGCATGAGGTGCTGTCTGAGATACAACTGCACAATTACCACCTCATCTGGAAGTACCCTTTGAAAGCCACAGAAAGTCAATGCAGCATCTCCACTACCCTTGCATTTTCAATTCTGTCCCCTCCCAAACATGTGAACTTGTTTTTCATTCCCAGAGAAAGCAACTGTGTAAACCGATATGTATTATATAACATCAATAAGACATGTGCACACTGACTTTTTATATGCACAGAGTTACTGGTAGCATGATTACTTAACTGCCTCTTGATGCACAATCCAGGAAGGGGTGGAAAGATCATCCTGGATCTCGTTGAACTTGTGTATGCATCATCTTGGAATGTACCCACTACAACCTCAAGATTTTCCCTGAGCAAAGATTTACGCAGCCAGCTGCCATTTTCATCTCAACAGAAAGTAAGCAGAACAGTCAGATTATACAGGGAAAGTGTGAGATAATTGTCTCCAGCAAAACAAGATCCACATGGAGATCAAACCTTGTAAATTACTGTAGTATCCCTAATGGAAATCAAACATTTAAAGAAAAAAATCAGTCAGCTTTGCAAACATTCAGCATAATATGACATCTGTTCTAAGTAACAGCCCATTAGAGAAACCACAAAGGATACAGCTAAGAAAATACACAGCAACAGAGCCAGCAATGGGTAAAGTACAACTCTTGAAGCTAGCACAATAATATACGGTATACCTGTAACAGCAGCTGGAATCAACGTAATCGCTTCTAAGGACTTACAGTTTCTCAGCCCTGTGAAATGAAACCCACATCACCACTTCACTGCAAGCACATTCTTGAAACCAGCTGAAATTGAGGTGTGGGTGGGTGGGGGGAACCTTCAGGGTGCCTTCCAAGCAAATGCCACTGGACAATTTCTTGGTGTTCAGCAACCTGTGATGCCTTTTTTCTATCAAGCTACGCCTTACTACTAAAATTTCATACTGCATTAACAAGCCTGCAAACAATGCTGAGGTCCTGGTGTAGCTCAGCAGACAGGGGAGGACCTTTTCAAAAAAAAGCTTCTTTGAATAATACTATCCCATCTCAACCTTTGAACAGATCTTTTTTTAAAAAAATCATATGTTGTTAGCAACCATGTCTGTGTATTATATTAGTATTAGCAAGGGTCAAATGATTTGTTTAAACATGTTTAAACAGGGAAGGCATATATTAGTGTTGTTTTTCAAAAACAAGTGAGAGGCTATCTGGGTTTCTGAAATTGTTTTCACAATACAAAGACAATTCCTATCCCAGGTGGAAACACAATTGTGAAAATGTAGCAAGAAAGTCTTTTACTGACATGGCAGTGAACTTCAGCACACAGTTAACATGTATTCTAGACATACCTCTGGATGTGCAATAAGCAATATATTAAAAAGAACTGCTTCTAACTCCCAGAAACTAGTTCTACAGGTTAAGATCTTTATCAGATAGTCAGGTTACTCAACCATTCACTCTATAAACTGACCTCTTTTGCCCAAGGTTACAATATTTTTGTGCATTCCAGGATATTTCTTTCCTTTGTTATTTAGTAACTAGAGAATTATCGCCCAATCTTTCTTCCCACCAAGCTACCCACTGTGTCCAAAGCATGCACTGAAAAATGTGAAAGTGCAGCTGGTCATACAATTATCAAGGGCATTTTCTCTATTTTACATTACTTCCCGTTATGTTTAATTGCTGTGTATGTAAGATACCATTGTATTGCAATATTATGTTAGGACTGATAGCTGCTCCTGCAGTCAAAGCTTTCTTGTGTTAATTCTTGCCAGTTAATAACAACAGGCCTTCATTTATTTAGTACAGATTTTGAACTGCTGCAACAATTTATGAAACAATAATCAACCCAGTGGAAACTTGGTAAGCAATACAATTTTATCACTTTCTGCAGCCAATTCCAACTTCAATCACTGACCCTTCTTTAAAGGGTCCTTGTTGACTAAGCACCAAGGACCATAGTAGTAAAATGGGTTTTGGTTTGTTACCTTGAAACGGACATCCTATTATTACTTTCAATTAAGAAATATTTAGCACTCGTAATAGGTATGATTTACATGCTATATTTCAAGTGTTCAGAGTGCCTTGCACGCATCATAGCTCAAAAATCCTTCCAACAGAAACTATAGAAGAAGCCCTTACCATCATCACTGTTCCTGTAGAAATAATGGCATGACTAAAGTCATTTCATAAGTCTTTGTAAGATCTGCACCACTCTAAATTGAAATACACCAGTACACACAGACTCTAGGGATGTTTAGTCCACATTCTGATGTGGATTTTGAGTTTTCTCGAAGGTTGGTATGAACTATCTGCATGCACATAAAACTACACCAAGACACATCCAGATACAGACCTGCCATTCTAATAAACCACTGGCGAATACAAATGTAGGCAATGCTGGCTCCATTTTTCAGGAAAGACCCTGGACAAAAAGTATCTTGGTGCCCTCCCATATACTCTCCCTTTTCTTTTCAAGGTTTTGCTGCACTGTTGCTTGCCATCCTCTTTAGGGCTCGATCCATGGCTAGAAGTACTGCACCTTTCACCCCTGTCCTTGCTTTCTGGCTGAGGGAGGGCAGAACAACAGCAGGTGACAGCAAGAAGGAGAAAGAGGGTCTCCAAAGTGTCTCAGTGGACCCTCTGCAGAACAGGGATCTCAGCAGGGGCCCAGCAATGCCTAGACTGACACCAGTCTGGACCCTGATTCTGAACTTGCTCCTCATCTTTCCCTGAAAAGCACAGCCTTCTTTTACTCAGGTTCTGTTATCATAGATTGCTTAGTAAGAAAACCTCCCTTAACACTATCCACAGGCTTATTTTTGCAAATATCCTGCACATGTAATGATATGCTAAACCCTGCAAATAAAGTTTAGATGGCTACCAAGTCCTGAGGAAAAAAAGCTGTAAGAACTGCTGGAGAGCGCAGTGGTTTAGGTATCTAGTTGGGAGTTCAATTCCCCATGGTGCCTCCTTGACAAGGGCTGGAATCGATAATCCATAGGGTCCCTTCTAGCTCTGCAGTTCTAAGATTACTTATTACTAAAGGCACTAATTAAAGTAATTGTTTCACGCTCATATAATGCAACTACAAAAATCTGGCCTTGTTGAATGGTGAAACATGTATGCCACTTCCTGGGGAAAAAATATCTATTCCTCCGATATCATACAAAAATTATTCTTTTGCCAATTGAGGAACTGGATCATGCAAACAGGCACAACTTAACACCTTTTAACATCTTTTCAGCTGATTCTGTTTAGGTAGCAGGACTGCAATTAAAATTGTCACCTTTATGGCCAAGGTGCAAACATCAGCATCTTCACAAACACATACACCCAAACACACACACAGCAGCATATCATGAAGGACATCTATACGCCTGTGTAAATATGAAAACATCTGCATTTACTTCAAAACAGATTTTTTTAAAATTTTCTTTTTACTTTTTTGTACGCTTTGCAGTTGGTTATGTTTTTTTCTATTCCAGATACACTCTCAAAAAATTCCAAATGAAATGTCTCTCTGACTAGTTCTCTGTCTTTCTAAAAAAACATATTTACCGTGCATTAACAATTCCTCAGGAGACGTAGTGTGATACAGCAGAGTGTGTCAGACCTGACAGGGCACAAGAGATCTGCTTTGAAATCCCTGCTAGGTCTACATCGTGGGGGTGGGGGGGCATATTTAAAAACACTCCTTAAATATCTTACATACCTCAAAACCCCTCTTACCGTCACCATAAGTTGTAAGTCAATGAAACATAACAATAATTGTTCAGCTAAAAAGTTTAGTTATCAAAGACTTTCACAAGTTTAAAATAATCCAAACATCCTCCATCTAGACAAGAGTAAATTTTATGTCTTTATCACTTCCTGAATTCCTCATGATCAGGCCAGCAATCCCCAGTAGCCAATGATCCAAATTTTGCTATTGGTCACATCCACCCTAAATTACCAGTCCAAAGTAAAGTTGTTCCAGGTATGTACAACTCCATAAATCTTTCTATGCAAACTCACACTCATTCCAGCACTTTATATCCAAACAGATGTGTATAGGATTAGAGCCTGACACAAACCCTGCTCAAGCTAAGCTTGTGTACTGTCAATCCTAGCACTGCAAACCAAATGGCAGTGCAGGTCTAATTAATCTTTCTTCCCTTAACAGAGATTATGTGTAGAGGAAAAGATAACAGAAAAAGGGTTGTGATGCTTACAAACTGAAGAGACATTGCCTGGACCATAGCCCAATAAAAGTCCACAAACAAAGGAGCACAACTGCAGGGTTAAAATCCTCCTTAGAAAGTTTCCTTAGCATTACCTAGCAGTTCATAACATAGGCCACATAATCTCAAATTCTCCTGATCTCAGCCATTTATTAGGAATAAAGGGCTACTAATAATGACCTGCTTCACACAACTATTGCAACACTTTATGAAACAGTAAATATGAAGTGCTGGGTAGGGGGAAGCCTACATAAAACAATCTTTACATGTTTCTACTTAGATCCAAAGATATACATTCTCAGAAATGTTAATTGCATGTTTTTTCCTTTCCTTTCCCTTTTCTTTCTTTTCTGTTTTTCTTCCTCCACAACCCTCCACTGTCTCATCCCACACTGTTCCAGAAGATGTCTTGGCTCTTTGAGTTGGCTGGGATGGGAATTTTGCAATAGGGAGAAGGCAGAGAAAGCCCCTATGTTATCTGCCATCAAGTCATATCTGACTTCTAGTAACCTTTGTAGGATTTTCAAAGATGGTTTTTTTTATCAGTGCGACACACACACACCATACATTTTCATGACCAGGTGGGGATTTGAATTTAGGTCTTCTGAGTCCTAGTCCATTCATCACTCTCTCCACTATACCACACTCAATCCCAGAAAACCCCCTTTCATGAACAGAATTCTGTGCTTGGTCAAAGCTTGTGTGTATTACCAATAGCCTTTGCATCAATGCCAATTCCTGAACCCTGAAAGAAAAAGAAAGCTACAACTTGCTCTATCCAGAAACATAGATCCAGAAAACTACCCAGAAACCTGGATGGAAAGAGAAGGTGCAACTTGCAAGAAAGATGTGTTTGGAACAAAAAGAACCATAACATATTGAAAACTGAGCAGCAAGTGCCCTAGAAAACAGGACCAGATTACACAGTCACAAATAAAAGCAGTTTTACTATGTACAACATCCAGTCTAGCAGTTTTTAGAAGGCACTTTAAAGCACATTCAAAAGAACAAATACAACTATTTGCAATTCTTTCTCCCAGACTATGACACTAAATGGCTTTTCTGTATCACCAGCCTGAAACATACGGGGACCTTCTGTGCTCTAGCACACATGCCCATAAATAATCCCAGTGTCTATTTATTCCTCCTTTGGACTGCCAACCACAATCCACTTGGTTGACAGAGTGTCATGTGATCCAAATTGTCCTCCACTATTATAGCCTGTCTTACGGAGTTGAACTATTGACCAGGATCAAATGACACAGTGCAGATACTTTAAAGCGAAACTGCTCTGAAGCAAATGTAAACAGAAACACTCTTAAACCATTCTGCACGAGATACAACGAAACAGCTTAGCATTCTTCAGCAAAGGCGATTTCTATACAGCACAAAATATCAACCGTTCATAAAGGAGAAGAAACATGGACCTGCACCAACCCCAGAAAGCAAAGGACACAGTGAAGACTTGCAGCTACTTCTACTTAAACATTCTTCTGAAACTACAGAACAGACATGTTGCAAAGGATGGATGATCTATCTAGAGGTGTGGTCTACAGCTACTAGAAACATTGCCACTTCATTACAGTCTTTTGCCATTCTTTCTGAAAACCAGGTAGAGTACTGAATTTTAAAAAGAGGGCAATGACAAACAGCTTCTCAGGGAGCCCACAGTCTTCAGTTATCCAGAATGATCTGACAGCTATCTTGAGTGAATTCTTATTTGATGGTTGCCATGCAGAAGCCACCATAGATCACTTGCTATGGAAAAAGCATGCAACCGTCTCTCATTATGGATCTCCTTCCAACTACAGTGAATGTCCATATCAATGGGACACACTACCAATGGTAGTTAAAGGTGCAATGGTGCCATGCAGGAAAACCAAGGGATAAATGTTCTTATATGTTGAGCTGCTGCCACAAAGTTCTGGAGACTTCAGTGGGGGAAACAAATTCTAGGATACAATCTCGCATATCCGTGAGCACTATCTTTCTTTCTTTTTAAAATTTCAATCTGGATCAACCTTTTCCCCATTAGCCTGAATACACTGAGCACAGACAAATATTTGGGGCTGACCAGGCCCTTATAGGTGAGGGCAAACTGGAGCCATTACATAAGTCCCCTGGAACAATTATCCTGAATATGGGCAGTAAAAGTCAGCAGAAATGCAGCTTCCATAGACATTAAAAAGCAGACACCCCAGAAAGCTCAAAGCATATAATTGGGATACTACTGAATGTTATTGAAAAATTGCAAGGAAAAATGATGAAATTCAGGTGTGGAAGCCATATGTGAGTAAGATATTTATGTGAACATAAAAAGATTGTGAGGGAGAATCTTTTCATAGTTTTTTTATAACCCCCCATAGGTAGAATTATATTTAAAAAACAAATACATGGTCTGTGGCACAGATGTGAGAGGACCACTATTATCATATTATTTCAGGTTTCATGAGACTATTTGATTTTAGGCTGCAATCCTGTGCCTAAAGAGAAATGTCCCTGAACAAATTGCACAAAAGTAGCTTGGAGACAACTACATCCCCCTCTTTTTTTTTTTAACTGATTGATAACAAGACAACTTTAGATCTAATAATGTTGCATGTTTTACAAATTGGAGCAGAAGGTAAATGAAACAAACAAAACCCATTTCTCCAGAGAATATTTATAATCTACTTCCGGCCAGAAAATTGTCATTTTCAACAGTTACTCTCATGTACCTAAGGCTCTTATGAAGTGTGGGAATCTCTATTTCAAGGTCACACAAAACAGTTTTGTTTTGTTTTGTTTTTTTGTTACAGCCCTATCTGTGAACACACATTTCTCCATACAGTTTTGAAGTTGTATGTAACTGCACTGCATAACTCTCCAAACAAGCTACCATGGCACCTTCAACAGGTAAGTAGAAGAGAGGATTCTAACATGTGGAATCTTTTAACAGAAGGATAATAAAATCTACACAATTAATGAAGTTTCTTGTTCTACACAGCTATTAATGGCATAGGAGCTTTGTCCTCCTTCACAGCTGACTGCACCTACATACTTTCCACTCAAAGTAAATTTCAGTATGATTTAATTATTTAGCTACTGGACAAGAGCAATTATAAAGTATTAAGATTTTCTTATTTGAGGCCTGTTCTTTTTGAACATGCATGTTTGACAATGTTAGAGCATTTCAGCATTTCTAGAGGCTCAGAATAGGTAGACCAAAGTACTGTCCCTTGAAGAATAAGTGAAAGTGCTTTATATTCAAGGAGGTCTTTCCCAGATTTGCCAGGCTAAGTAAAAATAACACTTCACACTTACAGAGTGTTCAGAGTACAGTACATCACTCAACAAGGTACAATAATCTCAGAAAATAAGTTCTCATGATGCACAGGCGCAGTCCGCTAAAAAGCAAAGAGGCTAGCAGGTATCCTAAAACTAACTATCTTTGATGAGTTCATAGTAGAGGTCAAGTTTGAACTGGGCACTTCCTGGTCAACAGCTCAGCCCAGTAACCCTCAGTAAGTGACAAAGATGCCAGTAATTTCATAGGTCAGAAAAGTTAAAAACAACCAGCCTAGTTAGGGGTTGGCATGAACAGGCTAGCAGCAGGCCAAAACAAAAAGCTTGCTCTAGTTATGGTTCCTCCTGATGTCCTTTCAGAAGTCTCCTCTTCCATCACCAGTTTCTGGGTTATATAGATACTATAAGGCAGTGCTTCTGAATCAATGACAAACATACTACTGGTGGGGCACAGAAGTAGTCCAAGTGTGGTGTGGCATTTTCATAGTAGTCACTAAGCATTCTCAGTTTCCCAGTCCCCATGTCTCCCCGCAAGTGTGACATGCCATCTCCTATAGACAGTACTTGCCATCAGCTAGCCCTCTGTGACTTTTCAGCATGTTAGTAATAATGTGTTCTTCTAAGTCCCACCCACCATAAATTATAACTACAGCATCATAACAAAAAGCCTGTAAACATGTCAATATCTTTCCGGGGGGGGGGGGGGGGAGACAGTCTGTTTGCTTCTATCATATTTGTATATTAATATGCAAGGTCTGTTAAGTTACTTTAGGGTAGAAAATCTCAAGTTACTCTCCCTGGCAGTAAATATGAAAAATGAATCAACAATTATTTAGATAACTAACTGTCTGCTTCCCTTATGAGACACTGATGTCTGAAATGTCATCCATGGCCCCTTCTTCTACTTAACCGGCAGGGTTCAAGGACTTCTGCTTGGGGTTTATCCTCCCACCTGCTTTCCACCTCTCCACAGGAGCAGACGTGGGGGTCCCACACATCAACAGCCTACCCCAGATTTCTTCTTCCTCCAAGATCACCACATCCTCCTTCAATCCTCTCAAGGAAGCCCTCCCTCTGAGTACCCCTATTCCTCCTTCTTTTATTTTGGCTGCAACCTCCTCCTCTCTCCACAGGTGTCCCTCATTGGTTGGCTTCTCCCTGGACAGCTGTCATCCCTCTCCCTTACCAGTCAGGGGCCCTGGAGCCAAAGACTCTCCCAGACTCCCCTGGGTGGCAAGACAAGGGTAGACAGCCCACCCAGGGTGTTGGTGGCAACCTCCTCACAGACTTCAATGAGCTCCATCCTGGTGTCCTCCATACATTGGCCTACAACTCTGTTCATTCACAACCAAGAAACAATCCATCTAGAGAATATTATATTCAGGAAGTCCAGTTTAGGCTAGAGATGGCTAGCCTAAAGTTATGTCCACCCCGCACAGGTGGACATAACGAGGGTCCAGCTCCCTGGGGCCGGATGGTCCACTCACCATTCCACTGCTGCCATGACCTCCGCGGAGCCTTCCAATGGCTCCAGAGATTGCATTCGGCGAGCCACTCTTCAACCTAGCAGAGAGGCTTGTCGTCCCACCTCCTGCCAGGAGTGGCGAGCCAAAGGCGATCTCCGGAACCATCAGAAGGCTCAACGGAGGTCACGGCAGCAGCAGATCAGTGAGTGGACCGTCCGGCCCCATGGGGCTGGACCCTCGTTATTTCTACCTGTGCAGGGGTATTCGTATATGAATACGAATACCCCCATCTCTAGTTTAGACTCAAGATCTAGCAACCTTCTGACATCTTACCTCCTGGTCCACATCCTCAGTCCTGGCTTTCCCACCAGCAATGCTACCATCCTGTCACTAGACTCCTTTGTACAATTACATCTTCACTGGCTCCTAGTTTTCTCAATTCTCTGTCTCAACCACTCGTGCCTCAAGCCCACCCACTTCTGGTTTTTTAGCTTCCTTTGCCCCACATCATTTAACTGTCTTTTAAACAGCCTTTCTATTACCTTTAACCTTCCTCCAGCAGGATAGAACCTGACCTCAAGTAGCAGAGGTTTGTTCAAAGCCTCCTACTCATTCAGATCTTTCTTGCCTCCGCTTCCTGTTTCCTCTGTCTTTTTCTTAAGCCTGATCCACCCACTGCCTTTCCTTCAGGTTCCTCTTCCTCCCTTTTTAGCTCTGCATCCTAAGCTCCCTACCCTGCAGTTTATATACTTCAAGAGACTCTTCCCTGTCTTTAGCCCTCCCCTTATGTCATTTTAATCCAAACCAAACAAGCAGGTTTTCCTTGCTTCACTTAACCTGAATTGCACTGTTTAGTTTCCTGAACAACTGGACATTTGGTACCATTACACTGAAGTCTGAAAGCCTTCACTGCTATAAAATACCTACAAATAGAGATTGCCCTAATCAAGGAGGACCCCTCCCCAAACTGAATTCCTATTTCATCAGTTTTACATTGTTCCAAGTAGCTGCTGCTCACACCCTTTGGTCAGCTGTTTTTGTATAGCAGCACACAAACTGCAGTTTGGGTGCTTGTATCCATGTCATAACAGGTTGCCTACACATATGTAGAGTGAACAGTGCCCCATACATATGAACAGCTGCTACGTGCGAATACGTAGCCCACCATGTGGCAGCCACCACACAGGGCACTTTAAAGCAGCTTCCAAAATATGCAAATCAGTCCCACACCTGTAAAAGTTCCAGGAAGAAATGTTTATTCAAATTATAGAAGACAGGGCAAAATCCACTTGAAGGCTATCAATGTTCAAGATTTGTACACTAAACAAGCATTTGCATTATTCAACAGTAAATAAGAATAAAATATGTATCTTCTGTTCCTAAAACTGATTGACATATTTAATATGGAATCCCAGTTTACTCCAGCACCTTTCAAATGTAACAATAGAGATTTAAGACAAAAATGACCTATCTCATATTTACAAAATCTTCTGTTCTGCATAACTAATATTACTGAAACACTGTCTACGGAGTACACTGATTCAAAGTAAAGAGAAAGAGCTATTTCAAATAAAATTCCCAAGTTTCTAATTCATTTTTTCCTGAACAGGCATGCATACTAATTGCTTCCTATAACAAATAAACCATATCTGTATAAAAAGTTTTTTTATATATTACTTGGGAACATAATCCAAAACCTTCTGCAGCTGACATGTCTTTTGCCCTACTTATATTTATTTAACAAAGCAGTTGCTACATTACAGACTTTTACTTAGTTGTCCTTAAATATAAGTAAAGACACTAAAGCAAGATCACTAGAAAACTATCAGTATTAAATATACTTACTAGGAAGTAAGTCTGCTTAAACTCTGTGTGAATTACCTCTGAATCGACATACACAGCATTGTATTTTAAGCACCCTCAATTTCCCACAAGGCAATAGAAAAACTGTTACAGTTTCAAACTTGTTCCTTCATAACATAGAAGATCTTCATACTATTTTGGTTAATGGCATCAGTTAGTGAAACTTATGGCTCTCAATCTGATTTCATACAAATAGGGTGGAGGAAGCCCGAAAGAAGAAAAGCAGTGGGAGGAGATCTAAAACAGTGCAAGGGGAGGAGGGAAGAACATTCTGGAAATGACTAGACCTCTGGCAATAATGACCTATATGTTCCAGCCCCTGCAGCTGCGAAGGAGTGAGGTATGAAAAGGGGAGGAAGAGAAAAGAGTTGGCTTCATCCACTTCTGGCTAAAAGGTCCCATCCAAATAATGTAGCCCTCAACTGAAAGGAAATCCTTTGCCCATTACCTAAATGTTTATTAATCACACACTCATTTGTGGCATACTGGTTCCTTTTGGACAGGATGGCTGGCCACAATTTACTGTGATGGATACAAATTACAACAAGAATTGCTGGATAGCTCAGTGGTTTAGATATCTGGCTGCGGAGCAAGAGATTGGGAGTTTGATTCCCCACTGTGCCTCCTTGAGAGGGGCTGAACTCAATGATCCATACGGTCCCTTTCATCTCTGCAGTTCTAAGATTATTAAGTCTCAAGCTTGCATACTCCTGCTCCTTCATCTGGCATGGTCAGAGAGGAAACTACAAGCATTCATCTCCATTTTGATTAACCACTACTAAGCATAACATTGGAAATTAACCATAGTTAAAGAACTAAGCAACAGTTGCCTGTAGTTTCATAAATCATAGTTTGATGTTAGCTTGACTTAAACAATCTATAAAGACTAACCACAATTTTTCAGATTTAGCCAAACAGAAGCAAAAACTTCCAAATGCCTCTGTGTGGCCAAATCCCCTAAGGCTGTTTCCTATTACAATAAATAATGACTTACCACAATGTCTGAATGTAACCACCAAGTCATACTTCTAATTCTTAACCCCAGAAGTCAGATATTTTTTCCTGGTTTAACATTTTTGTCAAAATGCATTTGACAGACATAGATTAAGTCTAAAGAGATTATTGCAGTAGATTTGAGTGTATTACTTCAAGCATTGTTTTTAAACAAGTTATTTTCAAGAAAGGCGGACTATAACCCGGACTGATGCTAGGCAGAGCAGAGCACATCCTCCCCTCTCCATCACATGCTGGCTACTTGTTTAAAACCATTTTCACTGCTGCATTAGTAGACTCAGCACAAGCACTTTCAAACTATTTCCTGGGTCACCTTAGCCATCACAAGGGGAACGGGTCCTTCCTTACAGTAAGACACTGGCAGGGGCAGGGCCAAGACAGCATCTACAGTGCCACAGCTTTACAGCAAGAATACCAAATTCTGTTTTTAAGTTTGTTTAACTTTTTGGTACTATTTTAATGCCATATCATGTTGCTACAGCATTACATCACTGAGTTCTGCCAAAACTTAGAGATTCTTTCCTCTAGCTGACTTTTTTACATAAACATAAGCACTGGTCACTTTATTTCCACTTCATGTAAAAATGGCTAGGGAAGACAGCAACAAAATGACACTTGTCACTTTCAGTCTAGTACAAAATACATTCAGTTCTCATTCATTATGAATCAAATACGTATGCCTGTTCAAGTACATGGTATAGTCACAGTTCCTTCATTATAGTAGAGGCTATCTCTAAAACTGTAAAGCAAAGTTTGATAAGTAGATTAGCCTCGTGCCCATTCAAATGTACCAAAATGCAACTGTTCAAAATACTGTTTTCTTATTTCTTGACATAAAGAAGGTCATACAAGTCTACCAGTAGCCTAAGCAATAATTCAGTATAAGATATTCAAGCAGACACATGCTCTGTTACTCAGCAAGGACAACATGAATTTATATGTTTCTATATTTTGTCTTCATAGTAACAAGGACTATAAACAGATATCACACATGCAAAAATATAATATTCTAAAAGTCCTTTCAGGTCATTTCTTTTTCATTGTTGCCACACAATTTGGATTAAGTTTGGATTAGTTATGTGACTATTAGAAAAGCACTTATTACCACTTGGTTTTTCCCACCTGTTAAGTTATATTTGGTGATTTGTGGGAATGGGAAAGTTTTATTACTTGGATTTTTTTTTTCTAAGTCAGCCAGTGACTGAGCTGGTCACATCTAATTAATATTCACCTTATTCCATGCCTGGCCTTCTGCTTCATCATATCACTAAATGCAATATTATCCATAAACAGACTTCCATAAAACATAAATAGTTTACTTTTTGGCCATACTTAGAAAATATACTTATGGGATATCTTAATGCAACTTAGTTTCACTTTTCTTACACTCAAACCCTTACAGCCAAATATTACTTTGAAATGCCCGAACAGTGTAATACAAATGAAATAGATGAGTATGGAAGATTGTTTTTGTTTTTTTAAAAAAAACAGGTAGGACAATAAATATAAGCACTTTGCACAACCAACATAATATGCAGAGTTATATTGTATAAGCCACCACAGTTCCTGAGTAAACATGCATTAGATCACTATAAGAATTCCACACATGCCGGTGACCTTGTTTAACCTCTGAATCCTTTATACAGTGGAAAGGCAAGAAGCTGCAGCTATGCAAGTACAGAGGTCAAGGTCAGGTTCATGGACTAATTTGTGCCCTTGTATCCATGGAAGGATGTATCAGATCCTGTCAGTTGCTCACAACACAGGTTATACTAGGTGAGAAATGTTAATAAACATATATTATGTTTACTCTGATTTGGTTCTCAATAGTGAGTATGTATGTTGCTTAGAAAACCTATTCCCAAGTTTAGAATGCTTTTCTACTAAGAAAACCACTCAAACGTGTGTTTGAGAACACTGATAATCTCCTCTTCCCCAACATAGCATTTGATTTAATCAGATGTGTTACGTCCAATCCAGTTTTGAGTCATATCAAAAAATTTTCAGGCATGTGAAACTATGTAAACTCAGACGTCATATAATATTAAAATATACCTGCTCCAGAAATACTATAATACAAATTAAATACTATATTAAGTGCTTTACTAACTAGTCCATAGCAAAATATTACCACAGAAATCATACAAGACACAGCTATCTTCCTTTTTCTCAACTCTCATGCTGAGAGTGAATATATGGCAAAAGCCTTTAAAATGGAAAGCAGAACTCAAAAAGTAAAAAAAAAGAAAGAAATACTAAAGATTCTCAAATACTGAACTCTTATGTTTTCTTCTAACATATTTCCAAAACTGCATTTTGAATTTGAATGACTGATAAAATTTAGAAGCCAAATCAAAATTTCACCTGTGTAAAAATTGGCAACTAGCCCACAGCACCATTACTGTACTTAGTCACCCTTCAAACCCTTCACTGAAATGTGACCAATATCAAACAAGTGAACAATTTTAATTGACTTTAGTGACTTTTTTGCTGACACCGCAGTCTTCTGCAATCCTATATACATCTTCTCAAAAGTTCTTTCCACTGAATTCCACTGTATTTATGCCCAACCAAGCATGTAGCCTTATTTAGACAGCACAATAAAGTAACAATGTAACAGGTCTTGCAAACTTGCAATGATATTAATTTGTTCAACTTAAAATATAAACAAACACGGATATCAGTAATATTATCTGTCTGCATGCTATTTATTTCTCCAATAGCAACATGGAGTCCTAAATTCATTTATCTGCAATTCCATTGAAATCACTGTAATATTGGCATACTATAAGCTCATTTTGAGCTGTGCAAACATAACAGAGGAAATACCAGTTGATTACTTTCACTCAATGTAACACCTAGAAGCACCCTCTTGCAACTACCCTCATTCTAATAGCAATACATTTTAAAGTTTAATTCGTATCATGATAATTTTATCTTAAGAAAGATTTCAGGGGAAAAATACCAAGCTGTTGTGTTTATATCCCAATAATAAACTGTACAAACTGCAGAATAGTATTTTTAATATTATGTTAAAGATTCATAACATAACAACACCATGCTACCATGTCTCATTTTTATTAAAGACAACACTTAGAATATGAAAGAAATGACAACATTCCTGCATAATGTGAAAATAGTGAGGGGGACAAAAACAGGGTCTTTCCCCCTCCCTTTCTTTTCATGTTTTCCTTGGAGATAGAGAGTAGAGATACAGAAGAGATACCTCCTCCTCTTTCATTGCATTTCTTACACTTCCTCTCTTTTCTGGGCACGAAAGGAATAATAATGTTTATTGTACCATAGAAACAGTGCCAGCAGGAAACAGTGCTTAGGGAACCCCTTTATAGAGGAGGCCCGAAAAACAAGATACATGTTTATCTGGAAAATAAACAGGGAGTGTCCCCTCTCAGACTAAAGCCAGGGATTTCCCCCTTCAAAGGCTGATTTCCCATCATCACAGAGGTAATAAAATTCTAAAAGGAAATGGCAAGACCGAACTATATTCCTTCCTTCCTTCCTTCTCCAGCATCTCTCCCCCCCCCGCCCCCCCAGCCACCACCTCAGGAAAGATAACCGCCAACACTTCCTGACTCTCTCGTCTCAGTCGCTCTCGGTCTCGCCCTCCCTCTCGCCGAACCTTTCCCATTTAAACGTATGCGTCCAAGGGCGAGAGATGGCGTGGAGCGAGCCTGGATGTACATATATATACGCGAGTCTGCTGCTGTTACATAATCATGCACAAAGATCCATATGCACACCTATTATATAAGAAACGCATTTCTCTGCACGGAAACAAGACCGGGGACGGGGAAGCGCGGGGGACGGGGGGGGGGGAGGGCCGATCCCGCTCGAGAAGCCGCCGGGGACCCGATGTACACAAGAGGGGAGAGAAGGCGCTCGCTCACAACATCTGCTCTGGCGGCGGCAGGCAGGCAGGCAGGCAGGCAGGCAGAGCCCCTTGTTAACCCCCTTCCTGTGGCTTTTACACGTCATGGAACATTCCCGGAACGGGCCAACGTTCCACCCACTTCAGGGAACAGACAGCGAGGCGCAACACAGAGATCGCCTTCTCCTTCTCCTTCCCCTGTTCGCCCTCCCTCGCGCACATTCATCCTCCCCCCCCCACTCCCCCTCCGCTCACACCACACACACACACACCACACACTGCCCCCGCCACCACGAGCTTCCTCCTCCTCCTCCTCCTCCTCGGCTCCCGCCCGGGGCTCCTCCACAGAGGCCACCACCTCCGCCCCACAGCCGCAAGACGGCATGAAGCCGGGGGGCGGTGGGGGGCGGGGGCGGCTGCCAAGTCACCCCGAGCCCTTGGAGCCAGGAGTGCCTGAAATGCCTTCCGACAGCGACAACGACAGCGACGCCCGCCGGCCCGCCCGCCGGCCCGCCCGAGCGCAGCCCCCCGGCCAAGCGCCGGTGTGCGCCTGGGTATCCGCGCCCGTCCTCCCTCCCCGCCCCCTCCCCGCTCGCTACCTTGAAAGGGGGCAGAGCGGCGGTGCCTGGGAGCCGAGCCGCAGCCAAGAGCCGTCCCGCGTCCCCCTCCTCCGAGCGCTCGCTCGCGCTCCCCTTCCTCCGCCTCCTCATCTGCTCATTAGTAACCATGCCCATACTTCTTCCCCACCGGAGGACATTACGCAAGGCAGCCTGCTCCTAATCTGCATACACTTACATGCTGGGTATTCCCCCACATTCTCGAGCAGGAGCGCCACCGCCACCGCCACCAGGCCGCGAGCACAGCTCTTCCCCCGGGCGCGCGCGCGCTAGCCGCCAGCCGGGCGCGCTCACAGACACACACACACACACACACACACACACACACATACAGAGAGAGAGAGAGAGAGAGAGAGAAAAGAGAAGAAAAGCAAAAGCGAGCGAGCGAGCAAGAAGTGGAAGGTGGCGGGGGGGGGGGCGGAAGCAGGTTTTTTTCGGAGAGGGGGGGAGAGAGAGAGAGAGAAAAGGAGGCGGTTGCTAACCAAGGTTTCCATCCAGACTTGAACTTCTGTTCAAGCACGAAGCTTCCAGCCACACGGGCACCTGAGGTGGCGTCTCTTTCCACGCCTCGGGGGGGGGGGGGGGCTGCCTCCGCAGTGAGGGCTTCCGTGAGTCAAGCCCTCCGCCGCATCGCTGCAAAGGAGGGCTTGGGGAGGCTCGCCGCAAACCTGCTTCCAGGCAGCACACAGCCGAAAGGGAGCGGATCTGGCCGACCTAAACGATCCCGTGGGAGAAGGGCTAGGCATGCTAGCCACCCTCCCCGCACACGAAGTCATTGCTGACTTACCCCCCTTTGCACCCCACGAGCGAATCTTTCGCCTCCCCCACACACTGTGTGTACAGTACACCTGGTTGGTTTTACTGCCTTGGTTTTCCCGCGACAGGCACGAACCCCAAGCAAGCCCTGCTTTACCTGTTGCAAACCCCCCCCCCCTCCAAACCAGCTAAGAAACCAGTGGCTCTTGCACGCGCGCACCCCCCCCACACACACACACACTTTTCCACCGCCGGCGTCCAGCCAATCATCCCGCCCCGGGGCCCTTCGGAGCACTGTCAGTGCCTTCCCTGCAGCCCGAGGAACGGGAGAGGAGAAAACACCGAAAACGGGATGAAGGAGGTGCTTTTGCAGCAGAGGCTCACCTGGGAGTCGCCGAGAAGGAAAGCCCTCGTCCCGCGGGCGCCCTTCTTGTTGTTGTTGTTGTTGTTGTTGTTGTTGACGACTCACCGGGGGGGGCTGATGGCTCGTTGCTCTCTGATGAAGCCAAGGTCTGTAGGGAGAGGGCTTGCACCAGGGCTTTATATGGCGAGACACAGAGGTATTCCAACAAGCCGCCCGATGCGTTAGGTTCTGGCCAAATCGGTAATTCCTCTTGCTCGGGTCTTCCTTCTCCCCCTCCCTCCCTCCCTCCCTCCTCCTTCTCCTCCTTGACCAGACTGGTGAGTCGGGGTTGGGGGGGGGGGGGTTTGGTGGCCAGTTATCTCGTGTGTGCGTGTGTGTGTTTTCCCTCCCTTGTGGATGAGAGGAGCCTCTGATCTGGAGGCAGACCGGGGTTATTCCTGGCACCACTTCCCAGAACAGAAGTTACCAGAGGAGAGAGGGCGAGGGGGGGGGGGGAGCTCAGCCAGTGATGTCATCGGATCCCCCAGCGCGTCCGGGAGAGGGCAGGAAGCGGAGAGGCTCAACCAGAAGATCCAGTTCGCCAGTGAGCGCCTTGGGCTCGACCCGGTGACTTTGACAGGCGGAAAGCATCGGGAGAGGTGCACCGGGCGAGAAGGGGGGCGGGGGGACGCTGAAGGGGAGGAGGGGCGGAGCTCCTCGGAGCGTTGAAAATTGCGCGTCTCTCTCGGGTCCGGCAGGGGAGATCTCGCTTCCTCTTTCCTCCTCCTCCTCCCCCCTCCCGAAGGGGAACTCCCCGGAGAGCCGGTCTCAACTTGCCAGGCGAAAGTTGTCCGTCTTCCCAGCTTGAGAATTTCCTTTAAGGATGTGGGTGGAATTCTCTTGCCCGAGGCCCGTTTTCCCCCTCCGCCTTCCCTTTTGCTTCTTTCCTTCCCCCTTCTCCGCCTCCCTCGCCTGGTCAAGGTCACATTATCTGTCGGGAGAAGCCTGACATTATAATTGCTGAGAGAGAGAGAGAATTTCGAACTTCTCTCGACAGGTACTGTTTCCTATGTGAATGGCGTGTATATATTTGCGACCCAACCGCATGGACGGCATTCCTGCGGTTTTTTCCCAAAGCGATTCCCCTCCACCCCGCGTTTTTTGCGGCGGCTCCCAACCTTGGGCACAATCTATTGTTTTGTGGATCGCAGCGATCCTGCCCTCCTTCGCCCCTCCTCAACAGGGAAGTGCGTCTGCTGTCTGCAGCATTTCGCTCTTCCTGCGTTGCTCCCAGCGTGTGCTTTTTGAGAACCAAAATATCATCTGACCTTCTTCGAGCAGTTCTATTTCCAGCCTCCGTGGGCGTCTCGAGAAGGAAAGCTCGGGCCACGTAGGGCATTTTCTGCTTCCTTTGGGGCATGGCTGTTATTTCCTTACGGTTTCGTTTTGGTGTCTTGATACCTGACCCGTGGATTCAGGGGGCTGCTTTGAGAGGTGCAACGGAGAAGATGGTGCTTAGAGCAAGTTTCAGTTGATTCTCCCTTTAGACAGATACTGGCCAAGTGACGTTCGGTAGGGAACCTGCCACAAAATCAGCCGAAGGATCAACTCGGAGATGTTTACAGGAGATCTCGAAGGACTCTTGGTCCGCCAGTTTCAAAAGGATGCTCTCGTTGGTGACCAGCATCCACTGGGGCATCGGCGAGCCAGCCAAACAAACGTCCAAGCGTTCTGCATCCGCTACGCTTGATCTCTTCCCAAGGCAGAGCAGACACAGAAAAGAGGGGAAAGATGGGTTTAATCTAAATCCAATCCTCCTCAACTGACACACCTGCATTGTTAAGGTCACACAAAACGACCAGCAAACCAGACCTTTGTTGTTGCGTCTGCCAATTTTTGGCATAAAACACAAAGAACCAACACTGCTTGCTAACACTTGGCATTTTACAGAATAGGGTGCTTCCAGGTGAGGATTTTATTGTGAAAATTACTCTGCCTCAGTTGTGAAGTTGTAGGACATGTACAGATGTCACTGCCCCCCTTTTGTAACTGCCCAGAGTTTTCCCACTGCGGTTTCTATCTTTTATTCCAAGCAGAGAGAAACCATTAAAAGAGGAAGCGGCAGAATCACTGCCCAATGAGTTTTTAGTAGTGGGCCTGTGAACCTTCTGTCTGGACTCACCCTTAGACAAAAGGCAAAGCCCCTTGTGGTTTTCACATAGCGTGCTCCCTAAATGGACATTCAGACAAGGCACAATTTACATCCTCCTCCATGGACTTTAGCCTAGGTGTTTTCTCTTGCTGGTATGATACAGATTAACAGATCTAAGGCAGGGGGCCATCCATAGGGCAATGTATCCACAGGCCCATGTAAACCCCCCCCCAAAAAAAAAAAGAAAACTGGCAACACTGGGTGAGTACTTTTTACAAAGTGGTAGGGCACAGACGTAAGTCCTAAGTGATAACTTTCATAATACATTTTATTCTTCTTTTGGGAGACATAAAGTAAGATATTCCAAATGGAAGCTCTCCTGGTTCTTTGGTTGCTGGGTAATTTGCAGCCACTTTCGATTTTCACACATCCTGCCAACCAGGGTTTGGCGTTTACTTCCGCAGTGTAGCACTGTAATTTAAAACCACCAACTCAAATTAGAGTTTAGCCACACTGCCACAACCTTGGCCTGGTGGCTCAGAAGAACTGCAGTCTGTCTGTTCATACCAAAAGCCTTTTCCTGGACATGTGAAATGCAGCCTCCTCTGGGAATGGCCTTAATGCCTATAATAACAGTAGACAGACACCAACACTTTCTGTGAATGGGTATTTGTAAAGCAGTTCTGGGGACACGGTCAGAGAATTGTAACCTAAGACAGCCGCCATTTTGAGATCAGTTATATTAGGAATTGCAGACTGTTCTACACTTCAGTCCCTTGTGGCATCATTTTACACCATTTGAAGCAGCATCTATTATATTATGTTAGAGGAGAAGTGAAAGAATGTAGCACAAATGCTTCAGTTTAAGCCTTCAGAACACTTTGGTGCATGATTTAAAGGAAACGATGAAGAGAACTGGAGAAGGCTGGGGAAAAATTGGAGGGGGTTGATTTCTGTTGTGTTGAACTGCAGATGTTCATAACTCCTTGATGCCAGGATGTTTGTGTTGTCATCAGTGGTGTTTTCTCAGCAGTCACTATTAACATACTTGTCACTGACCTCATTTCCACATCATGATAAGCCAGGAATTGGGACATAAACCAACAATAAAGCATGGGTTAGTTTCTGTCATAGGTGGGAGAAGCCAGAGTACAAGATTCAGCTGTCATCATCAGAAGACCACGGACAGAAGGCCCATATGCTGCTATCTTCAGCAGGTCCTGAGACCAGTTCCACTCCTTGGGATCCAGTGGCAGCTACATATACCTACAACCACCTCCACGGCTTCCCAGTTTTTGTAGCAAATCATGCAATTGAACTTTGGTGGCAAACTGCAGAGGGCAACCATTCAAACCAGCAGGGTATACACATTTTGCTTGAGCTTTTCTTGTTCGCAGGGCTGCTCTGCAGGCATCCTTCAGTCTCGAGAGACTATGGTAACGTGCTCTGAATAGAGGTCTTGGAACAGTGTCTAGTGTGGCTGAGAAGGCCAATACGAGAGTGACAATCCCTTGCACACTGAAGACAAATACAATCTGTCCCCTGTCCAGCTCCCTGATTTTGCTGGTTTCGGGACTGCCTCTTTGCCTCGGCCTGCTGGACAAGGGTCTCTTCAAATTGGGAGAGGCCATGCTGCACCGCCTGCCTCCAGGCTGAACGCTCAGATGTCAAGGTTTCCCATCTGTTGAGGTCCATTCCTAAGGCCTTCAGATCCCGCTTGCAGATCTCCTTGTATCGCAACTGTGGTCTCCCTCTGGGGCGATTTCCCTGCACTAATTCTCCATAAAGGAGATCTTTTGGAATCCTACCATCAGCCATTCTCACGACATGCTCAAGCCAACGTAGACATTGTCGGGCTGCTCTACCATCAGGTAAATGAAGGTCACTGCCTTGGACCAGGTAAACTAAATTCACCACTTGCTGACACACCTCAAGAGACTCCCACCCTGGAGAGCTGCCACTGTTTTGCATGGCTTTCCAGAGATATCAGTTGTCCAAGTTATTTCACATTTCTATTGGGTTTGTTGTTTTTCCTTCCTATAAGCTCCAGAGGGCCACAAGCCAAGAAAAGGAAGTACATGCCTCCAGGAGATTTGTGAGGGCAGACGCAAGCCTGAGTAGGATGTGGGAGCCATGATCTTTCATGAGCCAGCAGAGGGGAAGCTGTGGTCAGGATCCTCCACTTCACAGCAGGCACAATGCAGACCTCAGTGTGGGAAGCAGGGTCAAGTTTGCTGCAGCCCAGAAATATCACCAGCTTACATGTCAATCTACAGTCTTCCTTGTGCCAGTTTTGGACATACAGACCAGCAGACGAATACCAGGCAGTTGTGGGCAGGCAGCAAACTTGACATGAGTCTACCATGTATATGTCCTGCATAGCATGGGGCAACTTGCAGCTCCATAGCACCACCACCACCTACACCTTCACTTCAAGTACTGCTGTTTCTGCTATGACAGGATAGAGACTCTGCAGGGACCCAGTGAGTCCCTGTATCCATCCTCAGGGGCCTGCGCATCCCAACTCATGAAATAACTTTGAGCAAACTGAGATCAAGTGGGATAGAATGCATGTCACAGATGCCATGGTGCAGGCAGGGCAGTGTGGAGAGGATGGCACTCATGGCAGCTCTCTACAGAGACTTTTAGCTGGTATTTTGGAACCGGGAGTGGTGGCATCAGGGGTGCAGCAGCATGTCGTTCCCATTGCCGGGCAGCAGAAGAGTCTGAGCTGCCTCTGCCAGTCTGGCACCTGCTTTCAAAATAGCCATTGTCTAAATGGCTTTTAGAAGTTCAACATATTGTAATATGTAATATTATGAGGGAATGTTTGGGGGACCAAAAAAAATAACCTCAGAGCTGCATGTGTCCAAAGGTCTTGCATTGTTCACCCTGAGTGAGCTGCTCCCACTTGGACTAGGACTGGTTCAGCTGCATGTACCACATATACCTCCTACCGTGACATCTGAACGCACCTATTGTGTATGTGTTTTGCATTTAATTTGCCTCTGACCTCTCGACTTCCTGCTACCTCCACCACCCTTCAAGGCTTGTGTACATACATCTGCGACTTAAATAACATTTTGTGCATATGGTGAAATGGACTTTAGTCTAAGAACTCTTCTATTGCAACAACAATGCTTGCCTTTAAGTGTCACAGACTGTTGCTTTTGCACTGCAGGCGGAGCAGATGAGAAAGAAGAGAGAGACATTGATCAGCAAGAAGAAGCAGAAATAAGAATTATCTAACAATTTTCCATTTGATGCCAATGTCACTGGGGGGGGGGGAGAGAAGATTTGTTAATAAGTTTGAAGCATTCTGCTTACTCTAAATAATTACAGCACAGGTGTGCATAGCCATGCAGCCTGGGGAATTCTGCTAGCTTCACCTCGGAAACAAAAGTAAGCCCAGCTTTAAATTAATTCTCGAACTATGAAGTGTTCACCAGAATACAGAATGAAAAAGAATGAAGAGACCCATATGAGGCTCATTCAGAGTTGTTTGCACAAACCTATTAATCCAAGGAGGTATGTGAATTGCCTCTTAAACATTGCCCAGAAGTGACATCTCTGTCACTGGAAATGGTTAAAGCTGGTGTGTGTCGGATAAAATAAGTGGCTACAAAGCAGGCAAATCGGATCCATTTGTTCTGCTAATTGTAATAAAGAAATGTCAATGTCAGGTTAAGTGGGAAGAGGGGGGCAGCAAAAGAACACATGGATTCACTTCAACACAGTTTTGAAGTACCACAAAGATACACAGAATTGGCAAAGACTTCCTTTGCAGGGGCCCTGCTCAGGGCATATATGGAAAGATGAAGAACTGCAGAAGTTGATGCTGATATATAAAGCTCATAATGATGAATTTGTCAGTCCCAGAACCCAAACTAAAATAGCCTAAATCCTGTTGCTGCTTCCAGCTAGAGTAGATGCATTGAATCAATTGGTTAATGGTTATTATTATTATTATTATTATTATTATTATTATTATTATTATTATTATTATTATTATTATTATTATTATTATTATTATTATTATTATTATTATTATTATTATTATTATTATTTTTATTTATTTATTTATTTATTTATTTATTTGATTTATATCCCGCCCATCTGGTATATTCTACCACTCTGGGCGGCATATTTACACAAATCTTATTTACTCAACAGGACTATTCTAGCTGGGGGCACCAAAAGATTTCTGCCAGTATTTCACACAACTACTACAAAGGATTTGGTACAAGATGAATAATGCCTCAGATGTTGAAGAGAGTTATTATAGTGATCTGCCTAAGATTTATGGACCTCGTGGCTGCCTGATTTCTCTGGAGGTCTACGCATAAACATGTGTGATGATCTTGCTAAGAATAGAGGTGTCGTAGATCTGGAACATTAGGTGTTCATTATCATAGCCCTTATATGTCAACACTCCTGTAAGGAGAATCCAAAAATGCAGGCAATAGAGTTCATCTATACTTACAAATGTGTTCATTTCTAAATCTAATAGTTTTTGAATGCCCATTCAAGAGTAAAGCAAAGCAAAGTGTGTTGCTTATATACTGCCCCATTGCACTTAAAGAAGTCTCCGGGTGGTTTACAATTATGCAGGCTACACATTCCCCCCTCCCCCCACCAGCAAGCTGGGCATTCGAGATACCTCACTTTTCTGCCAGTATTTCATCTGCTCAGCAGAGTTGGCAGAGTTCTTTCAAACCATTAAGGATCACTCCCAAAGACACTCAGAACACCAACTTCTGGAGCAGTCACCAGCCCTGTGCCACCAGTTTGCACCAGTTTGCATAGTTTACAAACAAAATTGCTCATTCCTGCTTCTGTTTATCTATCTATGTCCTACTGGGGGCCCCGGAAGCCTCAGTAGCAAGGCTTTGACAAACCAACATCTAGGCAGGTATGCCTATACCCAGACCAAGTAGGCCAGGCAAAGTAAATCTCAAAGAGGCAAAGTTAATGGGCACTATAGCAGCAAAGCTAGCCAAGTGTTACCAGGGAACCGGTAAATCTGGTGAAAGATACTGGAGGTGGAATGAGAAACTTCAGGTTTCCAGTCAGCAGAATCTAACCCAGAATGTGAACGAGCTAGAAGGCCCAACTAAAAAGCATTCCGAGCAGGGGCTGGAGTGGAGTGGAGACACAGGAGCAGTTGTCAAGGTCCAGAACCTAATGTTGATGTTGTTCCAGCAGCTCTTTAGCCCAAGAATAACCCTTTCAAGCAGGATCTACCCAAGAGGCCCACCAAAGCCCCAAGTATAGGCTTTGGTGGGCCAAAGTATAGGCTTTGGTGAGCCAATCTCAGGGACATGTCCTCCAAAGAAGATGCCTACACATGAGGAATCCTTTGTTCATGAGATGTCCTGAGTTGCAGCTAGACACTTCTTTTGGGCATGAAGGTAATGGACCCCCTTTAGGAGACAAAAAGAAAAAGCCTTGTAGTCCTTGTACACAATCCAAAGGCAAGGGTGGTTGATAACTTGTATTAGACTAAAAACATCACAGATAGCTTTCTACCCCATACAGGTCCTCATCAAACAGGGGTGTGGATGGTGCAGAAAAAACATGGAATCTCCAAAAATCAGATGTCCATGACAGATTCCTTTGTCAAAAGGAAGTTTCAAAATGGGGGCATGAGCCACCCTTGCTCCTTGAGGGGCTGATACTCAGGTCCTCGCAAGAGCTTTGCCTCTGATGCTGAGCTGCCCTCTTCTTGAAGAACTTCTCATCCGTCTCCTGTGATGTTTAACATCTGAGTGAAACCTTTGGGAGAGGACAAGATATTTGGATTGAGATGTATGCAGATAACACTCCATTTTCTGTTTTTAGTTGCTAATCTCAGGGAGTAGTAGAAGACTTCTGTTTCTAAGGTGGAAAGAAGAGATGACATAGCTGCTAATTTTGCATTTATATTTGGTTGAAATGTATATACAATAGGACTCCTGTATCTGTGGAATCAATATTCGTGGTTTCACTTATTCACTGTCTGAAAATATTAAAAATGTATTTTTTAAAAAATCCAGAAAAAAACCTGTTTTCACATGTGTTATCAGAACTGGCCACTAGTGGGAGCCAGAGACCTTGCTATGAATACTTGTTAGTGAAGAATACATAGCATGGTCTAGTGGCACTTTCTAGTGGCCAGTCCTCATAATGCATGTGAAAATATTTTTCTTGTTTTTCCCCCTTTTTTTCCCTTTTACCATGCTAGACAGACAGACAGACAGACAGACAGACAGACAGATAGATAGATAGATAGATAGATAGATAGATAGATAGATAGATAGATAGATAGATAGATAGATAAGCATTCACTATTATCCATATATATACAAATATATATAGTATTCACTATTATCCACGGTTACACTCTATTAAATAAAATATTTATGAATTTATTCTTTACAGATGTTTTTGTAGGAACTGTTTAACGAGAACTGAGCCTCGTGGCGCAGTAGTTAAACTGCTGTACTGCAGCCAAAACTGTGCTCACAACCCAGGGTTCAATCCCAGGTAGCCGGCTCAAGGTTGACTCAGCCTTCTATCCTTCAGAGGTTGGTAAAATGAGTATCCAGCTCGCGGGGGAGGGGGGAATGTGTAGCCTGCATAATTAACTTGTAAACCGTCCAGAGAGTGCTTGAAGCACTTTGGGGTGGTATATAAGCAGCACGCTTTGCTTTGCCATGACTAGGCAGTTCTGAAGTAGATTATGGTCTGAGCTAGATATATAAGGATGACAGTAGCACAGACAACCCATGCTTTGAGCAGAGACATATCTCACACTGAAATGTTGAGAGGGGTACCACCTTTGGTCAGCTGGATCTACCCTTTGAGCTTGGACAATGGGTGTCTTGGGAGCCCCCCATCAGGTGTTGCCAAGATCTGCTCATAATTAAGACATATATTTTATATTATGTCATTCTAGAGTAAAGTAAAGTTATTCTGTTCTACTCCTCATGGAAATTAATGTGGGAGTTCACTTTTATAAATTTTAGCCAAACTGCAGATCTTTCAAGGTGGGAATAAAGATACATCTTTGTTTATTCTTGTTGTTGCTGCTGTTGCTCTTGTTGTTTTCAATCACTAAATGGATTTATCAATAAATAGATAATCAATAAATACTGAGCCACCAGTTTCACCCTGGGTGATTGTCCAGTTTCACCTGCCCTAAAGAAGGCAAACAAACTGAAATTTTGTTGAACAAACACAGGAAAAACGAAAGAACACCAAATATTTGTGTACCTCTCTTTTGTTAATACAGATCATTAACAAAAGAAAGGCTCTCTTTCTGCAATCAATAAAAGAACATGAAACTGGGGGAAAGAACATTTTCCCCCTCTTTTGCTAAAATATGAAAGACCCATCCCTAGCAATCACTTTTCATGCCATTGTGGTCATGTCTCTGCGTGTGTTCTGTGCTATCAAGTTGGAACCGACTTATAGTGACCCTAAAAGGGTTTTCAAGGTTAGCGAGATACATAAATAGTTTTACCAGCTCCATTCCCCCAGTGAGTTCCCATAGCCCAATGAGGATTTAAACCCTGTTCTCCAGAGTCCTAATCCATCCCTTGATCCACTACACCACACTGGGAATCCCTATGGCCATGTCTACTTTGGTCTTAAGTTGCATGTATTTTGATGCCAGGACTCTTTGCAACAAAATTCACTTGACTTGTGTTGTTTATTTCTAAATGTCACTTATTTTCTTCTAGAATAATGCCAACTGAGGAGCTCCTGGGGAGCTGTAATGTGTGGTATAATATAAATGGTACAGAAAAATGGGTGAAGGACTTTTATATGTGGAACATCTTGTCTAAATACATTGTATTGATTCTGAAGAATTCTGAGCCACTCCCAGTTTTTCAATTCTGTTATGATCCTGTTATATTATTAGAATCTTCTCACATAAGGTGAAGGGTGAAGGAACTTAGCAAAGGAGAATTCAGATGAACAGAACATACTACAGTGTTTGCATAGCAATGGTCTCATCAAATAAATTATCTAAGGAACATGTGTCTCTGTTCTGAAGCTTTGCATTCTAAAAGCAAGTTTCCTTTTAAATAAATCTATAACTGAAATTTAAACAAGTTATGAGCAGGACTAACCTATGCTGCATGAATATATGTTATTATTTTACATTAATGTACTAATGGTGATGATGGCATCTAGCTGAATGCAGAAATTGTAGTGTTCTCAAAAAACTGTAATTAAGCATATTGAGCCTATAATGGAAAAAATCATTTTAAATCCCTAGATCCTGAAAAAAAAGTTGCATTTTAATAATGCATGTTTTACTTATGAGATCACCCCCTTCCATTCCAAGCTAAGTAGCAAGTTAACAGGAGTTACTTTTAAAAATCTGCCAAAGCACTGTACAAAGCTGCCTACAAAACCTGCCAAACCATTAACAGCACTCCAAATTTGAAAGAAATGGATCTCTTGAGTGCCACCCCCAGCTTGTATTGAATATTCATTGTTATAAAGATTAGATGATTTGATAAAGGAGGGAAAAATCCTTATTTGCCCATTGACATTTTAAAAATCAA
Organism: Intellagama lesueurii; assembly: GCA_037013535.1. Lineage (NCBI taxonomy): Eukaryota > Metazoa > Chordata > Lepidosauria > Squamata > Agamidae > Intellagama > Intellagama lesueurii. The sequence goes on from JBAJHW010000001.1 coordinate 275,888,492, forward strand.
CATGCAGGGAGATGGCTCTGGAAAACAAGATGTATGTGGGAGCAAAGTGACATGGGGTAGGCACCCTGACTGAATGATTGGCATGAAAACTTGTCAGAAGAAATGTATGAATTGCAGACAATGTTATACAACCATCACTTCTGAGAAGAACAGACGGGAAATGTGAGATGGTCCCTGCCTGTGATGTTTCTCATAAACCGCTACTAAATCTTTGTAGCTATCTCATCCTAGTAGCATGCATATGAGAACACCACTTAATAATGTATAATTGAACTGGCTGTATGCATAGCCCAATACAGTAGAGACTGTTTGTAGCAGGAACATACATGCAACAATAAAACTGTAAATGAACTAACAACACAAGAAGGATGTTGCCAGATTACAGCAACAGAGCATTTAGTTGAGCATCCTCCTTCCAGTGCAAGTGATAGCCCAACCCTTTCTTGAAACCCACAAGGAAGGCACATGGGAACAGCATTCCTCATTTGTCCCCCTAGCAACACATACTCAGTCATTGTTGCTAAATTTTCCTTAATAAAGTTGAAGCTGGGAGCCATTCATTTGGAATATAATATTCTTACTTGGGTGCTTCCAAACGAATGGCTCCCAGCTTTGCCAGTCAAAAGATATCATACAGCCATACCAGCTTTCTCTCTAAAGATTCTGGTGCCTATCAGAACATAAGAAGAGCTCTGTTGGATCAGGCCAAGGGTCCATCTAGTCCAGGTTCTTGTATCTCACAGTGGCCCCACCAGATGTCTCTGGGAGCACACGAGGCAACTAGATACCTGTCTCCTGATACCCCTCCCTTCGATCTGGCTTTTGGAAGTACCTTCCTTCTATGCCTGGAGATTATCCATCCCCATCATTGCTTCTAACCTGTGATGGACTTTTCCTCCAGAAATCTGTACAATCCCCTTTTAAAGGCATCTAGGCAGATGCTAACCCCACATCCTGTGGCAAGGATTCCCACAGACTAACAACACACTGGGTAAAGAAATATTTTCTTTTGTCTGTTCTCATTCTCCCAACACTCAAGTGGAGTGGATGTCCCCTGGTTCTGGTATTGTGTGAGAGGGAAAAGAGCTTCCCTCTATCCACTTGATCCATCCCCTGCATATTTTTATATGTCTCAATCATATTCCCCCTCAGGTGCCTTTTCTCCAGACTAAAGAGCCCCAAACGTTGTAACTTTTCCTCACAAGAGAGGTGCCCCAACCCAGTCATCGTTTTAGTTGCTCTCTTTTGCACCTTTTCCAGTTCCACTATGTCTTTTTTGAGGTACGGTGACCAGAACTGTACGCAATATTCCAGGTGCGGCCTTCCTAGCATTTTGTACAATGGCATTATAATGTTGGCTGTTTTATTTTCAATCCCCTTTTTAATAACACCTAGCATGGAATTGGCCTTCTTTGCTGCCGCCGCACACTGAGTAGACATTTAATCGAGCTGTCCACCAGCACACCAAGATCTCTTTCCTGATCCATCACGGACAGCTCAGGACCCATTAGCTGATTAACAAAATTTTGGTTTTTTGTGCCAATGTGAATTACTTGACATTTTCTTATATTGAAATGCATTTGCCATTCTGCCGCCCATTCTCCCAGTTTGGAGAGATCCTTCTGGAGCTCTTCACAATCCCTTCTGGTCTTCACCACCCAGAAAAGTTTCGTGTCATCTGCAAACTTGACCACCTCACTGCTTATCCCTGTCTCCAGGTCATTTATGAACAGGTTGAAAAGCACGGGTCCCAGGACAGATCCCTTGGGGCACACTGCTCTTCACCTCTCTCCATTGTGAAAATTGCCCATGAACACCTACTCTTTGTTTCCTGGTTCTCAGCCAATTCTCAGTCCATAAGAGGACCTCTTATCCCCTGACTGTGGAATTTTCTCAGCAGCATTAGGTGAGGGACCACATCAAACGCCTTCTGAAAATCCAGATAGACAATATCCACCGGTTTGCTCTCATCCAGATGCCTGTTGACCTTTTCAAAGAATTCTAAAAGCTTTGTGAGGCAAGACTTGCCCTTACAGAAGCCATGCTGACTTTCCCTCAGGAAGGCTTGTTCTATGTGTTTTAAAATTTTATCCTGGATGAGGCTTTCCACCATCTTCCCTGGAACAGACGTTAGGCTACCTGGCCTGTAGTTTCCCGGGTCCTCCCTCCTTCCTCCTTCAGCTGAAACTACAAACCTGAAACATTTATTCTGTTTCACACCCAGCTGTTTTTGTGTTCCAATTCGTATCTGTCTGTATTATCCAACTCATTGGTATTCCCTAAACCATTTCAGAAATACAGAACAAAGTAAAAGTTTATAGTACTCGTAGATAGGCAGACAGGAGCTGACTGGATGAACTGCAGCACTTCTGGAATCTTGTGAGGTAGTTTTATTCTCATTAATATTTGTCTAGGCGTGAAGTTGACAGCAATTACAGTGTGTGAATCAGATACTTTTTAGCACCTGTATCCTCTTCCAGACAAAACTTGCTAATACTCATGTGAACATTTGATTTGTTTTATTAAAGCGTAATAACAAGAGTACCAAGTTTTGTACTCTATCTTTCACAGATATCAAATATTTTCTCCTATTTTGGGCTTGTGGGTAGAATAAGGTGGCTAAATTCAATTTACTATTTGTTTAATTTATTTGATTAATTTAATGTGTTTGATTATGTTGTTTTATGTCTATGATTGTTGTAAACCACCCAAAGAAATGGGTTAGATTGGCAGTATATAAATCAAATAAATAAATAATAAATTGTTAGTTCCAACAAGAGCAGACAGATTGAATGGATAGGACTTTTAAAATCAACACTTACAAAAGTCACTTTGATTCAATGGGTTTGTTCTAGTTGGGATTAACATGTGGCTTTCTCTCCTCCACTGCCTTTAAGCCCTCTTTTATAGTTCCTATCTCACGCAGATCTTCTCCCACCCCTAGTAGTTGCTCTTTTGTTCCTGGGTTTTCTTCAGTTCCAGGGCTTTTTCTTTGACTCCCCCCCCCCCCCTGCTTTCTGGCATTTCTTGGTGTGCTACCTCCTTCTTGTCTCCAAGGTCTTCCCAGGTTTTGAGTTCCCTCAGCGAGTCATAATCCAACAGAGTTTCTCCCAGGGAGCACATCATCAGAAACTTGGTGGGTCCTGGGGAAAGATGAGACAGCCGACTGACAGGAGCCTTCATGCCACCATCCCCATCTTTTACACGGGGGTATTTTCTGAAAATAGGCCAGTATCATAAATCTATAAGAAAGCACATCTGAGCATGGTGACAAAATATTTAATTACACTAAAACAGAATTTCTTCGGGGTCCTCTAGACAGAGTTGCCTTTGAAGAACATCCAGAAATTTCTGCTTGAGCAGAATGCAGTTGTGAATGTTCCAGCCTGATGTGGTTGGGAACATGTGACTTTCCTTTTGCAACAGGCTAAGCCCAATGCTTTTACAGACAGCACAGTGCTCATTCCACAGAGCTGGCCTCCAATAAGAAACTATAATGACACAAATGTATACAGAGGAGGGTGGTGGAGTCAGCAGATGAATCACAGTTAAGACAGGTCACAGAGTTGAGTTCTTCCATGAGACTATGACAAAGACTACAGGTGAACTGCAGAAATGGCAACAGTTTATTTCTACCAGAACTTCTGGAAAATCTCTGTGTTTTAGAATACATGTTGGCTGTTGATTGCTTTGGCAAATTTGGCCCCAGTTTCAGCACTGAGCATTTGACGATCTGGCCTCAGTGTCTGGGTGTGAAATGCCAGCTCTGTACATAGCAGAAATTAGTCAGAGGAGGATTTACCACTAGCGTTATGCAACAGACAAAGTGGGAAACACTTGACAGAGTTGCTGAGTTTGTTCTCTTGCTGTGTGATACCTCTTCTGTTTTTAACTGATCTGGCCCAGGTGCTGTAAAAATAAACTGCTGTTTTGTGTGCAGGATGAAAGGGTAATGTGCTCATCCAATAAATAACATAGGATGGACAAAGGAGATTTGTTGAGGATTGCACCTTTATTGGTCCTCAGCTACTATAATATTCTTATTATTATTTCTTCTTATAATCTGCATTTCCTTCCACAGATCCTAACCTTTTTTTTTTCTTGCATTTATTTCCCACATCATCTTCAACACTTTTTTTTCTGATTTTGTCTTCACCTTCAACAACACTATGCTATTGGGTGTTCTCTAGGCAACATGCTTTTCTAAAATAAATAAAAACATAAATAAAATTCACTTTTGTTTAGTGTCAGTTGCGTTGGTCCAGATTCCCATTCATATGGAGTGGTACTACTAGGCTGAAGACTATGTAGCAGAGAGGTAGAGAGATTCAAAAGGTTCACCAAAATGTTAAGAGATCTTGTCCTTAATCTTATTTTAAAGTAGCTATAAAACACACCCACCCACATATGTCTTCTTAGCCTCTCTGTGACGAATAACCCACATAAATCACTATGTCAGAGATATAGAAGTATGCCAGCTTGAGACACTTTTTTTCCTGTGTATCTCCTATTTTGTCACTGTAGAAAGATGGGCTCTGTTTTGCTAGCATGTCTGTGCATTGATGAAAATGAAGTAAATGAAGAATGATAAGAGAACTTAGTTTGCTCTCACTAAAGCCTGCCATTACAGTGTGAAAGACAGGTGGCATGGGCACTAAAACAAGGTTGGAGCCTGTGTGCTTGAGGGAATCAATCTGCTGCATTAATGGCTAATGGCACTCTCCATATTTATTCATTATTTATCACCCACAGAAATACATCCTGTCTAGACTTCAGGGGGGGTCTTTCAAAGAGGAATGGCAGTGATTACTAACAATTAAAGAGAACAACAGAGATATAATTGCAATAAATTTGAATGCAGTAAATTAATTGAAATTAGGAGTTGCAGGTTATGCCATCTGGTGTATACATTCTGTTTAAGGGGGGAAGAGTTTGCACTACACTCTTCAATTTAAAATGACCATGAATATATTCCTTATGAATATAAAATTATGATGTTTTACTATTCACAAAACCATTTTCATCTCAGATTTGCTAGGAATCATATGATAATACTTCTGGTACTACTTGTTTATTTTTATCTTGATGTTGTTATTAAAGAAAAAAGACCAATACTGTAGTATCATTCGTTCACTTCTTATGTTGTATTAAACCAAGGATGTACCTACTTTTGTTTGAAACAAAGGATGTATGTTGTTCACTGGGGTTCTATGAAATCCGCTGCCTGGTGGTGGTGCTGGTGGTTTCCTGCCTTCTGGCTGAGAAATTTCTATATTTCACCTTCCAACATATCTGTGCTCCCAAATATTACTCAGTTCCTGCTTCTGCTGGGAATTCCAACCTAGTTCTATGCGAGCTTTTGTAAGAGCAGGTGGCAGGCATTACATTTTGGAAGGAAAGATATAGATGGACCTGAATAAATAGCTTGACAGCATTGCAGTGTGTCTGATTCAGTAACAGCAGCATGCTGAGTGTGAAGGCACAATAGTAGGCTGGTGAGGTTATTCCAAGTGACTATTTTCATTTTGTACTCAATGCCCCATAGAAAGGTTAGGGGAAGAGGAGCATGACTGTAACCTATCATGAAATATATAGCCTGGCCTTCAACTTAGGCTTACAGGGCAGGATACATGCTAGGGATGTGCACAGGGTGTTGTTGGTTGATTGGTTGGTTGGGTTGGGTTGGGTTGGGTTGGGTTGGTTGGGTTTTTTTTTTGGTATTAGTTTCATTTTAGCTTCTGGGGGGAGGTGCCTCTTCACTTCCTTTCATTTTTGTATTTTTTGTGTACTAGTTACTAACATTTATTCTTTCATTTTTACACAAAAGGGAAAGCCTTTCTTGGGTTTCCCATTCCGCTTTCCCCATTCATGTTTTCTGGAACTCCAGAAACCTTAAAAACCCTTTAAACTACACCAAAAAAAGCAGAGACAAAGCAACAGAGAATAAATATACTCCAAAATCAGGCAACAGTGGATGAGAAAGAAAAATCATTATCAGATCTATTAAAGGACTAGTTCATACTTTCACATTTACACAACCTTCTGGTGCAGTCCCACAGTTCACCTCCCCAACAGACCTCCACAGATGCAAGCAAAACTGTCCCCCCCAAATACTCCAAAACATACACCTTTAGCAGAATACATATTAAATCAATCAAATAACAGTTTTTAAAAAATCAGTCAGGAAAGGCACACACATCCATACACAGGGGAAAATAGCAAAACAATAAAAACAACACAGCTCTCTGCCCAAAGACTAGAAAAGCAGAAAATAAAGGCAAAAAAATAAAAAAATAAAAAAAGCAATCAAAGCCTCCTATCAAAGCCAGATAGAGGGAGCCAGCCAGCAATCCAAAACAGAGGCTCAGCACACAGTAATCCCCCCTATAAGGAAGGACTGAAAAAACAAACACTCCTTACTGGGTTCTAGGACCTTCTACAGATTCAAAATTCCTTCTTCCCTTGATGTTCTGATTGGCTCATGACAGCAGCCTTCACAGCACTATTGGATGAAAAGATTTTGAGAATGAGCTAAGGTTAGCTAGAGACACTAAAACCAACAAAGAAGACCAGAAGGGATTGTGAAGAGCTCCAGAAGGATCTCTCCAAACTGGGAGAATGGGCGGCAGAATGGCAAATGCGTTTCAATATAAGAAAATGTCAAGTAATGCACATTGGCACAAAAAAACAAAATTTTGTTTATCAGCTGATGGGTCCTGAGCTGTCCATGATGGATCAGGAAAGAGATCTTGGTGTGCTGGTGGACAGCTCGATTAAAGTGTCAACCCAGTGTGCGGTGGCAGCAAAGAAGGCCAATTCCATGCTAGGTATTATTAAAAAGGGGATTGAAAATAAAACAGCCAACATTATAATGCCATTGTACAAAACGCTACGAAGGCCGCACCTGGAATATTGCGTACAGTTCTGGTCGCCGCACCTCAAAAAAGATATAGTGGAACTGGAAAAGGTGCAGAAAAGAGTGACTAAAATGATGACTGGGTTGGGGCACCTCTCTTGTGAGGAAAAGTTACAGCGTTTGGGGCTCTTTAGTCTGGAGAAAAGGCACCTGAAGGGGGACATGATTGAGACATATAAAAATATGCAGGGGATGGATCAAGTGGATAGAGGGAAGCTCTTTTCCCTCTCACACAATACCAGAACCAGGGGACATCCACTCCACTTGAGTGTTGTGAGAGTGAGAACAGACAAAAGAAAATATTTCTTTACCCAGTGTGTTGTTAGTGTCACGATTCCACGTGGCCCCTGATTGTTTCACCAAACTAGGACCTCACGCTACGTGCCCCTCAGCTGCCACCAGTTGATTTCATCAACAATACCTATTATTAATAATAGATATCCAGACCATATGTCATTTTAAAAGAACGAAGTAGAAATTGTTTATTGATACAGGTGTTGACAGAACAAGCCATGTTGTTAACTCTTAACCAAACATTCTTCTTTTTCCACCCTGAACCACCATTATCCCGCCCAAACTCCAAAACTCTCTCAACTCCCTAACACTCTAATTCTCCATCTCTAAAACCCTATCTATGTCTATCTAAACTCCTCCTCCTCCTTCTGAGTCTCTTATATCTCATGACTCTGCCCCTCCAGCACTCCCATTGGTCCATGCAAATAGCATATGAATATTCATGACCTGGGTGAACGTCACAGTTAGTTTGTGAAACTCCTTGCCACAGGATGTGGTGATGGCATCTGGCCTAGATGCCTTTAAAAGGGCATTGCCTTTAAAAGATTCCTGGAGGAAAAGTCCACTGTCAGATGGATACACCGTTGGATACAGAATCATACCCAGAGGGTGATGATTAATGGCTCCTTCTCAGACAAGTGGGGTACCCCAAGACTCTTCAACATTTTTATTAATGACCTGGATCAGGAAGTGCAAGGAATGCTAATCAAATTTGCAGATGACACAAACTTGGGTCGACTAGCTTATATCCTGAAAGACAGGAACAACATTCAAAATGATCTTGATAGGCTGGAGCACTGGGCTGAAAACAGCAGTATGAAATTCAGCAGCGATAAATGCTGAGTACTGCACCTAGGAAAAAGAAAGCAAACACACAGTTACAAGATGGGATACCCGACTCAGCAATACTACGAGTGAGAAGGATCTTGGAACTGTTCTAGATCACAAGCTGAATATGAGCCAACAGTGTGATGTGGCTACAAAAAAGGCAAATGCTATTTTAGGCTGCATTAATAGAAGTACAGTCTCCAAATCCCATGAGGTACTAGTTTCCCTCTATTCGGCACTGGTTAGACCTCAACTTGAGTACTGTGTCCAGTTCTGGACACCACACTTCAAGAAGGATGCTGACAAATTGGAAGTTCAGAGGAGGACAACAATTAGGGGACTGGAAACCAAGCCCTATGAGGTAAGACTGAAAGAAGTAGGCATGTTAGCCTTGAGAAAAGAAGACTGAGGAGAGATATGATAGCACTTTTCAAATACTTGAAAGGCTGCCATACAGAGGAGAAGCAAGATCTGTTCTCAATCAACCCAGAGTGCAGGACACACAACAATGGGCTTAAGTTACAGGAAGCCAGATTTTGGTTAAATATCAGGAAAAACATCTTAACTGTTAGAGCAGTATGACAATGGAACCAATTACCTAGAGAGATGGTGAGTGCTCCCACACTGGAAGCATTCAAGAGAAATTTAGACAACCAACTGGCAGATATCATTTAATATATATTCCTGTATTGAGCAGGAGGTTGAACTCAATGGCCTTATAGACCCCTTCCAACTTCTTTATTCTATGATTCTATGATTCTCAAGTGATATGACAGACAGAAGATGAATGTTTCATGAGAACATAGGAGAAACATAAAACTTTTGTGGACCCCCTTTTGCAAACACAGATAATTTGTGTTTAAGAGGGTCCTTTTTGGCAATAAACAGATAAAAAGGCCTTTCATTTAAACAGGAAAGGCTAATTCCTAGTACATGTATATCAATGAAAAAATATAGAGACACACAAAACCACCATAAAAGTTCAGATTTACATCATGACATTTCAGGATACTAAGTAAGCACACAGCTTCACTAAAGAAGGAAAACAGCACAGTCTTTCATCCCTTTCCACAGGCAGAGTAAAGAGGTTGACAACAGGCATATAATGAAAGTATCAAATGGATCTCATAGGCATAGGAATTCCAGTGTCTCGGAGTCCATCACATCACAAACTTCCAAAAAGAGTGGTACGGACAACAGGGCCTTGCCCACTGATCCTGAAAGGCAGGCTAAAATTGGTGGTCCCAGTGAGGAAGGTGGGAATTTGAAACTGCCAGCGGTGGCTCTTCCATTTAATTACCAAGATTTTATTTTCAAGATAGTAGAGCAGGAAAAGGGACGTGGTGGCGCTGCGGGTTAAACCGCAGAAGCCTCTGTGCTGCAAGGTCGGAAGACCAGCAGTCGTAACATCGAATCCACGCGACGGAGTGAGCTCCCGTCACTTGTCCCAGCTCCTGCCAACCTAGCAGTTCGAAAGCATGTAAAAATGCGAGTAGATAAATAGGTACCACCTCGGTGGGAAGGTAACAGTGTTCTGTGTCTAGTCGCGCTGGCCACGTGACCACGGAAACTGTCTTCGGACAAACGCTGGCTCTATGGTTTGGAAATGGGGATGAGCACCGCGCCCTAGAGTCGGATATGACTGGACTAAATGTCAAGGGGAACCTTTACCTTTACCTAGAGCAGGAAAAGGCTAAGTTTGGAGTTCTTCCTTCATATTTTTTAATAATATTTTTTCAGAAGACGGAAGGAAATCTTGCAAGAAATGATACAGGCAGCTAGTTTTAAAATAAGTTTATGAAGTTTTAATAAAACAGGGAAATCCAGATGCCATCCTAAGACATTTCATGGCACAGGAAAATCTGATAACTACTTTCACTCAGTACACATTATCCATATTGGGCAATTTAATCAACAAAAATATTATTGTACTAATCACACCGTTAATATTTCCAGAAATAACATTTTTATCCATTACATTCTATTGAAAGTTTTACATCCCCTCCAATATTATTAACAAAGTTAAATGTTTATGTATTAGAATATTCCGAGACCTTATTTGATCATAATGACCTCAATGTGGTGTACAAAAAAACAAAACAAAATATTAAAAGCAATTCCAACAATGTTGAAAATCTGCTTCTTAGATTCCGAGTCACAGGGAGCCTTTCCAGGGTTTTCTAGGTAGCAGGTACTCAGAAGTGGTTTACCAATCCCATCTTCTGGGGGCATCCTGGGACTGTGCAGCTTGCCCAGGGCCACATAGGCTGGCTCTTCTCCCAATCTCTGGCTCCACAACTAGATACCTAATCCACGGAGTTATCCAGCAAGCTAAATAATATGGTAACAGGTTCTTAAATACAATTAATCTTGCCTTATTACTCTGAGTGCTTTTTTTGTGGAGTTCCAGATCTTGAAACAGCCTTTGACCTTCCTTGCTGATAGGAACAAAAGGAACACAACTGTGTGATCCATGTGCAAAATCCAGAGTCAGAATTGGACAATACTGTTATTACCCCCACCAAAAAAATAATGACAAGGCACACTTTCAACTCCTGCAGGGTTCTTCAACAAGCATGCCAAACTCAGCTTGCAAAAGAGTCCTGCACATTTCAAAAGCTCTCTTTTTATGATTATGATAAAATACAGGCATTGCTTGATCTTAATTCCTGAATCTTCTTTTTGACTTATCTTCAATTTCATGCTCCAGCCAGGCTTCAGGTAGGGGGGGAAATGACATACTGTAGATAAACCTTTAGATGGCTAGTGATCCATTCTTGGTTGGCTACCAAAGCCACACAGACAGTTTTTTTGGCTCTCGCTTCCACTTCCTTTTCATAACAGTTTCTGTTATTTCATCCTGCAGCCCCAAAATTTGTGTAACGTGTCCCATGATCCTGACAAGGACTTGACGCTCTTAGACTATACCTTTGTTTCCAAAGCACTCCTGGTGTCCAGGGATCAATTGCCTGTTAAATTACTGTGAAATCCACTGTGGTTTTAATTACTGTTCACAGCTTCTTCCTTGTCTTGAAGTACTTCTGAGTTTTTCTCTATCATTCTTCCCACGTTTACCTCAGGGTCCCACATTTCTTGTTACCAGACATTAGTCACACTGATACAGAAATGCTTGTGTCTTGCTTAAACAATAGGTCACAGAAAGGTCTTCAATGACTCACCATGGCAGGATTTTCTTCTGAAAGCAATATTTAATTTATACAGTCCCCTAAGATTAATTCTTACGCTTGGCAGTGCACACATTCTGTGAATGGGTGGCAGGTTGTCAACAGCACTCTAGGAAGACAGGGCACCCACGTTTCTGACGACAAACTCAGTAATCACACACCTCATGCCTTTAGAACCTGTCTGGATGGCTCAGTGAGTTGCAACACCTGGGGTTCGGAGTTCACTTCTCCACAGTGTGAAGAGAAGAGCCAGACTGGTGGCCTTGGGCAAGCTGCATAGTCCTAGAGCACTCCCAGAAATTGGCACTGGTAAAACCACTTTTGAATAGCTTATACTTAGAAAACCCAAAAAATAATAACTGTAAGTAGGAAATGACTTGATGGCACACATCACCATCACCATCACCATCACCATCACCATCACCATCATTATTATTATTATTATTATTATTATTATTATTATTATTATTATTATTATTCCTCCTTTGGAACTTAGGTAAAGGAAGGTATTCCACCTTCACAAACAATGCAATGACATTTTCTTTACAAGCATAATTGTGACTGACAGTTAAATTAAATTTAAAGATCTAATAATAAAAATATAATAATACTTATCACAATATTCTGTGCTTTTTTACTTGGAAGTAACCGTCAATGAGTTTAGAGAAGCTTATATCTAATGTAAATCAGTGATTTCAGGCTGGCAATTTTGGAAAATGCAGATGGGCATGCAAGCCTGAAAACAATGACACCCTTTTAAATAGTTTCTTCCTCTCAATAGAGACATGCCCATTAGTATTTCAGAAGACTGGATGTGGTGTGAAAGAAGCATTGTAATTCATAGTGTGCACCCTCACCTTGCACCACTGTTGATAAGCAGGTTTTGCAGCATTTCATAGTGTTTTAAAATCAACACAACCTACCTAGCCAGAATTAACAGTGAGACAAATGAAAAGTGGGTGCACACCAGAGTCATAATATCTTGTCTATCAGACCATGTTCATGCCTGTTAACAGCAAATTTCTGGCCTCCTTGCCACTGGAGCTGATTCCTCCCCTCCTTTCAGCCTTCCAGAATCTCATTGGATGGTAGCAGTGACAGTCAGACAAAAGGTTAAATGACCCAGAGCTTGGAATCAGTAATTCCCAGGATCCCCTTGCTGGGGAAAAGTGGGAGCTGTAGCCCAAGAAAGTAAGTTTCCCCAGGTTTCAATATGGTAAAGAAGGCTTACCTATGCAACACTTTCTGTTGCATTGGTCGAAGTAGAGGATTCCCTCATAGTTTCCAGGGCTTAGAAGAGCTTCTATAGTATACTATACTACCTGAATATGCCAGGCAACCTGGCCATATTTATTAACTTTTCCAAATTGTGTTTCTCCTGAGACAGTTACATGAGTGGGTTTCATCTAGTGTCTTCTTCCAATTTTAAAGCAATATGGATGTGCCTGGCAAGGACAAGCTTCTGGAACCAGATTACACATTGCAAACTATGAATAAGAGGAGCCTGGTAAGTGTGCTAATAGGCTACAAGTCATGGATACAGAAACATATGAAGCAAACAAGGAAAATCTACCAGTTTGGGGATACAAACATGTCTGATATATTTCCAAGCAAGAGAAAGAGAGAGAAAGATTTAAAGTAGAAGAACAGCAAATTTACACAACTTTATTGGGGGGGGGGTGTGAGTCCCACACTTGTCCCAGTGCCCTTAATCTTGTCTCCTCCCCCACTGTGAGTTCCTTCTTTTGTGCTAGATTCTTAATCTACTTTTCTCTCCTGGTATTCATTCAGCAAGTACCAGATTAACAGAAGAGTTCAACAAAAGCTTAGGACGAAGCACTACTAAGTATAAAGTGGAGCCAACTGAGGTTTGAGGAAATTGATTTTGAGGTATAAGCACTCCAGATATTTTAGAAATCTGTAGTACTTCAAAAAAAATGCTTGTAACTTTAACTGTTTCAAAGATCTTTGGGGAATAACAAAACCAATAAAAAGGTTCTAGGAGAATTGATTGTGAGATGTAACTAAGTTATTCCACCTTAGTATGCATGCCAAATTTTGTTTTCCCCTTTCAATTTCAGAAATGTTTTGGGACAAACAAACAAACAAATGTAAGTTTTCAGAAATATTCAGACAGAGAGACAGGCAGGCAGGGAGGAAGAGAGAGACAGACAGACAGACAGTACAACTGGAAACAATTTCAATAGAAAATATTGCATGTGACATAGACTTACACTCCAAAAGCAGCTCAGGACCACTGTGACAATCATAGGCTTGTCCCAAGTGATATCTTGCCCCACTTATTTAACAGAGCACACCCTTAACCTGGTTTTTTGGACTGAGCAAGGGTGATCTTGGTGTGGAGAAGCTTTCTATAGCTCCACTGTCATGGACAGATTACTACTTAGTAGAGTTTAGGCTAACTGGAACCCAGATTCTCCACAGGGGTAGACCTGATTGTGACAATCCACCCCAGGAGGCTGATGGATCTGAATTCTCAGGAGGTGATCCTGTCGAAGCTCTGGTTGACCTCTGGAATAGGGAAATGGCTTGGGCGGTGGATATGATCAATCTCAAGCTTCCCCTACCACAGAGTGGGTGCCAAATAAGCCCCTTGGTTTATTAGGGACATGGCAGTGATGGGGAAAGGATCATATCATACTGTATGAGCCTTTTTGAGGAGGCCCTTCTCTCAGTTCCACCACCTTCCCAAGTCCTTGTTGTTCAAAAGCACATAGACAAGGGCACCATGGAAGTTGGGAGAGCTGTTCTGAAGTCAGCAGTTTTGGAGCACTCACTCCCAGAATTCCTCCTGGAGGATTCTGAGCAAACTCTGGAAGTCCATAAAATCTGAAAGTACCGTCCATAGTGTGTCCATTTAAAACAATGAAAGTATAACTGACCATGGCTACCTTTTAACATTTAGAGCAGATCCAGATCATCCTAGCTTTTTCAGGAGTGTAGGCCTATTTAAAACAGACCTTTTCAAAGGTCCCTTAGACCACCAAACACTAACACTTCCAACATAGTGCCAAAAAATTGCATGTGTCTGTTGCATTGGCCAAGATCCTCTCCAATATTCACACAGCAGAAATGTCCACATAGTATGTGGATTATACCATTGCATGAATTATTGTGCAACAGAAACTTCAAACTAGCAATCCTCATTGTTCAACTGCATGCTCATGGGATCCATTATGCAGTGCACATGCTTGTCCAGACTCACATAATCTGACAAACTACTTGTGCAAATACATGTAGACTAGCATCTTTCTGTGGTGGCTGCAAAAGTGGGACTGCTTCTGCAACTGAAGTTGTACATGCATAATGACATGAGAACACGAGAACACGAGTCCATTGCATATGCTGCCATTAAACACTTTCTAGTTTTGAAGGATCACCACAAAGCTTTCCCTCCCATTTTCACATTTGCCTTAGCTTTCAAAGGTCTAAGGGACCTTTGAAAAGGGACCTTTGAAAAGTGTTCCTGTTTTATATGGGCCTACACTCCTGGAAAAGACCCTGATGTTGGGAAAGTGTGAAGGCAAGAGGAGAAGGGGACGACAGAGGACGAGATGGTTGGACAGTGTCATCGAAGCTACCAACATGAATTTGACCCAACTCCGGGAGGCAGTGGAAGACAGGAGGGCCTGGCGTGCTCTGGTCATGAAGAGTCGGGGTCACGAAGAGTTGGACACAACTTAACGACTAAACAACAACACTCCTGAAAAGGCTAGAATGATCTGCTCTAAATGTTCAAAGGTAGCCATGGTCAGTTATACATAGCCTTCTCATCAACAGGATAAAAGAAGCTGAGCTATGGCAGTAATTGAAGGGAAGCTGAAACATGAGCAGTGATTAAAGAGAAAAGGCTGGGGCTGCTCAGCTGAAAGAAGGGGACATGACTAGGAAAAAGACAAGACTATTACATGCTCACATTCAAGGATGCGGAGAGCACACTGTGTCGGCTTAGTTACTTACCATTCTTCCTCAGCCAGTATGATCCTGTTTTTGGAGTCCCATGGACTTCTGTTCATCTCAACCAATTCCAAACTAGAAAAATGTTTGCTAATTTAGAGCTCATGGCTCTTGAGGCTGCCGTCTCAGTGGGATATGATGCCACATCCTTTCCAAGTTAACAGTGCAAACACAATATCTGGTAAATGATGTACATCGGTTGTTGATACGTCCTTTCATCTTATCACAATCAGTCTTGAGTTTGTTGAACTTTGGTCATTCTTATCCAGCTAAGCCAATAACACCACCTAGGCAGCACTTAATGGTAAGGCACTAGGACTGGATTTCAACAGGACAAGGATAGCTTCTTAAATACTGACATTACTATTTTGTGGAGGCGGAAGGCCCTTATGCAGGTAGGAAAATAATGACACAGCAATTAAAAAAGAAAACACATTTTATTTCTTCTTTCTTAGGCCCAAATGCATTTACAGAACTTAATCCACACCCCCATGCACAGTGCCTTGGTTTTAAAATAAAAGAGCTTTAGGTTCATTCTTAAAAGAGGGGGCGAGGAGTAAGACGGCCACAGAAATGAAGGATAGATCTTCAGCACCTTTTATTAGAGACATAGCTTGCCTTAAAAACTACAATTGCTGAAAGTTCCTCTTCCACACAACAATTAAATGGTACAGGAGCCTTGACCTCCATTTCATGGAGCCATTGTATGGTGCAGTGGATAGATGCTCCAGAGACGTAGGTTCAAATCTCCACTGAGCCTCAGGAACTCACCGGGAGTTGGCAATAATAAACCACTTCTCAATCATCCTACTTATTTTAATAATCCTATTAAGTTAGCAATATGTTGGAAGTGATTTGACAGCACATAAAATGAACAATCCGTGTAGTAGAGAGAAAGAATACACAACTGTCCAATCACCATATGTCCACATTGTCTTCCTTTGTCAGTAACAAATTTGTTGTTATGGTCTGCCAAGGTGCTTCCGACTGATGGCAACCCTATGAATGAGCAAGCTCTAAAATGTCCTGTTCTCTTGTAAACTCAACTCCATTGTTTCCTTTAGGGAGTCAGTCCATTTCATATTTGGTCTTCCTCTCTTCCTGCTTCCTTCAACCATGCCCAGCATTGTTCTCTTTTAGGGTGAATCCTGCCTTCTCATGGTGTGCCCAAAGTAGGGCAGCCTCATTTTCAACATTTTTTGCCTTCAGAGATAGTTCAGGGTACTAGCCCACAAACAGGGGATTGTCGGTGCATGAAAAACATCTGGAAGTGTGCCTAAAAAAAAAGACAAATCAAAACAACAACAATGCCCCCCCCCCCCATAGTACAGTATGAGGAAATGTAAAAATCCCATGACTTCCCAGTTTTCTGGAGGCGAAACTTCCTGGTTCCTTTTAACATTTCTTTTCACGCTTCCAGAGACAGGTGTGGCAGCTTCCCAGAGGACCACAGAGCAGCCTAGTGCTTAGATTCCAGCACATTGCATGACCAAGCAGAAACAGAACAACAGCAATTAAAGGGGGTTCATGTTCTTTATAAAACAACCGGGCTCTTATGTCTTGTGGAAGCCTCCTTCCGTAATATAACTGCCACCGAACTATTTTTTCTATTAAAAAAATCCCCTTGCCTGTTCGAATGACGTGCATCATCCCCCTACTGCAGGTGCTGGCGGTGGGGAGACGGCGGGATTGTACTTGATAAAGTAGCATAGGACGGCCCTGAAACATAGATAATCTTGACACTGAGGAAGGAATTGGGGCCGAGGCTTCATCGGAAAGAAAAACTGACAAGACCACCCTAAACACTTCGAGAGCATGGCCCCTCCCCTGCCCCTGTTTAACACACGTCTTGTGAGTTTCATGGCACGTAGAAACTTTGGTTTGCTCACGCTGCTTGCCCCTTACCTTGCGGCCAAAGTGCGCTTTAACACTCAAAGCAGCAATTGCATTTTTACACGGAGACCTGATTTATTAAGATCAAGAATTGCTTCGTATGCTACTACCTTCTCTGCCTTTATTGCTGCCAGGCGGGCAAGACGGCAGGGAGACGCACGTTACTGTCCAAGTACGGGCGCCCCAAGTACGTTTGTTTCGCTTTCTCTGCCTCTTATACTTTGTTTCGCTTTCTCTCTCTCTCTGTTTTTTTTAATCTGTTGTCGCGTCTCCGACCAGGGTGAAGGGGTTGACGAAAAATGGCGCCCAAAGTCACCCCGGAAACTGGATACTATGTGTCAGTCTGTTTTTTTTTGTTTTTTTTTTACAAAGTCTATGCCGTCTCTCCCACACTTATCCCTGCACTTCCCTGGAGGACGCGGTGCGGTGCGGCGGGAGAGCGCGCGCCTCCTTCCTTCGCTTGCCTGGGGCTGGGCGCGCGCGCGGGCACGCACTAGAGAAGGGCCCCGACGCGCGTCCCCGCTGCTCGTCAGCCTCCGGCCCGGGGTTCCCTCGCCGTTCCCGGCCTTGAGTTGCAAGAAGAGGAGGGCAACATGGCGCTCGTGCCCTGTCAGGTGCTGCGCGTCGCCATCCTCCTCTCTTACTTCTCCATCCTGTGCAATTACAAGGCCATCGATATGCCCGCGCACCAGACCTACGGAGGCAGCTGGAAATTCCTGACATTCATTAACCTGGTAAGTTCGCTGGCCCGCCGCCCTCCCTCAACCTCCCGCCTCCTTCCTCCGCCTCCCTTTTGAGGATGCGCTCCCATCCTTCAAGCTGCCTCTTCCTGCGGCGTGCGCGCCTGAGAAAGGAAGCTGCCTGCGCGCGCTCTCTTCCGCCGCCGCCGCCCCCCGCTCGCCGCCCCCCCCCTCTCGCCGCCCCCCCGCCTCCGTTGCCGCCGTGCAGACCCTCCCCCCCGCTGTCTGTCACCCCAGCCCCTCCGGGCTGCAAGAGCGGCGAGGGCTCTTCTTGCCCCCTCCCGCCTCGCCATCTTCGCCCAGCCGGCAACTTCAAGAGCCGGCCCTGAAGGAGGCGGCCTTTCTGCTGTGGCCGAGGAGAGAGCGTGCCGGCAGGAGACCGATGTATATCTCCTGCTTGTGACGTGAATTACAGAACAAAAATAGCCTCCTCCGAGCACACGTTTATGATTGCAGTGGATGGTTTTTCACAGGCGTAAAGTTTTTTATATATTGGTCTTTAAACATTGGCCCAAGATAAATTTTCCACGTACAGTTCCCATTTGTGGGGGGGCTGTGGTATCAGTTGAGAATGTTGCAATTCAATAAGTGGTGGTGTAATCATCAGCATGCTACATAGCTCAGTGGTTTCGGTCTCTGGCTGTTGAGCCAGAGGTTGGGATTTGATTCGCCACTGGGCCTCCTTGACAGGAGCTGGACTCAGTGATCCACAGGGTCCCTTCCAGCTCTGCCGTTTTAAGATGATGATTACTATATACTGAAAGCTTTTACAGGTAAAAATCCCTGAGACAGGTCCTGCAGGAAAACACTTAATTCAGTGAAAAAAGTGGTTTGTTATTTAAAATTGCAGACTAGAGGGATAGATTCACTACTACTATAAATACAAACCTTTGTAACTATTTTTTTAGATGCCTTTCCTGTCCTGCCTCTGTTTCCCTTTAGGGAAAGCTGTATGATGTCACTATCCTGTACACCACGGTAGCTTTAGTTCCTTATCCCAGCATGCCTTGCCCAAATGCAGGATCAGTTGAGGATGTTGCAGTTAAGTGACTGGTGTAATCTTCAGCATTTCTACACACTGTAAACTACATGTTGTAACCTAAGACCTGCACACTTAAAACCATTTAGGCTGCAGTCTCCATGTTGGAACTGAATTTGCAGACTTCATGGCTACAGTAAGTGCCCTGATTTGGGCAGTGTTTTGCCTTTTTTTCTCCATTCCCTTGTTTTTTATATGACATAACCAGATGAAAAGTTCTGGGAAACTCAGGCACACTTTTAATGGCATTTTGGTTGATCCCAATAAAAAAGTATTGCCCAACCATGGATCTTTTTGTTGTTATTTTCCTGTGAGCCAGAAGGGCAATGTGTGTGTCTGTGTTTCTTTGTCTCTTTTCTTTGTTCCATTTGTTTTTAATGAAAGTTTCTGAAATCCTTTGGCCAATCTGTTTCAGTATGGTATCATTTAAGATTTGTTGTGTCTGGGTAATGCTTAATAGACTTTATTTTAACCAGTGGTAGATTCAGATTCAAAGTCAAAAGGGGGTAAGAGAGCATGTAATGAGGCTCCAAGGTACCAAAGGGGCTTCGGTACCTTGGAGCCTCATTACATGCTCTCTTACCCCCTTTTGACTTAGGGTTACTCCTTCCAGGGTTTCTTAGGTAGAGTATACTTAGAAGTGGTTTAACACTACCTACTTCTGGAGGGTGTCCAAACCTACAAAGTCTGCCTTTTTTGGCAGGAGGCACAGTGGGGAGATGAGCTCCCAGCTCCTCTGGCTCTACAGCCAGATACCTAACTCACTGAGCTATCCAGTCAGCACTCAAAAAGGCCCTGATATTTGTGCTTCCAATTTCACTTTGAAAGGGACTGCCCTTTTGGAAGAAACAAAGATTCATCAGTATGTTTCATATAGTTGGTTACTCTCCCATGTAGTGCTCTTGTGTTTATATGAAATGGATGCAAACAATATAAACAGTATATGGGCTGTGAATGTATTATTGTATATCAGGATATCATGTTAACTTGCAATACATGTTTACAATTGAGCTTGGAAGGAATGAGTTGCAAATACATTGTTCCTATTGAAGGAATTTTTATAATAATCATCATAATCTTAGAACTGCAGAGGTAGAAGTCAATGAGTGCGATTAATTCCTTTTCGTTAGCAGAGCAGAAAATACAAAAACACAAGTAGCTGCATCAATTGAATACCTAAAAAATCCACCCACCCCCTTTTGTTTTTTCACAATTAAACCAGCCCTTTGCATGTACAAAACCACTCTACAAGCAGCTTAAGTAGAAAAGAAAAGCATCTTTACTTACAGTTGATATTCAGTTACAGTCAGAAGAGTAAAAGGATAAAATTGGGAGATTTCTCAACCATGTGGAAGAGGGAGAAATCCATTCAACTGCATAGTCTGAAGGTCAGGAAGCAGAGCTTTTACATGTCTGCTCAGGTCAAAAGTCAGAGAGGAAAAGAGAGAGCAAACAAACAAAACAGTTGGAAGCAAACAAATAGGAAGTGGGGGAGGGCTTGTCTCAAGCCCAGAAAAAATGATTTTGCTAATTGGTTAGTGGCAGAAGGCAGTCACCTTAGTTTTTCAAAGAAAAATCTCCCTCCTCCCACTGAAACTTATCACCAGGCTGCATAGAAAACTGTTAATTCCTCCAACAGTTCTTTGGTCCCAATTTCTTTTTCCTGCAACTAAGGTATAACAGCAGTACTTCAGAAGTACCACTACTGGACATGGGTATCATCTCAATAATTTAAAAGGAGGTTTTGATGCTATGCTTTTTGCTGTTTTATTGTAGGAGTTGTGACAGGAGTGAAGTGGACAGGAGGAAAGCATCTAGTGATTTTTAGCATTCAGATGTGGCTTTTTTAAAATAACAAAAAATAGTTGTTTTTGAGAAACAGGAAAGTAAAAATTGCAGTGGGCTTCCTTTGTTACTGGTGCACAAAAGATACAACAAACAAAAGAGGCACACTCTCACCCAAAACAAGCTGTCCCTTTTACCCACAGCAGTGGAAAAAGGAGAGAAGGCTAGGGAAGAGAAGTGGGCTTGGAAAGAGGTTGACTGGTGTGGCATTAAAGCTGGAGGACATCCATTTCTGTTCTAAAGGTAGAACCTTCTTAAATTTGTGGAGATGATAAGCATAGAAGAAAACAATAAAAGAGGTTTCTTCCAGAAGATCCAAGAAATCAAAGGGAAATTTAAGCCTAGATTAGGAATGCCGAATGACCAACAGGAAAGCACACTATCTGATTAGGACAAAATAAAGAAAAGGTGGAAACAGTGTATTAAAAACCTAAATAGAAGAGATAAAAGAATGACAGATTCCTTTGAAGAAGACTCCTGTAAGGAAGAACCTGCAGTTCTAGAAAGTGAAATGAAAGCTGCTCTGAAAGCACTGGGAAGAAATAAATCTCCAGGGATAACAGAGATTGAATCTGTCAAAATCCTAACAAGAATATGCCAACAAATATGGAAAACAAAAGAATGGCCCACAGACTGGAAATGTTTGATATACATTCTCCACAAGAAAGGAGATGCCAAGAAGTGCAGTTATAGGATCATTGATTTAATTTCCCTTGCAAGCAAAGTGATGCTTGAGGTGTTGCAGCAATGCCTGATGTTCAAGCTGGATTCTGAAAAGGAAGAGGCATTTGAGATAATATTGCAAATATCACTGGCTACTAGACTGCACTAGAGAATTCCAGAAAAACAGTCAGTGTTTTATAGACTACAACAAGTAGTGGAACACAAACTTGGACTCTTCTGAAATAAATGGGTGTTCCTCAGCACTTGATTGTCCTGATGCATAACTTTTATTGTGGACAAGAAGCTACTGTTAAGACAGAATATGTAGAGGCATAATGGTTTCCTATGGGCAAAGACA
This sequence comes from Intellagama lesueurii, assembly GCA_037013535.1. Taxonomy (NCBI): domain Eukaryota; kingdom Metazoa; phylum Chordata; class Lepidosauria; order Squamata; family Agamidae; genus Intellagama; species Intellagama lesueurii. The sequence goes on from JBAJHW010000001.1 coordinate 275,910,231, forward strand.
AAGGTGCATTTATGTGTTCAATCTGTATGCAGAACATATCATATGGAAAGCCAGACTAGATTCAGATGAAGGAGGAGTGAAAATTGGTGAAAGAAACACCAATACTTTAAGACAGTGTTCCCCAACGTTTTCCGGTCTGCGGACCGGCTGGGGAAGGCGGGGCACCCCCGCGCGCACGCATGTGCGAACAAGCGTGCGAGCGCCGCCATTTTGCGCATGCGCACTGCCGCTCGCACGCATGCACAAACAGCAGTGCGCGCTTGTGAGGGCCTGCACGCACCCGTGCGCATGCGCAAATGGCGGCGCGGCGCTCGTGCGGGCATTCCAGCGCGCGCAGGCGCAAACGGGCTGCGCGGGGGTGAGTGCGCGCGGGGAGGTCTCTCTTGCCGGCCCGGTCTGGGCCAGGCCAGGGACCGGCACCGGGCCGGGGACCGGGGGTTGGGGATCACTGCTTTAAGATATGCAGATTACACAATCTTACTGGCAGGAAGCAGCAATGATTTGAAATGCCTTTTAATGAAAGTGAAAGAAGAAAGTGCCAAAGCAGGACAATACAGTGGTGCCTCGACTTGCGACCATAATCCGTTCCAGAAGATGGACGTAACTCAAAATGGTCGTAAGTCGAAGCACCGTTTTCCATAGGAATGCACTGAAATGCAATTAATCCGTTCCGGCTGAAGAAAAAAATCACACACACACAAAAAAAATATCACTGCAAGACTCATTGGAAATGCGATTAATCCCTTCCGGCCGAAGGGGGGGGGGAGAAAAGCAATCAAGCGTGCAAGACCCATTGGAAATGCACAGAAAACAAATGGAGCAGGTCGGAAATGCAAAGAAAACAAAGGAAAAAGCAAGGGAAGCATGCAGGACCCATCGGAAATGGGGGAAAAAAACCCCCCAAAGCAACCAAACCCCCCAAGACCCATCGGAAATGGGGGGGAAGCCAAAAAACAAACAAACCCCCCAAGACCCATCAGAAATGGGGAAAAAAACCCAAAATGCAATGAAACCCCCCAAGACCCATCGGAAATGGGGGGGAACCAAAAAGCAAACAAACCCCCCAAGACCCATCGGAAATGGGGGAAAACACTCCAAAAAGCAACAAAAAACCCCAAGACCCATCGGAAATGGGGGGGGGGGGAACCAAAAACCAAACAAACCCCCCAAGACCCATCACAGCACAGAAACATAACCCCCCAGCTCAAAACCACGCTGCAAAAACACCCAGAACAGTTTTTAAAAAGCAGAAAACAGCACCTTACCTTACTAGGCAGCCCGAAGCCTCCCTGAAAACACACACACACACTCACTCAGAAGCAGAAGGAGGCAGTCCCAAGCCTCCTCTGACGCACACTCTCTAACTGCTGGGGCGAAAGAGCTACAAAGAAGCAGCCTTATCGCCACCTACAGTTAGAAATCTGAATTTCCCGCCTTTTTTCCCTGCCTTTTTCTGTTTGTAAGTGGAAGCTCCGGTCACAAGTAGAAGCAAAATTTTGCGGCCGGAGCTGGTCGTAACTCGAAATGGTCGTAAGTAGGGACGTTCGTAAGTCGAGGCACCACTGTAATTGAATGTTAAGAAGACAAAGATCATGACTGCAGAACTATACAACTTTAATGTTGACAATAAGAAATTGAAATTGTAAAAGATTTTGTATATCTTGATTCACCATCCACACTCTTGTATTCCTGATCACTATGTATGGGTGTGTAAGCTGGATAGTGAATAAAGCTGAAAGGTAAAAAATTGATTTGTGCTGGAGGAGATTCTCTGGACCATCAAAAAGACGAAGAAGTGGGTCCTAGATCAAATAAAACCTGAACTATCTCTGAACGCAGAAATGTTGAAACTGAGTCTGTGCTACTTTGCATATATCATGAGAAGGCAGGATTCTTGGAAAAAGACAGTAATGCTAGGAAAAATTGAAGGCAGGAGGAAAAGAGGAAGATCAAATATGAATTGAATTGGCTCACTAAAGGAAGTCACAGGCTTGAGTTTACAACAGCTGAGCAGAGCTGTTGAGCACAGGACATTTTGGAGATTGCTCATTCATAGGCATCTAACAACAACATTGTATGTTGAGTGAATAGGTAAGAACAAAGACCCTAACCTGCTCCATGTTCCTATTTCCCTTCAGTAAATGTTTTCTCTGTTCATTTCCCACTGACCTTTCTTACTTCTGGTGTCAGCTAGGGATAGGATTTTCATTTTAAAACAAAAGGAGAAAAACATAAAAGAGAATTCAAAATTTGCTTTTGGGTTCTTTTCCCAGTTCCTGAAAGAGAGCCTCTTAAACATAAAGGACTCATTGAAACAAAAGAGGGGTGCATGAAAATGTGGTTTTTGATGTTTCACTCTTTTGTTAAACTTTTCCTTCAACCCTTGTCTGTGAAAAGGAGCAGAAAATGGAGGAAGGTGGCTGATAAAGGCAGAACAGGAAGGAAGGGTCTCGAGGATTCCGAGGCATGGACCAAAACCTCTGCATTCAAGTTAGTAGCAGGTACAGGGCATGCTCCTCGCTGGCACCAAATGTTAAAGGAGAAGCATGCAAGTTTGTAATTTTTTTCAATAGCTGAGTAACATCCACTGTCTCTTCATCAAATTTCCACTCAGGCAGTGGGACTTCTTCTCCTTCTTCCCTCTTCTGTAACCCCGAAACCTCATATAGAGTGTCTCTGTTGGTGAACAGACAGTATTGGGTTTCACCTTAGAACTCCTACAGAAGCACTCTTTCATGTGAAACCCATGTTTAACAAATGATCTGTGTTCCTTGTTATTGTTAAGTCCTATCTCAGTGACAGCTTGAGTGGTAAAAGATTTTTCTAAACCAAAGGTTAGAGGTAAAATATTTACTAAACCATTAAGAATGTGTTTTGAATTTTTTATTGCTAAACAGGAAACTGTTTGTTTTTTTAAAATGATAGTTACAGCCAGATGGCAGTTACATAAAACACGTTTTTACCATCCCATTAGTATTTCTTTGTTTATGTAATGAAGGTATAATGTTAGACAAAGAAAGATTGACAGACATGCTTCCGTTAGATTGGCTATGGGTTTCAACACTACACAAAACTGATCTCCCATGTGAATTTTACTTTTACCAGTTTCCAAACATTGTCCACAAGAATGTCCAACAGGTATCCAAACACAACTGCAATTTATTCACAAGTTTTGCTTCCTGCAAATCTCATCAACAGAGATGAATTCAATTTTTGGCACCTTGCTGGCACACAGTTTGGATTCTTGATGTATTTGAAGATCAGTAGCAATTTTCTAACATGATGTCATTTAGAACTACATGCTGTGACATAAACAAATCAGCAAGATTTCATATGTAGTGTGTAGTGGGACCATAATGTTTCTCAGCATCAGTCTATATCTTTAAAAATTAAGAAACTGACATTGGTAGCCTTGTGATAATGCTAGGTCTTTCATATTAGTTGCTTGTGATTGAATTTACAGTTTCCCACTTGTAAAAACAAATGATAAACTGTTTAATGATGGTTGTGGGAAATTGAAGAAATTACTATATTTATTTAAAATAACTTCTTTGCACTGTCTTTCCTTGAACAGATAGGATTATAATACTTTGGCAACTATTGTTTGTTATTTGGGCCAGGAGGAAAAACATACATGAAGAAGGAAGCCCTTGATGGGATTTTTCTGTGTAGTTTAATGTCTAGTAAATTGTGCTCTCTGGAAAAACAATAGGTTTGACAGAGAAATTCTAGATGGGCACTTTTAGCTGTGATGATAATAAATGTAATTAATTTTGATGGAGCTGTGACCTACTTAATGCAAATCCTCATGTTTGATTATATGCATTACCTTTCTGTCTTGCTTTTTTCCATAGCCTAAATGCAAGATTGATAGCAAAGTTGATGAAAACTCATTAGCAAAAAAATCAACTGCTAAAAAGTATTGTATAATCATTGTGACCAAAAACTTGTAGTGTACATTGTAAGAACGATGTAGTTATATATTGGTCCGTTAGACCTCAGAAGCTCACGAGGAGTCATACCAAAAGATTTGCAAAGCCTCCACCTTTTTTCACCCCATCCTTTGCAAAAGTGCTCATATTGATATTTTATACATTGGTAGGGGACAGTCATTTTCACACGCTAGCAAGGTTATGCTCAAAATCCTCCAAGGCAGGCTTCAGCAGTATGTGGACCAAGAACTCCCAGAAGTACAAGCTGGATTTCGAAGGGGCAGAGGACCTAGAGACCAAATTGCTAACATGCGCTGGATTATGGAGAAAGCCAGAGAGTTCCAGAAAAACACCTTATCTATCTCCTGAGAAATCTATATGTGGAACAGGAATCAACAGTTAGAACTGGATATGGAACAACTGATTGGTTCAAAATTGGGAAAGGAGTACGACAAGGCTGTATATTGTCTCCCCGCTTATTTAACTTATATGCAGAATACATCATGCGAAAGTCTGGACTGGATGAATCCCAAGCCGGAATTAAGATTGCCGGAAGAAATATCAACAACCTCCGATATGCAGATGATACCACTCTGATGGCAGAAAGTGAGGAGGAATTAAAGAACCTCTTAATGAGGGTGAAAGAGGATAGCGCAAAAAATGGTCTGAAGCTCAACATCAAAAAACGAAGATCATGGCCACTGGTCCCATCACCTCCTGGCAAATAGAAGGGGAAGATATGGAGGCAGTGACAGATTTTACCTTCTTGGGCTCCATGATCACTGTAAATGGTGACAGCAGCCACAAAATTAAAAGACGCCTGCTTCTTGGGAGGAAAGCGATTACAAACCTAGATAGCATCTTAAAAAGCAGAGACATCACCTTGCCGACAAAGGTCCGCATAGTCAAAGCTGTGTTTTTTCCAGTAGTGATGTATGGAAGTGAGAGCTGGACCATAAAGAAGGCTGACCACCGAAGAATTGATGCTTTTGAATTGTGGTGCTGGAGGAGACTCTTGAGAATCCCCTGGACTGTAAGGAGAACAAACCTATCCGTTCTGAAGGAAATCAACCCTGAGTGCTCACTGGAAGGACAGATCCTGAAGCTGAGACTCCAATACTTTGGCCATCTCATGAGAAGAGAAGACTCCCTGGAAAAGACCCTGATGTTGGGAAAGTGTGAAGGCAAGAGGAGAAGGGGACGACATAGGACGAGATGGTTGGACAGTGTCATCGAAGCTACCAACATGAATTTGACCAAACTCCAGGAGGCGGTGGAAGACAGGAGGGCCTGGCGCGCTCTGGTCCATGGGGTCACGAAGAGTCGGACACGACTTAACGACTAAACAACAACAAAGGGGACAGTCACCAGTTAAAAGATGACAGATCTCTGCTTGGAACAGAGAGTTTAAAGCCAATCCTTTGTGTTTTAGCAGTGTGGAACCAGCACATAGTTCAGGTTGATCCATTTTAGAATACTGAAGGTTGTAGTAATATAACTGTGAATAATATAACTGAACTCTTTTTGCACATTGAGTTGTGCAATTGTGCCTCATAAAACAGCACTAGATCATTTGGCTTCATGCTGTTACAAAAAAACAGCACAATTTGAAACATTTGACTATGGTATTTTGATTTCATCTGCAAAAGGGATTTACTAATTTTAACAACCCTTTTGAAAATTGTCTTTGAAAAGGAATTGGTTGGTTTTGGCTCATTGCCTCATCCAGCGTGGCAGTGGCATACTGTGTGTCTGCATGGTTTTAGCAACCTGGAAACACTTTGTTCCTCAGCATTATTTCCATCAAATTGCCAGTGGTATCTCCTTCCTAAAATGAATTAAACTGCCCAGATCTGCATGAAAATATGTTACTGTTGAAGTGCTTGGAAATTGGCTTACTCTGCAGTTTTCCTAGGCCCAATTTAAATAAATCATCAGCATACACAGAATTTAGACTTCTTAAAGAATGGTTTTACATGGAAGGAATTTTAGAGAGGAATTATAACACAGCATTTGAAATTAAATGTATTGTGTGTTTCCAGCCAAACTTTTGTGTTTTTTGCGTATGATATCTGTGCTGGCAAATTCCCATAACTGTTGGCTGGGCTACTATCTCAGAGTTGCTGTTACTATTCTAACCACCGGGGGATGATGATATTAAAAATGTAATATTAAGAAAATGCAATTTCTGTTATGAAACTAAGAGGTCTGCTTTTCTTGCAGTGCATGCATGCACACATACACAAATTACACTGGACATAGCATTCTAAGAGCCTGCCTTCTGTGAAGCCTGTCTTCCGCAAGGGTTGCAAGATAAGCCAATGGGATAAAGTGATACATTTTCAAGGGACAGAGCCTTAGAAGATGAGCATAGGGAGGAAGACAGAGGACATAGAATGTAGTGGATGGATCAGCAAGAAGAACAGCTTGAAGATGAAGAAACCATGGAAAAGGTATTTGTAAGAAAATAGGCATCAGAGCAACAAGGAGCTGTGAAAAAATATCAAATAAGCCCTAGTGATAAGACACGTTGGCCAAAATCCTGTTGTTCAGCACACTGCAAAAGGCACATTGCATCTGTGAGGATTTGGTCAGTCAACTCCTCCCTTATTTGTATTCATTGACATAGACCTACTCTAACTGCAACTTAATTTAGCATAGTAAGTTGCCGTTAGAGTAGTCCCATTTGAATCAATGGAACTTATGGAAGAGTTGATTTACCAAATCCCCATTGATTCAGTGGCCCTACTCTAGTGCAATTTACTATGCTAAGCAACAGGATTTGGGCCGTTGTGGTTTGTGCTGTTAGAAACTCAGGGTGGGGAAGAAGAATGGCTGCAAGAGCCTGTAGGTGCAGAAGATTAGGAAATTGAATGATAAGGGAGTTCACATATAGGTTAGTGAAGGAAGAAGAAAGACTACAGAACGGATTGAGAAACAGAGGTGTAGGACAAGGGAAAACAGAGGGTATTAAGGCCTGCGAAGAACACCAAGGAGAAAGCAAATATTCCAAAGGACTTTAGCAAGCCTGGAACCATTTTGTTCCTCAGAAGGTTGTCAGGTCAGAAGGCACCATCTGACATCTTTATGAGGAGAGAGTTTAATGTATGTGTGTCATATAAGTTTAAAGCCAGGGGACCCATCTCCACATTTCCTAACTGGTGTCATAGCTTACTGGTCCAGTATGAAGGTGTTTGTGCATGGGTTGCGCTTGTGCACCAGTCTTGCCTCACAAAAAAGGGTAGGGAAAGAAGGTAGGGAGAGAGCTGGTAGATGTATACAGCTGCAACCTCCCTGCCCCCAACCCTTGTCTGTCCTGTTCTTTGTGACTCAAAAGGGCCCACCTCTTAGCCTCCTGATTTCACTCTTGATAGTTGGGCTATCTATTTGGTAACAAATGAATAATGAATAAATAAAGAGCCGTAGGGGCAAAATTGGGATAGGCAGGCTGGATGCATTTCACACATTAAATTGAACAAAGCTCCAGACATTCAATCCTATTGGATATTTAAGGAAACCTTTGTGAAGATTTTTTTTCCTGAAATTTGGTTTTGTGTTAACAAAATTTCTTTCCTTTCCTTTGCTTTAGCCTTCCTAATTGCAATAAATTAATTAATCACTTATTGAATGTAATTAAATGAACCCCCAAATGTGTTTGTTTTTGTTTTTTGTAGGAGTGCACTGGCTGATAGGAGTCTGCCTTTCATACAGGAGTAGGCCATGCAAGGTACATTTTAGAAGTGAACTTGATGGGCAGCAGTCATATACATGCTTATTTTGGAGTTAGCCCAGTTGAGCAGATTGACACCAATGGTTTTCTAAATAAATGTGTGTAGAATTACAGCCATGCTAAGTAAGGCTACAGTTTAATATAATAAAATTAAGTCATAATTTACTCCCGGTCAAACTCACTTGGTCTTCCAGGGATGGATCAACACAGTGTTCAATGAAACTTGTTTCCATTCCCCGCTAAAGCTCAAGTTAGGGAGAGGGACAGAAGGTTCCCAGCTTTCTTATCTTCTATGATGCCCCTTTACATATTGCTTCTAGAAAGCTATAGACAGAGGGAATGACTTGATAAAAACATAAAATTAGGAATCTGGCTCTATTGGACTTCATGTTAATCCACTCTCATCTGTTGGATCTGGACTTATATGCAGCAAAGGTTCACTCACCCTGGAGAAAGGGGCAAGAGAGTGATTATTAGCAAATTATCATTACCTGTGCAGCCCTATGACAAGTTCTTCTGGTGTATCAGCAAGCCTTCTGGAGCAGCGTGGAAGTACTGTTAAGCCCTGCAGGAGGAACTGGTGATTATTACTTCCCTGCTAGCTGGAAGCCCTTCTTGGATACCAGCTTCCTGCACAAATGGGAGATGCGGGTTAGGGAGGCCCAAACTCTGGTGTGCCAGTGTGTCCAGCTGGAAGTAAGTAATACTGTATAGTGGTCATAGTTTTCTTTTGGATAAACAGTTTTAAATGTTTTAGAAGATTCCTTAAATATAGGTTATATCTAGAGATGGGGGTATCCGTATACGAATATGAATATCCCCACACAGGTGGCACTAACGAGGGTCCAGCCCCATGGGGCTGGACAGTCCACTCACAGATCCGCTGTGGACATGGACAGCACAATTCTACAAATGGTGCCGCAGTGTGCGATCCGCTCGCTACTCCTAGCAGGAGGCAGGAGGACAAGCCTTGCTGCAAGGTCGAAGAGTGGCGAGCGGATCGCACGCTGCGGTGCCATTTGTAGAATCGCGCCGTCCGCCTCCACGTCAGATCGGTGAGTGGACCATTCGGCCCCATGGGGCTGGACCCTCGTTAACGCCACCTGTGCGGGGATATTTGTATTCGTATACGAATACCCCCATCTCTAGTTATATCCAACTCCACCCATTTGCCAATAGGACAGATACCAGTGTTAGACTGGAGTAGCCTCTGTAGCTCTCCCACAGTCTGGAGAGTTTGGGGGGCCCTCCTGAGTATACTTGGAAGGGGATATGGGGTTTCAGGAGAAGTAAGAGAAAGGGGCTCATGTGAGTTTCTTTGTGTGGTGTTGGATACAAGTCTGTTATCTGAGCATATGAGAATACTTTAATTCAGTTTGAAATGCGATTTGTCTCCAAATTAAAGTTTTGATTAATAGCTAAATAAAGAAAAGAAACCATTTTGTTGATTGTCAGAGATATTTAGCACAACACTACCAGTGATGGGCTACAGGGGCCTTGTGTTCAGAAAAAGAGAATGGGGGGGGAAAGGCTACATATTGTTTAATCAAGAAGAATACCTTGCCCAACAGATTCCAGTCACCAGACGTACACTTTGCTGTTATGATTAGCACCAGTTTGCACATTTTTCTGTGGAGAAACAAGGCTATATTTGTAATTGGATAAATTAGAAACCTCATGCAGTGACATATACACAAGGCATTGCTGAATGCTAATTTCTGTACTAAAAACATACTAAAGCTCAATATGTGAAAATGTTCTTGACCTTAATTGATGAGGTACCACTATGGTTGCTGCTACTGCAGGGTTTGCATGAATATTCAACATAATGAATATTATATTAATGCATATATATCTTAGGAGATGCATTTTAACAGCATAAGTTAAAAGCAAAACTGGTATGGAAGTGTGATGGCAAAGCTCTGCCCCCTGCAGCTAGTACTGGCAAACAGATAGAAGGTTGGTCAGTCTGTAGCATTCAGCTTTTCACAACTCAGAAGCTGCTGGTTCATGAGATGTGCCTTGCTTTAGTGAAATCTCAGAAAGAAAATGTATGTATTGTCAGCCTATATTCCTCTGCCAAGTATTTTATTGCATTTTATACAATTGTTAATTACATTATGCACCAACGTACAAATGCAATCTTCTAAGTATATATCTCATGCTTTATAATTGTGTTTACAAATGTGGGCAATAACTGAAGTAATTAATTCCTCTCCCCATAAATTTCAAGGGAAGGGTATTAGAACAATAGCAGTACCCCATGGCAAATAAATCCGACCTTTGGAGGCCACTACCCTTCACCATTTGGAAGTTTCCATTTGTTTATTACATTTTTATCCCACCTTTCCACTAATAAAATAGTGCTCGAGGCTCTATTGTCAGTGCACTAATAAAATTTAGTAATAAAGCATGACTGAAAGCAAAGCTGCAGAGCTAACCTGAATGCCAGAAACTGGCCTGGAGACTTAGAGAACAAGAGTAAAATAGATGTTGCTCTGATAATAGCAGCCTCCATGCTGATTACCTATATAGTGGTGTAGCTGATGTATGTGTTATGGCTGCTTCAAACAATTACACGCTGTCAAGTCAATTCCAACTTACATTGACTCTTTTCTGTATTTTATGGGTATAGAGTAGTATGAAATGGTTCACCATTTGAATTCTTTTGGAGCCTCATGGGCATGTGCAGCTTGCCCAGGGCTCCACAAATTGGTTTGTTTTCCCACACACACCTCTTCCAGGAGACACAGTGGGGAACCAAACTCTGGCCCTCTGGCTCTGAAGCCAGATACCCAACTCTATCAAATTGGATTTGTTAGATTCTAGATTTAGATTCTATAATTCAGCCTGGTTTAAACCTGACAGACTAATGCTTTTCTGTGGGTGCGATAGTATTTTACATGATGTTCATATTCTGTGAATTGTTGTTGAGCAGAAGTATGAGAGGTACAGAGTCCTAGAACAGAGGTTACATTGTATGCATCATGCAATAGTTCCTTATATTCAAGGCACTCGTATTGCTCATTATAAACATTCTTGAAAGTTTGTAAGAAAGTTGCTCCTGAAAATTAAGGCATTCATTTCATAACACTCGCTACAAAAATTCATTTATATTGTATGACAGTCCAAGGTTGATCCCATACTCATTCTACGACATATTTTTGTCTTTCAATTATTTTGGCATTCAGTTGGATTCCAGGAGTAATAAAAACTGCACATCAACCGGGTTTGGGGGAGGGGGGAATCTAGTGGGAACAATGCTTCTCTTTCCATTATCCTCAGGTGGTGTTTAAATATTTTGTACATGACAAGATTGGGTGTCCATATTCATGAAAACTGGAGAAAGTCACATGCTAGTAAAATCCCTAACAGTAAAATTAATTTTTAGATGGGCTGTTTGATATAATTTGCATCTTTATTTCTTTAGGAACACAGTGAAGAACAATAGTGGTGTTTGTCTTTAGTTGTCCTTTTTCCGTTAAACAAATGTTTCAATCACTTTTATAACCTCTGTTTCTTAGCACCCTATGAGCTATGTCAAGAGAGTCTATGCTGGCTGTAACCATGCAATAATTCCGTCCTGGCTAATTAAATAAATATATGAAAGTTTTACTTCCTGGAGTTTTATTTTAAAAATGATCAAAGTTCTAAAGCTATCAGAAGAAAAGTTTACAAGTGCTTGTTTCTCTGTTGGATTAAAAACAAGTGTTGTAGAGCACTTCAAAGAGAATATGCTGCTGGAAATAATGTTCAAAATTGTTGGCTTAATTATTGGTAAACAATACTAGCAGATTATAATTTTTAGACCTCTAATACTCTTGATCACTGTAACTCGAATTGCTGTAAGGAGTATTTCAAATGTTTTATTGTCCTGCTAGTTCATCACCATAATAAGAGTGTTAAAATATGGCTTCTCAAGCTTCTCCAAACATCCGAAGTTGCTTTGATCCTAATTCTTAGACATCAAAGAGTTCTCCAGCTCGGTGACTGTTTTTTTTGCTTTCCGCTTGGTGGGGTTTCCTCTGTTATTTATTTGTTTGTTTACTTAGTAGTTCAAACACTATTGCATTGTTTCACTAATGTCTTGTATGTGTATTTGTGGGCTGGTTGTGGGCCAGCCAGCAGATGCAGATATAACAGGGGAGAAACACAGAGGGAAATGGAAGTTTGGAGGTGGAGTTAGGAGATGGAAAACAGGCAGATACCTGAGGAGGAAAAGAGGCTAGCAATTGAAGCATTCCAAGAATGCCAGTGGTATGAGGTAGAGCACCATGGATAGTCTGTAGTGTTGTCTGGCAATGGAAAGGGAATGAGCCCCATGCCTCACTAATGGGCATTTGTTAGAGGCAGCTGAAGGATAGGGCACTTCACACAGTACTGAACTACTGTGCTATTGGTGAGTCACTACTGGGCCTTAACTGTCATTTGCACTACCTATGTATGTAAACTTAGTCTGTGCAAACAGCATACAAAAGCAAGTGGACTTCTACCTACAGCGTTTTTTAATCTCTTGTTGCCAAAATGAATGAAAGTCATGACCATTCGTTTCATGATGGTGGCATTTCAAGAGTATTTGTGATAAGTAATGAACTGTATTACCATTATGTCTTGGCCAAGTGGAAAGTTGATCATGCTTGACCTGTTTCATTAGTTGAAACTTTTAATCACTCAACTGACTTGGTTTTTTGGCTAGGAGAAGAATATCTGGTAGAAACTTTACATACATATTTTTCAAAAAAGTTTTCTTTTCTTTTTTTTTTGTATGTATAGAGTTCCGTAGCTCTTTTTCAGTAGTATAGAAGTCTTATACTTTAAATGGAGAAATAATCTGGAATGCAGTGCATATATTCCTTCATTGGATATTTTCACGTAAAATGTGTGGCTACCCTATGTAGTCCCACATCCATGAGAAGTTTTATTGGAATGAAATATAGGACTTCTTCCACAACACTTGTAAATGATCTAAAATATCAGTGAGCTGACTTTTAGAGGAATCGGGAATAGCCCATAGTGTTCATTTAAAACTGGCTTGCAAATACAACATCTTAATGGTAAGCAAAGGTCCTAAAACAAGCAGTCCTTACTTTTCACCTGTTTAAGAAGTATGAAAGAAACTACTCAGTTTGGATAAGTATGCGAAGTACTCTAAGTGTTTCCATACATAACCTTCCCATTTGTAAAGTTCTGATACATAATTTCTTTGCCAGATACTAGCAAAGGGACTATACTAACTTCACTGAAGTCAAGCATATTCCCCACCACCACTCCTCCAGTTGAGTGAGTAATTTGTTCAGAAAATGTTAGGGGCATTCTCCTCACTGGAAACCTGATCCTTAAGCCCAGTTTAGTACAGACAGCTGCAGTAGATGTCTTTCCCCCCCTACTTAACCAGCTATCACACATGTTACCTAGTCTCCATCATGGCCTTCCTCACTGTTTGTGGATTCTTGGCACACTGCCCAGGAAATATATCTGATCACATTTATAATATTGTGTGTAGCATTAATATTTAAGTTAAGATAATGGTGTAGTCTGCAGTGTTGAGCAGGAGCCAGACAAAATTGAGCTTTGGAAGAAAATATAAAACATGTAATCTAATAAAAATGTATTCCATGTAAACATGTATTTCTTGAATGGATGATATAGATTTAATGAAATTATCTTGCTTTGTAAACAGGATAAGGAAAGTAATAAAAGCAGATTTTGTATGTACAGCTCCACAGAAGAAAAGCAGGAGAAAAGCATTTATGACAAAATGATTTTTACCAGAGTTGGTTTTTTTTTTTAAGATGAAAAGGAAACGTGGTGGTGGTAGGTGATTCTTGCTGACGGATATGGAAGCAGCAGTTTGCAACCTAACAGCATTCTTTGAGAGGTCTGCTGTGTTTGTGTTGCAAAAATCCTGAATGAAAAAAGGAAGATTGTCAAGATTCATCAATTCCACTTACTGTTATGGTGCCTTTTGATCCATGTTGGATCAAATGATGTTGCCAGACATATTGTTGCCTTTAACATATTGCAAGTGACTATAAGGCTTTGAGTCGGAAGTTGAAGGACCTTAGAGCACTTCTTCCTCTTGACGTTTGTGGTCCATGAAGAAGAAGAAGTGTACTGAGAACAATTAGTTGTACAGATGGTGTCATCAGAATATTTTGGCTCCATAGACTGGCATCTGCACTTTCTTCAAGAAGAATTTCTGGCAAGAGTTGGTTTGCACTACATGAGGGTGAAAAAGATTTACTTTCTCAGGGTCTCATGCATCTATCTCATCAAGTGCACTGTAAACTGAATCTTGTAGGGCAGAGAGACAGATTCCCAGAGAACAGGGGAATGCCAAGTACTGGAAATAAGAGTCTCAATGGTGCTTCAGAAACTGAGATAGTAGTACAGTAACCCACTAATGACAGGAAAAGACAGTAAGGAAACACCTGGAAAGAGATTTCAAATGTCTTTCAGTGTCACTGTACCAATGCACGAACAAGGTAAGCTTAAATTCTTAACACAAGAAAGCAAATGGGCTTAATAGGCATTATCGAAACCTGGTGGGGTGAAACTCATGAGTGGAATGTGGTAACTGAAGGGTGCAACTTATTCAAAGGGGATAGGCTAAAAAGTAAGGGAGGAGAAGTAGCATTATATATGAAGGATGGGAATACTAGGCATGGGATTTACAGGGCGGGGCATGGAGAGATTTCACTACAGTTACCAGAATCCAGCAGGACTCTCCCAGCTAGAATTCTGACAGTTGTAGCCAAAACATCCAAATTCTCAGAGGAGTTTCAGAATCCTTACCTGTTCCTTGCCAAGGCTCTCTCTGCAGAGGGTTGTTGCAGCATGGACATAAGTGGAGCTTTCTAAGCTCCGTGCAGACAGCAAAAGCATTAGGAGATGGTAACCTCTCTGTTTGCTAGGCCCTGTAGAGGGTATCTCTCGAAAACTATCACTCCTCTAATGCCTTGCTGTTCTTTGTATAATAAATGCCCAAATGATACAGTGATTTCCATGCAAAGCTTTCAAATGAGCTGAAATTTAAAAAGGGTATGTAGAGGAAGTGGAATGAAGGGGAAATCATCAAAGAAGAGTGCACATTAATAGCCCGCGTTTGTTGGGAGAAGGTAAGGAGGTCTAAAATTTAAGATGAACTCAGGCTTGCAAATGAGGTTAGAAATAACAAAGAGACCTTTTTCATCTGTTCATGGAACAAAAGGAAGAACAAGGAAGCAGTGGGCGTACTGTGTAGGAAGGATGGAGAAATGCTGATGGTGATAGAAGATGGAATTGTTTGTACACATACTTGGCTGCTCTCTTCTCTTGAAAGGGAAATAATGCACAGTCTGCTGAAAGCAGAATCAGTTTTGCAGAGAGGCAGATACTGCCCATAATAGGAGAAAAGGTGATATAAGAACACTGACCTACCCTAAGTGAATTCAGGTTTCTAGGGTTAAAGGAATAACATTCAAAAGTACTCAAGGAATTTGCAGGTGTAATTTCAGAGCCTCTTTTTATAACTTTTGAGAATTTTTGGAGAATAGAAGAGATCCCTGAAGACTGGAGGCAGACAGACATTATCCTTATCTTCATAAAGTGTGTATGTGGGAGGAATCCAAACAATTACTGACTGGTCAGTTTGACACCAGCACTAGGAAAAGGTTGTAGAACAGATTATGAACCAGCCCTTCTGTGAGCACTTGTGGTGCGTGCGTGCGTGAGTGCGCGCATGCGCGCGCGCATAGGAGATCAAGGATAGTTTTCTTATTCTGCCAGAGTCATCCCATCAAAGTTCTATTTTTTGTTTGTTTTGTTTATTGATCAATAGAGTTACCAGTTTGGTAAATCAGGAGAATGTTGTTGATACAGTGTATCTTGACCAAAGCAAGGATTCCAACAAAATTTCCTATGACATTTTTGTGGCCATGCTGTCAAAGTATAGGCCAGATAGTGTTCCTTTTAGATGGATTTTTAGATGCCTGGTGGGCTCTACCAAAAGACTGGTCACCAATCATTCTTTGTTACCCTGGAGAGATGTGAGGAGTGCCCTGGAAAGTCCTATCCTGGACCCAGTGTTATTCATTATAGTTGTAAATGACATGGCTGATGTAGCCAAGGGAAATGTTAATCAAATCTGTGAATGATGGCAAGCTGGGTTCAAGGGTAGCTAAAACATCAGAAGACAGAATTAGCATTTCAAGATTATTTTAGCAGATTGTATAATTGGGCTAAAACAAACCCACTGGGTTTCAGCAGAGAAAAATATCAAGTTTGCATTTGGGCAGGAAAATCAGATCCACAAATATAGGATGGGTGGCAGCTGGCTTGTGAAAAAGATCTTGGGGTGTTAATAGACAAAAAGCTAAATTGAGTCAACAATGTGATATGGTAGCAAAAAAGAGAGAGACTGATTCAAATATAGGCTATATTAGCAGAAGTATAGTGTCCAGATTAGACATGGGGATGAATTTTAAAAAATGGATTGCAATATTCGTAAGAAATCACTGATTCGTTAAATATTCGTCCCTTCATATTTGTCAGTTCCACAGACCCCGACGAATATGAAGGGATGAATATGTCCCCATTTTTATTCGTTCCCCCATAGGAAAAGAGAGAAGGCTAGCCTTCCCTCTCTTCCTATGGCTTTCCCATTCTGCCTATGGGCCCGCCGATCAGCTGATCGGCAGGCCAATAGGCAGCCACCCACTCCCACAGCCTATCCTCCGCCCCTTTCCTCTCCCTACCTTAGCCGCTGCTACCTGCTGCGGTGGCCTCCGCAGCCACGGCCTGCAGTAAGGGACACTGGCTGCCCTTTGCAAAGATGGTGGCTGCAACTTTATTTAGGGTAGGGAAGCTGCAGCTTCCATCTTTGCAAAGGGCAGCCTGGATTTCCTTAGCCAGCGGCGCAGCAGTAGGGGGGTGGCAGCGGGGCGGGGGGCGGAGGGCTGTGGTGCGGGGGGGGTCAGGGTTTTTTTTTAGATCTAACCCCCTCATGAATCAACTAATAAATTTGTGCTTCGTCGGTTCATGGGGGGAGCTTCGTGCTTTGTGATTCATCAACTTTGACGGATCACGAAGCAGGACGACTCACCAAAATTGTGAGTCGTCCCCATCTCTAGTCCAGATCAAAAGAAATAATAGTACTTCTATTCTGCTTTGGCAAGATCTCAATATTGTGTCCTTTTCTGAGCACTCCAGTTTAAAAAGGGTATCAACAAACTGCAAAGTGTCTAAAGGAGGGTGATCAAGATGATAAAGGATGTGGAAAGCAAGCTTTGTGATGAATGGTTGGGGCAGTCGGGTATGTTTAGTCTGGAGAAGAGAAGATCAGGAGACGATATGCTGGCCACCTTCAAATGTTAGAAAAGCTAGTATGTATGTTGTATAGAACAACTTTTTTGTTGTTGTCTAGTGGGTACTATCCAAACAAACAGTTTCAAATTAAAAGAAAATAAATTCCAACTATTATTGAAAAAAACTTCCTGGTGATAAAAGTTTTTTGACAGTGGAATGGAATACCTCAGAAAGTGATGGACTCTCATTCATTGAAGATTTTTAATCAGAGGCTGGAAAGCCATATGTCATGGATGCTTTTAACTGGATTTTTCTAGGTTGGGCTATATGATTTTTGTGATTCCTTGAAGGAATACATTTCAATATTTCTGGGTCCTATACATTGGACAGGTATTCATGAATATGACATGTATATGTCTGATTCACAAATGGCAGAATTGATTTACCAGAAAGTCATATATCGGCCATTATAGGATTATGAGACTGTTCTTCCTTGCCTGTCTGCCTGCACTGGGTGTGGATAACTTCAGTCGATCTTGGAGCCACAGTTTCTCTCCAAGTATCTGCCACAGGCCACACTAGGGTACAGATAAAAACTGAGTGCCCAAATGGGCATTTCTAGTTTTGGGAGGCCTCCCTACATAGGAACATTTATGTTGCTTCCCCCCCCCCCCCCCCAGTTTTTGAACCAGCAGACATGGGGAACTGTAGAGTGGCCTAATGGCTAGAAAAAGGCCACAACAGGCCATATGCTATGCATGGGCTACACTTTGCCCAACCAAGGTCTACCCTTCAGCAACAACAACATGCTGTCAAGTCAGTTCTGACTTATAGTGACCCTTTTAAGTTTTTTTTAGGCATAAAGTACTTGGAAGTGGTCGAGCATTTCCTTCTTCAGAGGCACTCTGGGACTCTGCAGCTTGCCCAATGCTACACAAGCTGGTTTTTCTCCTGGGACACACAGTGGGGAATTGAACTTCCAACCTTTGGGTCCACAACCATATATCTTGATGTAATAATAACCATGTGCCATCAATCAATTCTGCCTAATAGTGACCCTTTTAAGGGTTTTTCATGTAGAGAATAAATAGAAGTGGTTTAGCATTTTCTTCTTCTTGGGGTACTCTGGGGCTGTGCAACTCACCCATGGCTGCAGAGGCTGGCTTTTTCCCCTGAAAGCACAGTGCGGAATTGAGCTCCCATCCTCTGACTCTACAGCTAGATACCTAACTCACTGAGCTATCCAGCCACCTAATCTAACTATAATTTTGAAGAATTAAATGGAACATTTGTGGTTTTTTACATACACACACAGAACAATTCTATAGCAAATTTACCATACATTTCTGTATATAGACCAAGCTTCTATTTACATCCCAGATAGCCTGTTTTTAAAGTCAGACCATTCCAAATCTACCTCCAAATCTGGTTAAAATCTACCTAGCCATTTTCATGTGATGAAATACCAAGGGGACAAACAGACAGAAATATACTTTTATTTATATGGCTAAACCAGAATCAAGCCATGGTTTCAGATCCTAGTTTACTCCCACTAAACACAAATTAGACAAACTCTATTTCCCAGGTTTAGATATCATGGGAAAGTGTAGTTTTGAAAGAAGAAACTTTTATTTTATTTTTTTTCTTGAGCTCCAGAGATAGGAAAAGTTGGAAATCTATAGCCAGTGTAGTAACAATTTTTTTCATCTCCAGCTTTGTCACCTGAAAGAGGAAAAGAAAACAGCAAGAAGCATAGAAACTTCCTGCTCAGGCAGGCTTAAGATTGCTAAATCACCTCACTATACGCTATTTTCAAAAAGGCATAATAGGAGAAGCATTCTCACAGAATGCCCCCTCAGAGCTACAAAGAGGATTGAAGTATTGTCTGTTGTAATTCCAGTGGCACAACTTCGAAGTGGCTAAGAAATGGCTGGAGATTTGCTGTATTTTTAATGAGTTAATAAGAGAATATGTAACTTGTCATGGGTTTGGCAAAAATTATTCCAAACTGGCTCATCAAGTATTTGTTTACGACTTGTGTCTTATAGTTCAAATGTTACAAGGATGCATGTCTTTAACCCAGTTTCCATCTACTTTGCTACATACATATGTGAATATAGTGAAGTTGTCATCATCATCACCATCATCTTAGAACTTCAGAGTTGGAAGATACCCTATGGATCATTGAACCCAGTGGCCCATAGCTGAACTGAATGGTGGGCTAGGTGTCCGATCACATTTCCATTCCCTCCCCTTTGTGACCTTGTCATAACAGAACAGCTGATGGAGGCAGGCTCAGTTTATGATTGATTAGGAAATGTACAACTTATATTCCCTTAGAGAGTGGGTGTGTGATTCTTTTTGGGATTATATTACTGGGATAGATCTTCTTTTCTTGTAGCCCGATAAAATCCTCAGTACAAAAATAAAAATCCTATTAGGTCATATCTCAAAATGTTGCCAATGCAGCATTGTCCCCTGGCACACATTCTAGAGTGTTTTGTCCAATTTAACATTAAACAGGATGTCACAGTGTTTTCCTCAACTGCCTTTGGGAGACTTTTCCATGCTCTCATAGATTTCATTTAAGAAACATTGCTTGGGAATGTATCTAAATTTTCTTTTTTTTCTCTTTTATTTCCTGGATTTGTTCCTAGGATTACTTCTTTAGATACAAATTAAACTTTTAAAGTACCTGGACTGTTGGGTATTGTGAGGTTTAAATCATATCAATACCTATACCGCATTATGTACAAAGGAATGCTGCTGCTTTTTACATTATTCATGATTCTACTTCACAAGCCATTTTGTATGAGACTTAAACATACATGTTTTGGTAATACAGTCATTTCTGAGTCACTCTTTGAAAATCTTTCACTCTTAGCTTGTGGTCTTCTCGTTGAAGCAAGGTGTTCCTTGGATTTTAATGTGTGTTCATGCTAACTGCTGTCTTCTATGTTGTTGTAACATAATTTCTGAAGCCCAGTTGGTTAGACATATGTCTGAAGTTTAGTAAATAAAGTACCAGAGATAGTTTGATTGAAGGCTTGCTTGCATGTAAATTCTACTGTCTACTTAAATCAGTTTGCTATTTATTTGTAGAAGTCACTAACTGAACAAGAATTCCGTGTAATAAAAGTACTAAGTGGATAAACAGACAGAAATGTACTTTTATTTATATGGATAACCCACAATCAAGCCATGGTTTCAGATCCTAGCTTACTCCCACTAACCACAAATTAGACAAACTCTATTTCCCAGTATCAGATATCATGGGAAAGTGTAGTTTTGAAAGAAGAAACTTTTAATTTTTTTCTCTTGAGCTCCAACGATCACTAGCTGAATAATATTATAGGAAGTTGAGATTTAAGTTCTTTTTTCCCCAATTTCATCAGCTGACTGCAGTTAAAATAGGCAACCTGTTGAAATCTGGATGTGATCCTTCCCTATATGAGAGAATCTAGAAATATTGATGCTTAATGTTATTAGCACCTCTCCTCAGTTCTCTGGTTATTCAGTTGTCTGCAAATATCTCACATTCCAAGACCTGGCTTGGTGGGGAACTGATATGTTGATTTTATCATCACCTGTCCCATTTAGAAAAGATGGTTGAAGAGATGGTTAGCTTGCATCTCTAAAGCAACTTGGCATATTATTCAAATCCTTGACTTCTGATCTTACTACAGTAAAAATCCTGTTCAGATATTATGCTGTACATATTGGGACTGCAATGTGTACATGCTGCTCCTGCGCCACCCACATCCATATCCTTGATCACTCCACCACTGATTGTTCCACACTGAGCACATTGTTCCCTTGCTAACCAGCATATCAAAACCATTAGCCCTAAGTCTGACCTTTATTATATGATGGCACAGTTTCTTGCCCCTGTTAACTTTACCTTGAGAATCATGCTCCTTGCTTTCTTTCTTGTGGGCATGTCTTCCTTCTACTACCTCATTTCCATATTAGAGTATTTTGCAGAGTTTTCTGTGTCCATTATCAGTTCCCTTTTAGTAATATTCCCAACAGAAGGTGAACTTCTTGTACTTTTGATGTATACATTATTATATTAAGTCACTATCTAAATACACTTATCCTAAAATGGGAATGGAGAAGTGTGTTGCAGAAGGACTGTCACTTCTCAAGCCCTTCTAGTTTTCTCTGCCTAGGGTAGACAGAGGGAAAAAGCAGCTTTGGGGGTGGTTTTCTCCTGGTGGTTTTGAGGGTTTCTTATTTTCACTGCCATTGAAAGCTGTCAGAGTACAAGATAACTACACTAGACTCAGGCTGGCATAGGTTAGGAGCACATTCTCATGCCACCAAGAAAATAAGGAGCCCTGTCTTGAAATGTCCTCTTTAGGCCCAATGACCGAGGAAACCACTGATGTTTCTTTTTGCAGGTTTGTGACAAACGGCTATACTAGAAGAATATACCTCCTTTGACACAGTAGTTTTTCTATCCCATCATAATTCTCTCAGACAGCCTTCAGTGGAAGTTAAGATAGCTGTGAAAATGTCTAAATTAAAAAACAACTGTGTTTGGTTTACTTTACATTAGAAATGGTGCATTGTGCTAGCATGAATTGTGGCCCTCTGACATTATAATCCATGGTCAGAATGAAAACTTGGACTTCACTTGTAGCACACTGAAGCATGTGGAATTTGTGACACGTTATATCCTTCCAGATTGTTATTTTATTTTATTTTATGCAGGTTATTCAAGCAGTCTTTTTTGGGATCTGTGTGTTGACTGACCTGTCCAGCCTTCTGACTAAAGGAAATGACAATCAGGAACAAGAAAGGCAGCTAAGAAAACTCATTTCTCTCCGTGACTGGATGATGGCTGTCTTAGCTTTCCCAATTGGTGTTGTAAGTATCATGCCAAGTAATAAAAATTCCTTCCAGTTTGGTCAATATAACTTCTGCATTGTTTTCAGTCTACCAGGAAAAAAAAAAGTTTTTTTTTAATTTAACAAAATGGGTACAATGATTATTTAAAGAAGGAAAACGTCTAATTCTTTCTTTCGTTCTTTTGTTCTGTACATTTAAATTTTGTGTAATTTACCTGTTAGGTTTATGTCATTTATCTTTTTTAAGTATCACATTTTTGTTAAGTATAACACTTAAATATACTGTGTGTACACATGTATGTGTGTGTCTATAAGATGGAAAAGGAAATAGCAGTTCTAAACTTAAATGCATAATTTCTCTCACTCACTTGATGTTGTTTATGTTCCATTAAACATGCCTCCAGAGAGCACTTAAGGCAACTCACAAGACCATATAAAAGTAACAATTAAAAACAATTAAATCAACATAAAATGACATTAAAATCAATTTAAGTGCACACATTTGTCACAGAAAACATAATAGCAAAACAACATAAGAAGCCACCATGCTGTCAGGTTATCAATTTGTCATTCCCCAAAGTGATTCAGTAACAGCTGAGTTAGGAGCAATGTCCACTCAAATTAGCTTACTTTGCTAAGGATTCCTGTGGGAGGAGCCATTCCATGAATTAATCTGCAGCAAGACTAGTTAGTATCCTAAAAGCTAACACTGATATTCCAAATGAGAAACTGGTCCTTCCATGACAGCTGTTATATGACAATTCTGTCAGCTCACTCTTGCTTCACTGGGCTGCTGTAAAAGTAGAAGTTGAACTAATTGAAGTTTCTGAAGAGTTTTCAAAGGCAGCTGCATGCACAGTATGTTGTAGTTCCCCAGCTGTGAAGATTGCTAAAGCATGTTTCATGGCAGTGAATAACCACCTTGTAGGATGAACCACAGCTGGAGACAGTGGTAAGGTTCTACCTAGCTAGGCTCAGAGAAAACTTCAGAGGTTCATAAAAGCCTGGCTCCAATGAGAGATGAGCTTTTGAAGCCCCTAACTTCTAGGTTAATTGAACCTTCCCACCACTAACATCACTGTATTATGTGGCCTGGGCTTCCATACATTGTTCCTTATCTGTCCATCATTTATGCTATGTGCCTATTCGAGGTTTCTTTGCCTTTTCTCATTGTGCTGAAAAGAAGAAATAAAATGAATGGTTATCAATATATTGATTACATTTCACCTTAAATTAGGAATAGGCAACCTCTTGTTTTCTGTCAAAGGTTGCATTCCCACTGTCAGGAATTGCATGCCTATGGTGGGCAAGATGGAAATTGGGTGCCAGGATCAAAACCCCACGTTTCTTTTCTACCACCACTTTATCTCCCCACTCCTCACTTACATGGACTGCTTCCACTTGCAGAAGGAAATATTATTTTTTGTGGTCTTTGAGAATCACACAATTGGGTTTTCTGCCTGTGCAGATGCCTGGTTGGAATGTTTCAGAGCACACTGTTTTCTCCTCCTCCATTATGCTGTGTGCATGCTCCAAGCTGCCAATGGCTTCTCCTCAGTCTCTTTCTATCTGCTGCACAAACACAGCTCAGAGAGAATGTTCTAGACCAGCCATTTTCAACAAGGGCCACATTTTAAGGATGGCAAAGTTGTTACAGATTCAAGTTCAAACACCTGCCAGTAGCTGGGCTAATTTTCACTCAGGTTAAAAACAAAACTAATAGTCCTGCTCAGTTCAGCAAGCTCTAAGTAATTTGGTTATGTAATTTTGGCTTACGCCTTCCTCTGCTCTTCTGATATCTTATAGAACAGAAAATCTCTAAAGATTTAAAGAGGAGGGTTACCTCTCTTGTCAAGCATCCTATGCCTAAGTCAATCATAGCTGAACCCTCTCAAATTAGATTTAGAGGCCGCCTGCTTTCAACACCCAATAATAAAGAAGGACGTAGACTAGATATGTTAGGACATAGATTTTAATCTTCAGCAGCTTTAGGCATGAAGGATTACATCCTATCATGGATCTATGTGCAGTCAACAAATATATAGTAGCAAAGAAGTTTTGCATGGTGACTCTACTATCCTTTCATTGCTGAGGAAAGGAAATTGGTTCCCCATAGTAGACTTGATGAATGCTTATTTTCACATAACTGTCAGGCAAGATCATCAGTGTTTCCTTCATTTCACCCTCGGAAACAAGATCTTCTTTTTGGCCTATCTGCGACTCCACAAATTTTTATGAAATGCATGACTCCAGCATACCTCAGATTCAGAGGGATTACCATCTTCCTGTGTATAGACAACTGGCTCCCGATTTCTGAGTCACGAAGCATCTTGGAGAGAAACATTGCATTTACATTCAACCTGTTATCCAGCATCGGTCTCCATGTAAATCTCAAGAAGTCATCTTTGATATAAAATACAAAGGTACTATTCTAAATTCTGTGATGGCAAGATCATAGCTTCTACAGGAAAGAATTCTCAAGATCATTCTCACAACACAGGAGATGACTGGTCATTGTTCAGTACAGCACATGTGATTCAAAAACTTTTTGGACTGATGGCCTCAACCACAATGTTTGTCAGACACTCCCGATTCAGAATGAGACCTCTTCAGGCATGGTTTCTTTACCACTTCAATGTCAAAAGGGACAGTAGTAAGAAAAGGCTTATTCTTCCTCCAGAACGAATTATTCAGCTACAGTGGTGGATGTTATTACCCAGTTTATCTATGAGAATCCCATTCAAGTAACTGCAGCCATCTATCCTTCTGACCACAGATACCAGCAACTTAGGATGGGGAGCCCATTGTCAAAACAGTTCTGTTCATGCAAAGTGGTTCCCTCAGGAAAGGATATATTACATCAACTATTTAGAACCCCTAGCCATCTTCAAAGCCTTAAGAGCTTCTGAGCTCATGTGATGGGAAAAGTTGTGCAGATTGCAACACCACCATGCTTTTTTTATAAACAAGCAGGGAGATACTCAATGTTCAGCATTTCTCTATCTTACGTGCCTTCTATGGGACTGGTGCATACTCAGATACATAGATTCTATAGCAATCCATGTAGCTGGAGACAACAACCAGGAGGTAGATTTTCTCAGTAGAAAGACTTCACAGTCCCCAAAATGGGAAATGGCACCAGAGGCTTCAAATTCGTAATTCACAAGTGGGTAATGCCTCACATAGACATGTTTCTTAAAGGGTAAATCAGAAATGTCAACATTGTTCCAGAGCTGGGAAGATAATAAAGCCCATAGGAAACACATTCACTGTGATCTGGAAATCTACTGTACCTATTCCTTTCCTTTCCTCTCATTCACTGTACAATTGTAAAGATCAGACAGAACAAGACCAGTGTAATCTTACTGACACCACAGTGGTCAGCCAATCATGGTTTGTGACATTATACCTGATGGCACTGGACAGGTTTCTCCTTCCAATGTGGAACAATCTTCTCATACTCCATAGATGTTAAATCTATGGAGTATGAGAAGATTGTTCCACATTGGAATATACTTTTTAGAGTATCTATTTTAATTGTATTTTGATTGTTTTATCTTGTTATTGTATTTTTATTGTATTTTAATTGTTGTAAGCCGCCCAAAGACCTTTGGGTAGAGTGGGCGGCATATAAGTTAAATAAATAAATAAATACAACGTCCAAACAGACAAACTAAAGCTAACAGCATTACATTATCCTACAGGCCTCTAGAAAACCTTCTACTAAATGTTCTTATGCTTATACAGTATATGGAAAAGGTTTCAACAATTTGCAAATTCTGTTGAAGCAAGGTCTCAACCAGTGGAACTTCACACAATATTAAGATTACTTCTTCATTTAAAGGAATCTAATTTGGCACATTCTTCTCTGAAGGTATATCTCACAGCCATCAAACTTCATATCACCCAGCTAGTAAGTTATTCCAGGACTTTACTGTTAAAAGGTTTCTAAGAGACTTGCTCAATGTATATCCTGATTTACATACATAGGTTATACTATGCTCTCTCTCTCTCTCTCTCTCTCTCTCTCTCTCTCTCTGAGGAAACTACTCTTTGAGCCTTTAATGAACACAGACTTCAGATTCTTACTTCCAAGACAGCATTTTTAGTTGCTATAACTTCAGCTAGGAGAACAGGTGAGATTTGTGCCCTTAGGTCTTATTTCTCACTCTTACAGATTCATCCAGATAAAGTAAAGGTGTGGCTACGTTAGCGTCAGGGAACAAGCTAGTGTGGACCACTTTGGAATGGTAAGGCAAGCTAGTGTGAATTATCTAATCAAGCTCGAGCAATCACATGGATATGGCTCCTGCCATTTCGCTGCAGCAGTTTCTTTACCTGCTCTTTAAGAGAAAGGAAAGACTTTTAAAAATAACTGATTAAGCACATCAGCGATAGCCTATGTAGAGTCAAAAAAAATTTTTTCACTTCCCCTGCCCTGTGCTGAACAGGGGAAGTGATTAATTTGCCAATAAAGCCTTGACAGGGGCCATAAAGATGCAGGTAGGAGCACTTTGAGGGTGTGGGGGATGTTCTAGCAGAGAACATTTTATTGCCATCTGTAAGAATGCACCAGCCCATCCCTACAGTGTTCCAAACAACAGGCTAAATGTCCATGCAGCCAGCCTCTAACTTTATATCTTGACATGGACTTCTCACCTAAATCTCCACTTTTCACTCCTCATAACCTATTATTTTCCCAATGTTCTTTTCTTCTCCTCAGTTATCACTGGAAAGAACTATGCACTTCCTTGACATTAAAAGATCACCTGGTTTCTACTTTTCTACCCTGTTTTCCCAAAAATAAGACCTAACCTGAAAATAAGCCCTAGTATGATTTTTCAGGATGCTCGTAATATAAGCCCTACCCCAAAAATAAGCCCCAGTTAAGTGAAGCCCCGCCCTCCACCATTGTGCAGCATTGTGCAGGAACTAGAAGAAGATGACATGACTGTAAAATAAAACATCCCCTGAAAATAAGCCCTAATGCATTTTTTGGAGCAAAAATTAATATAAGACCCTGTCTTATTTTCAGGGAAACACGATAGAACAAAAGAATTTAGGAAAATGGTCAGGCGTTTTGTCTGTTACAATGGTCCTGGAATAGATCAAACTGTTTCTGTTCAACATTTGTCAAATTGGATGGTATCTGCAATCAAATTGGCTTATGATATGGCAAAAGTCCCTCTACCATCTGCAGTCAAGGGTCGTTCAACTAGAATTTTCAGTACTTCGACAGCAGTTTTTTTTAAAAGGAATTCAGATTTGGGACATTTGTAAAGTGACTATGTGGTCCCAACCAGCCACCTTTGTCAAACACTACAGGCTGAACCTATGAGCAAAGAATGACACTTCTTCCAGCCGGGCAGTGTAATCTTCTGCACTGCAGTGATCTTCATTTGCATTTCAACCCTCCTCCAATATTTGAGCTGGCAAGTCACTCAATTGTGTCATTCACGAAGATCACACAGAAGAAGAACAGATTGCTTACTTGTAACTGTGGTTCTTTAAGTGGCCATCCATGAATTCACACAACCTACCTTCCTTCCCTCTGTTTGCCACATCTCTTTCCATGATTTTGGAAGGGAAACTAAGGAAAGCTGCTGGCAGCTTGAAGCATACACAAAGCATAATGGAATAAGAGAGAAACCTTGTAGTTTTCAGCTGTGTACTCTGGAATATTTTGACCAGGCTGCCATGCAAGCACAAAACCCAATTGTGTGAATTCACAGATAACCACTCGAAGAGTCACAGTTACAGGTTGGCAACCTGATCTTCCTGTTGCAGGAGCCACTTTCAGAGAGGTTTTTAAATTGGGCCACAATCCTCATGTAACTTTTAGACTGCAGGTTGCACATCACTGCCTTAAGTCTCTGGACAACTTTTACAAACAGTTTAGGGAGTGGTGGGCAGGCAGATAGGACAGGAATTGAGGAAAAAACTAACTAGAACAAAAATTAGCAGGGTATGAACTCAAAAGTGACTGATGATTTAGTTCTCTCAAGAAGAAAGTAATAAATCCAGCAGGATAGCTCTCTTCACAGAAATCTGCCACATAATTTAGGCTCATTCTATTTAGCACTTCCGGGTTCTGCTAAGGAAATATATTCCATTTCTCTCAGGTGTTACAGAAAAATTGTCTTCCAGTAGTGTGTCTGCACGATGTAAACAGTTCCTGAAAAAGCATTGTCTCTGTAGAAATGAGTATTACTGTTTTCATTTGTGTCAGTTTGAGTCCTCACAGTGGCTCCTTCCAGCTGGATTTCTTTGTTACACACAGCAGACACAATGGGAAATCCCAAAACAGAAAAATAAACAGGTGTGAATAACTTGTTTATTAGGATTCTCATTAAAACCAAAGTGGAAATGCTGAAAAAATGCCAGTTGCCATATCCATCTAAATTGCTGGAGTGTTGCATGGAACTGTGGCAACAATCATGTTACTTTTGAGAATTATTCTGATTGAAGTATTTTTAAATTTCTGTATTCTGACATCAGACTATAGCTTTTTCTGTTACCTCACTTCTTAGCTCAAACAGTAATACAGAATTGGGGAAAATATTTTCGTCTTATCTCAGAATAATATATGCAACATAGCTACCTTACTAATTTCAGAACAAGCATGGGGAATTCAGCAATGTGCCAACATCTAATAAACAGTAGAAATATAACCCCTGGAGCTTCCTTATTATTATTTTATGGTAGTTCAATACCTTGTTCTCAATGCTTGCTATTATAATTCAGTTAGGTTTATTTTTGCTGGAAGCCTTAGTGGTACAGTGTCGTAGCAAATGGTATTTAGAACGCTATAAAACAATAATAGGATACAAGGTAAGTCATCAAATAATAGAGTTTAAGAAGGCAGTGATTTTTAAAAGTTTGTTCTGTTCTTTCAGTTCAATTTTTCATAAAGGCAAAATTCCATAGTATGTACCTCCTTGAACTGATCTGGTCAAAACAAGAAAATGTATATTAGCAACGGTATGAGCTATATTAGCTCATAACACAGCTAGGATTTTGTAAAATGAACCCTTATTTTTTTTAAAAAAAACAATGTTGCAATTAACTGTTGGGTGGAGGATGTTGCCAGTAAATTTTTTAAAAAATAAGGCTCCCAAAGCTATGTGCATTGAAATCACAACACAGAAACAAAAAGGAAATAAAATACTTTTTAAAAAAAACTGACAGAAACCCAATTTTTAAATTCAAGGGCCTGAAAAAAGAATTCAGTTTTTAATGATTATAGAAAACTTTGCAAGAATAGGGCCAGTCTGCCTTCCCTCTGGGAGTTTGTTCAGTGAGTGAGGTGCTGCTACAGAAACAGCCAACTAAAGGTGGTAAGACATGCAGTAGGGCATCAACTGAAGATCACAAATTGTAGGCAGGTTCATATGGAAGGATGAAGACTTTTAATGCATTTTATCCCAAGTCTGCTTATGGCTTTCTTGATCAAGCCCATCATCTTAAATTCAGTTTAGAAATAAATATGAAGATAGTAAAGTTGGTTGAAGAACAGTCTGCACCTGGCATTTTGCAGTAATGGTGGCTCCTGGACACTATTCAATGGTGCACCACATAGCTCCGTAGTACAGCAGTCTAATAAAGAAGTAAAGGTAAAAGAAATAGAAATCTTGAAATTGCAGCTTACTTTCCAAAGAGCTAAATGGCAGATTAATTACCAGTCTGAGAAGAAAATCAGCTGTTAGATTGAGACCGAATAAAAGCTTCTGAAAGATCCATTTTACATGTTTAGAATTTGCTGCCATGCAGAAGGTGGTCCAAGGTGACTCGAAGTGCTTCCAAAACAATGTCCTGCATTGTACCATACACAGCATCTCTCCAATAGTTTGCACCATTGGTTTCTGAAGAGGTCTTTCTTTGAAAATGTTTTACCATGTTCACGGACTGCTCAGTTCCTAAGTAGTACAGCTAGGTCTTTTACTATGCCTCATTCATTGAATTTTAGTCAGGCTTTAAATAAGGT
Source organism: Intellagama lesueurii (assembly GCA_037013535.1). Taxonomy (NCBI): domain Eukaryota; kingdom Metazoa; phylum Chordata; class Lepidosauria; order Squamata; family Agamidae; genus Intellagama; species Intellagama lesueurii. The sequence continues at coordinate 275,940,015 of JBAJHW010000001.1, forward strand.
CATCCATCTCTTTGAATGCTCCCTTGTTTTTCCTCCACTTCATCTTTCTTTTCTTTCTCAAAAAAAGAGAAAAATCTGCTGAAGGAATTTTTAAAAAGGCCAAATAGCCTACATCCCTTCTCATCAGTAGTGTGAGGAGCTCTCTATCTGGAAACATTCTGGAAGGGGAATCAAATTACGTACTCTTCTCTGTTTTGAAAAAGGGGCCTTCTTATGTACTATACTCACAGCATAACCACCCAACCACTTCTCATTCTGGTACTCATTGAGTCTAGAGTAACTACCAAACTACCTTCATTCTGGAATGAAAGGGTTTTTATAGCACAGGAGTGTAAATCAGCCCCACACAACAATCCAGGAGAAGAAGAAAAGAGAAGTAAGGTAAGCCCTGAAGAAGAAATAGACCTATTGCCCTGTCCCAGAGGGATAAAATTCTTGGCTTGCCTCCCATTCATTCTTTCCTTCCCCCACCCTCCTTTTATCTACAGCCTTTGCTCAGCCAGAATCAGTCTGCAGCAGGGGAAAGTAGCACACAGTGCAAATTTACTAAATGTCTCCTTTGTTGAATTTAGCAAACAAATAAAACTGTATGGCCTTTACACAATACAAAAGCAAGGACAGGTGGTACCTTTCTTAGACCCCTAAAAAATAAAAATAACTAGCTTTTGATATATGCCTGTCTTCACCAGGCTGTGCACCAATATATTTTTGATAGTGCAGGAAAAAAAATATGAAAGCCCCAGACATGGCAGATGTCCATGCCAGGTCTGTTTCTTAAAGATGAGTTACAAAAAGCAAGCTGCAAACACAAGTCAAGAATGTAGATTCCAAATTCAACCCCTGGTAGCCCTTGGTTGGATTCTGTCTCCCAAACAATCCTGCAATGCAAACAAGGAAGAGAATACTGATGAGTACTGAAAGGGTTAAATGTTAAAAGCAAGTACTCAATCAAGCCCTTACAGCCTAATCCTGCATGTCCACTCAGAAGAAAGTTTCACAGAGTTCACAAAGGGGGTGGGCGGGCTTGCTTCCAGGTACAAAGATTGCAGCTTTTATTAATATAGAAAGTGGTCATTTCCACATAAATGTATATCAGAAAAGATCAGATTACAGCCATTCTCCTCACCAAATTCATCAACTTTTCTTGTGTAGCACTGTTGCTCAAAACTCTTTCCCTTTCTTTGGATATGTGCTTCTACAAATTCTGAAGTAAGATAACAGCTTGACATGTTGTTTTATGAAACTTTAAAGTAGAACTGGAAAAGGAAATATTTCTTCATTGTAGGAAAAAATTGTATGTGTGTTTGATGCTATTCATAGTGCTATTCATGCTGCTATGAATCTCAGTTAGAAATTACTGACTCTACTCTTATAAATTGTTCCCATGGCTTGTTTGGAAATTGTGGTACCATTCATGGAGTGTGAGTAACAAGGGGTGGGGGCACTGATTGTAAATCTCAGTCTGCTATATAACTCTCTTTTACTTCTAGTTATTACAACATACAGGGGATGCAGCAATTCATATTTTAATTTTGCATGACTTTACAGTTATGTCACAACCTCATGTATTATGCACATTCACAAGGCAGCATTTTCACGCATTTTAGAGAGTGGTTGATTATGATTATATAAACTTTTATGTCATTAAAAAAACAACTTTGCTTCATGAACAGTTCCTTACTACATCCTGCAAATAAAGCCGTGAAACATAATGGGTGTCATTTTTTAAAAAAAGTATATATTTGCCTTGTTGCTATTTTATTTATTTATAAGAAGGCAAGTCATCACAAAGCAGCTTATGGTAAATATATTCAAACCAAAATTGAGCAAATGATAAACACAATCAGGTCAATGATCATTTGAGTCTTATCTTTATTTTAGAAAAGTAAGATTAGTTTCTACCATTTCCAACTGTGTAGGATATTACTACATCACACATGCTAGACCTTTATTTGTTGTTTTGGGGGTTCTTCCAGAGAAGCCTGGTGGATTAGCATCTTTCTTTCTTTTTTCTGTGTTCCCCTTTTTGTGTAACATATATATGGGACAGGCTAAGAAATCTGTAAAAACTTTGGTAAATTATAACAGTCTTGTGGGGACTGCTTAAAAGACTGCAAGAGAAGGAGTAAAATGGAGCTCTTGATACCCATATTCATTAGTTTACAGTTTCTTTCCGGGTTCAACAAAAACTTCTTAACTATTAGAGCAGTATGGCAATGGAACCAATTACCTTGGGAGGTGGTGAGCACACTCCAATGCTGGAATAATTCAAGAGAAAATTTAAACAACCATCTGTCAGATCTGCTTTGATTTGGATTCCTGTCTTGAGCAGGGGGTTGAACTTGATGGCCTTATTATTCTATGATTCTATGAATTGAATGGGTGCATCTGTTGGGGACTGTTTCGACAGCTATTTGATCCCCAGTAATCACATCAGTTGTATGCTAGACTTTTATATATTATTTTTGTGGAGAGGGCGGCATTCTAGAGAAGCCTGGTGGATTAGTCTCTTCCTTTCTCTTATATGTGTTCCTCTTTTTGTGTGACATGGTAACATTCTACACAGTTAGAAAGGGTAAACACCAATCTGATTTCTCTGAAATAAAGAAAGATAGAACTCAAATGATCATTAACCTGAACTCATTTGTTGTTGTTGGGGTGTTAAAGAAGAGAAATATTTTTCATGATAGCATCAAGGATAATGCCTGGATTTTCTACAGTGGAAATTAGCTAAAACTAGAATTGTTCTCTAATGCATGTTTCTTTTACCCCAGGCCTACCTGTATTTTGGGCTTTTGTTAAAGACTTCTTGCCACCTGGAGCACCAGATGGTTGCTACCAATTTTGCTGAACCATTTCCATCCATTGGCTGACATTGATTAAGAGACAGATGGAACTTCCTCTCTCTTTTTCACTTTTACCCTCACTGGCAAAGTCCATAAAATTTCTTTGCTTCACAAGATACTTCATGTGCTTGCCAGCTCTGTTGGATTCACTCTGTTATGGTTCAGCTCATCTCAATATCCTCCATTAGAAACAGGCCTGTGAAACACAGCACTCTGAAGGTTATACTTTCCTGATTCATACATTTTATATGGCAGTTGCATTTGAGAAATTTACCTTGACACGTTCCAGCAGAACGTGTTGCTGTGGGACAACAGGAGATGTTTATGGTTTTTCTTTTTTGCCCAGGCTTCCATAGAGTTGCATGTCAACACGATCTAGAGGAAGGAAAAATATAATGCCAGTGCCATTGCTGGCACAAGAAAGAGAGATACAGAGCTTTTTGTAATTTGAGTGCCTGAGATCTTGTCTGTCTCAACTTTTTTTCCTGAGGACATATTCCACCTACCTGTATGACCGAATCATTTTTGGTATCACCTGGCAGGACAAAGTTCCAAATAGAGTAGTCCTAGAACGAGCTGGAATTTTTAGCATGTATACATTACTGAAACAGCGACGTCTATGTTGGCTTGGGCATGTCGTGAGAATGGCTGATGGTCGGATTCCAAAAGATCTCCTTTATGGAGAATTAGTGCAGGGAAATCGCCCCAGAGGGAGACCACAGCTGCGATACAAGGATATCTGCAAGCAGGATCTGAAGGCCTTAGGAATGGACCTCAACACATGGGAAACCTTGTCATCTGAGCATTCAGCCTGGAGGCAGGCGGTGCAGCATGGCCTCTCCCAATTTGAAGAGACCCTTGTCCAGCAGGCCGAGGCAAAGAGGCAGTCCCGAAACCAGCAAAATCAGGGAGCTGGACAGGGGACAGATTGTATTTGTCTTCAGTGTGGAAGGGATTGTCACTCTCGAATTGGTCTTCTCAGCCACACTAGACGCTGTTCCAAGCCTTCCATACAGAGCACGTTACCATAGTCTCTCAAGACTGAAGGATGCCTAATGGATGACCGAATATATTTTGGACTCTGGAGCACTATTAAATGAATATGCATTGACAAAACAGCTTAATAGTATAGATAATCCAGGTTCTTTTGTATAGCTAAGACAAGGTACTTTTTCAAAAACAAGTCTTTGCCTTTTGATGATTGTAAATGAAAGTATGATATCCAGTTGCTTACATTTTCTCTCATGCAGTTGAATGCCCATTCCATGTATTAACCAATTTATTATACTTGAAAATTATTCTTTCCAAACTAGTTTTGCTATCCTGATGATTTTGGAAAGAAGCTGAACATGGGTGCAATATAAGTATTGCGTAAAGCTGCCTCAAAACCCGTTTGGACATCTAGTTCAGTATTGTCTAGTCTCACAGGTGGCAACTCTCCCCATAGTTAGGTACACATTTCTTGCCATACAATCCTTTTGCAACTGGAAGTGCCACTACAAGGACTCTCTGGGCTTGGGACTTTCTCCATAAAAGGTGCATGCACATGTACATTAAAGTGCACTGATTGATTTCAACAAGTTTATCGACCACCAATCTAAGATAATACCTTGTTCTTCTGCCAATTCATCTTTTTTCTTTAAATTAAAGTCACTAATATCTTGGCATATCTCCCGTTTGTCCCTTGAATTGTTCTTGCCGGGTCAGAGAACACTTCTAATGGAGCTACTCATAATGGTATCTTTCTGGTTACAACAGACAGAAAAGTAGAAAAATACAATAAAAATATTTATGAAAAAAAATAAAGTGCACTGATTGTCTCACAAAGGTTACAGAAAACTCACCAGGATTTACTCTCAAGTTTAGCTGGCTTGATAGCTCAGTGAGTTGAGTGGAAGAGGTTAGGACTTGTGCTTCCTGGGAGAAGAGCCAGCCTGGGTGGCCTTAGGCAAGCTGCACAGTCCCAGAGTATCCCCTGAAAAACGGAATGGCAAATCACTTCTGTCTAAAAAAAATCCTGGAAGGGGCTGACATAAGTCAATATCAACCTGACAGTATGTTAGTGTCAGTGTTATTAAACATGTATTTTATTTGGCTGCAAAATGAGCTTTGGGTATCACTTGAAAAAATACTGGAAAAACACACAAGGTATTTGATCCTTTGTAACCTACTTTTTAACTTGCTGTATTTAGAAAGATAGAAATAATATCATTTTAACATGTTGGTAAGCTTCAGGGTTCCCTAGCAATTCATTTCTTTTGTTGATAATGTGGGACGTGGTGGCGCTGTGGGTTAAACCGCAGAAGCCTCTGTGCTGCAAGGTCAGAAGACCAGCCATCGTAAGATCGAATCCACGCGACGGAGTGAGCTCCCATCGCTTGTCCCAGCTCCTGCCAACCTAGCAGTTCGAAAGCATGTAAATGCGAGTAGATAAATAGGTACCACCTCGGTGGGAAGGTAACGGCGTTCCGTGTCTAGTCGCGCTGGCCACGTGACCACGGAAACTGTCTTCAGACAAACGCTGGCTCTATGGCTTGGAAATGGGGATGAGCACCGCCCCCTAGAGTCGGACACGACTGGACTAAATGTCAAGGGGAACCTTTACCTTTAAGCTTCAGGGTTCCCTAGCAATTCATTTCTTTTGTTGATAATGCCAGTTTCCTTCTCGCTTGCTTCCAGCTAAGTCATTTCTCTTTTTTGTTTTTACCTAATAGATTCAGATTATCCATATTCTCTTGGATTTACTGTTTTCTTTTCCAAGAAAATAAGGCTGAGAACAGATGTTAAAGATAGGCTGTGAATAGAAAAGGGTCGTTCTTAATTAACTCAAGGGTCTCAGCATCATAGCACAACCTTTCTTCACTGCCAGGGTTGTGCAGATTAGGTAGCTTTATTTGGTGATTGATCTTCAGGATTTAAACATGGGAGTCCTCTGAAGTCTAATCACAGGAAGACTGCTACCTCTCTAGAAAATTAACATGCTTTCAGCTCTGATTACGGGCTCTCTAATGTTTGTTTCTGGCCTCAGTTGGCAAGCATTTGACTTTGGCATTGATGTATTTGATAGCAATTCCATAATCATATGCAGAGTATTAATGCTGCATTTATTAAGGATCAATGCAATGCTTAACCTTTCTTCAGATTCCTTTGCAAAGCAGTTAATTTCACCAATTGAGTGCTATAGACATAATTTCCTGGGAGGGGGTATTAATAGCCTTTATTGTAAACATGTTGCTGAATGAAGCAAGAATCTTATGTTGGAAAAAACCAGCAAGTAATCCTTACTTTAAAGGTGACCTATAATTTTATTTATTACTTTAATATTAGTGCTAGATATCTAAAACTTCACTTATTTGATTCTTTCGGACATGAATAAGAAATTTCTAAAGTTACTCTCACCACTGGGCAAGATTGTGTGAGTGTATGTGCCTTCCTTGCATTCTGGCTTTTTTTTTTTTTTTTTGCAAAAAATTCAAAAAAGGGTTTTGCAACATACAACTTGCATTATGCACAGAACACCTTGTATTTTATGGAAAACTGAAGATTTCTAATGCAATATACCAGGATTTCATGCACAAAAATATTTTTTCTCAAATGCTGTTCCTAACAAAAACGAAGTGCTGGTCTTTTTATTCTTGTAGAAGCAAACAAACAAACAAAAATCTTCTCTCAGTTTTTTACCTTTTTTGGACAGAGTTTATTATTTATTTATTTATTTAAAATATATTTACCCCGCCTTTTTCCTTAAAAGAACCCAAGGCTCCCTACATCATTAAAAAGACACTATTTAAAGGCTAAACCCAATAGGTATACAAATATTTTTTAAAAATTAAACAAGTGTTATATTAAAAACAGTAAATAAAATCAATACTAAAACAGATTTAAAAACAACAGAGCATATGTTCTTGATTTGTTATTGCACCCCTTTTTCTTCAAGGACAAGAACATTAGCGCATATTTGTTTCATCTTCAGTTTGCACAATTCAGCTGAGTTAGATTCTAAGATATGTGTTCTACCTTTATAGCGCCTTATTAGACTAGATTATGTTATGTGCATTTTATGTGCATGTTATGTGCATTTTTACATCCTGCTGGAGATAAGCAGTATACAGAGTCAACTCTCAGGGAATTAATTTAGCGCTCCCACACCTCTACATTTTGTGTCCTGTTGTCAGCCATACTGCATGCGCTGGCCACTGCATCTACTCAAAAGAATACATGCAAAAAAAGAAACAGGTTTGCACAGCATATACTAATTTATATGTACGTGTAGAAATTTAGAAATTATTGCTCTAATTTACATAAAAATAGAATAAAAGTTACCATTATGAGGAAGAGAGTAACCAGATATTGTTTAGGCATTAATGTTGATGAGCAAGTTCAAAGCCATGTTCGTTCTTCTTATGGATCTATGAATTGGATTTGGGCTAGAGAATAAAGTAAAGGTTGGTTTTGAGTAAAGAAGAGTCCTCTATAAAATAGGACACACAACTGCCCTAAAACTGCATCTCAGCAGGCCAGTCTCAACATCTCATGCAAAGGCATTGATTCCCAAACATGGGGCTGCAGATGTTGATGGAAGGCCTGGCCATTGGCTGTATTAGCCTGGGCTTTTAGGAATTGCAGTACAAGGGTATCTGCGGCTCCAGCTTTGGGAAGCACCGTGTTACAGTATCCAGACCTTCTGGTGCATGGTTGCACCCAATATAAACAGGAACAAAGCCTCAGATGGGGGCTTGGGCAAGAGTGGGTCATTGATAGTTCTGAGGTGTGGCACAGAGAGTCCTTTCCTTTGAAGAATCAGTCTACTCAGATTCAGCAAGCTTAACATAACACTTACACAACAAACATAGTAGAGTCAGTTTGGAGTAGGGTAACATATGGTTACCCACGTGCACAAGTGGTGATTGCAGCAAGGAATAATCAGAAATACAGATTAATTGAAGGGCTCTTTACATCTTTTGCTGATTTGGCAATCCACTAGAGAGGAAATTCGGTGATTTCTGAGTTTAGATTCCATTTTGTCTTGGCAGCCATGGCTGAAAGGTCAAAACACCTGGTCTGCACACAGAAAGTTCCTTTTCTTATCCCTGGTTTTCTTTTGTTGTATTCTGTGGCAAATGAAGGGAAACTCCTCTCCCTGAGATTCTGTTGCCTGTGAGACCAAACAATACTGGGCGAGATGGACAAATAGCTTGTCCCAGTGTGAAGCAGTTTCACTGTTCTTTAATTGTAAACACTATTTGTAAATTATTTCAACTGTTAAAATAATATGTGCAATTTTAATAGAGCCTTTTATCATATTCTGGCCAGTAGGAAGAGTCTGTGGGGTGTAAGTGCCTTGAGGGTACAATCCCAGCAGGCCAGTGCACCACCTTGGAAGAGTGCAAGTCAACACCTTGCTATGACAAGTTCTGAAGCTCAGCTGAGATTTTTTTCTCTCTCTTGGCTAAATCTGGCCCTCCCAGATTTCAACTTTAGCACACAAAGGGAGGGGCCTTTGACCTTTTGCCTAGCACTTTTCTATTTTCTGTTTCACCAAGAGCTTCGAGTGAACCTACTGTTGGCACTGGCATATTGGCTGCAGATATCATGGAGGTCTTGGAGGAGAGTGTGCTGTCCCAGTGTTGGAGGGCTCACTGGGTATATCGGGTTTGGACACAGTGGTCAACAGTCTCTAGCATTTCGAATATGAATATCTCTGCCTCTCAACTGGTGCTTGGACCTGGTGTGTTCTCCTTTGGCACTAGTGTTTCTTTAGCCTGTATGTCAGTATCTAAGCTAGTGCTGGAGGCCTCAATCGTGACAGGATTGTATCTCAAGATATGCACTTTATAAATACCACAGATGAGAAAAAGAATATGCACATTTTGGGAATATACGTAATATAACTGTGTAGATGGGACAGGCTTCTATGAAAATGAGGGGGAGGTTATCAAGTTATAGAACAGAAAAACATAGACCATGCTTTCATAATCTCTTTCTTTTTTTTGAAAATTCTGTGGAATGTCTCAGCATAGTATCTATGAATTGAACAATTTGCATCACAGAATTTACCTCTGTTCCCTAGGCCACTTTTTGAAGAACAGACAGACACCATATCATTAAAAGTGCCATTAAAATGTAATTCATGATCTTGTACCTTTCTACGAACAAAAGTATTTTCTTTCTGTTTCCTTCTCTACTCCAGTTTGTTGTGACAATGTTTTGGAGCATCTATCTCTATGACAGAGAACTAGTTTACCCAAAGCTTCTTGATAATTTTATACCAACGTGGCTAAATCATGGAATGGTAAGTAGAATTAACCAAATACTTTTCTTGCTTTTAAAGGGCACTGTTCATAGACTTATTTCAGTGTCTAGATTACTGGTAGGTAACTGTGGATCTCCAGAGAGTTGAACAGCTCCCCTGATTTTAGCTGTGCTGGCTAGTGCTATTGGATAAAATAGGCCAAAAACATTTGGAGAGTACACTAGCCCACTCCGGTATGCATCATGTAGTGGTTTCCAAACCTGGTCACTAAATGTTGGTGGACTTCAACTCTCAGAAGCTAATATGGCCAGTGGTCAGGGATTCTGAGACTCATAGTCCAGTGGCATCCAGGGACTGACATTTGGGAATCACTAATATAAAGTGATACATGTACCATGAAAAACATCCAGAAATGTTTGCAGTTTAATGGAGAAGAAATTATTATGGTTTTTTGAAGTGGACTTAGGTTTTCTCCAGCAAATGAGGAAATTAAACTCATGTCAGTTTTATGTTACCCTATATTTATTTATGTGACTATACATTTCTGAAACCAAATCAAAGTCCTCAGGCATACAATTATTCCTGAATTTATGTAATATATACTTATATTTTTTCTTCACTAGAAATCTGAGACAACATTATATAAAACTACTATAATTTGACAGCAATGAGTGTACCTATACCACACACGGATGTCAAGTACTTAGTTGCTATTGTCATTAATGGTTCTGTTTATAGTTTGCTGTGATCCAGATAGCTTGGTCCATCACCTATGCAGGTTTCTACTTTTAACAGCAATCTCCCCTTTATCTTTGTCCTTTAAGATGGTGGAGAGGTTCACTGCATAGTGACAGAACACATGCTTTGCATGCACAAAAAGACCCTTGGCTCAGTTCCTGTTCATTTCCCATTAAAAGGATCAAGAAGGAAGTTATAGGAAAGAGTAAAGCCTTTTTTGGCCTGAGACCTTGGAGAGCTCCTGCCAGTCAAGACAAACCATAATGAAGCAGGTGGCAAAAAAAAATCTGACCTTGTAAAAGGCAGCAGTGGTTCCCAACTTTGAGTCCTCAGAGACCTTGCTAACCAGGATTTCTGGGAGTTGTAGTCAAGAGCAATTGGGGACCCAAAGTTGGGAACCACTGGCCTAGTCTAGACAATAATGATGGGCCAATAGTCTGAGTTGGTAAAATATAACTCTTAAGGACTAAGGAAGGGTTGGGTTTACTTACTGGGTAGATCTAATTAGTTAAAAGCCCACTCCCCACTCAAAAAAAAGAATTACCACCAGTCAGGTGACTGGTTCCCAGCATCCCTCAGACAGCATGGCTGACAACCTAGTGCTATCTAACTTAGTGTCCATGTTACCTTCTACTCAAGACTATCTGGATTTTGGGGAGTTTCTAGGTCCTTCTGCTAAGGATCTCTGCCTTCAGTCCAGCTCTAGTAGAAAATAAAAAGGAGGGAATTTTAGATGTATTTTATCAAAGCTTAAAAGACAGAAAATGTAACAAAATATTGTGAAGTACCTTAAAACGCCAATAGTAATTTATTGTGTTAAGTCCTGCACACTAGAAAGTGTCTAGTAAAATATTCCGTTTAAAAAGGTAACCAGCAACAAGCAGCTACAAATATGCAACTAGTGCTTATTGCTTGCAGCTAGAAATCTTCTCAGTCACTGTTATCTCAAATTGTTTGGACTGAATATGGACTGTAGCATAAAATAACATATTATTAATCGAAAAGAAGAAAGCAGACACAACAGATTTGTAGAAAAATGTTTTTGCTTATTGATAATTCGAATACAAATTTTCTTGATGACATACATGTATTGTTTTCTTTTATATAATGTTAGTGGAGTGGGTATGGAGACAAATTATTGCCATCCAGGTTTTTTTGATGTTTTACTGTTGATTCCCAAATTAATTGCTATTTTGGGAATTAAAACACCAAAAACAAAACAAAACCTGGATATGGTGCAGTGAAATGGGCAAAAGAAGAACAAGGAGCGTAATAACTACACAAACAGAATTCCAAATAAAATAGTAACATCAACCTTATTTAGGAAAAGCATTTTATGTGCTTAAAAAATTTATGTGCTTCAGAGTACATGCATAGTTTTTGCAAGGTAGAAGACAAGACAGAATCTGAGCTTCTGATGACATATTACCAGGAAGACAAATACTGAGGATGGTGTCTCACATATTTTTGGGAACCAGAAATCAGTAAAATCTGTCCATTAATAAAGAAAGATTCTTCTAGTAGCAAGATAAGCTTAATTTTTGATATGACTGATGTACCCAGCCAGTTGGAAAATTATTTAGAAGGTAGATCCATTTCTGTAATTACTCTGAAATTGCATGTCAAAAGATCTGGCCAGTTGTACCTAGCTAGCTGCAGCACCATAAAGTAGATTAACATTTAAATACTTATTCAGAAACAAAATGCAGGATATATGTTTGTTCAATCTCCACTATGGGTCTGATAAATCCCAGACATTCTAGATGGCACTATTGAGCCACATTAGAATATTGAGTTCATAATACAACCTTCAGATTGCCATAGTTAATGTGGTACAATGGACCGCTGCTGAAAGAGAAAATTAGCCCATGTGTCTACACATACCTCATTGTATGTGGTTGTGCATCCATAGGGGATTCTTTGGATTATTGCTTTCAGTATACTTGAAACAAAAGCTTTGTTCAATATTTGGGTGGGCTTGTATGGAAGAAGAGGAAACATGGCTGTGCCCTCTCCATTGTTGCTCTGCTAATCCAAGGAACAGGTCTGGAAAAGGAAGATTCATCAATTTGTTATGACTTGCCATATGAGCCAGAAAACAAGGAAATCAATGGTTCTGGCTGACATGGAAAGCCTTCCTCAATTGACAATTTTCTCCTCCTCAAACCTATCACTTAATGCATGCAAGTGACTGTGGAGGGCTTGGGGCTAGCTCTGTGTCTTTCTTTGGTCATTATTATTATTATTATTCAAAAACTCCAGGCACAGTCAAAAGTATAAAAACACTGGCTGGTATTATATAACATATATAAGTTTTAACCAAAAACCTAAATATCTGTTAAATATCGCTGCAGTATGTATGCAGTTCCTAATATTGCCATTTTTTGTAGCTCTGATGGTGTGATTTCTGAGATCAACTGCTTATAGTACTGTGTGAAATTTCTTGATATTGTTTCCAAAGCCCCAATGACTATGGGGACCACTGAAGTGTGTTTCTTCAAGAGGCGAGATGTTTCGATTGCCAGATCTCTGTACTTTGTTAGCTTTTCCAGTTCTTTATTTTCAACTCTGACATCCCCTGGACTTGCAGTGTCAATGATCCGGACATTTCTTCATTCTATTACTACTATGTCTGGTGTGTGATGTTCAAGGTGTCTATCCGTTTGGATCCAGAAATCCCACAAGATCTTGATTTCCTCATTTTCTGACACCTTCTCTACCTAATGTTCCCATGGGTTTTTGAAGCCTGGCAAGTTATATTTTTTGCATAATGACCAGTGCACTAACTCTATCATGTCTAACTTTGTAATCTGTTTGTGCAATCTTTGGACATTCACAGATGAGGTGTGACGCAGTTTCATCTTTTTCTTGGCAGTCGACATTTGCTGTTAGCACTGATTCCTTGGATTTTAGCTTTCAATTATTATTATTATTATTAGTAGTAGTAGTAGTGGTAGTAGTAGTAGTAGTATGCCGCATTTCTCCCAACAAAGGGACCCAAGGCAGCTCACAGCATTAAAATTCACACAATTAAAACACAATAAGTTAAATATTAAAAGACAAATTAAACTACATATGATTTAAAATAAAATTAAAAGACTAAAACATGGAAACATGGAAAAGATTAAAATTATCTGCTAAAATGGGGTTCAGGGATTCAGTTGTAATTGTTAAAAGCCTTCCTGAAGAGATGAGTCTTCAGCTTTTTTCGGAAGGATAAAAGGGAAGGGGCCATCGAGATGCTGAACAACTTTAGTCCATCCAGATGCTGAACAACTGAGAAGGGGTCTCAATAGCTGCACACAAGTATGTTACTAACATTGTAGACAGCTTTGTTGAAAGTTATCTCTTAACCTCGAAAAAGCCCAACTTTGCAGCGTGCATAAAGATTTTTTTCACTGTGTAATCCTCCCACTTTCACAGTTATTTTCAGTTCATCAGTTATTTTTCACCATTATGTTAATTACAGACCAAAAACAGAGTATGTTTGAATGGAAAAGCCAAATGTGATGGTAATCTTACAGAGTAAAATGGCTACGAAGGACTGTGCTTAGCAGTTTTGGTCACGGAATAGTTGTCTTTTTAAGATGCATTTATAGTTTAATGGGAGGAGGAATTAGATTTGGAGTGCCATCTTGGCTGAGCTTTATAGAACTGCTCCTGAACAATTTACTTAGAAGTAAAGTCAGCTGATTTGAGCAAAACCCCTTTCCCTGGACAGGACCGTACTACCTGGTCCACAATCTGGTCTCGCCCATCCATCGCACATTTGCTGGAGAAGGTGACACTTGCCCAACAAGTTAAGCACTATGAAGCAACATCATACCTGCTTCCAAGGCCCAAGAAAATCCCTTTGACATAAATCCCAGTTGTCATTGGTTGTGCTGGTTCTGAGTATGGAACAAGAATCTTTAATATGAACATAATGGTTAGGTTGTTGTTCACTGCGCATACTTACAGGTTTTTGAAATATCCTATTGCTTTGGACCCAAACTGGCCTATTTATGAACAGAGGGGCTGCACTGTTTACAGGAACAGATTAAGATCACATGCTCTGTGATTGGGTGCAGACAGATACTTTTCACTGATTTCCACCTTGCCTCTGCATACCCCTCTCTTGCTGCTCTGGGGAGAATTGCAGCTTCTGTTGCTGCTCTGCTCTATAATTCACTAAGCAGGTTTTCAGAGTGCACAGGAGGCTGGAGTGAGAAAAAAGGTAACAGCAAAAAATAACTTCATTTCTTCTTCCAGCATTAGTGGATCACTATCACTTGTAAGTCTGGATCCATCAAGATAATTCAGAATTTATTTAATCATGATAAACTGGTTGGAGTGAGAAGTCCTGATTTGTGAATTCTTTTTTATGTCATGATATCTGGAGTGGTAAAATAACAAGACTCAGATAAAAATCTCCTATTGTTATAAAACACTATTGTTCTGGTGTTTTATAACGTGTTTGTTTACTCAGTATTCTATTCTAGACTGAATAGCCGCCCAGAGTAGACATGTGTCTAGATGGGCGGGGTATAAATTTAATAAATTAATAAATAAATAAATAAATAAGGGAACAATCATAATGGTACAGAAGAAATAGATAAATAAATAATTAATTAAGAAATAATTGTTAAAGCATTAATGAAAATGATAATGTTTGTATATCTGGTTGACTGGGAAGATTACAGTGCAATTCTGTTTATGTCTACTCAGATCAGCCTGATGCTTTGCAATTATGCTTCCTCTAGGGATTTAGGGATCACTCTGCAAGATCTTCTCTCTCTCTTTTTTTCCCCTCCATGTGCTGTCAAGTCAATTCCAATTTATGGATTTCAGGATTTTCTAGGTAAAAAGTACTCAGAAATGGTTTACCATTCCCTTCTTCTGGGAGCATTCTGGAACTGTGCAGCTTGCCCATGACCACACAAGCTGGCTCTACTCACAGGAGGCACAATGGAGAATTGAACTTTCAACCATTGAACTATTCAGCCAGTCAGTGTCTTCCTGGACCAGTTAAAGAAGGGTGAACCAATACAAGAAGTTTTATCCCACACACTTCAGGAGCTATTGACACGCCCTGGCAAATAGACAACTTTATTGCTGGAAAGAGTTATGATAACTCTTTGAGGGATGAAAACGTCTGCATTTGAACATACATCTTCACTGTTTCTGTATGTCAGCTCTGTTTAGGCAGTAGGAGAAAATGTTAGAATTGTACAAAAGTGCAGGAGTAGAACTTTTGTTTCTCTGACTTTTGTGAGGCTTCCTTGTTCCCTATGGTCTCATTTCTTAGTTGCAAACCTGTCATAACGGTTTGTTCTTATTTTGTTCAGAGCACCTAGTTTTTTATAAATTATTATAATTGCTATTTTAAATGACAAAGAAGTTGGGCTTTCTGTCAATGTCAGTAAAACAAAATATATGATAATATCTGGAAATCAGAATCACAGAAAAAATAAAGCTAGAAAGAGCACTTGATAAATTCAAATTGCCAGTAACAGTAGTTATTGAACAATCAAACTTCTGAAGAAACTAAGGCAAGAATTCACATCACAAATATATGTCTGCTAAGCCCAGATAAAACCAAGGAACATTTCCAGAAAGGTTCATCCTTAGTCTTCATTGACCAACTATTTCTGTTACTACCAATATGACTAGTAACCATTTTAAAAGACAAATGTAAACAAATATTAAACTGTATGCTTTAATAGAAGAGGGTGGAGTATAGACGACGATCTGGCATCATGAAGAGTTCTGTCACTTGTACAAAAGATCTGTCATTTAAAAGCACACTGACAGGGTATGTTGGAGGAGCTGATGAAAGAATATGTGGGAAGCAAAAATACAAGAACTCTTGTGGCACCTCAGAGACTAACAAGTATGGTTTAACATTGACTTATGCTAAATGAAACTGCTTTATGTATCTTCAATGTGCCTTTCTCAAACTGATGCCCTCCATTATGAGTTGTAATCCAGCATACTTGAAGAGTGTCAAACTGGAGAAGGCTGCTTTCCACTATAGGGCTAAGAAGGATAAAGTTATGATTTAGCTTCTCATTGCCAGTCTTTAGAATATACCGTTGTATTGCAATCACGCCTTGTATTGTGGGCCAGAAAGAAAGCCCATCCCAACACAAGCAAACCAAGCAAAAATATAATTCTTCATATATTATGTTGTAAACTGCCCAGAGAGTGCTCTAAGCACTATGGGGCGGTATGTAAGTTGAAACAATAGTAACAATAACAATAATATAAGACCTTGTAATTGTTTTACTGGTTAATTTCATAATGTAGTATCACAGACCATTTAAGACTTATAGTTCATTTTACACCAGGGCAGTATTGAAGGTCATTCTTATTAAAGTGGTCAAAAGGGATGAGTTGGCTTAATATTCATAGAAACCAAATTGTTTTGAGAAAACATAGTCTTCTTTGGAGGAACTGGAAACTTGATAATTATAGGAATGATCTACCAGTGTGTTACAGCTTGATACTTGCTTTGTATTTTATATGATTGTTCCTTGTATGTTTTGCCCTTTTAAAAACTATAAAGTAGCATAGTAACTCGGAAAGAATCTGAAATCTTTGGTTGGAATTAAAACAAACTTGAAAACAGGCACTTAAATGGACATGCAATCATGTTTTGTACAGAAGGGTGCACAGGCCACCTTTTGCACACATTGTTTCAGATGAATTTTCAGCTGCTTTTTTAAAGACTAAGATTCCTGGGAGTGTAATGCATCCAGCTTACACATAGCATTAACATCTGTTTTGGTGTGATTCTTAATTGTTATCAAGTCTTGCATATCTAATAAATGAGGGTAATCTACAGTATGATCGCCAAGACCTCCAGTGCATCTGCACTGAAAAATGATTTAGTATAAATTCAATACAGCAAATTCTGGATGAATGCTTCTAAGATAAAATTCTGTCATCAGTGAAGCCAACATTTGATTTCTGTGTGGTAAGGATTTAAGTGATAGTTCTTTGGCTTGTTTATTTTTGGTACTTTGTTAAAAAATTATTGGCAGATAGGCAGCACTGTAAAGAAGAAGCAGAAATCAGATAATTTACTGTGCAACATTGTGTATTTCTCATGGACATAAGAAAATATTAACCTAATAATTGTTTTGGCTGCGGACCAGATTTCCTGGTTCTTTTTCATACCATGTTTGTGCTGGCTGCCAGTATGCTTCCAGGCCAAGTCCAAGGTGTTAATGTTGACATACAAAACTTGGAATGGTTTGGGACCTCAGATCGACCACCTGTCCTACCCGCACCTCCCAATCCCTGATTTGCAGGTGGCCACCCTGATGGAGGACTGGAAGTCTACAGCTAGGAACCAGGCTCTCCACCTCATTGTGGAACCCCACCTTCCTAGCATTTGAAAGGCAAATAAGACCATTGCTCTTTAGTCAAGCTTTTGAGGATCTTTTCTCTTTTTAATTATTTGATTGTTTAACTTTTATTGATTAATTTATGTTACTGTCATAGCCATCTTGGGATTTGTATTCGTGTTTTTGTAATACTGGTGGACTATAGGGGTGGGTTCCCCCCCTTTTTCTTTGAAGTTTTTATTTTATGTATACATTTTGTTGTACCCAAAGTAGTTACTTGCTATCTGTCTGTCTGTCTGTCTGTCTGTCTGTCTGTCTGTCTGTCTATCTATCTATCTATCTATCTATCTATCTAGATGTTCTTCGCAAACCTGGTCACCTTACTACACAGTACTTAAGACAGTTTATGTATGAACATATTTTCTT
Source organism: Intellagama lesueurii (assembly GCA_037013535.1). Taxonomy (NCBI): domain Eukaryota; kingdom Metazoa; phylum Chordata; class Lepidosauria; order Squamata; family Agamidae; genus Intellagama; species Intellagama lesueurii. The sequence continues at coordinate 275,957,609 of JBAJHW010000001.1, forward strand.
ATGACTAGTCTTTGGCACTTGATCTTTGAAAGGGAGCAATGGGCAGCTGATGATGAGTGGAGTCAAAGCTAAAGATGGGCATGTTTTGCAGCACTTCAAGAGTGCATGGCTTTGTACCACACCATGCTTTGTCTAGTCACTCCTTTACATGTATCCACAGAGGAACACACAGAGGAAGGCAACAGATAATCCTTTTGAAATAAGCTTAAAAATGTTAGTAAATTGTACTTTTCCCATTTGTCAGAAATGTTGCACATCAAGGTGGTAATATATATATAAGTGGCAACTTCTTGACATCTTTAATTTATATCTGCCAATAAAAATAAGAATAAATATCATTCATTATAATGAACTTTTGCATTTGTCACGAAGAGCATTCGGTTATTTTTCTGTTGCTTCCATTGAAAGTATGAAGGTATTTTTTCAATGAAGTAAAGTTCATCTTTGCACTCATTGAATCCTGCTTAGTAAGCAAAAACCTGCCTGCTTAAAATGCAGGAAAGTGGCAAATATGACTTAATCAGGCCACAAATATTTTTAGCATTCCACGATATCTCATTTATTTGTTTATTTGCTACTATAGCAACTGGATTCCACCAATTTAAGGATTTTATTGGTGGCAGTGCTGTTAGGGCTTCCCTCCCCTCTTTCACAAACCAAGTAAGATCTACTTGACTTGACCTTGGCAGGCAGCATTTCTTTCAATTGAATACATATGCAAAAACTTACTGTCCAGCAGCAGTATCCCCCATCCCATTGAAACATGCCAAATAAAAATTATTTCACAAAAGAGCAATATTAAAATTAACTTATGCTATTTGAGTATGTTGCTGAATTACACAATTTCCTTTAATCATTTTTGTAACATTTTTCCTGTACTTAGCAATCCAAAAAAAGATTGCATTTAAATTATAAAAATGCTTAAGGTAATGCTGGTGTTCCTGTACTAATACAGGTACATATGATGCAAGAGTGACAGTTATCTTCCTTCAGAGATCAGAGTGAAATTAAAGTCCAAGATTTTTCCCATTTCACTTCGTGATTTGCACATGGCAAGTCACTGCTTGGCAAATGGTTGTCTGTATTCATGCAGCCCTTGTGTACCTGAATTGCACCAGGAGGTAAATAGTGCAAATGACTGAATAATCAAGTGGATAGTCTAGCCAGCTAGCTGTCTGCTTTTCATAAGCGTTTGTTTCCAGCCTCAAATATCTTGCTTCCACTACTTGTTTTTCTGTTTAAGTAGACTGTTCTTGTACTGTAATGTCTGACTTTCCTTCATATAGACCCACCTTAAGGTCAACGGTGCCAGGTGTAAATGTTTGTTCCATTTGCAGTGTAGAAGCACGGACAGTTTAATGACTTTAAAAAACTTGGACCAAAATGCTGCTTGTAGACAACAGAAGGCCACAGGAATTGTTGATAAGAAAATGAATGCTCTATAGCAGGGGTCTCCAAACTACGGCCCGCGGACCACATCTGGCCTCCCTTGCCTTTTTATTGGGCCTGGGCATAGGAAGAGGAGGGGAGCATGACCCAAGCGATTCCCCCACCCCCACTGTCTTTGCAGAGACAGCGGGGGTGGGGGAATCTCTTGGGTCCCCCTTCCCTCCTTGAAAATATGTGAAATATATGATGTGGCCCTCATGCTGAAAAGTTTGGAGACCCCTGCTCTATAGTAAAAAGTCATAATTCTGCCGGTTCACAGAAGTTACACAAAAAGACCAGATGTTGCATAAATTATTTGGCTTCTGTGTATGAATCTAAGGATCTCAATTAATCTCAGTCTCTCTCTCTGTGTGTTTTATAAAGATGCAGGTGGGAAAGATAAATGGATCAGTTGTGAATTAACAGATGTATTAACTAATATAGAAGAAAAATACATAATGTACAATATGCAATACAATATTACAGTATAATATGTAGATTATGTAGATTATGTACTTGCATGTGCATGTGTCCATGCACATGCCACATACATAACTACAGATGTACATGTTTGTGTGTGCATGTAAGTATGCATGCGCATGCCACAACTGTGAAAGAGAAGAAGAATAAATACTTTTTAGAGTAAACCATTCCTAAAACTTTTTTCCAATGAAATACCAGTGTGGCTCTCAAGTTCATAGGAGGCTGTTTAACAAACAATCAGAATTTCTTTTAATTATTCTAATGTGAACTGACACAATAAACAGTGCTTCCAGTTCACTGGTTCATTTCATTTTGATGCAAATGATTTTTAATATGCATATATTACATTGTACTCTCTTGAGATACTGATAAAAAAGGAAGGGATATAGTGATGGCATGAGGTCTCCCTTAAATAGGATAGACTATTTTCAATTATATCGTTACCCAAACGTCCAACATGGCATTCTCTGTATCTCCTCAGTCAGGAGTTTTGTGGCACTCTGGTTGAACTGCAGTACTGCAGTGAAGACTCTGCCCATGACCTGAGTTTGATCCTGGGCTCAGGTAGCCAGCTCAGGGTTGACTCAGCCTTCCATCCTCCTAAGGTCGGTAAATTGAGTACCCAGCTTGCAGGGGAGGGCAACGTGCCTGCATAAACTGTAAACTGTTTAAATTAAATTGTAAACTGCCCAGCGAGAGCTTTAATCGCTGTGGTGATTTGCTTTGCTCAGTTTTCTGGAGCAATTGAGCCTTTGCTTTCACCTTTATTTTTAACTTTTCCTTCTCTCCTTTCTTTTTTATTTTTCCTTCTGTCTTCCTGAAATTGATCACAATTTCCCTCCCTTAATTTGTTGCACTGTGGGCAGTGATCTTCAGTTCTCTTGAGGGCTTATGGCAGGTTACTTTCAGGAAATATACCAGCTGCTATCATCAAATGACCACTTTTTGTACATCCTGTGCTTGGGGCACTTGTTGGCTTTGCACCACATGCCAGAGCAAAGGAATTATTTATTGATGACAACACACTCCACGTGGATATGTCCTGGATGCATAGCATATGAGACCAAGATGCTGTAAACAATGGCAGAGTAAAATAGGAATAATGAGCTACAATTCTCATTTTAGAAATAAGAGGCATTTTAGGGGTTTTTTGATACATTTTATAGGTTATATTTGAGTTGAAATCTGCAGTTTATGTCTGGATCATTTAACCTCAGGATAACACTTTGCTTTCCATTAGGGGGAAAAAACCCTGCATTCTACTATGGTACAGCACAAGTGGAGCACCAGTTGCAACTTTTATTTTGAAAATAGTGACTGAGAGTGTGACCACACAATGGAAACAAATTGGTAGCTGGATTAGGATTTTCAAAATCTGATTCAAGTCATATGGTAGTCACATGGCATTTGGGTCAGTGTGTGCATCCTCTTGGGAAGACTTAATCCATTTTTAAGTTGGGTTATATATCGGTAGAGAGGACTACATGTGCTTTTAAAATACTTGCAATTGAGGCTTTGTCCTGCACCTGTCCATCCACCCACCTTCATGTGGGCAACTTGCCACCGCTACTGCGGTGTTATTTTAAATATTTTTTATTTTTTATTTATTTCAGACTGTCATATCGCTATGGCTTTTCGCAGGAGATACACAAATGCACACACAGGAGCGAGTGAATATCAGCCAGTGCTGACAAGAGGGAAGGAAAGAGAAATTAACCAGAAACAAAGTTCAGCTGCTTTTGGGCTTTTGAGGGAGGGAACATTTCCCCCCTTGCATTGGCTGCCACTTTTTAAATTTATTTCAGGGTGGCATATTGCTACAGAGGCTCCTCACCAGAGTGACACACACACACACAGGGAGGTGAGGCTTGTGAGGGAGGGAGCATTTCCCACTCGTGCTGGCTGCCGGTTTATTTCTTTTTTTATTTATTTCAAACTGGCAGATCACTATACAGTACAACCACTACAGATGGGGAAAATAGGCTTGCCAAGGAGGGAGACACTGAAGTTGGGCTGAAACTGAGAAGGCTTGTGATTAGATAGGAATGCCTAGGCTTGCAAAGGAAGAAGACACACACAGAGAGAGAGAGAGAGAGAGAGAGGGAGTGGAGAAAGAGATGGAGCACAGAAGGCACACCCATGAATGGCTAACGCCATAGACACATTTAACACTGACAGAGGCCTTCATGCATGCCAAAATGATTTAAAATAAACTGATTTGACATCCAAGTTAAAAGAAAGAGTAAAATACCTCACTTTCGATCAAAATAACACGATTCCGTCAAAACAATCTGTGCTTCCATGTGCATCTGTAAGGATCTGGTGTATGTCTTGGCAGTTTTTAAAAAACTGATTTAAAGCATGCTAAACCCGATTCAAATACGTTTTTTCCCCTAGTGTCACCACACTCTGAGGCAGGCTTGTGAACACCTCACCCTATCTTTTTCAGGTTGTTTGCCTTAACCATAATTTAGCTTTAAACATGGTTTACCCTTATGATGTACATTGAACCTAGCTATGGCAACCTTCTTCACCAAGATTTGAAGCAATTATTAAAATTTAAAACATTTTACATAATGCTTATTTGTGTTTTAGGAAATGGTGTAAAGAAATTTAGAAAATATTAGAGAATACATATTTAAATAATGTGTGCCTTGGAGACCAAATTTATAGGTATGACTTGTATAGAGTCTTTGCAATCCATAGTTACATGACATGCTTCTATCAGTCAGGTTTTGTCTGATTACCATGGAAGAAAAACTGCAGGGCTTATTAATTGCTTCTCAGCCTTCATCTTCAGTTATGAAATAAAATAAAGGGCACAAACCCATTGATCATCAGATACGAATGCTTCCTTCAGCTTTTAAAAATAAACCTTTTCCGATGTAACACCATTGTTTACTGGTCATTTCACTTATGCTATGGCTGTGTCTTAACTGGCAGCTTTACAAACATTCACAGCTGCACAAACGATGTTACTGAAATCACAACAGTAGCCATGGATACCTACATATTTTCATTGCTTTATTCATGTGCAATTCATTTTTCTGGAAATAGCATTACTATATAAGAAAACGTGGTGCTGCTCCAACAGCAAGTATTATGAGTCTGAGAGCTGTTCATACAGAACTTGGCTTTTATGAAGCTCGTGGATTGTACCACCTATATGCAAGAAGAAGCGTATACCCAGTAAAATAGAGACAAAAGAGGACCTTGAAAGTTTCAGATTGTTTTCTCTGATAATGGTTACCAATACAAAAATAGATTGTTTTAATTTGTTGGCACTAAAGCAAACTATGATTGACATGTTTGGCTCCCTGTGTCCTTGAATGTCCTCATTTTTGGCTAGATTGCTGTTTGCCTATGTTTCCTCTGTATGCTCTTTTCTTATGGCTCCTTCACTTTCAGACATTGCTTTGAAAAGGTGCCCTGGCAGTAAATCATGTTTAAAATAAATCCTCATTCAACTCCAAAATGTCAGTTCCACCAAATTGAAGGAAAAGTATTTGAGAATTCCTCTAACAGCAGAGAATAGTCTGTTCTGCCCTATTATAGGAGAAAAAGTGATCATGCTAATTGTTGAACTATGCCTAGTTCATTTTTCTGAATGAATGGAATAGTTATGGGGCAATAAGAATGTATTTAGAATATGTAAGAATTAATTGCCTGTGATTCGAGGGAGACAAAGTTACAAATCCATAGGATATCCTAACCATAATCATAATCTTAGAACTGCGGAGCTGGAAGGGACCCTATGGATCATCAAGTCCAGCCCCTGTCAAGGAGGCACAGTGGGGAATCAAACTCCCAACCTCTGGCTCCACAGCCAGATACTTAAACTACTGAGCTATCCAGGAGTTCATTTTCACAAACTATCCCACAGTATGGGATGATGGGTGCATGTTTTCTTTCAGAGTCCCAGATCATATGTACAGAGCTTACATGTGTACACGTTGTACAACAGTTCAATATGTGTTGTGTGGGAGCAGGGTTTGCCATTGCGTTCCCACTTTCTGTATGTACATTCATTCTACTCAAATTTGTCATGTGAACAGTATTTAGGAAGATGGGAAGCTGCCTTAAACTAGTCAAACCATACGTCTATCTGGTTCTGTAAAAACCAGAAAACATCACTGACAGATGTCACTGACAGATGTTTTTTTCAGGATTCCAGGTAGCAGTTTTTCCAGCCCTATCTAGAAATGCCAGAGATTGATCTGGGGTGTGTATTTTTTGTATTTTTGTTCCTATTATCTTGCTTCATTTAGAAGTCAAATAGTGTAAGCTCTGGCTTGTGTGTTTTAGTCACTACATGATGTGTACTCTACTCATGTGATGTCTATTCTTGTTTTCATTGTATACTACATATAGGTGACATGTTGAATTCCCTGTTTTTCACCTCAGGAACTCCATGATTATTTGGCATATTATCCTAATTGTGTGATAAATATGATTTTTACATTAAGATCACAAGAGTTTGGGAGGAAGTTATTTGTCTGCCAGAACCGTTTATATTGTGGCAGTCTCATGACTTCTTCTGTACAGTTTCAGTCAGTACAGTACTGGTAAAAAAGGAAAGCTGAATCATTGTATTCTTGTGGGATAAACACTATGGAAGTTGAAATTTTGACTGATAACTATGCTTGATGGGATATGCAAAAACATGGTGGTGTGTTGATAATATCCTTCTCCAGTGCAGCTGTTTTTTTAAAGTTGCAGTCCAAAAGGAGGGGGGCAGGGGAATTACTGTGTTTCCCTGAAAATAAGACAGGGTCTTATATTAATTTTTGCTCCAAAAAACGCATTAAGGCTTATTTTCAGGGGAAGTTTTATTTATTTATTTTTTCATATACAACAATCTACATTTATTCAAATACAGTCATGTCATCTTCTTCTGGTTGCTGCACAATGGTGGAGGGCGGGGTTTCACTTAACTGGGGCTTATTTTGGGGGTAGGGCTTATATTCCGAGCATCCTGAAAAATCATACTAGGGCTTATTTTCAGGTTAAGTGTTATTTTCGGGAAAACAGGGTAGCACACGTTGGTTTTATCTGTAGCAGTGTTTTCCAAACATGGATCCACAGATATGGTTGGAACTCAGCTCCCAGAAGTCTGAGCCAACATGACTAATGATCAGAGAGGCTGTTCTGGCAGTGTAGTCCAACAGCTTTTGAGACACAAGATTAGAAACCACTGGTTTAAAGCAAATAATCTACATGGCAACATTATCATGTAGATGTGCTTAACAAGGTGGCATGTAATGCTTACCCTGGCCTTAGATAAGCAGAACACTTTGAAGTTACTTAATGCCCATTGTAACAACAACAATAAAGGTGGCTTCTAGAAAACAGGAACAGTGAAGGGCATTCTGCAAATACAGGGAGGGAGGTATCTGCATCCTGAGTGATGTGGTCAGCTTTCTGAACAATTGGTTTTGGGCTGGTAGCGCATACACTCTTATATTGATATATCTAGATAACATTAGACTGCAGAGAATTTTTGAATCTCCATGTGGTTTGGAAAATATTAAAACCACTCCTCATGTGTTAGCAGGAATTCTAAATCAAGGGGAGGAAATGTTTCTTAGACATGGGGATATTTTTTTTTGTGAGGTTCTTTTTCTTGAAACTAGTGGGTTTTTGTAAAATACTTTCTTTTCTTAGGAAAAAGTGATATATATCACTGTCCTCAGTTGCCAGTTATATGAGAATATCAAAAGAGTTGCTTAATTCAACCGAATGTGTTATGTACAGCCAAATCTCATCCAACTTATGGTGATGCTAATAGGATTTTCAAGGTATGTGAAATATGTAAGGGGTGGTTTTATCATTGCCACTCCCTCCACCCATGAGTTTCCATGGCCCAGCAGGGATTGGAACCAGGCGTTCTGAATCTAATCTGTCATCCTATCCACTATATCACACTTGTATATGCTTGGGACTTAATGCCACCATTGTGGCCGAGTACCATCTAGTCAGATTTCTTGGGATCAGTTGTAGTTGCTGTAGGCTGATGATGTAGAAAAGACACTTGAATCAGTGTCTGTTCCACTACGTCTAATTTCAGCCTTTGCTGATCTTGACTCTTAAGATCTGGAAAAGGCAAATTGACTGGGTGAATTCAGAGGCTTCAGTAAGTCAGGACTTCATGCCTGCTGCCCTGAAAGAAGCAGCAACACTCCATTCCCTAAAGAGGACCTCCTTAAATTGAGATGTACTGTATGTGATAACCTCCCCCCAGCACTTGCAAATATCTCTCTGTTGGCCATGGGAGTAGGGATTAAGCAGCTTCAGTTGGAGGAAACAGATTCTCTAGACCCGTTTCAATATGATTTCAAGCCAGCTTTTGGGGCTGAAACATCCCTGGTTGCTGCCACAAACCACCTGGTACAAAGGAAAGATAAGAGAATGTTACCCTGCTGATCCTCCTCAATCCATTTGAGTTTTGTGGTACCGTCAGCTGTGGTTTTTCAGTTCTGTGAAGTGGGAGCAGGAGACACAGGATTACTGTGGTTATGATCCTATATTGCAAGACTGGTTACAGGTAGTGACACTGATATACTCTATTTGGCCCTGCGGCTGTTAAAACTGTGGTGTGCTAAAGGGTTCCGTTTGTCTTCCATGCTGTTTAACAACTAAGAAGCTATTAGGTAATGTCATCAAGTGTTTTGAAACTGGATGCCATCAGTATGTTAATGAGATCCCGCTCTATTTATTTATTTTTATCAGTCAAGTGAAGCTGTGCAGACAATGTTGATATGTTGTCTCTGAAGCAGTAGGTTTGTAGTACGGGAGTACTTTTGAATTCATCTTTGCCATTGGGGGCTTACATGGCCTCAGTGGAGTAGTTTTGGCTAGTGCCTGCTGGCCTTCCAGCTATGGTTGTTTCTGGGCAAGAATACCCCAGCCACAGTGATTTATGCTGTGGTAATACATTATCCAGATTCAAGCAGCATGTACTATGTGACACTACCTTTGAAGATGATACTGAAACTGCAATTAGTGCAGGATATATTGGCTGGGTTGCTAGCAGGAATCTCATATAGAAATCATATTATACCAGTTTTGAAAGCACTGAACTGGCTGCCAGGATACTTCCAGTATGAGTTTAGGTCACTGTACTGAACTTTATGTAATAGTCTGCCACTAAATAAATCTTTGGATACAGTATTGGGTTGGGATAGAGATATTTTAATATACCACATAAATAAATAAAAATGAACTAAGTAAAATTTACATGAACTTGGATCATTTCAAAAGGAGGTAGGCAGATATTAGCTTATAGAATCTAATTGATTTTTCCTATCCAAAGCCAGGGTAAGTGATCCCTTTATTTAATAATTGTATGACATCAAGTCAATTCTTTCCAGGGTTTCTGAGGTAGTGAGTACTCAGAAGTGGTTTATTATTCCCTTGTTCTGGTCGACCTGGGACTGTACAGCTTGCCCAATGCTACACAGGCTGGCTCTTTTCCTAGGAAGCACAATGGAGAATTCAACTCTCAACCTCTGGCTCCACAGCCAGATACCTAAACCACTGGGTTATCCAGCTACCTTAATTAGACCACTAAAAATTGATCCCCCAAAATATAGTTTTTGACCCATACAAGTCTTCATCAGGTTGGGCACGTCTGTGTTGTGGATGATGCAGGTGGGAAAAAACATGAAAATTCCAGAAGCCATGGCAGATGTCCAAGCCAGGTCTATTCCGTCAGCCGTAAATGTTGGCATTTTGCTAAGGGTTTTTTGTTGTTGTTGATTTTAGCCGTCCACAATGCAGAGGTGCCCTGCCTGACAAAAACTTGTATGGCTGAAAAACTAGCTCTATTTTTTTTTAAGTTGTCTGGTAAAAGTATCACTTGCCTGTGGATTCTGTAAGGATCACATAGCATTTTCCTTTCTTTTTCTCTTGTTTTTGCTAGAATCTCATCATCCATGAATTTGGTGGGACTAGACATTTATAAAGTTAAAGAACAACATATCTTTAAGGATATGCTCAGCCCATGGTTCCCCCAACCCCACCCCAGAAATTGAACTGAGCTGACACGTCTTTTGCTCACAGATCCCTCCCTCCCTTGTCCTGTCTTTCAGCAGCCTCATTTGAAATCATGGGGTCTTTTTCATTTGTTTTATTAAGCAGTTGCAAGTCAGAAATCCTTGCAATTTCCTGCCAGTCACCTTCATGTACTTCAATAGGTCCTGATTTATTTTCTACTCACCTGGTTTAAAACATTCTGTCAAAGCCTTGGTATTCATTGGGGTTTTCTAAAACTTGTGCCAGCATCCTTCTTAATCTTTCTGTGCATGGAATCAGTGAACTGTCCAGAGAAATAGAGAGTAGAGGGCAACTGCCACACTGCCCCATCTAGGTCTCTGGAATCTCCCAGCCAGCCCATTCCTACCTAGTCACCTACATCAGTGTGTAGTATGTGTCAACACTTACCTATCTGCTTGATTTTTTGTCTGTGTGTGTCCTGGCTCTGTCAATCAGTTCTGGCTTTCCCTAAAAGAGCTGTGCTATCCACCCCACCAATGAAGTGAGCATCAACCACTCCTGCTCAGATAGGTGTGCTCAAGTGTCAGTCATATCCTGTAAGAAAAAGGAAGGTGGCAGTGCTGACAATTCTGTCCCCCACCAAACAGTGTCTGTAGTCAACTGCAAGATCAAGTGTATGAAAAGGAGCCTGGATGTTGCTTTTGGGCCCCCACAGAGGTTAGTCATATACCTGTCTTACGTGCAGAGCCTGCCCAGGAAAAACAAGCAGTAGAAAACTATAGCCATCAAGTACTATTTGGCAAGAGGAATTGTTGACTCTTTTGACTCTCTGTGAGGATTAAGTGCTAAATTCTTTTTGTTATTCATCTGACTATTAAATTATCAGCAAACAGCAGGGCTAAAGAGAGGGCACTCAAAACTTGCTCAGACAGGAAATTGTGTGTGGTGTTGTTTTTGAAATCCCTAATATCATATGTGCTAAGAATGAAAGCCGTTTGGCTATCGGAGTAGAAGGAGGAATGTTGCTGAGTTTGGCTATTTTGGGACACATTTTTGGTACTGCTGCTGCTACTGTCTTTCCAGCAGGGCTTCAATGACAATTTGTAGTTACGGTTCCAAGCCTTACAGCAAGACCAGTCTTTGTTTGCCTTTCACATTCAAATGAAAAAAGTCACATGTCAATCAGTGACTGTGACAATCCTCTGCTTTGAACAGTAAAATACTGTCAAAACCCATGATGTCATGTAATCTGCAATGGAGTTGTTCAGCCTCCAGCCAGAGAAAGCAATGTTAACCCAGTGTCTACTTTCACACTTCTAAATTAAACCTTTGCAATGCAAGATAAAATATGTAGCCACCTGTCCATATTTCCCAGACATTATGTGCAGCTGCTGGTCTTCGGAAGACTAGGGGGAGGAAGGGAATTTCCTCTCTAAGCTAGTTGACACTAAGGGTGGGTGGGTAAGTGGTGTCATTTTTTTAAGCTGTCTTTTGCTGCCTCACCCAGTGTATCTCGCTGCTTAATTTTACCTTATGAATCATATATTCATCTTGCCTCCCCACAAGGTGCATAAATACAAATACAGAAAAAGGTGGGGCGGGGGAAGAGAGAGAGTGCATGGTGGTCATATATATTCCTATGGAAAGCCTTTCTCTTTAAATAATGTGCTCGGGAAGTTTTCTCATCAATGTAGATGTATTTATGAATGACCATCATTTCTTGCCCACCTTTCCAGTGTACATTTCCAGAGTGGTTAATCTGTTTCTTCATTAAATAGTTAGAAAAGTTACATTTTAGATGGCAATCACCAATGCAGTGAATTTTTCTAGAAAGAAAGAAAGAAAGAAAGAAAGAAAGAAAGAAAGAAAGAAAGAAAGAAAGAAAGCAAGCAGGAGAATAGCAGCTGGGCCACAAAATTAAAATTCAGGTATTGTCTCGTTCTAGATATGAACCATGCTGAAGGAATTGGGTATCAGAAACAAAATATCATGCCAAGAAATATGAACTGAAATTGTTCAGAGGGATCAAGCAGATCAGGAATTTTTGTTGCAGGACTGTTTTGAGGAGAGCTTCAAAACTTGGGAACTGTGTAATTTATTTCCCTATTTTTCTCTTTCTTAAAGGAGGTCAGAATAATGTTTCAGTCTCACGGGAAATCTATATGTCAAACTAAAATTGAGATATGGTAACATCCCCAAGGCCACTTAAGTTGTTGCTGGGGGTTTTTTCCCCACTGGTTGCTCTGTCAATAGACCACCAAATCTTTGGTTGCTTGTGCTGAATGGGAAAACATCTGCCACCCAGATCTTCCACTGAGATAAACAGACTAGACCTTGTTCGATGAGACCAAGAAGATTGGTCAGTATCCAGTTATGTCCATCTAAATTTGCAGCACAGTAGCACAGGCTGAGTGATTCAAGCAGTGATGTGCAGTATTTCTCATCAGAGTTCCATCTTCCATTTACAGGTACTCAGTGTTAACTGTATGTATCTGGTCCTGGGTGTACTTGGCAGATCAGAAATTCTGTCTTTGTAATGTTTCTCCTGTGCCTCCTTGTGTGAGGGGGGGGGGAGTTTCAAACTTCATGTTTGACGAAATTGCAGCCATGGTTCTGTGCAAATCATGATTGACTATTTTTGTAGCAGGTATAGAGATAGAGACTGGTTTAGTTGGCCATACCTTGGAAGTTTAGTGAGTAAAATGGCTTTCTATTTGTCCTTGAGGAGTTTCCTGTTGACACTGATAGTTGGTCTCTGGAATTCAGAATAACTTAGGCAGTTGGTATGACTGCCTGTAAATTTCCTCCCAAGTCCTTACAGAAACTATTTTTTAAAAAAATTACCTCAACTTTATTAAAAGACAATATTAAAACTAATAAGAGTGAGTATACAAATACCATCACCACCCCCCCCAAAAAAACCAACACCAGAACACATTCAAAGCAGTAAGGTACAACAATCCATTAAAAAACCCCACTCAACCATCGAAAGCTTGCCTGAAGAGAAAGGTCTTTGTCTGCTTGCAGAAGGACAGCAAAGATGGGGCCAGCCTGGCCTCCTGTGGGAGTGAGTTCCAAAGTCTGGGAGCAGTAACAGAGATGGCCCTCTCCCATATACCCACCAAACACACCTGTGAAACTGGCAGGATCAAGAGAAAGGCCTCTCTTGATAATCTTAACACCCAAGCAGGCTCATAAAGGCAGATGCGGACCTTGAGACAGCTTAGGCCCAAACCACTTAGGGCTTTATAGATTAGGCCACCAATGTTCTCTCTAAGCTGCACACACGCAGAACTCAATTGGGGATGCGCACTAGCAGCCGATGTTCTCACCTATTCAGTTCCGGTTTTGGCTAGAGCCCCACCCCTAAGCAGCAAGGACAAAAATTAGAGGGAACGATGGTTAGAACCAGATCTTGAATTCAGCCCAGAAATGGACTGGCAGCCAGTAGAGCTGCTGTAACAGGAGGCGTTATGTGCTGCCTGTAACCAGCCCCAGTCAGAAATCTTGCTGCTGCATTTTGGACCTGCTGAAGTTTCCTGACACTTTCCATAGACAGCCTTGCATAGAATGCATTACAGTAATCCAGCTGGGAAGTAACTTCGGCGTGTGTCATTGTGGCCAAATCAGATCTCTCCAGAAATGGGAGCAGCTGGCACACTAGTTTTAATTGTGCAAATGCACTCCTGTCCACCACTGAGACTTGGGCATCCAGGCTTGAAGATGAGTTCTGGAGCATCCCCAATCTGCACACCTATGTTTTCAGAGCAAATGTAACCCCATCCAGTAAAGGCTGCAACAATTAGGGAAGGAACATCCCAGAAACATATATACACACACGCACCCACACCAATTTATAAGACAAACATCTAGATCAGTTAAAAAGCTACAGGGGGTGGAATTTCCACTTATCTGAAAAAGCTCCACTCATACTTTCGTAAATTACTTGAGTAGCTGGTATTCCTGCTGGCCTCTGAAGAATTTTACCAATCACAAACTGGAACAAAGTTCTAAAGCATTTCCAAGTCTTCCTGCTGAATTTGGATGTGTTGCTGGGTCTTGCTTTCTAAGCTCATCCTTAACAACTGACAAAATATTTACTCTGCTCAGTACAGAAAATGGTAACTTTTTCCAAAATATTATACAAGGTTGGAGTCAGAAAACAGACAATGAAGTTTTTTCAAAGAGAGAGAGAGAGAGAGAGAGAGAGAGAGAGTTTGGATTTATGTGCTAAGCGATTTTGTTGGATCATTTTTCCAGAGAGTCATGAGAACAGGGCATCAGGAAATCAGAATGCATCATATAAAATAAGTCCTTAAAAACAGCAGAAAGAAGGCAAGGGATGCCATGATGAGGTGTTAAAGAGATACCAGATCTCAGTTGGTGTAAACTAACAGCAGAAATCATACTCGGTAAATACTAAGAATGCATGCATAAAACTGAAAAAGAGAGGAAATTACCACTTTCTTTGAAAAACTGCACTGAATTTTATTTAGTAGTCTGCTACTAAGCAACTTCAGGGCGTGAACAGAAGAAGGGAATGTTATATAAATAGTCCTTAGAAGTCTGCCATCAAACTTTTAATGTGCATATCACATGTAGCCTAGTATTTGAAGTACTAAGCAGGATGTTTCTGTATTTTGAGTCTAATCTTTATTGTGTGAGTTGTGTAGGTGGCCTTAGACAAGCCACATTTCCATATCCTCTGCAGTATTGTCTGCAATACAGAGATAATCATGTCCTTACAGGGCTGTAAGGATTACAACAAGATAATGAATATGAAGAATATAAGAAGAGTCCTGGCAGATCAGATCAAAGCCCCATTCAGTCTTTCCATTTGTGTATGGATCACACACATATCAGGGGGAATGTGCTACCCTTGTCCCCTCTTTCATCATGTTGAAGATGGAAATGCAACTGAACAGTGGAAAGCTATTATACTTGGGTAGCCTCTGCACATGAGCCACAACTCCGATGTGGGAGATATGACTCACATGTAGAGGCTGCTCCTCTTGAGGTAGTGGTTCAGTGCAATAATGGAGAGGCAAAGCTAGTGCACTCTGCTTTATGCATGTGGGCTCCACATTGAAAAACTGAATAAGGCTCATAAGACTATCCACTCTATTATCTTAATTTTCACAGTGGCCAACTACATGCCTCAAAGAAGCCCATGAACAAGTCATAAAGCTAGTAAGACCCTCCCATTGCTTTTCCTTAGAAGCTGGTATGCAGAGACATACAGTACTAGCTCTCATGTAACAGTTGCTAGGAATATTCAAGGATATATCCACCTTCCATGAACATGTTAACTTTCTCTTAAAAATATGTAAAACAAGTAACCATCACATTATCTTGTGGCAGGAAGTGCCATTAAGTTAAGTATGAGATAAATAACTATTGCCTTTTATCTCTCCTACATATACTGCCAATTAATTTATTGCATGACAGAATTCTAGCACCATGAGGAGAGAGAAAAACTCCTTTCTTCCCACTTTGTATAATTTCATACATTCTTGCCATTTCCACACAATATATTTTTCTTAAATTAAAAAGTTCTGAAATGTTTTAGCCTTTTCTCAGTTTGCTTACTGACTGTCCCTTTGTGCACCTTTTCTTGATCTACAATAATCGTATTGGAGGCTGGGTGAGCTGACCTGTGCAAAGTACTCCAAATGTCTGCACTGCTGGCAATTTCTGTTTTCAGTCCCCCTTCCAATATTGTGCCTTTTGGACTGCTGTTAACTGCTGACATTTAAATTGAGTTATCTGCATTGAACTGTATTGAGAAAAGATTAGTCAGGAGGATTAAGATGCACAAACTGGCACAATGGTGGTTTATTATGGTTCATGGTTCTTCGGTAACCACAAACCATGCCAATTTTAAAAAAACAAAACAAACCAGTTCATGGGTCATTTGGTTCAGGACTATCTCTAAATGAAGGGGGCTTTATGTGTAGCTCAGCTATGCAGAAAGCCTCCCTTCATAAGTTTCCCACCCCACGCCCGCTTCATGGGCCCCAGCACCTCCCTTTCTTGCTCCAAGCCTCCTCTGCCACTGCCATAGTGCCCAGCTGAGCAGGACAGTAGGTTGTCTGGGGCCTACTACCTGCTCCAGTGCTTCCTGGGAGGCTTAGGGTATGGTAGGAAATGTAGTTATTTAAGGGTTCCCTCTATATATAGCCCAAAGGGCAGCAAAACTGCATTTCCCACAATACCCTAAGCCTCCCAGGAAGCACTTGGGGCAGGAAGTAGGCCCCAAACAGCCTACTGTCCTACTCAGCTGGGCACCAGGGCAGCAGCGGAAGAGGCTTGGGATGAATAAAGTAGGTGCTGAGACCCATGAAGAGGGGCTTTCTGGGAGGGGGGGGCGAATGAATTGAAATATTGTGTAAATTTTTTAATGTTGTGAGCTGCTTTGGGTCCCTTGTTGGGAGAAATGTGGCATCATCATCATCATCATCATCATCATCATCATCATAAATTCCAACTATGAAAAAGGTTGGAATTTTGTTTTGCTTGGTAAATGTGTAGTTCCCTAAACTACCCACCAAACTAACCACAAACCGACTGTTCGTGGAGGTATTTTTGTTCATGGTTTGTTTCATGCCCATCTCTAGACAGGATAGACTATGTTAATATGTGTGTCTAAAGTTACGTTGTTTTTTTTCACCAGGAGTGCATCAGTTTGCAATGTACACTCAACACTTTGCAGTATACATTTACATTGGCTCTCATTCGCCATTTTGTTACCCTGTTAGGAGTGATAATTCTGGAGCAGTCCACTGGGGTTCTACTACATCATACTGAATAATTCAGTATTGTCTACAACTCTGGTCACTTAAGTGCTTATTTATAACTTCAAGTCATTTATGAAATGGTTTAGTTATCATTGGTCCCAGTATAGTTCTTATTAAGATCCCTCTGTTTGCAAGAATTATCCATTTCTTTCTGTCTTCCTCTTTTACTTGTTTGCTCTGTTTTTCACCTAGAAGAGAACTGGACTTCTTCTTTTGGTAAAGTGCTTTATTGTACAATATATAATGCTTTTTTAAGTCCAGTAATCTGGTGAAAACACTAAACACTCAAGAATACTGTTTAAATTCTAAGTATTGTTAAGTTATTGTTCTTATGTACTATCATGTCATTTCTGGCTTATGGCAATTCTTAATATGTTTTTAAGGTATAGTAAATATTCAAAGGGTAGTTTACTATTGCCACCGTCTATTTAGTTTTCATGGCCAAGCAAAGATTTAAGCCAAGCTCTCTTGAGTCCTCATCCTTATCTAGTATATCACCCAGCTCTCAAGCAGTGTGAATTAAAGGGGTGGGGGGAGAGAAACAAACAAGCTTTCAAGTTATTCTACAAAGTATTGGCCATTAAATAATATTGATGTGCTGTCAAACCAGTTCTGACTTATGGCAAACTTTTTTAGGGTTTTCCAGATAGAGAATACTCAGAAGTGGTTTACTATTCCCGTCTTCTGGGGATACCTTGGGACTGTACAGCTTGCCCAAGGCCACCGAGGCTGTCTCTACTTATAGGAGGCACAGTGGAGAATCAAACTCCCAACTTCTGACTCCACAGCCAGTTGCTTAAACCACTGAACTATCCAGCCAGCTTGTCTTGTCCATTAACTAATAATTTTGCCTTGATACTATATACTTTACTCAGGAGCTTTGTTCTTTTTAA
This sequence comes from Intellagama lesueurii, assembly GCA_037013535.1. NCBI lineage: Eukaryota > Metazoa > Chordata > Lepidosauria > Squamata > Agamidae > Intellagama > Intellagama lesueurii. The sequence goes on from JBAJHW010000001.1 coordinate 275,975,205, forward strand.
ACCATATTTTTGCATATTTTAAAAAAGTACTGAAATAGTAAAAGGTTATCTCTAGATGTAATAAAACCCCAGGTCCTTATAATCTAGTTTATCTGGCACAAATGTCTTTGCTGTTTTCTATATATAGATGTTAGTAGGCTTTTCCCCAGCCCATAAAAGTACAGAAATAACAACTAGCTGCCCAAGACATGTGAAGCACAGCCAAATTCTGTTATTATTGGTTTTTGGTCTTTTTCAGTTAACAGTTTGTTGGCAAAACATAGTCTCAGTTGTAACTGCATTTGTATGCATTGATGTCATAAAATAGTCTTTTACTCTGTATTTTGTTTAAAAAGTAAGCATCTTCCCTGTTGACCTAGGAAAAAGAACAAATATCAGATGAGACTTTTGTAGAAATTTAGGAGGTTTGTTTAAAATAAAATACTAATAAGTGTGATGTCATTTTGTAGCATTAAATGATTGGTGCTCTGATCACAGCACTTTCAGGCCATATTATAGTGTCTTTGATGCTTGCTAGGAAACCAGATCAAAGCTGTTTAAGCTTAAATTATTGTACAAAAATTCCATCATATGAGAGTTTGACGCTGACAGTGGTTGGCCCCAGAAAATAAGAGGTGCAATCTGCAATAATGTTAGTGACTGTTAAATTAATTTGGATTGTAAGCCTATGATCACAACTTAAATAATATATTCCTGATCTTTGTGCTATAAGCACACAATAAATGGGAAGCATGCTAACACAACCCCTGTCATTATTTTCATTGCTCTGTCTACATGGAGAACAGCTTTCTGAAAATGAGAACATCCTGTGAAGGTTCTCCATATGATTTTGAATGGTGGAGAATTAATGTCCTGAATCACCATTGGATGCTACTCAGAGATAGGCCAAAAAAAGGTGATCAGTGTCTTAATTCTACTACCTCTTGCACCTTTTGTGTGCGTGTCTGATGACCCATGTGTCTTAGCCTGGGAGCTTGCCTCCTTCTGACTTATTCTTACCCTGTTTCCCTGAAAATAAGACCTAACCTGAAAATAAGTCCTATTATGATTTTTCAGGATGCTCGTAATATAAGCCCTACCCCAAAAATAAGCCCTAGTTAAGTGAAACCCCGCCCCCCCACCATTGTGCAGCAACCAGAAGATGACATGACTGTATTTGAATAAATGTAGATTGTTGTACATGAAAAAATAAAACATCCCCTGAAAATAAGCCCTAATACGTTTTTTTGGAGCAAAAATTAATATAAGACCCTGTCTTATTTTCAGGGAAACACGGTAGGAGCATTTTTTTTTCAGTCTGTGTGACATGTTTGAGGGGTTGTGAATGTTATCTTTTGCTTATCTTTCAGTACCAATAAAAAATATTTTTTTAAACAGCAATTTTTAAAAACTGGGTACATACATATCCTTCTAATGCCACTCTTTTCTTGACTTCTTATATATAAAAATATATATTATATTATATATATTATATTATATATATACATTTAAAAACTGGGTGCATACATATCCTTCTAATGCCAATCTTTTCTTGACTTATATTATATAATATTATTATTCCCTATAAGAAATGCTGTGTAGTTCATTTTCCTGAGAAAAAACTGTTTCCCCCATATTCTTCCTGCCATACACCTTGTACAGCTAGGGACCTTGTTAGCATAAACACATGTCTCAAACTCATTCCATAAATCCTACTCTGGTGACAATAATTCACCTTCTCCCCTTCTGTTTCTAACTCAGAAAAGAAAGATAGAATCCAGGTTTTGTAACAACTTGAAACTTTTTTGCAATGGCTGTGTTCTGATACCTTGCAGAGTGAGTGCTGTTATAAATAATGAATCACAAACCTGAAGCTTAATACCACTGAGAAGACCACAGTGCAGCCAAATGTTCTAAGTACTGTACATACAGAGCAAAGCAGGTCTATATTTGGATTTTTATAAATATTCACTTAAAATCAAATCAGACCATCCCTGTCTCACCTGGTACTATCAGCAGTGTAACATCAGTGACAACCTGCTGTGTTTTATTATCAAGGAAAAGTTGCTCCATGCATCACTGATCAGTTCCACCAGTCTCCTAGAAGACCAACTTTGGGAATCAGCCATAATGTCAGGAGGCTGAGATACTAAGATTCAGTTGTTTGGGGACAATGGAGTATATAGTAATACTAATTGTATATATTTAAAGTCTCATGTGGTTAATTCTTAAAATAGTCTTAAAATGAACATCAACATTATTATAACCATAATGCCAATGAGGGGCTCAGACAATAGTGACTTGCCTAAGCCTAACTAGTGGGTTTATAACTGAAATGAAATTTGAGTCAGATTTCAAGACTCATTTTTTCAAAGCCCATCAACCCATTTCACTGTACAGTGGTGCCTTGACTTACGAACGTCCCTACTTATGATCATTTCGAGTTACAACCAGCTCCGGCCGCAAAATTTTGCTTCTACTTGCGACCGGAGCTTCCACTTACGAACAGAAAAAGGCGGGGGAAAAGGCGGGAAATTCTAATTTCTAACTGTAGGTGGCGACAAGGCTGCTTCTTTGTAGCTCTTTCGCCCCAGCAGTTAGAGAGTGTGCGTCGGAGGAGGATTGGGACTGCCTCACCTCTGCTTCTGAGTGAGTGTGTGTGTGTGTTTGCAGGGAGGCTTCGGGCTGCCTGGTAAGGTAAGGTGCTGTTTTCTGCTTTTTAAAAACTGTTCTGGGTGTTTTTGCAGCGTGGTTTTGGGCTGGGGGGGTTATGTTTCTGTGCTGTGATGGGTCTTGGGGGGTTTGTTTGTTTTTTGGTGTTTTTTTCCCCATTTCCGATGGGTCTTGGGGGGTTTGGTTGCTTTTTGGGATTTTTCCCCCCATTTCCGATGGGTCTTGGGGGAGTTTGTTTGTTTTTTGGCTTTTTTTCTCCCCCATTTCCGATGGGTCTTGGGGGGTTTGGTTGCTTTTTGGGTTTTTTTTCCCATTTCTGATGGGTCTTGGGGGAGTTTGTTTGTTTTTTGGCTTTTTTTCCCCCATTTCCGATGGGTCTTGGGGGGTTTGGTTGCTTTTTGGGGGGGTTTCCCCATTTCCGATGGGTCTTGGGGGGTTTGTTTGTTTTTTGGCTTCCCCCCCATTTCCGATGGGTCTTGGGGGGTTTGGTTGCTTTTTGGGGAGGTTCCCCATTTCCGATGGGTCCTGCATGCTTCCCTTGCTTTTTCCTTTGTTTTCTTTGCATTTCCGACCTGCCCCCTTTGTACTCTGTGCATTTCCGATGTGCTCCGTTTGTTTTCTGTGCATTTCCAATGGGTCTTGCATGCTTGATTGCTTCCCCCCCTCCTTCGGCCAGAAGGGATTAATCGTGTTTCCAATGAGTCTTGCAGTGATTTTTTGTGTGTGTGATTTTTTTCTTTGGCCGGAATGGATTAATTGCATTTCAATGCATTCCTATGGGAAATGGTACTTCAACTTACGACCATTTCGAGTTACGTCCATCTTCTGGAACGGATTATGGTCGTAAATTGAGGCACCACTGTATATTCTATAGTGAGTGTGGTTGTGAGCAATTTAGCTGCTGCAAAAAGATTTTGTGAGATTGTAGTCCAAATTATATTGACCCATTACACTAGCTCAATACAAACTGCATAATTTTGCAGGCAAAGAAATTGCTGTAGAGACTATGTTGCATACTGAGTTCTGTGACCCTGTGTGCAACTGATAATATCTATGGTGATTTCTCAACTTGTAGTAATTTGCCTGCCAAATTTACATCATCTACAGAGGATTTTGGCCAACAAGACGTAAGGAGGAAAGAACAGCTCTGGATAACAAACACAGGAAATATCTTAATGTCTATTATCTGGAACAAAAACAGTGCCTAAATTTAAGGTGGAAGCTAAAATTAAGAGTCAAAAAGATGACCTATTTAATACAGTTTTAGAACAGGTACTCCCTCAACTATTGAAAGATACCTGTTTGACACATGATTGTCTTCACTTTCACATTTTTCTTTTAGCATGATTTGTTTTGTAATTGGTTAGTGAATTGGTTAGTGCAGGTTCTTCAAGTTGCTTGTAGCAAAGTCCAACAGACTACCAGGAGATGTTCTAACGATTATTGGCTTCAGCTCTGCTCTCAGATACAGATAGCAGCAGACACAGGTAACATCAAGGGAATGTATGACAGTATCAAGCAGGCTTTAGGTCCAATACAGAAGAAATCCGCTCCTTTGAAGTCTGCTACAGGCGTGATCATCCAGGAACGAGCACAGCAGATGGAACGCTGGGGACAGCACTACTCTTGAGCTATATTCTAGAGAGAATGTAGTAACTGAAGAGGCATTAAATAACATTGAGTGCCTGCCTGTCTTGGAAGAGTTGGACAGCGAACCAACTTTAGCAGAAATAAAAGCGGCCTTGGATTCCCTCGCCTCCGGCAAGGCACCTGGGAAGGATAACATCCCTGTTGAAGTGCTGTAAAGAGACCATCACCACTGAGCTGTATTAAATCTTTTGTCTTTGCTGGAGGGAAGGTGGAGTAGCACAGGACATGAAGGATGCAAACATTTTCACATTGTACAAGAACAAAGGTGACAGGGGCGACTGCAATAACTACCGTGGCATCTCTCTTCTCAGTGCTGTAGGGAAGCTGCTTGCCCGTGTCATGCTGAAGAGGCTCCATGTGCTTGCAGACAGAGTCTATCCAGAATCACAGTGTGGATTTCGAGCTAATAGATCCACCATTGACATGGTATTTTCCCTCAGACAGTTGCAGGAGAAATGTAGGGAACAACGACAGCCACTCCTTGTGGCATTCATAGATCTTACAAAGGCCTTTGATTTGGTTAGCAGGGACGGCCTTTTTAAAATACTTTCCAAGATTGGATGTCCACCTCGACTCCTTAACATCATCAGATCCTTTCATGAGGAAATGAAGGGCACTGTAGTGTTTGATGGTTCAACATCAGATCCCTTTGACATTCAAAGCGGAGTGAAACAGGGCTGTGTCCTCGCACCAACCCTGTTTGGGATCTTTTTTGCTGTCATGCTGAAGCATGCCTTTGGAACTGCAACAGAAGGTGTCTATCTCCGGACTAAATGAGATGGAAAGCTCTTTAATCTCTCTAGATTGAGAGCGAAGACCAAAGTCCAGCTGAAATGCATGCAGGACTTCCTCTTCGCCGATGATGCAGCTGTTGTTGCCCATTCTGCTGAAGAGCTCCAACAACTTATGAATCGTTTTAACAAGGCCTGCCAAGACTTTGGATTAACAATCAGCCTGAAGAAAACACAAGTCATGGGCCAGGGCGTGGACTCACCTCTCTCTATTACTATCTCTACACAAGAACTGGAGGTTGTTCATTTTGTGTACCTTGTCTCAACGATCTCTGACACTCTCTCTCTCTAGATGTTGAGCTGGATAAATGCATTGGCAAAGCAGCCACCATGTTCTCTAGACTCACAAAGAGAGTATGGCTTAATAAGAAGCTGATGGCATATACCAAGATCCAGGTCTATAGAGCCTGTGTCCTGAGTACACTCCTGTACTGCAGTGAGTCCTGGACCCTTTGTGCACGGCAGGAGAGGAAGTTGAACATGTTCCATATGCGTTGTCTCCGACGTAAATTTTGGTATCACCTGGCAGGACAAAGTTCCAAATAGAGTAGTCCTAGAATGAGCTGGAATTTTTAGCATGTATACTGAAACAGCGACATCTACGTTGGCTTGGGCATGCCGTGAGAATGGCTGACGGTCGGATTCCAAAAGATCTCCTGTATGGAGAATTAGTGCAGGAAAATTGCCCCAGAGGGAGACCACAGCTGCGATACAAGGATATCTGCAAGCGGGATCTGATAGCCTTAGGAGTGGACCTCAACAGATGGGAAACTTTGACATCTGAGCATTCAGCCTGGAGGCAGGCGATGCAGCATGGCCTCTCCCATTTTGAAGAGACACTTATTCAGCAGGCCGAGGTAAAGAGGCAGTCCTGAAACCAGCAAAATCAGGGAGCTGGACAGGGAACAGATTGTATTTGTCTTCAGTGTGGAAGGGATTGTCACTCTCGAATTGGCCTTCTCAGCCACACTAGATGCTGTTCCAAGACCTCTGTTCAGAGCACATTACCATAGTCTCTCGAGACTGAAGGATGCCTACACAGGTTAGTGAATGCTTGATTTCTAAGTTTGATCACTGATGCATATGACTAACAAAATCTTGTCAAAGAAGGGTGTGACGTTTACCCCGTAGCCCCTGCTTGTTTCACTACCTGAGGCCCACGACACGTTCTCTTCTTTCTGCTGCCACCAGTTGACTTCTGTCAACACCCTTTAATTAGAAAGACTAAGGTCCAAGCTGAGTATAAAGTTGAATAACACAAATTTATTGATTACAGATTGCTTAAACAGGTTCTTCACAGACTTTAATGTATTCATTAGATTTTTAATATCTTGTTTCACTCTTAACTCTTTTAGTTCTCTATAAGTTCCACACTCTTTAACTCCTAACTCTGCTATCCTCTCTAACTACCACAAACTAACTTCTACTTCAGACTCTCATCTTTGACTCTCTCTGACTGAACTCACTCACTAAACTTCTCTTATCTGACTCACCCCTCCCTTCTGGTTTCTCTAGCTCCTCCTCCCAACAGCTCCCATTGGTGTATGCAAACAACCTCCTGCATGAGCCAAAGCAGGGTGATCGCCACAAAGGGGAAATGGGTTAATTGTAAGAATACCACTTCCCCTAGCATCTAGAGCAGCGATGGCGAACCTATGGCACGCGTGCCACAGCTGGCACGCAGGGCCCTGTCTGTGGGCATTTTGGATTTTGGCACTCCCCTCTGCTGGCCCAGTGGTCCAGTGGAAGGGTGCAATGGCGGCCATTACTGGTCTAGCCCGACCGGCAATTGGAAGACCGGCACGTATTTCTCTGTTAATACTGCCCCTAGAAAAAATAACAAGCGTTTAACCCTTGCAATGTAGGAACAGTTGTTTTTAAATAAGTTGGTTTTCTGTTGCAGTTTGGGCACATCACTGATCTAGAGAGTTGCCTCAGACTTTCTATTGAATTCTGAGTAGAGCAGTGATTGGAAAGTAGATACAAGAATACTTTCATAGAATATACTGAAATTGACTTGGTTGCTCCCACCCCCATATATTCAGCTTAACTAATTATGTTAAAGGCTTTCTATATGATCATTAGGGTTGTGGGTGGAGAACATTTTCGTATTTGTTTTGTTTCAGGTTATTTTGTTTTATGTTTGCCCTTTGTGTTTCCCAGCACTCCAAAATCCCTAAAGAACTACTTTAAAACTACTCCAGAAAAGCAGAGGCAAAGCGGCAGAGAATCAATCTACTCCAAACACTTGCAACTATACAAGAGAAAGAAAAAATAATCAAAAACCAAAATAATATACACCTCAACAGAATAAATACACAGTAAATTAGCCAAGTAACAATTTTTAAAAAATAAGTTAAAAAGGGAAAGGACCCACTCACCCACAGAGACAAAATAGCAAAATAAAAATTTTAAAAAAACCCCACACTCCTCTCCCCCAAAAACCAAGAAAACTAAGCAAGCAAGTAAAGGGAAAATCAAATCAAAGCCCACCCCAGACCAAAACTAGAATATGAGATTTCTCTCCCTCCTACAGCTTAATGCCTTCTCTTTTCTTCTCTCCTTTTAGCCCAGCAGACAGCAGCAGCAAATAATCAAAACACACACACACAAATATGGTGGGAAATGCCAAATAAATGGGGGGAAATCCAAAAAAATTATCCCAAGGATAATTTACACTTACACAGTTAGGCTGCCAGGCAGCAGCAAAAATAATCTGATGAAATGTGGAGAGAGGATTCCCCCCCCCCAAAAAAAAAGAAAAAAGGGTAATCAAGGAAAGGATCCAAGATTGAGGCAGATAGGCATCAAAAGCATGTGAACAAAAATAAAACAAATACAAAATTAAAAAGTCTTCAGTGAGTTCCGGTCTCTTCTACCAGTTCAACATTCCTCCTCCTCCTGGATGTTGTGATTGGCTGCTGACAGCCCTTGTTGGTCATACCACCATGTCTTTGGAATAGTCCTTGCAACGCTATTGGATAAAAAAAAACCAGGTGATTGGACATACAAAAGATAAAAGAAAGACTTCACATATAAAGGGTGAAAGAAAGATTAAAAGAAAGAGGGAAATGAAAAAGAACATTAAAATGTGTGCATCTTTTTTGTTAATATAAATCATTCACGTTTTAAAGGCTCTCTTTCAGAAATCAAGAAAAGAAGATGAAAATGAAAATAGGAGCCTCTTTTGCGTTTTTAGTTTCATATAAACATGAAGACCCACCTTTACCATTCCATATTAGTATTGTTGTTGTTGTTACTCCTTCAGCTGAAGGCAAATAAACCATCTGGACAGTCACTGTAAAGTTATAAAATCAGGATTATCTGCTATTTCACCATTATGTTATGGAGAGAGACCTCTTCGCGTGTCTTGCTATGGTTTCCTGATCATAACATCATACATTGCATTTGCCCTATGCACTACTTCTACATGTTGTGACTTCTGTATTGGTTATTGACACTCACTACCATAAAAACATTAATTCTTTAGCTAGGTTTTTCTTCATTCTTTCCCATGTTGTGGGCATATGTGTGAAAAATCAGCACAGAGGTCTTTACTGAGCTGTGTTACTGATTTGCCAGTGATTTATACACTCTCTACTGTTGTGCCCTTCCTGAGTCACTTGCATGGTTTGTAGGACGTATCTCAAGCCAAGCCAAATTGGCAGCCATAAATTTCCATCTCTGCTGTCTGTAGCAGCAGTAGGCATCCATTTGTTCTGGCATCCTTGAGCCATCTGCTCCGGGTTGTGTACCTTCCACATAACCTCTTTTAATTCACAATGTATGAAAAAGTATAAAGGTGAGATTAATTAATACCAAGTAAAATATGAGATGCATTCAGTGTCTTGGGCATTTTAATGTGATAGCAAAATCAGACAAGTTGGCAAATATTGTTGCAATTTCCATTATATGTTTTCTATTCTTCCTTCTTAACATTTATTTGATTGTAATGGTAGTGTTTGCCCTCATAAACATAACCATAGATAGATAGTTTCTGGTAGATTAAGTACATTATCTAGATCATTTTATAAATGTTTTATTTAATTCAAGTGTCAAAATCAAACCTCATAGTAGAATTTTGTTTGTTGTGGGAAGTAAATCTCTGTAGAAAGAAGGAGGCACAGAGGGGTAAAAGGAAATTCTCCTTTTATTTTTATTAAAAAAAAATTTGTCTGCAGAGATGATAGGCTGCAGATTATTATTTAGATTATAAATAGATTATTTCCAAATATGAAAATATTTGAGAAATGTGAAAAATATGTGGAAGAATCTACATTTTAAACTCATCCAGGCCTAGAAGAAAGCTTTATGTACTTTGTGAAACCTGCTTAATTAATTCCCCAGTACCACACTGGTCTACTGTTCTAGATCTGTGTGGGCAATATAGGTGCTGGAGCTCTGGTTTAAGGGTCTGACTTCCCATTTTGAAGATATAGCAACATGTTTAGTAGTAGTAATTGCTTGCTCATTGCTTCTCTCCATTTATAATCAAACCACATAAAATTTGAATTCTTAGAGCATGTTGAAATGTGTACAAAAAGAAAATGTAATAAAGTTTATCTTTAAAAATACAGTGAGTTAAGACCACAGATGAAACAGAAATATGCAAGCACACCTCCATCTGCTTTCCTAGCCCTGGCCCTGCCACACCCCCTCACATCTGCTTCAATATGTCTTTCAACCCTCTGATGCTGCAAGTGGAGCTTTAGAGTTGATGGAAAACACATTTCTGTTTTGCCAACAGAAGCAATCAATGGGAGTGGCTAATGGATAAAACCTTATGAAAGAGATAACAAAGACAGTGAAATTAGAAAATATTCATTTTTCTGTTGAGTAATTACTGTTTATTAACATATTTATTTTGTGGGATTTGTCCCCACTAGGAGTTTAATGGTTGCCATGTACAGCACACTCTTCTGGTTCTTGGAATTGCTGTATCAGTGAAAACAAACTGAGCTTTGACTGTTGACAGTATATGATATAGTTCCCCTTCCCATTGTTGGTAATGGGAAAACTTGGCTGGACATGGCACTGCTTTGCTGCTACTTTACACTAACATTCATCTTGAAAACCACTGAGAGTCATTTTAATATTTCCTTTTACCTTGATGGCCAGGTGCATCTGAAGATGCTTTGTACCATATATCTCTGAAGATTCTCAGTAATCCAGGTGAGGTTATCTGGAAGTTGAGTCGTGGCAACTGGACTTCATTCTTATTAGGTTGAAACATTTCATTACTCATCCAAGTAGCTTCTTCAGTCTGAGGAGAGTTGGTAGGAGATCCCTGATATATCCTCCACGTTGGTTTCATTTCCCCCTCGTCTGAATAGGACAAAGGACTGGGGGTGAGTGAAAACCCCACTTCTGCAGTCCTTCTCCACTCATTGTCATTGTCATGCTTTGTACCATATTTTCTGTCCTTTGAAAGATCACAGTGAAGGACTGACCTTCAAAAAAGTTTCTATAGTCCCAGGAGCCTATTTGGGGATGTCCTGTGGGAATCCATAGGAATGTTTGGGTAGGCTCTGAGCTGTTCTTGGGCAACAAAGAAGAGCAACTGCTTGGCCCGCAAGTCTGTGCAATTGTAAGGGCCTGAAAGATGAGGTCATGTGGGAAACTGGTGTAGCTGAGCTGAAAGGAATGTGACATCAAGGCAAAGCCAGATCAGGATTATTGTTATGTACAGTCATCTGCACCTGTGAGTATGGAGGTGGAGATTTGTGAGGCCATTGGAGAGGCTCAGCAGTGCAAATAAAAGAGTTTACAGGAATTCTCTTTTATTTTCTATCCCACTTCTGCCAATAGCCAGTCATCTAACTGCATGTTATCCAGCCTTTGCAAATTTGAAAAACTTATACAAGGAAGCAATTTGAGATTTGCAGCTGATGACCAATTGCTGATGAATACAATGTCTGATGCAAGTTCTGAGAGGTCAAGGAGGGGAGCAGATGTTTTATTTTCTTTTTAGTGTTTCTTTCTAATACATCTCCATTACTCCTTACCATTGCTCAATCATTTTCTGCTGTGTTAACTTCTCTGGAATGAAAGCCGTGGCCTGCCTCATTCATTAGCAAAAATGTGCTATCCTCAGTACACCTTATGTTGAATTTTTGTTGCCCCATTTTATGCAAAGACAACATTGCCATACAAATCAACCTCAAATAGCTGTTTCTGGCTTGAAATCTGTGACGTTCTAGGAGGAAGAACTCCAATTTATTCATATAATAGTTAGATTGGCAGTTTAGAATCATAATGTTGAAAGGTCCAGGCACTGTTTCAAAGCCATATTCAGAGGTGTTCCTTATTTCTTGTGTGTTGTGATAACTGGTTAGAACAAGAAGCGGCGGGTGCGTCAGTGTAGCAAAATAGCGCACCTGCAAACTGAGTCATGGATTTCTTTAGGCAGTAAATCATATTCCAGTGATATAGCTCTCCTTCATCTGATGGTAAATTTAAAGTATTGATAATAAAAATAACACCAGTTGCAGAGGATCATTATAAAACCACTACTTCTAGTAGTTAGTTTGGAAAGGTTTAGGCCTGAGGTAACCCTAGCGTACCATATCAGCTTCACTACAGTGTTCATCAGTCAATCTCAATGAGTCATTCTCCTTCTGTGGTGAACACCTTTAATCATGTTCTTACCAAGCAGAATCAATAGAGCTCATGTGTATTTAAAGTTGAGAACTGAAATTCTAGTGAGAGACAAAGGAAAGTATCATCTATGTTCTTGTTATGTTTATGTATTGGTTTCCTGATGAAAGTAAGAAGATCAGAGGGCTTAAATGTTGGACTAGAAACATGAGTGACAGCAAGTAAGCACAGAAACTTGAGGAGTGGCTTAATAAGGTGGTAGACAATACAATTACAGTGGAACCTCTACTTACGAACTTAATCCGTCCCAGAAGATGTTCTTAAGTTGAAACGTTCGTAAGTTGAAGCAAAATTTCCCATAGGAATGCATTGAAAACCGTTTAATCCATTCCAGCTGTTTTTTGGTTCTTATGTAGAGGCGCCGTTCTTACGTTGAAGCATTAGTTCCCATAGGAACTAATGCAAAGCCGGTTGATCCGTCCTCTACCACTAGGGGGAGAATTTTTTTTTTCTTTTAACCTAAGATGACTTAGAGAGGGAGGGAGGGAGGGAACACCTTTTAAACAGAACACTTTTTTTTCTCGGTTCGTAAGTTGAAGCTCCGTTCGCAAGTAGAAGCAAAATTTTGCGGATGGAGCTGTTCGTAAATTGAAATGTTCGTAGGTAGGGACGTTCGTAAGTAGAGGTTCCACTGTATTGCAGTAACATGTCTGAATTCTCTTGAAGACAAGAAATATCAGCCAACAAAGTCAAGCAATGAAGGGACAGTAGTATTACCCAAAGGTGATTGAACATGGACGGTAGTTTCAATAGTAGGGACAAAAATAGTTTTTTTCTTATGCCATATTCTGCTTCTCCTATGCATTAACTTCCTAATTTCTGTGCTTCTTTACAGTCTTTTCTTGCTGTTCGTATTTGGCAATTATGTTATCCCTGCAGCAATTTAAGGCTGATATACTATGCAGTATACTCTTGTTGGTTGGCCTGTCTGAATCCTAATACCAAGTGTATACATTTTTTCCTAAGCAGATAGGGTTTGCTAGTGGACAGTATTTTCATAGGAAAACATGTGCCTTAATTAAGTAAAATTCTGCATGTTCCAACAGTGCAGTGGTAACAGCCAGAAAATGTTTCACCAAAGCTTGGAAGCATTCATATTAATGCTAATGTATTGATTTAGATTGAAAATTGTTTGTGTCAATTATTTTATTAACAATTATAAATCTTACAAAAATGACAATGGCTCGATTTGTTGTTTGCCATGTATTCTCATGCAACTGATTGGACATGCTGTACTGATATGCTATCCATATTAATCACAAAGAAACACATCTATCAAAATAATAGAAGTACATTGTCTTGGTTCTGTGAATTTTTCATCAGTTTAAACTGTTCTGAGATAGGGTTAAGTATTTTCAGTGAAAGGTGATCGTTGGAAAACACAGCTACTACCAAGCTGTACATACCAGAAGATATTCTTTCTTCTAGTTAATATAGACATCCTCCTGCTGCAGCAGTGTAAATATGATAAAAACACAGACTATTAGTCCAAAAGTTATTTTTAGATTTGTGTAGTTTATGTTGTTACAGTTTAGATCTCAAACTCTTACTAAATGATAGAGAAAGAATGGATCTCCAGTTACCGTAGTGTACAAATGTGTTGCAGCCATGATCCCTAGAAGTATATGTTCCACTTGATTGGGTTAAATAATGTCCTATAAACCTAAAAAGTTTCCTCTGTCTGCTCACCACTGTTGCTCCTAAAAAAAAAAGTTTAGTAGATTGAAACACTGACTTAATACCTCACTTTCATCAGCAATTCATGAGGCTTAATTCTCTTCATCTATGTTTATTTCAACATTGTCCCCTCCTTGGCCCAGCAGCAAGATCATAGAACAAATAATAATTAAAATGCTAAAATAAAATATTGCAACATCCTGAAATGGGCTTTAGCTTTAAGGTCACAGTAAAGTTAGCATTAAAGCATACAATCAGCACAGAGCTGCAGTCTGCCCCAAACCACAGCTCCCACAAACAATCTTTCTAATTTTCCAAATATCAGAATGCCAACATTTAACAAAACAGCATTCTTATACAAAAGCAGGCTTACAGAAGCATGTGTTCATAGATGTCATTAACAATAACAAACAGTAACATGATCTTTTTTTAAAAAATAGTAAAACCAAATTTTGTTGACATATGACTGTGTGTGTCTACTATCAGTCATGCCTGCAGATCTGCACTTAGCTGCATAGTGGAGGCAGAAGTGATGAACATGATGGCAATAACTATGCAATCTATAGATGAGGGAATTTGATGTTTGGATCTGTCCTTAAATTGGAGGGCTATTCTAACATTGGGGGGGGGGTGTTGGAATCTGAGCCCTCTTTGGACAACCTTCTGCTTGGAACACTATGCTGACTATGCCAAGGTGATCTTCACTGTTCATTATGTTTTAGGAAAACATTTTATTTAAGATTTTGCAAATATCTCTCAAGTCATATTATGAAGAATGTTAAACCTTTGGCACAGTCTTTCATCTTCTAAATGCTGCAGGGTCAAGAAACAGTAAATTATTCTCAGTTGGCTTTAAAGCTAGTGGATATCCAGCAAAGCACAGATGGGTGTGTACCAAGAACACCACTAATCAATGTCACCATGTAACCTCAGACCATACCATGGAAATGTTACACTAACCAAAAGACAGAAATAAATATCAGACTATGCAGACTTATATTGAATCACACTGAACAGGGATAGGCAACACAGATTTTAGTTTGTGGGACTAGCTACACCTGTTATTTGTCATCATCTCCCACTTCCCTGAGTCTTGTGGCATGTGCAAAGGTTGCGCCAAATAAATCACCAGTCTTACGGGATTTCTAAATAGGTGTAACATTTATTGACTTATTTAACAAAAATCCAGTATTTCCAACCTTTCTCCCTGTCAAACAACGGGTCCGACAGGGGTTTCCATTCATCAACTTTAAACGGGTTCCCTTCATGTACGTTCCAAGGTCCCGGCCAATCTAAGGAAACACCCGTGTTTAATAACGGTCCATTCTCCCCTTCCAATAAAGAGATTGTATCCTCGTCTCGGTGTTCCACCCAGGCAAGTTCTGGGGTGGGGTCAATCGTCTGCCAAGGTCCTCCCTCAGGGACATCTGCTGCATCTTACATATTCTCCATTCTAGTCTCTCTCTCCTTTCCTGCTCTACTTTCTCCTTTTCCTCCCTTTATTTCCTCCTCCACTCTTTTGCTTCCCTCTCACCCCAGTATGATGGTTTGGGGGTGTTCTCTCGTCTCCTTCTTGCATCCGCTTCTTCCTTGGGAACCCTTAACTTCTCCACTTTCCCAGTCCATGGATCTTCCATCCACGTCCACTCCCAACCTGGTGGAAGTCCTCCCTCTCCCCCCTTTATATCAGCCATCCCCGCCTCCACTATTACCCGCACTTTTTGTCCTGTTCCTGCCAAATCCATCCCGGTCTTTTTGACCATTAAGTCTTTCAAATCTTCCTCTATCCTCCCCGGGTCTGGTCCAGGTGGTCTTGTCTTCCTGGGTGTGGGAATTGGTGGGGTTTGACTCTCCTTATCGGCAGAAGGCGGGAGGGATGGCACTCCCGTGAGAGGCATCTGGCTCTCACCTCCGGTCTTACATACCCCCCCATCCGAGAGGGCCGTCCACTCCGCCTCGCTCTTCGCCCATGGACCCTGCCGAGAGAAATAGTCCACATTAGCATGCTCCTTCCCTTTTCTGTACTGTACAGTGAAGGAAAAGGGTTGGAGTGCGAGATACCAACATGTGAGACGAGGGTTAGTATCCTTCATCTGGGCTAGCCACTGGAGGGGAGCATGGTCCGTCACCAATGTAAAGGGGGCTCCCAACAGATAGTATCTGAGAGCGTGGGTAGCCCACTTAATAGCCACGGCTTCCTTCTCAATCACAGCATATTTTCTTTCCCTGGGTGTTAACTTACGACTCAGGTATAAGACCGGGTACTCTACTCCATTCCTCATTTGAGATAATACCGCCCCCAAACCTAGGTCAGAGGCATCAGTGAACAGGACGAAGGGTAATCGGAAATCTGGGGCAAACCTGGTGGGGAGTTCACACAATATTGATTTGAGAGTCTGAAACGCCTCCTCTTGGGACTCTCCCCAGTGTACCCATCATGAAGCTCTCTTTCTGGTGAGGTCTGATAAAGGAGCTGCCAAGGTGGAAAATTAGGGTACAAATTGGCGATAATACCCAACTAGCCCCAGGAACTGTTGTACTTCCCTCTTGGTCCGGGGACAATACCACTGGGTTATCTTAGTGACCTTCTCTTCTTGTGGTTGGATTTCCCCATTTCCTACTTTAAACCCCAGGTATTCTACTTTAGGGAGAGCTATCCTACACTTCTTGGGTTTTGCGGTCAGCCCAGCTTTTCTCAACTCTGTTAGCACCCTGTGCAAGTGGGCCACATGTTCTTCCCAAGTTGAACTGTATATGATGATGTCATCGATATAAGCAGCGGCACAATCTTGCACAGGGGTCAGTACTTTGTCCATGAGGCGTTGGAACGTCACAGCTGCTCCATGCAGCCCGAACAGCATTTTGGAGAATTGGAAAAGGCCAATGGGCGTGGAAAAAGTGGTTTTCTCTTTATCTTGACCCCTTAAAGGTATTTGCCAGTAAACTTTCATCAGGTCTATTGACGAAAGGTATCTGGCGCCCCCTAGCTTATCCAGTAGATCCCCCACCTTTGGCATTGGGTAGGCATCGAATTTGGAGACCAGGTTCACCTTTCGATAGTCTATGCAAAACCTTATCAACCCGTCTGGTTTGGGCACCACTACGGGGTAGCTGCGCCAGGGTCCCTTGGACGGTTCGATAACCCCTAGCTTCAACATTTCCTGTACCTCCTTCTCAATCACATGGGCCAGTTGTCTAGGCCAGGTTCTACCAGTTGTTCTTTTTGACCGTTAAGTCTTACAAATCTTCCTCTATCCTCCCCGGGTCTGGTCCAGGTGGTCTTGTCTTCCTGGGTGTGGGAATTGGTGGGGTTTGACTCTCCTTATCGGCAGAAGGCGGGAGGGACGGCACTCCCGTGAGAGGCACCTGGCTCTCACTTCCGGTCTTACAATGAGATTTACAGGGAATAGGGAACAATAAGTGTTTCTCATCTGCCAGTTGGTTTCTTGAAGAAAACTGCAATGGCACTTCATTGCTGAGACCTAAAAAAATAACTAAGTGGGGGTGGGACAGAAAAAAATATCTGGAAAACAGAGAGAAAGAAGTATTTTCTCTTCCTAGCATGTCACAGCCTCAAGTATATCTCAGGTGGATCAGCCGTTGTACAGATACATGCTGTAGGTGCCACATAATTGAATGTAAAATCCGAACTGCCATTTTAATTTCTTGTGATGTCGTGGAGTTCAGAAGCATAGTGATACTTAGATCCAATTGCTTGCTGCTGCTCCTACTAGGTAAACCCATCCTTGATTACTTTCAAGAGGTTGCTGCCTGACTACCCAACTGGCCATCGCTTATCTACGGGTTCTCTTTCTTTTATGCCCCTGACAGATGCCCCTTGTGGGCAAGCCTTGCTGCTGATCCTTCCTTCCTATCTGAGTTCTGCTCAGAATACCCTCAGTAATGGTGGAGAGTGATCCTTGTTTTGTAACACCTGCTACTGAGAAGGTTACTAGTGCCAGAGAAAGGCCTTCTCCAACTGTGATCCCAAGCTGGTCAAACGCCTTCTTCTGACTAATGACCCTGGGTGCTACTACCTGGACCGAAGGGCCTGTGGGTGAGATGCCATGGAAAGTGTGTGGGACAGCCCAGGTACCTTTTGGGGGCAGGGAGGAGATGCCCAGTTTACAGAAGGAAAGAAGCCCTCTCAATTTCTCCATCCTGTTGTAAATAATAAGTCCTGGTCTTTAAAGAAATTAAACAACTGAGAAAGCATGTGTAGCAATGTTTTATAAGGTGTCAGCTCGATCTACAAGATACACAAAGTGAAAACCAGAAGCAGTATCAACATGAACACTAGTAATGGGTGCATGGCAAAAAGCATAGTTGTTGGTTGGTTGGTTGGTTTAAAATATTTTTATCCCGCCTTCCTCCTTAAAAAGGATCGAAGACAGTTTACAAAATTGAAAGATCATATTTAAAGCTGAAAACAATGAGTATACAACAGTGGTTTACATCATTAAAAGACAATATTTAAAGCTGAGAACAATGAGTATGAAGAAGCAGCTTACATCATTAAAAGGCAATAAGTATACAAGAACAATAACTATACAAATTTTTAAAAGGTTTTTTTTATTTATTTAGGGCTTTATAGGTTAGAACCTACATCTTGAATTCAGCCCAGAAGTGGATTGGCAGCCATTGGAGAGCTGTAACCGGGGGGGGGGGGGGGGGGTGTTACGTGATGCCTGTAACCAGCCCCAGTCAGCAGTCAGCACTTTGGACCTGCTGAAGTTTCCTGACAGTTTCCATCGGCAGCCCCGCATAGAGTGCATTACAATAATCCAACTGGGAAATAACTAGGGTGTGTGTCACAGTGGCCAGATCAGATATCTCATCCAAGCTCAGAGATGAATCCAGGACCATCCCCAAGTTGTGCACATGTTGTTTTCATGGGGAGTGGAAAAAAACCCATCCAGTACAGGTTGCCTCCCTATAGCTTGATCAGCCTTTCAACTAACCAGAAGCACATATCTCTGGTCTGGATTAAGTTTCAGTTTATTCACCCTCATCCAGTTCTACTGTTTACCCTTTTCTGGTGTTTGGCAAAACAATATGCCTTTACTTGCACATCCTTCTAGAAGATATTAAGAGTGTGATCCTGTATGCAGATAGTCAGGAATTAAGTCTTAGTAGGCTTGCTGGATTTTACTCCCAGATATGTAAGTATAAGATTGTAGCCTAGTCCAGGTTGGTGCAGTCTCTCCTGCCACCTGAGAAAGGAGGAGATATGCCCCCCTGTGTGAACAATCCATCCCTATGGTATCACTCATCCCTGTGGTGGTCCTGATCCCAGTGGCAGTGACTTTTTACTATTAAAGGCTCCACTCCTCCCCCTCCTGAGGCTCCCAAAGGCTTCCCCAGGGCAAAAGGGAGTAACGAGGAGCCTCGGAGTCTGCATGCAGGGATATGAATCTTTTAGTTCATTTAAATTATACTATACTGTATTACTGGTGCCTGGATCTGGTTTACACCAGTGTAACTGTGCCAAAAGGATTTTGCCCAATGTCTTCATTTAGCATTTGTCAATAAATATTTTAAATATGAAATAAAATATTGGTTCTAATCTGATGTCTTTCTAAGCCATGTTTTTCTTTCACATGATCTGTAATGTACACACTAGGAAAGATACTTAAGGGGTTGTATAGAGTTTGTGTTGATACTAACCAAAAGAAAAATATATTAAAAGAAAATGCCAGTACTAACAACTACCCCTAGTTGCAATAAAGAGCCCACAGGTTTGCCAACTAGAATTGCTGAGGGTTGTTGGATCCCTTTGTTTTACCATAGGCATCTAGTGATGTAACGATCTGGGATGAGCAAGTGGTGCTTATAAATAATTTCAGAATTGTGTCTGGACTGCCATTATTGTCAAAGCATACTTCTGAATCAAAGTGTAGAAAATACACCAGTGAAGTGCATGGTTGTCATGCCTGCTGTGGCCTCAGAGCTGCCCATCTGTTGTCGCTTGGAATCTTCATCTGTCAAATGAGGAAACAATGTTGTTTCCTAACTTCATAAGAGAATTACAGGAAAACAAGAATTGGACAACAGATTAGAAGCATTTGTGCATTCAGAACTTCACTCCCCCCCCAAAAAATTTTTTGCACCTTACGTGTTTGTATAGCTATCAGTAGGTGCCGATGCATACAAATCAGTAGTGTCAAGTATGGAAGAACAGTTGAGGAAAAACTGCTCTTAGAAAATGCATTTATGTTGATGTGCTTGGCTCATAAGAGATTACATAATGTCTCAAGTATATTCTGACAACAGACAAAGGGAGGGAGAGTTAATAATGAGTTTTTAATTCTTTATCCTAATATTCTATTTAGTGTTACTTACTGCTATACAGATATACATTCGGATATAAAGATGAATAGTTTTACATGGAGCCAATTGTAGCAGATATTGTCACCTTCCCAAAATCTGCCCGTGTACATATCTGCTCTCAATTACCCTCAAAGCACACAGAGAGACTCCTGTGCTAATCTTGTCTAACTTTGAAGCCACATAGCTCATGCATGAGGCTGTCAGGCATGAGTAGTTGCAGATGTCAGTGCACCAATGGCAGGAAGCCAAGAAGATGGATTAAGGCTTGGGGGTGGGGGAGACATGCCAGAACATCTGAGACACAAGCATTGCAGCACCTCCTATGGAAAATGGGCCTTGACAAGAAATCGATAACCTCTTGGAGGCAATTGGCTTCTGAAATATTTTTTATTAATTATGCTGGAGCACGTTTGGCAATGTAGTTTGATCCAGCATTAGCTTAATGCTTTTTGCATGAGGCAGTATTGTAACCACACTCATAAGTCAAACATGATGGTATGAATAAAGTTTTAAAGAGATTCAAGGCATAGATTTTAGAATGTCACTACGGCAGGCTTAATTGTATATTGGTGCTTGTAGAACTTTACTGATCAATCAAAATAATGTAACATAAACAATGGCAAATTAATATAATATAAGTTTGTTGGTCTTTAGAGTGAAGAATGCTGTAATACATCAGAGAAGAGCATAAGTCATGCCAGATCAGGCCAAAGTCTTTTCTAGTCCAGCACTCTGTTCCTATAATGGCCAACCATACTTAGGAAATTGGCTGGGTCAGATTGGGATGCATGCCCACAAAAACTAAGATCAAAAACCTTTTGAGTTTTTACGCCAGGACAATACAATTTATGTAAATCTCTGTGGCAAACTAGAGCAAGTTAAGAAGTTAGTGTAGGCATTTGCTGCTGCAACTCATATGACTCAGAGCTCAATAGCAAATGCCTACACTAAACCACTGTCTATTATTTTCTTTAAGTCATGGAAGTTGAGTGAAGTGCCAGATGATTGGAGGAGGGCTAATGTTGTCCCTATCTTCAAAAAGGGCGAAAAGGAGGAATCCAGAAACTACAGACCAGTCAGCCTAATGTCAATCCTAGGGAAAATTCTAGAGCAGATTATAAAGCGATCATTCTGCAACCAACTTGAAAACAGTGCAATAATAACTGAAAGTCAATATGGATTTATCGAGAACAGATCCTGCCAGACTAATCTTAACTCATTTTTTGACCACATAACCTCACTGGTAGACAGTGGGAATGCTGTGACGTAACATATCTTGACTTCAGCAAAGCTTTTGACAAAGTGCCCCATGATATTCTGATCAGCAGAACTGTATATTCTTCCTTGTCTTCAAGGTACTCGAAATATAATTGTTTTCCCCTTCCACTGCATCCTCACAAGAGGTAGTTTACACTTGGATAGAAAGACTAATCCTGGATTCATCCAGTGAACTTCATGGTTATTCCCAGTCCTAGTCTGATGCTCAGACACCTGTACTTTGATTTCTGGGTGTGCTCCGTTCTCTGCTTCTCTAGATCCTAGCTATCCTTCCCCACTCCCTTCTGTTCTCAGCATCACATTTGGATGTTTTAGCAAAGACAGATGATATATATGTTAGTTTTCAGCAGCCTCCATTTTGTGGAGATTTGTGGATGCCCCTTTAAAATGCAATTTCTGCGACACGCCCCTGCGCACGAGCGCGACATGCCCCCTGCGCGAGCGCAACACACACCCCGCGAGTGCGACATGCCACGAGCACAACACACCCCTGCATGAGCATGACACGCCCCTGCATGAGCGCAACACGCCCGCTGGGCAGGGGGGAGGAGATCTGTCTCCGCGGCCCAGTTCCGGCAAGTCCGCGGACAGATATCAGGCCGCAGACTGGGGTTTGGGGACCCCTGATTTACAATGTAACTCTGGTTAACTCAGATTTAGTGTATTCTGTACAACCCTTATGTAGCGTTCACCCTTATTATGTTAAGTAGTCATGCATATTCTTGTTGAAGGCTAATGTTGTTAAGAGGCGGAGCCGAGAGATGTAATAAAGAGGCGGAGTCAGTCAGAGAGAGTCAGTCAGAATCAGAGAGAGAGTGAGAGAGAGTGGAGAGATAGAGGGTGGTATTTGGGAGATCTGAGGTGTGATTAGAGTGAAGAGTGAATAAGAACTGTATAACAAATAGAAGGTTGAGATTGATGATAATAGAAGTTACCTATGATTAATAATCAAACATCTGTAATCAATAAACAAGTTTTATTTAAAAGACAGTGAAGTTTGGACCTTCATCTTCATCCTTCCATAATTAATGTTGATATAGAGATCAACTGGTGGCAGCGGAGTAAAAAGGAGTAGTAGTTTGCCCTTGTGTGCTCTGTGTTTGGGGAGTCAGGCAGGGGCCTCGAGGTGCGAACGCCACACCTAACCTTGCGGAAGAGAAGAGGTTGCATTTTCAAAAGATGTGTTACTAAATGCCCACAAAGCATGTACGTATACGTTACTGAAACAGCGACGTCTACGTTGGCTTGGGCATGTCGTGAGAATGGCTGATGGTCGGATTCCAAAAGATCTCCTGTATGGAGAATTAGTGCAGGGAAAGCGTCCCAGAGGGAGACCACAGCTGCGATACAAGGAGACCTGCAAGCGGGATCTGAAGGCCTTAGGAATGGACCTCAACAGATGGGAAACTTTGACATTTGAGCGTTCAGCCTGGAGGCAGGCGGTGCAGCATGGCCTCTCCCAATTTGAAGAGACACTTGTCCAGCAGGCCAAGGCAAAGAGGCAGTCCCGAAACCAGCAAAATCAAGGAGCTGGACAGTGGACAGATTGTATTTGTCTTCAGTGTGGAAGGGATTGTCACTCAGCCACACTAGACGTTGTTCCAAGACCTCTATTCAGAGCATGTTACCATAGTCTCTCAAGACTGAAGGATGCCTAATCAATCAATCAATCAACCCGTGTACCTGTGGTGCTCTTCCTAAGTCCCTTTTTAAAAACTGGTGGTACATTCAGCACTTCCAGTTTTCTGGTACAGAAGCTGATATCTTATTATTAATGTACAACACAAAATATTTAATGATACATCTTAGTGCTGGAATTTTTAAATATTATTTAAAATCATGTATTGACTTAGATATCTTTTTAAAAAGAATCAAGATTGTTATTAATATTTATAACGAGAAATCCACATTTTACTTGCAGAGGTGTGTTTGGTTTTGGTTCTTCTTGCAGCTTAAGAAACAAAAAACCCGCTTAAACTCACATTACCATGTGTAGTCAGTTGAAATGCATATAGGCAGCTGTGTGGCATATTTTGTGGCCCATCTCCAGAGGTCTTTCATGCAGTGCCCTTGCTGTTGTGCACAAGGCTCTCTTTGCAAAGAGGTAAGATTACGTTTCCAAAATGCAAAAAACAAATGCAGTTCTTCTTTCATGGCTGCCCTAGCAACAGCACTCAAGAATACTATTTTTCTTTTTTCACATAAGTACTACCCATAGCAACTTCACAGGAAAGGTGCCAATGACTGTTCTGGAGCAAAACAAAACAAAATTATCACAAAGCACAGTACTGCTCACCCCACCCCCGAATTCAGCCTTGTCACAAGAAGTAATGTTGTCTCTGAAGTGGTGGTTTTTATGCCTTAGCCTCAGTGCTTTCAGGTCCAGGGGCATCAGGAAGTTACTATTGAACTGAAGAGACGCTTAGGAATAGTTTGACAGAATGCATGGGTCTTCGAAACAATAGTTAAGCAGTGCTTACTTAGTGTCCTCCAATCCATCTAGTACTACTAATATGTGTTGTTAGAATACTTTTTGACATGAGTGATTGGCCATTATCCTGTTCAACATTTACACTCATGGGTAGCTCCAACTGTGGAAGCTGCCACAGTGCTCTGATGAGCTGCTACCCATGAATGGCCAGCCACCTTATCAGATCACTGTTGCAGCTTCCACAACAGGAGTTCTGTGCATGTGAACATTGAACAGGATACTGGCTGTTAAATGAGTATGGGACAGATTTGCTCCAAAGAGGTTAAAAACTGTTTATCGTACTGGGGATTTTGTGAGTCATTATACACCATGTGAAGCTGGGTTAAGAGGCATAGATACATTCGTTGGCAGGGATTCATCTCTCTTGAAGGAACCCATTTGGTTTGGGGGTGGTTTTGTTTTGTCAACATTCTCAGGTTTGTAAACTAATTCTAATATACTTTCCAAACTAGGAAGGTAAGATCAACTGGATGGCAGCTTTGCTAGAAAGGGGAGCTTTCATGCTTTAAAAAAACACTATTTCAAATCTTCTGCTCTTTCCATTCTATTTAATAGCATTATTGATCTTATCGCACTAATATTTTGTTTCAATAACAAAAATTATACTTAAATTACAAGTGTGAGTCAGTTTTTAAAATGGACATAGATTTAATTGTACTGAATGGTTTTTTCATTTATGTGTCACTAAGAGTGCTGTACTGGGATACAATCTCAAAAACGATAGAATGATTTCAATACGAATCCAAGGCAGACCTTTCAACATCACAGTAATCCAAGTTTATACACCAACCACTGATGCTGAAGAGACTGAAATTGACCAATTCTATGAAGACTTACAACACCTTCTAGAACTGACACCAAAGAAAGATGTTCTTCTCATTATAGGGGACTAGAATGCCAAAGTAGGGAGTCAAGAGATAAAAGGAACAACAGGTAAGTTTGGCCTTGGAGTTCAAAATGAAGCAGGGCAAAGGCTAATAGAGTTTTGTCAAGAGAACAAGCTGGTCATCACAAACACTCTTTTCCAACAACACAAGAGGCGACTCTACACATGGACATCACCAGATGGGCAATACCAAAATCAGATTGATTATGTTCTCTGCAGCCAAAGATGGAGAAGCTTTATACAGTCAGCAAAAACAAGACCTGGAGCTGATTGTGGCTCTGATCATCAGCTTCTCATAGCAAAATTCAAGCTTAAACTGAAGAAAGTAGGAAAAACCACTGGGCTAGTCAGGTATAATCTAAACCAAATCCCTTATGAATACACAGTGGAAGTGAAGAACAGATTTAAGGAACTCGATTTGGTGGACAGAGTGCCTGAAGAACTATGGATGGAGGCTCGTAACATTGTACAGGAGGCAGCAACAAAAACCATCCCAAAGAAAAGGAAATGCAAGAAAGCAAAGTGGCTGTCCAACGAGGCCTTACAAACAGCAGAGAAGAGAAGGGAAACAAAATTCAAGGGAGATGGGGAAAGTTACAGAAAATTGAACGCAGACTTCCAAAGAATAGCAAGGAGAGACAAGAGGGCCTTCTTAAATGAACAGTGCAAAGAAATAGAGGAAAAGAATAGAAAGGGAAAAAACAGAGATCTGTTCAAGAAAATTGGATATATTAAAGGAACCTTTTGTGCAAAGATGGACATGATAAAGGAGAAAAATAGTAGGGACCTCACAGAAGCAGAAGACATCAAGAAGAGGTGGCAAGAATACACAGAGGAATTATACCAGAAAGATCTGGATGTCCCGGACAACCCAGATAGTGTGGTTGCTGACCTTGTGCCAGACATCCTGATATATATGTTAGTTTTCAGCAGCCTCCATTTTGTGGAGATTTGTGGAAGCCCCTTTAAAATGGCTAGCAGTTGTACAGCAATAGCAATTGCTGGTTTGGGTCCATGGCCACAATTACTGCTAGACCGTATGATACAATTTATATGTTGTTTCATGTTTTTTAAAAAGCTGCATGGAGAAGATAGCAAGGAAGTGATTTACAATGTAACTCTGGTTAACTCAGATTTAGTGTATTCTGTGCAACCCTAACCTTGCGGAAGAGAAGAGGTTGCATTTTCAAAGGATGTGTTACTAAATGCCCACAAAGCATTATTGATTTTTTTTTCCAACCTCTTGTTTCCAAGTTATTGTCATAGCACCTCTGGTCCTTCCTTAGATAATATAATGCTAGCACCCATGAACTATACAATAATAATTAATGAAGTGCTTGTGGCTACTTTAGAGTGCATCCTGTCTGTCAGTTAATGGTAATAACCCACCTTGAAAGGGTGAGTGCTACAGCAGGAGTCTCTGTCCCGGGGTGGGGGTGGGGCGGGAGTGAGGTTCACTCATGGATTACTATTAACAAGACACTAATTTTGAATACTGTGCTTTCATGTCATGGTTATAGTAGAACAAAATCTCATCCTTCCCAAGGAAACATACGTATTTTCCTCTCATTAGAGTTTTGGTATCTTGCAAGATTGATTGATTAATATTTTTATTCCGCCTTTCTCCTTAAAAAGGACCTAAGGTGGGTCACATCATTAAAAGACAATATTTAAAGCTAAAATCAGTAAGGAAGCAAATACTAAAAAGGATCAAACAAATACTAAAAAGAACTTTAAAAAATGATCACACTAAAAAAACAGTAAACAAAAGCAACACCAAAAACACGTTCAAAGCAGTAAGGCACAATAATACATTTAAAAATTCCACTCAGGCAGCCAGTGACTAAGGGAAAGCTTGCCTGAAGAGAAAGGTGCTTGTCTGCTTGCATAAGGACAACAAAGATGTGGCCTAGAAGGATGTTGGATGTTAAAGTTAAGCACCTCAAGGGCTTCAGTCCTGGACATGAAGTGGAGAGTAAGTCCCACAGGTACTCTGTGTGATGTCGAGGATAGAGGGATGAACTAGGACTCAAGAGATCTGGGTTTGAATTCCTGCCTGGCCATGGAAACTCACTGGGAGGTGGAACTGATAAAACCACTCCTTAAATATCTCGCTTACCTTGAAAGCCCTATTAGGGATGCTATAAAAAGCCCTACTGAACACAGTTAAACTTAACTTCTGAGAATTGATGGATTGATCTGAGAAAACATAGAATTGTATTTTCATCCTGTTAACTTCACTGCACTTGTTCTCCCCTAGCCCTGAAATCAAAGTTGGCTGGAAATGTAGCCATCTTGTGTTTACTACTGCTAAATATCCTGGAAATATTGGTTATTAGTACAATTTTTACTGATGCATATATGGAAACATCCTTGTATGAACTGTTATCCACATTCATTTGTTTGTTTTCATTCTAGCATACAACCGTTTTGCCTTTTATATTAATTGAGATGAGAACAACACATCATGAATATCCTAGCAAGACGTGTGGATTGGTTGCTGTATGCACCTTTTCTGTCAGCTACATATTATGGTAAGGGTTACGTTTTTATTTTGTATAAATAGATAAATTTATAAATTTATAGATCACTAGAAAAAGCATCATACAATATGCACGCTTTTGTGGATGAGGAGCACTTTGTCAGGCATGTACCAGTGTGAATTGCTTAAAGTCCAAAAGTTCTTGGCAAGATGGATTTCACTAGGCACCTCTTTCTTAGTCAGGAAGGATGCAGGCTGCATTAGAGCTGCTGTTTTAAAATTACAGCTGAGACAGCTGTGGATTGGAGATCACACCACCTCCCCAGTTCTTGAAACAAAGAGGCACACGCCATGCGCACACACACCCCTTCCCATTTGGCCTTTATTTGAAATGGACATATCCCTGCTTGGCTGGGATGACACACACAGAAAACCCAAGTCCAACATTTGGGAATTGGAGTGATAATTTAGTAAACTCACTAGGTTTAGCCTATTAAAATACTATTACCTAGTGGTCGCAGTCCTGTTCCAATGATGTTTCTTCTTGTTGGTATGAGGGTGGGGCTGCTGTTTCTTGTCAGCCTTGTAATTCCATTGAAATAAAAGGGAGCCCTGTGGTCCATACAAAATACTAATTCAAGAGTAGATTACACCTTTATAGATCACTAAAAAAAATCATCATACAACATGTGAGTTTTTGTGGATCAGGACCACTTTGTCAGGCAGCTGTGGATTGGATATCACACCCCAGTTTTTCAAACAAAGAGTCATAGGCCATGCATGCACACACCTTCCCATTTGGACTTTATTTGAAATGGGCATGTCTGTGCTTGGCTGGGGTGTGTGTGTGTGCAGTGACATAGAAAACCTGAGTCCCCCATTTGGGAATTGTGGTGATAATTTAGTAAATTCACGAGGTCAGATCATCTATTTTGTGAGAGATATAATCACTAAAGTAAGTCACCTTTACCTTGTGTCTTAAGATGATTTTGTTTTGAGGGAAAGTATGTCAGACTTCACACAATAGGAATATAAACAGTGATATTTATGCTTCTTACTATTTGTGGGAGTTTGTGCCTATGTCTTTTGCTTTTCATCCCAGTAAGGCTCCCAGAGATGCTTGTTTTGATGTGAAAACATGGGGGCCTAGTTGTCTGAAGGATCATCTTTTCCTTGAGTTCTGATGTACTCCTGAAAACTGATACAAGCACCCTTCTAGCCATGAGTAGAATCCTATAGGCAGCTGGAATTCCTTGGAAGTCTGGGAACAGTTGGCCTTTTTTGTGTGTCAGTGAACTGATGCTTTGTCTGGGTTAGCAAATTGACCCTTGGAAGCTAAAAACTGAAAAAGTAGGCACCATTTCAATTTTCTGTCACCATGATAAATGTGAAAAACCTGATATAAAAAGAAAAGTTACTACATCATTCCATGACAAAATAAAACCAGCATTCAGATGTAGGCAATACCCTCATCAGGAACAGCTAAAATTCCACAAACATTTGCCGCCTTTTGATTTCTCCAAAGTTTCTTCAGATTATCAGGCTAGGTGATATTTAAAAATTAACATGGGAGAGAACAAGCAGTGAAGTAAAAAATATGTGACCAGCTGTTGTTTTGGCCTGCTGTTAAACCCCACATCTGTGAAATATTTTTCACTTTTGTGAAACATCTTGAATATTCAACTTCAAGTATATTTTTGCCACCTTGACTGAAGGTTCAATTCTGAGTTTTCCATCCTTCTAGGCATACTTAGCACTAAACACTCTACTTTCTGCTAAAGCCAACAAATAGCAACTCAGCAAAATGGCTCTGGCTTTGCACTCTAAAGTGTACCTTAATGCATGTTCTCTTGTGCTTATCTAATAATGAGGTTGGACAAGAATTACATTGTTGAAGGCATTCATTAGAGTTAATAACAAGTAATCTTGTATGGAAGCTTTATGCCTCTGGTTGATCAGCCCATTATTGTTCAGTATTGAGTTAGCATGTATTCAGGGAGGAATGAACTCCTTAGCAAAGGCCATCAGGTAATGTTTCCATGGTAGCAGTGCTACTTTTCCTACTCACATTCGTAATATAGACAATGGCAGAAATATTTCTAGTGCTGCTGCTTTAGGAGTGGGGATGGATAGTATGAGTAATTCCAATGTAGTAAGCAAGATTGAGTTCTGTGTCTTTTATGAGATCAACCCAGCTACGGCGTAGGTAGTTCTGAACACTATCCATGAAGGTGCATTTACCTCCATTCTGTCTTTCACAATTAAAGTCTAGTAATAGCTTTCCATTTAGTTGCAGAAATCAGCCATCTAAGACCTGATCCTGGATGAGCATGCCAACCTGGCCTGCATTACAGACACTTGGCTGGATGAAGTAAGGGAAATCATTTCCTCACAGATCTGCTCACATGTGATCTCTGTATAATAGCAATCAAGACCTGGGAAATGAGGGAACAGAGTTGCAATAGTCTTTCATGATTCTGTCCTCCTTGCCTGATGCCACAACATACAGGTTAGAGTGTTTATATCTGAGTGCCTCAAATGTTGGGACAGATTGCCAACAAGGCACCATAAAATCACCATTTGAGCTACAGCAGGACAGAGTATCAAGCGTAGAACATATCAAGAGTTTTTGGAAACCTGGCATGTGCTTATATACTAAAACAGAAAAGGCAAAAACTGGACTCTAAAACTGAACTTACTATTTTGTTATATAAAGGATATAAAGTGATGAACTTAAAAACAGGTGAAATCACCATAAGACATGTGGCTCATTTTGATGAAGAAAAGAAAGCTGACAAAAAAGGAACAGAAGATAGTATGTTGGACCTCTCCTAGATGAAGTTGTGCCAATCACTTCACAACCTGATCCAGTTATGAATCAGGAAGGCAGTGACACACAAATTGAGAGCAGTACACCAAGAGAAGGGGACATAGATGGAGATGTTGAGGCTGCTGAACTGGCAGAGACACCACAAGATGCTCCAGAAACAGCCATCTGACACGCATTGCAACCCAACAAAGGTGTACTAGCTCCTCTTCTGTCCTACCTTGCAAGGTCACCACATATAAATAAGCCAACAACCTGGAGGGAAATTGAGCAGATATCAGCAGCTGAAGCCACCAAACAGAGAAAAGCTGTGAAAGAAGAAATAGAAACACTGCACAAGAATGAGAATAGACACTGACTAAGCTATCAGCAGTCAAGAAAGCCAGTGGAAGCAAGTATTCAAGCTGAAACAAGGTGCAAATGGGAAAGTGGAGTGCTACAAGGTAAGACTGGTTGTAAAAAGTTCTCTACAGAAATATGGAAAAGATTTCAATGAAACCTTTACTCCTGTTGTCAAGCACACCACAATGAGAATGCTCCTAAGTGTGGCAGCCTCCAGAAAGATGCAAGTCAAACAGATAGCTGTCAAGACTACATTTCTACATGGAGAGATTGCAGAGGAGCAGCCACTAGGCTTCGTCAACCAGAAACATCCTGATTTTGTATGTAAACTAAAGAAAGGCCTATGTGGACTGAAGCAAGCTTTTTGGGCCTGGAATGAGAAACTGAAGAAGATGCTACTGCAACAAGGCTTCAAGCAAGGTGATGCAGATCAGTGTTTGTATACCAGAAGCAGAAATGGAGATTTAACTTTTATTCTTGCCTATGTAGATGACAATTGTAGCTACTCATAGGAAAAGGAGTATAAAGAGATTGTACACCATCTTAACAAAGAGGTAGAAATCAAAGAGTTAGGGATGCAACTTATTATTTGGGCATTAAAAATGGAAGAGAGACTGATGGGTCACATTTGCTAAATCAGGAAGAAAAAATAGTTGAGCTTCTGGAGACATTAAGCCTCCAAGATGCCCACAGTGTTACAACATCCATGCAAACATATTTTCTGAAAAATAAGGAGCAAAGTGATCCTCTATCAGATAATAGTAGATAAACAGCTCGTAGGTAA
Organism: Intellagama lesueurii; assembly: GCA_037013535.1. Taxonomy (NCBI): domain Eukaryota; kingdom Metazoa; phylum Chordata; class Lepidosauria; order Squamata; family Agamidae; genus Intellagama; species Intellagama lesueurii. Next base: position 276,006,052 of record JBAJHW010000001.1, read on the forward strand.
GCTTTTGTACCTCACAACCACTACCAAACCAGATATAGCTGCAACTGTACGAATAATAAGCAGAAAAATTAGTTTACCGACAAAGAACAATTGGACAGCTGGATATTTGAAAAGGGCCATAGATTTGAAGTTGAGACAGCCAGCTAATGAAAAACCAAACCTTGTAGTGTACACTGATGCTGACTGCGCACAGAATTGTATAAATCACAAGTCCACTAGTAGTTTCCTGTTTATGTATGGTGATGGTCCTATTTCATGGGCTAGTCACAAACAAGATATTATAGCTTTCTCTTCCACAGAGTCTAGATTCATTGCTGCAGCTGAAGGATGCAGAGGACTCCTGTGACTGGAGAAGCTGCTGAAGGACTTTGGGATAAATGAAGAGATGCCCATCCAGGTGATGGAAGACAACCAGAGCTGCATCAAGCTACTGTAAAGTGAGAAAATGAACACGCACACCAAACAAATTGTTATGAGATACCGCTTAGATACCACTTGGTACATGACCTGATCAAGAAAGGCATCATCAACATGGTCTACTATCATACCACAGAGATGACAGCTGACATTCTGACTAAGCCTCTTTTGAGAGACCACTTCCAGAACTTGCGTAGCAAGATGGGATGTTAAGGAGGCAAATGTATGCAAGTTTGAAAAGGGGTGTTGGAGTTTTGTTTGCAATGTTGCATGCTGTCTGTACTTTGAGTGACTGGGAGAGACTTTTCTGGGCTGGGGTGTCTATCTATCCAGCTCTATTCAACCATTCTTTCCAGGCCTCTAAAGCTCTTGTAGCAATTCTCCTCTGTGAATTTCTGCACTTGTACTGTGTAACAAAAAGAGAATTCTACCAGAAACTCTGCAACAGTAACTTGACTTTGCAAACCTTTATTTTTTGGTAAATATGTCCTGGATTGGAGCCTTTTTTCAACCACACAAGAATTGGAGGTTGTTCATGACTTTGTGTACCTTGGCTCAACGATCTCTGACACTCTCTCTCTAGATGTCGAGCTGGATAAACGCATTGGCAAAGCAGCTACCATGTTCTCTAGACTCACAAAGAGAGTATGGCTCAATAAGAAGCTGACGACATATACCAAGATCCAGGTCTATAGAGCCTGTGTCCTGAGCACACTCCTGTACTGCAGTGAGTCCTGGACCCTTTGTGCACGGCAGGAGAGGAAGCTGAACACCTTCCATATGCGTTGCCTCCGACGCATTTTTGGTATCACCTGGCAGGACTAAGTTCCAAACAGAGTAGTCCTAGAACGAGCTGGAATTTTTAGCATGTATACATTACTGAAGCAGCGATGTCTACGTTGGCTTGGGCATGTCGTGAGAATGGCTGATGGTCGGATTCCAAAAGATCTCCTGTATGGAGAATTATTGGAGGGAAATCGCCCCAGAGGGAGACCACAGCTGCGATACAAGGACATCTGCAAGCGGGATCTGAAGGCCTTAGGAATGGACCTCAACAGATGGGAAACCCTGACATCGGAGCGTTCAGCCTGGAGGCAGGCGTTGCATCACGGCCTCTCCCAATTTGAAGAGACCCTTGTTCAGCAGACCGAGGCAAAGAGGCAGTCACGGAAGCAGCAAAATCAGGGAGCTGGACAGGGGACAGATTGTATTTGTCTTCAGTGTGGAAGGGATTGTCACTCTCGAATTGGCCTTCTCAGCCACACTAGACGCTGTTCCAAGTCCTCCATACAGAGCACGTTACCATAGTCTTTCGAGACTGAAGGATGCCTAATACTATGTCATACTGGAGCCTTATTTCACTAGAGTGCAGTCCAGTGAATAATTAATTGTTCTTAGTTTTGTCTCACAAATGATCATGTTCACAGTCTTTTTCAAAATTAGTCCACTGATAAGGACATGGAACACAGGAAACTGCTTTATACTATTTATCCATCTTGCCTAGTGTTCACTAGCCCATGGATAGGCAAAGTGCTGCTCTCTAGATGTAGCTGAACTGCACCTTCCAGCAAGCCTAGTCATCTGTAGGGCTGTATTTTGCCAGCCGTTTATCTAATCTCCCTGACAGACATTCTCCAGGATCTCAGGCAGAGATATTTCCCATCTCCTGTTACCTTTTTTACTCGTTTTCTTAAAAGAATGTGAGGAATTTAAACTGGGACCATTGGTAGGCAAATGGTGTACCCTGCCGCTAAGCTAAATTTTCTTTTGTTGGGTCGGCAGTGAAATGTTCTTTCTTTCTGTGAATTTTGTCATTTACATAAGATTTCTAGACAACTGGATATGTATGTATGTATGGTTAAGCACAGTTGTTACCCGTGTGTGTCGCATGGGAACCTTGCCAGTTTTACCACAACCTATTGACAAAAGAGGGGAAATTGACAAACCTCATTCACATCACCGCTGGTGTACTTTAGAATGGAAGCTGGAAATACTTGCTCTCAAATTGTTTGTATGTTTATCATGTTGGAGTATTTATCAGCTGGAGTAACAACATGTGACTGTGCAAAAAAAAGAAAGCATCATTATGTCCTGCAGTGTACACAGAAGATCTTTTCAGAGAAGAGATAGTGTGTTTTATGTGCATGGTTTTGGTCAAAAATGATTTAAGTTATTTCTTTTCATATATAATTAATAATATATTGCTGTCTTTTATATGTATCCTCATTTAATGTTTTTAATTATTAAAAACAATTTTATAAGTAACTGTTCATTTGTTTATTTGTTTGTTTGTTTAACTTGTATTCTGCACCGATTAGTGGTAAACACTACTCTGGGCAGTTTACATCCGGTAAGTGAAAAAAACATAAAATAAAATAAATTTTAAATAATATACTAAGAAACAAACACCGTATTAACAGCTAAGGCAAACAAAAAACCAAACAGTGATGAACAGGCAACATAAAGATGGCCAATGCATGCTACATTAAGAGAGAATGCTCTTAAAGGCTTCAATAAACAGCTTTGTTTCGAGCATCCTCTTAAAGACTGTCAGGGAGTTGGTGAGGTGCAACTCCACTGGGAGCCCATTCCAAAGGAATGAGCCCGTGACAAGAAGGCATTGTTTCTAGCTGATGATTTCCTGGCCATGTTCGGTGTGGCAACCCAAACGAACATGACCTGAGACAATTGGGTGGTGTGGGTGGAAGTTTTTAGGGAATGACACTTGGTCTACTACCAAGGTCCCAAACCATGAAGGGCTTTATAGGTGAGCACCAACACCTTGAAGATAGCTCAGTAAAACACAGGCAACCAGTGCAGGCTTTCCAGGACCAGGAAAATAGGCTCAAACGTATTCACATTCGACACCAATCTGGCCACCACATTCTGTACCCATTTCCAGTGCATGCACCTATGTCTTCTTGGTTCCATGGCAGACTGGAATGGACACATGGCACAGCCGTAACCCAGACAGTTAGGGATACAACTGGGCAATCACCCTGAGCTGATTAAAAGCTGACCTGGTCATGGCCGCAGTCTGGGATTCCCAAGAAGCAGCCAGGTCCAGGAAAATGCCCAGGTTGCACACTTAACCCCCAACCATCCAACCTGAGGAGACAACCCTCTGACCTGTCCATGAGGGGAAGCAGAAGAAGGATCTCCATCTTATCCGGATGCAGAAGATGTAAAGGAGAGATAGAGTTGCATGTCATCAGCATACTGATGGCAATGAACTCCAAATCTCCAGATGATCTCTTCCAGTGGCTTTAACACAGATGTTAAAAAGCATAGGGGAGATTGTCGACCCCTGGAGCACCCCATACTTGAGGGTCCATGGGACCTTCCTGAGCTACACTCGACCCTCGAGAAACGACTGGAATCAGGTTACCAACAGCCCTCCAATCCCTATTCCCAGTCAGTCCAGGAGGATGCCATGGTTGATAGTATCAAAAGCCACTGAGAGATCCAGGAGCACCAACAGGGCCATTCCTCCCCCAACAGCCTCCCTTAAAAGGTCATCATGCGGTGCGACCATGCTGCCTTGGTTCCATGGCACAGCCTTAACCTAGACTGCAATGGATCCAGGCAGCTCTCTTCCTCCAAGTACGTCTGGAGTTGCTGCACTGCCACCCACTCGATTAATTTGCCCATAAAGAGGATATTGGCAACAAGGCTAAGGTTATTTAGGTTATCCGTTGCCAGATTCAACCATTTTAGGATGGGCCTTATGATTGTTTCCTTCACACAAAGAGGGAGGTAACATGTCCTGAATGAGGCGTTTATGACATTTACAGCCAAATCCATGGTGACTCCATCGGCTGCTTTCAAAAGCCATGATGGGCATGGTTCGAACAATGAGGCAGTGGGCCTATAGCTCACCAGCACCCTGGATACCTCCTCCAATGTAACAGGCTGAAACTCAACCAACCAACTATTAATACAATCCTAACTCAAGTACTGTAAATAAATTTAGAAAAATTAATTTTGGGGACTATATTATATTGACTGGGAGATTTCGTGTACTGCAGTCCAAGAAATAACTTTTTCAAGCTTTGTTTTTTTCTGTCATGGAATTTTGTTAGTTCTAAATGGGGCATATTTAGACCCTCTTTTTCTAAGTGCCATCCTGTTAAGGCTTTACAAGCACTCTTACCAAGGCTATAGGCATCACAGTAATATCAAAGAGTAAGGAATCATCATCCTGAGCCTGACCTTAATTTCATTTCTTTACTGTAACATGCCATGCAATACAAAACAGTATTCAAACAGCTTAGAAGGCAGATATAGAAATGTAACACTGCAAAAACACCATTTTATAAATATTCAGCAATTCCCTTTGCCAGATTTATAATACTCAGCTCTTACAAGGCAACTGCTTGTATTGCATTTGTCTTTGAAGGTTTATATTCCATTTTGCTAGTGCTGAAATGTACCCTGTAAACAGCTTAGTATCTTTATTCATGATAGATAGATAGATAGATAGATAGATAGATAGATAGATAGATAGATAGATAGATAGATAGATAGATAGATAGATAGATAGATAGATAGATAGATAGATAGATAGACAGACAGACAGACAGACAGACAGACAGACAGACAGACCATGGAGATATAAAGCAAGGTCCCTGTTTGATGAAGAAGTTCAAGGAGTCCCTGGATTTCATTTCAGGGGGTAGAGCAATAGCACTGTGATACTAGGATGCCCCCTGGATGATCAGCCAGCTTTTAAAATTAACATGTACTGTGTAGAACTTCCTTATTTCTGGACTCCATGTGCATGAGTATTCCCACCCACCCCCCAAACCCTACTCCTTGCAACAGAAGTTGAATAGTCTTTATGTGAAGGAGCTGCCTAGAAGCTCAGTTTCTATTGTCAAATTCAAATGCACATTTTGTGGGCAGCTGGCTATCCAACACAGGATGTTCTGCTACAGCATCCAGTTAAAAATAATAATTAAATACTGAATACATTTTGCCTCTTCTTTAATATGAGTTTGATTTTTTGGTACATTATTAAACATGCTCCATTTACTCTTTTTATGAATAACTTATTGATTTCACTAAGACAAACTAAAATTTCCTCAGCTCTTGCAAGCTATTGAAAATATTAAAACAACCTGTGACACAAAGAGCTCTACTCTGCTTCATCAAGTTTGCTACTTGTTGTGCTTTCAGAGGAAGCTCATCCAGTATCTACAGCTCTTTCAGAGAAAAGGTGGGAAAGGAGAGAATTGTTACACCTCTTTTGAAGGGCATCACTGTCCCTTCTGTACCTTTTAATTTGTATATACCAAAATCACCAGCAGCAAATGGAAAGGGGGTTTGACAGCACACTGGTGAACAGATCATCTTAAGCTGCATTCAGATGTGTCTGGAAACATGACCAAGTATGGGATCATTGTTTTTGGTGGGGAGAGTGCCTTTTTCTACTGTTTTTGGTTCCTTTTCTCTGTCTTTGCTCCTGTGTTGTCCTAGGTAAAGCCTGTACATCAGCCTCCATCTCCTTCCTTCTTTCCTGTCTCTCAAATGGCTATCCACTCTGAGATTCAATGATCAAACTATCTGACATGTTTTTCTTACAAGGATTTGCTCAGCACCTATTTTTAGAGCCCCTGCCCCATCCACTTTAAAAGGATGGAAGTGGTTCAATGTTTGCTACAATGGCCAGTCAGTGAACAGGAGAGTGTGCTAGGAGAATGGGTTTGTGATTGATACAAGAACCTGGCCAGTCAGTGCTCTGCACATCCATTTTCTTCTAAACCAGAAAACCATGCCCCACCCCAAGAGCCCCATCCTAATAAACAAGCATCTCAGCAATAGTAAGTGTACTTCATGCACACTCACCACTGAATGCAGTCCTCTGTACATATCATAAGTAAATCTTTGTCTTTTGTGGCCTTTTGATTATCCTTCATCCCCAAGATGAAGAATGATGAGATTCTAGCCAGTGTTGTTATTACTTTCTGACATGAGCCAAAGAAAGATTTCTAGGAATATATACAGTTCAAGGTACCTACAGCAATTTTTACTTCTACTTCCAGTTGTCCTTCTAATCAAAACCTCCTGAATTTTACAGAATAAAACATTAGCTATTCACCTGATGAAGTGGGCTTTAGTACATGAAAGCTTATACAAGAACCACAGCACAATTCTATTTATATCTACTCACACACTGAGCTCAGTGGGGCTTACTCATTGGTAAGTATGTGTAGAATGGTAGCCTAGGTTTCTTAGTCTTTAGGATGTTGTAAGTCCCTCCCTCTCCCCACCTTATCGAAACAAGTTAAATTGTAGAGCCCTCTGAAATTAAAACATGTAAATCTTGACTATGTTTCTATTATTCATGTTCATTTCCCTTCAGGCATCATAGTCATAAATAAATTAAGTTTTCTTTAACCACACTAGTGATAGAATCTCCTGTTCTTACATAAGGCATCAATAATTTGAAAGTGAGACTGGCAAAAACACAAATAGGAAATAGCAGGCACTTTCCCTCATTTTTATATCTAAGTGTGTATAGTATGGTCAGAGTCCAGGCTGTTTCCAAAAATTGCACTTCCAGTTACAAGCTATAGAAGAATTTCCTGGATCTATGTCATGTTTTGAGCAGTCTGGCATGTTCCAGATGTATTACACTAGAAGTTTAACATACGTTGAAGGCACCTGGTTGGAGAAAAGCAACATGCACTGTACTGTTTTCTTCCCTGTGAGTCTCTGCATTTGTTTAGTGCATCTGCTTCGAAGCCTGTGTCTTCTGAAGATGGGCTTGCAGCTACAAGGAATGGCTTTACCTGTCATGGTACCTTTCTGGAATCCGCTTCCTGCTGCTCAATTTATGATAAGGCTTTTTTCAACCAAGAAATTGTAAGGACTTTGTAGCTAAAATGGCTAAGCAAATTTATTACTGCCCTGGTATTCCTCATGCTATGTTCTGAAAGCACATTCTGTTTTTTAAAAAAATGCTGATTTTAAAATGGGACTTATGATGTAGGGAATATATGTACTGAGCCCCTCTTTTTAAGAAGGATACTAATAATGGGAACCTGTTTTGAAGGGCATCCAGGATGCTGAGGAGTCTAGAAGCCAAGTTTCAAGAGGAATCATTGAAATAGCTAGATATGCCAATCCTAGAGAAGATAAATAGAAGATGATAGTGATCTTTGAATATCTGAGAGACTGTCATACAGAAGTGGAGGCAGAATTGTTCTCTGTTGCTTCAAAGGGCAAAACTGCAACCAACAGGCAAAGATGTCAGGGAAAGAAATTTCAAGAAAACGTTAGTGCGGAGTAGACTTCAATGGGACTTGTTTAAATAGACATTATAGAATTGCGTTGCTGGTGGTTCTATTACTATTTTATATTTCTGTCTTTGTTGGTTTTTTTATTAGGGTCTGTTGGATTTATCATGTAACAGGGGTCTGGGTATACCCTCTCCTGGATCACCTTGGAGCAGGTGCTAAAATTATCTTCTTTGCCACTGTAACTGCAATAATTAACGTCTTGTACTTGCTGGGTGAGGTACTGAACAACTGCATCTGGGATGCACAAAAATGTGAGTATTGTTTGAAAAACATGTGTGTGAGTATAAAGTCAGTGTAGTTTATATGTTGTTCTTATTGGTGCTGTCAGGGGGTTCAGAAAGGGATTCCATGACTTTTTTCTGCTGTAGTAAGATGTTTCACATAATGTTGCCATGTCAGAGAAAATACAAATGTTCAAGCATCCTAATGTAATACTACAGCAATACTATTTCACATTACTACCAATTCATGCAAACACATCACCTCACAGCAATTATACATTGAAGACACCATGTGAAGTTGTGGACAAATTTTACCACTGGTATATTTTTTCCTAAATTCAGGGGTGTCGGAACCTTTCCGTCCCATAAAGCCATACAATCAAAAGCAACATAATGTATAAGAAACAGAAATCAAACTTTCTCCAGAATGAAAGAGATGGTCCCCAATCCTGTTTGCAGTTTCCTTGCACACAATGGTTATTGCATATACAGCCGCCATTTGTCACTAGCTGAATGAAGGAGGATTCACCTCTCAGGCACATGTAAGCACTGTTATTTTCAAATCCCTGGAGCAGTTGCAGAGCACTCTGCCTTATAGGCCCCTTCCAACTCAATTATTCTATGATTAGGGTTGGTAAATGTGGAAGAACATAGTCTTTCAGGTGATCTGGTTCCAAGTTCATTTTAGGGCATTAAAGTTTAACATTGAGCCCCCAAACAGATGGGAAAATAGTACAGCTGACAGGCATATGGTCAAATTGACTAGTCCTAGTTAATTATCAAGTAATCTTCTTTTGGATCAACTTTAGTTTTTGAACAGTCTCTAAAGGCAGATCCATGTAGAATGGAAATGGTCTGAGTGGGTTGTCACCAGAGCATGGATAATTGCAGCCAGCCTGTCTCCATTCAGTTAAGACTGCAGCTAGGATATCTACTAAAGCTTGTAAAGGTGATTTAAATTATAGTAATCACTTGACTTTGTACGATTAAATCCCTCAAGTCCACCAGACTCAATTAGCAACTAGAGTAGATTCATGTCAATAGGTTCAATAGGTTCCTTCCCTTGCAAAAAGGTAAAGCCACCAATAACGTACATCTTGACAGGATGTGGTAACAAGGGATTAGCTATTGAACCCACCAGTTCAACTCATTGTCCTGCAGTCCTGCTAAGAAAACCAAGTGTCCCATTTGAAGGGTTGAGCCAATAAAAAGTAGGGACCTTCCTGTGGTCATTCTGACAACCATGGAGTCCTGAGCCTCCACAGACAAGGTGATCCTGGAGTCCCCCAACAGAGTTATCCTGGTAATTCTCATTTTTTGTAGATGCCCATGACTAGAACCCAGAGACAGACAGGTTTTTCCCCAAGACTGCCTCCAACAACTTAGTCTGGAAGAATGCTAAACAGCAGAGTGGGCAAGGCACCAGCAGCATCCCCCAACCTGTCCAAAATATCAGTACTATATAGAAACAGTCCAAAATGGCGATTGCCCAGGTCCGAACAAGTTACAAGTTGTTCATCCCTGCTTTTTGTAAAAAGTTATGCCTTTTCCATCCAAGATAACTGCAGCTTGCAATACCATGGTCCTCTAGGAAAGTTCTGAATGAGTTTAGCACTGTAACTTTGGAAAATATTGTTCGATGCATTCCTGTGGCCCTAGTGCTGGGAACAAGTGATGTCTATTGTGCTGGACAAGTGGTGTAAATCAGATACTCTTTAAAAAGTTTGACAGGTATATCACAAAATTATGCAGTAAGTCTGTGCTATCGTATATAGAGAATATGATAGAAAAAAACAAGACATTTACAAGGCACTGCTATGCCTGCAAGCCTTTTCCCCCCCTGCTTCTTCAAAAGCTATATTAAATAAAACACCACTACTGACAAAATAATTTGTAGTTGGTTTTTCCAAGCTAAACCACAGACATAGTAGGCAAAGAAAATTTTCCTGTTCTGCTCGCCAGAGCTGACCCACAGGTCTGAAGATACCAGAATTTCTGCCAGCATACTGGATCCATCAGCAGTAAAATGCTTCTCAGAAAAATAGGATAGAGGTTCTTTTATTAAGGCAAACAAAACAGGGCAGTTTAAAACCACTGGAAAAAATTCCTCAAGCACCAGAGGACACAGAGGAACAGAAATTGGCACTAGTGCTCAATCCAACGCCAATATGCCTCGCTGGAGCCATGCCATTGTTTTGTTTTCTTAAACCTTTGACTGACTATCCAATTATTTTTGGTTTGTCAGCAACACCCAATCCATTGTATTCAGCCTATTTGCAATGTTCAAACCCAATTGTTTCCTTATTATGCCTTTCAATAAAAATACCACCACCGGCTACATTTGCCCATCTGCCATTGTCCAGGGAAAGAGGAGGACATTTTTCATAGGTGTCCATGACCAGAACTTAGAGGTTTTCCCCTATTTAAATAATGTGATTTATGATCAGGTTTTCTTTAAAGTCACTTTAAAAAACAAAACAAAAACACCCTCTCATTTCTGCCCATCCCTACATCTCTGTCCCACTGAAAGATCAGAAATGTTTCCTTGGGATGAGAAAGAGCAATCGAAACCTCCCAAAAAAAAAACACTTGCAGAAAATTTCTGAGGTGTATGGCAGGGAGACTTAGTCCAGCTAAGCTAAACAGGCAAAAGAATAAAACTTTTGCCAGAAGCTAATAATAGAACATTGCCCAGGAACAATCATCTAAAAAAGCTGAATGTTTCATTTTTCACTGTTGGCATGATCCAGTTAACACCTGCATTGTTCATTGTGGACATGAATGCTCCCAGATAGGTTCATTAGAATCATATCTCTTCATATATATGCATACATACATGCTCATGTACACACACCACTTCCCCAAACATATGAATGTGGAAGAAGGCAGTGTGATATGATGTTCTGGTAAATGGGCAGTCTGTACATGCTGCTTCCTTCCTCCCAGTCTTCTTTCTCTGTGCTTTTGCTTATGTGATGTATAGACAATCTAAATTGTTCCCCCCCAAAAATGAAGCAGAAAAATAAAGGTTATTGGCTACAGTTGTTTTCTGTCTGTGCTCAGGTGTGGAAGAAGGAAAAGAAAAACCTAAATTGGACTGAACAAGAGATGACAGAATGGAAAAGAAGATTCGCTGGTACACGGGAGGCATCTCTGCATCAGGAGAGGTTGCAAGAGGAAGCCATTTACATGAACAGTGCATCAAGGATACTTTTATTCTTCTCTAAAAGGGGATATTGATTTTGTGACCTGCTCCTCCTTCCTGATATCTATATCTACCCATGAGACTACGTATAATGGATATCTCCACAAGGTTCTTAGCACACACTGTTATCTATTTATCAGTGTTAAACGTCTTTCTAGCAACAGGAAGAAGCATGAAGCAGGTCTATTCTACCTTGGCCTTGGAAACTGGATCAGTGGAGAAATAATTTGAAATGATGGGGCAGCCCATTACTAAATCAAAGAATATGCTGGTGTTCAGTCATCATGTTGCAAGCTGTAGGTATTGGAAACAAGGAGGGTCACCTAGACAGGGATAGAAGATTCAGGGCTGGGATTGGTCTGCAAGAGATACCTAGAAATTCAGAACAATAACTGCAATCCCAGTTTTGCCCTTCACCCCTTTTAATTAATTATTTTAATAAATTAAAATAAATTAATTAATCCTTTTACTTTTCATGGTTCACAAAATAAGGTCTGAAATATGTGAGTTACATTTCCACATCCCATTCTGTTACAGGAGGCTTACATCATAAAACAGAATAAAAACAGCAAATAGAAAACAGATTGAACTGTAAATCAGGTAGAAAACAGAGTCTGTCATAAAACCATCAAGATCACCTTACTCTACAAACAGATGGTTAAAATCACTGCAAGAAATACTAAGCCATTTTGTAAGCCATGCTTAAAAGATTTGTGTTCACACCCATCCTGAGAATGGGAACAAATGACACCTCTGAAGGCAGTGGATCCCACAATCTGCAAGCAATGCAAGACAAAGCCCTCTCCCATGTGGCTGTAGCTTGGGCTGCTCTCAAGACGGCCACTTACAAAGATCTTAACATCCAGACAGGTTCATAATGAGATAGGCTGTCCCTTAGCTGTTTTAAACAAATGATGAGAGGCAGGAGGAGTTCCGCTATTTAACATTTACTTGTAACTGGGCATTATGGTCCATATTAAATGGAGGAGGCAAGGACAGGGATTCTCAATGGAATGCTAGCAGTCGGAGAGCATCAGATCAGAGGAACTCTTCCATCAGAGCCGGCCCAACTACACAAAAAACTATGTCCACAGGGCAACCGCCGCTGAAGCAGCATGTAATCTTGAACATGTGCCTCAAGATCTATTGTGATGTCATAAAATACCTTTTTATATATATAGAAAAGAAAGGGATGGGTGTAGGATAGTCTGCCAGAGCCCCAGCCTGCCCCTGGAGAAGAATTAATGAAGATGTCCATTTATCTACTGTGAAGGCTGTGGGAATTCTGATTGACCTTTTAAAAACAGTTTCTAAGAGTGTTTTGAGTTTCCAAATATCTATTCTGAAAAAACTGAAAAGTTACTTCCAATTACTGTGGAGTGGGGGGGGTTAAGCTACTTGAGGCTAGGGAAGACCAAAAATGGCTTTTCAGTGACCCATCACACTAGGATTGGTCATTTCTACTCTGTTTTCCCCACAACATGGAGGGAAGTTAGAATTTTTAAAATGAGTAAATAAGACCCTCTGAAGTCCGGAGGGAGTATGAAAATGATTTAATTTTATTTATTTATTTATTTTATTTTATTTTATTTGAGGGGGGAACTCCAGTCTCCAAGCATTGGTCAGGGGCTATAAGCGATCTGCATCCATTTATGAGGCAGAGCTTCACAGCTATACAATGCCCCATTTCATGCACATTTGCATATGTACATATTTGGGACAAAATCCAAAATTAAGAAGTCACAATGCACTAGAATATTTGTTCCATACAACTTGAAAATATTTTGGCTGGGACTGTCAAGTAATGGAGAATTGCTTCCCAGGTCTTTTCTAGTCTGTGAGTATAAAAGTGGCCATGAGACAAGGACCTATACCACAACCCTATCCAAGTTGATTCCTGTGCAGTTCCCATTTAGCTGGAGTGGGGTTTGCTCTTGAGCAGGTGGTTATACCATTGCACTAGCTGACATACAGTTGCCCTGAGACTGTTCCTTCATCTTCAAGGCTATTTCAAAATAAAATAAAATCCTTGCCCAAATTGGCTGAAAGCTCTGTATGCAGTCACAAATCTGTATCAGAAAATATTTATAGACGTTGTTCAAAGTTTAATGCAAGATTTTCAAACACTTCAGTGCTCCAATGTAAATTAAGCCTCCATTGTCAACAATGTGAAGCTTAGGTTGGTAAAAATAAGCGCCCACAGTTTTGTTAAAGAGTCTTTTGAGTGCTTTTGTGCGGTAAGGTTTGCATAACTCATTTTTTGCTGTTGGGACTCATATGTCTGCAGACTAGGTCTGCGTTTCTCATTGACCTTTTTATTCGTTAAACACTGGATGCTGGTCTTTGTCTGTACTTTGCTCTGCTCACAGCACAAATGGCAAATTTTAAAAAATGAGAATGCCGAAGTGTTGCAGAGCAGCCCACATTCTTCCTGTTAGAAGCACAGTGTTCCACTTTTTAACACTCAGCATCCTCCCTGAGCAGCCTTTCTCCATCTACTTTTGTGCTGCAGTACAAGCAGTAGTATGTTTCTCTAAACCAGTTCCTGGAAAACACAAGCAAGAGGCTGCTGTGGCACCCATGTTCTGCTCATTAGAAACTAAGAACGGAATGCTAGACTACGTAGTCCTTTGATCAGATCCAGCATGTCGTGTGAGTGCACACCAATATAGCTGCTTCCTTGGCCATGAAGGTAGTATGAGAAAGTGCTGCGCCACATAGAAAGTGTCTGGAATGTAGCTGCTTCAGACTAGTTTCACCTTAGGATCTAGGAAAGGTGATGCTGGCATGCGCAATAGTTCAGTGTGAACTTCTCCCATGTAGCCCAGAGCGTCTGATGTTACCTTTTCATCACAGGAGTAATGTGAAGAGGAAATCTTAAATGGACACAACTGATCTCGAAATGAGGCTGCATTGGAATTGTTTGTCAGGCATGTGGTTGGAACACACTGGACTGTATCTGCATATTGCCTTCTGAAAACTAAAGGATTAATTCAGTGGATGAAAAGATTTTTATCAGGGATCCCACTGACAAAAGAGGGGAAAGAATTTGCTGATTTCTCCTCCCCACAGAGTCTCCATGGCCCTCTTCCACAATGTTCATAGGGTTTCCCCCAGCATTTCTGAGCAGATTTGGGGAGAAAGCATGGGAAATGAGGCAGAAATTCCCCAAAGGCATCCCCATCTCATCTTCTTCTAATAGGAGCATCTGTGCTCGGGAAAGGTACCTGCTGGCAGGAACAAAGTCTACTTCTCAGTAATTAAGATGGTGGCCAGATAATTATAAATCGAGAAGAACGTTCTGAATATATCTACAATACAATACCCATATCAAGAAACTACCCTTTCTCTTGGAGCCAGTGAGATGTAGTTCCAGTTAAAGCAGCAGCCCATATTAGTGCATGCAGAGTGAACAGGAGGTACTTTATTAACGAGCCGGGGGTTCCTTACAAAACACTTAGCTGTATAGCTAAAACTTCTTTGAAGGGTACCTTCTCCCAGTTCCATGCACCAGTAGGTCTAGCCATACTGTTAGGCCACATGAGATGGCTGCTTCAGGTGACAGATGAAAAGAGGCAGTAGATGTTGGAGGAGAAGTCTTTGTCCCTGCACATCTTCAGCTAGCCTATGGTCTTCTGGTGAGGCAGTAGCTGCTGTCCCATTGTCCATGCTGAAGAAAAATGATGGCCTGGTGAGCTTTTTGGACATTTTATGAAGCAGGGGGCAGTTGCTTCTTCATGTCTGGTAGCAAAATGGGGTGGCTTTGTCCACCCTGATTACACCTAATATATCCAAGGTTCTGCATATATGTAGATCCCTGTTAAGTCCTCCCTCCCTCCCCCCCCCCTCCATTTTAAGGTCAGTATAACACAGATAAGAAAGTTGATCCTATCAAGAAGTAACATGTTTTCCAAATGTCTTCTTCGCCTCTGATCCCATTGTATTCACTGATGTTTAACCAGATACCATATGAGAAACTCCCTTGTTAGATAGTTCCTCTATTACATCATCTCCATTTATCCTCTCCTGCTAACAATTATTTGTGTATCATAGGAAAACTGATCTTACGGCCTTGTTGTCCTCATTTTTGTTATTCTACTGAGAACCCTCTGTCCTACGGGTACATAACAACAGTGACACTGTTTCAGGTAAATGCCAAAGGTGTGTGAAAATACTACAATATGAGTACCTTTAGTTTATGAATAATTGGCAGAGATCATGACTATTGAAGAGAAATGTGTGCAAATATATCTTGTTTATGAGCTTTCTATCCGATCAGTTTAGGCACTGAACTGTTAGGCTCAGTGTCTTAAACTCTAGGTAATCTACAGTCTAAGTAGGACACCGCAGAAAACTAAGAGACTTACCAAATTTTGATACATTTCAAATGTTCCAGGAATATCTTCAAGTAATGTTCATTTTTGTTGGTTGTTTCCACAACAGTTACGCTCATATTGTGTATTATTTGGCTTATTGGATGTCCACCCTTCACACTGGTTTGTGGGCTTCATTATTCTTGAAGAGAACCATCACATGAACCTATGGAAAAACACTTCCTCCATAACTACTGTGACACCTATGACATAGCACAGGGTTAAAATTGTTTATTTCGCATTATAAAAATACCGTCTAAAGTTCCTTTCCCTTCTTCAAAATAAGTGACCAAACAAATGTCCCTGATGGACAGGATGTGGAGTAGAAATATTTATAATTATTTATTTAAGTAAGTCCCATTGTTCCTTTTCCCCTAGTTCCTCATGATTGACTGAGACTTCCCAGCCAAGTCTGCTAGCCTATTTTTCTGTATCCTCTGTTGTTTCCTTATACCAAATTTTAGACTGTAAGCTCTTCAAGGCAGGGATCTGTCTACTTATACTTTGTAAGGGCCCCATATAAATAAAGAGTGCAGGCTTAATACAGTGTGGACTTAATGCTTTTGTTAGGGTTCAGATACTGCATATTAATGATGGGCACATACCCTCAGTGCATGCAGTCAGAAGCATGCATTTCCTTTCCAGAGTCATGTTTGTAGTGGTGCTGGAAATGTGCTTTGGAAAGAGAATCAGGCTGTCTACACCCCTACGTGGCTTGTGAGATCAACAAGAAATTATTCTTGCTTGCTTGCCAGAGCAGTTTTACACACTCTGAAAATGTGTAGCTGTTTTCTCTTAATGCATAATATGGTGAATGGATCGATCCATGCATAACTGTTTGTGTGGTGCCTTAAAAATAAAAGGAGAAGAGGAAGATTGACAGCAAATCCAGTGTTCAATTAGTTGGCATGTACCTCTTTCGTTTCAGTTGTTAAAAACCATTGCTGTGAGCTCTCTCTTTTTTATTATTCTGACCTTCCTCCTTAGTGCATCTTAAGGATATGCACTGGTCTCCTCATCCGTACCTAAATAAGAGTATATAGAATGGTGCCAGACGCACCCTGTGCCCAATCCTTCTCCAGGTCTGTGATGGTATGTGTGTGTTTCCAGATCTCTGGGAAAAGGACTCTTGCAAATGAGGAAATTCGAAAGACAAGACCAAGTCATAGTAAATAGAGCAACTGAACCAGGCGTCAAAGATTTATTGGGCTCAGAGGTGCAGGCAGGACAGAAAGGCTTCTGGCCAAGGCAGTAACAGTTTGCAGAGTTGGGCATTCTTATTTTATCTCACTAGTGTGCAGAGACGCTTCCCAGCCATCCACAGAAAAGAAGGTGAGTAAAGGACTTTAAAACAGCCATGGATAGAGTCATCTTTGATTCCTTCTTAAAAGGGCAAGGCAAGGACCCCGCTTCTTCTTCTCACCATTTAAAATTTCATCTTCTCCTGTTTCCTTTCTCAGCACAGGAAATAGGTTTATACAGGGAAAAAAGATAAACAGCTTATTTGTGTTGAAAAAGGTGGAAGAAAGCTTCAAATCTTATCTCTACACTTTCCTTCCTTTCTCTGCCCCCACATTTTGTCTTCCTCCTCTTTGCTAGATCCGAAACTAGTGATGCTGTGCATCACCAGCACCATTGGAGCTGTGGCTGTGAGAGTGCACACAGGGCATTGGATGACTGAAGAAACAAGCCTCTTTTATTATATAATAACGTATTTTGCAGCAGGAAAAGCAAGGAAGGTTAATTTCTAAGGTAAAGCGCATGCTTCCTCTTTCAGCATCAACTCAATAATTTTCCTTAGTTTCTCTTTCGCTTTTCCCATTTGTAATCCCATCATGTCTCTTCTGTTTTAACATGAATTGGATATGAAGGATCCATGAAGGGATAAAGCTCCACCCTCTCAATGCCTCTGGACCCTTTGCTTCACCCAGCAGTTGTTCCCAAAATGCACAAATACCCCTTATTTAGTTTGTTTTACAAGTTTATCTCAAGATAGTGTATATTCCTAGTGTACTTTCAGATCACAAAGGTATCCCACCAATAGAAAGGGGGGAGCATAACACCAAACAATAAAAAAGCACTAATACAGACTTGCTGTTTCAAATTTATTATAATTCCAATCTTGCCCTATCATTGCAGCTATTTCTCAAAAAAAGGAGTGGGCTTTAGCCTCTGTATTGGAATCCACCCAGTCATCACTATGGAGTATTGGCATACCAGGTTTAATGTGAAAAACCCTGAACATGCAACTTGAGTACATATTCTTCTTGGAGGAAGAATCTTTTTTGATACCCTACACATTTTATTAATAATGATGCCTTTCCAATCAAATTGGTTGTTGCATCTTGTTCAGATACAGGCTGTTTCAGCAATTCTGAGAAAAGTAAGAGTTCAACGGTATAACAAAGGAAGACAAAGGGTCTTCCTGCACCTCTGGTCGGCATCTTGCATTCTCCTGCTGCCACCTGGCCAAGGCCATGCGTACTGCTTCTTATCTTATTTCCTTCTCTTTACCTGAGATTTGGTCAGAGAATTCACCAATTTGTTCAGAATCATCACTCAGACCATTTAGAACGGAAGGTGTCTGAGAAAGACCTGAGATAATGACATAAAAAAGCATCCAATTTTTTCTTCTGGCAAGTCACCTAGTTGCTTCCAAGAGTAAAATGATAATTTATATGCTCCAAACAAAAATAGCTCTAAAGTATGTAACTTCTTGTAGGTCTTCGAAGTTATTTTTTTAAAAGGAGCTTGTTGTCGTATGTATTAGTTTGGATCAGTTGGGTTATAGTTACTGTTGAGCCTCGTGGCGCAGTGGTTAAATTGGTGTACTGCAGCCAAAACTGTGCTCACGACCTGGGATTGAATCTCAGGTAGCCGGCTCAAGGTTGACTCCGCCTTCCATCCTTCCAAGGTCGGTAAAATGAGCACCCAGCTCACTAGGGGTGGAGCAATGTGTAGCCTGCATAATTAACTTGTAAACTGCCCAGAGAGTGCTTGAAGCGCTATGGGGCGGTATATAAGCAGCACACTTTCCCTTTTTTTTTTTTTTTCTTTGCTGTTTGGTCCATAAAAGTTGTTTGTCATTACCAGCAGCCAGAAAAACTGCAGTTCCCTGTATTGGCTAAAGCACTGAAAATACAAAACTGAAAGAAGAAAAAGTAAGCAGTTATGTTAAAAACTGACTTTGTGACACACGTTATCTTACTTTTGAAAGTAACCTAATAACAAACCTGTCCCAAAGTAACTAGTTACAAGTAACTGTGTTAATTATGACAAGTTACTTCCACACTGAAGGGGCATCTGAGCTATATGTATGGTTTACTTGGTTCCCTGTGCCTATTGTTTAAAAATACCCACTTCCAGTGTAGAATTGTTAGTGAAATACATATTTAAAAGTTGGCTCTGATATTAGTACTGGGCTACGTCATTAACACCTAATTCAAGACAGCTCGCCTCTGATTTCTCAATACAAGGTCCTCAGTTTGGATCAAGCCAGACACTCCATTCTTTATGTGGATGCTATTGCCAGGGGCCTCCCATCTGTGGAAGGGGTCTCCAGGAAGGAATCTCTGGAGCTACTTTCTTCACAGATCACCTACCAAGAACTGAAAGGTTCTGAGTGAGCATTTCACTTCCCCCATCCATGTGCGTACCTTTGGGCTTCATATCCTTAGTACTGTTTGGATTAGCATCAGATTATCTGACAGCTTTTTAAAAGGAAACATGTTTCACAATGCAAACATGTTCATGTGGATAAATGAAGCTGTTCTATTGAATCAAGCCACAGGTCCATCTTGCCTACTATTGTCTACTCGGACTTACAGCAGCTGTCAACGATTTCAGGTAGTATCATCTGCTGTCGAACATCTTTTTACAGCTGTTGAAATAGAAGAGATCCACGTGGTCCTTACACAGTACAAATACAGGAGTAGATGGTACTTTTATGGACCACTAAGAACAATAATAGAATCTGCTAGCTTTTGTAGATCAGGGCCCACTTCATCAGGCCTGGCCCAGTGCCTTGTCATTAGAGTCCCAAAAATTCATGGGAGATGGATTTCTTAATCCTGCATTTTTCATAAGGAAAAATGCAGGCTGCATTGGAGGTGTGGTTTTCAAGTTACAGCTGAGGAACCTGTTGATTGGATATCGCACGCCAGCTCTTCAAACAAAGACGCCCAGGCATTGTGCACATGCCCTCCCACGTGGCCTTCCTTTGAAACTACAAGTTTCTATTTGTCTGGGAAACAAAAAGCCGGATTCCTGCATCTGGGAATTGGGGTGAAAATTTAGTAAACCCACCGGGCTTATTCAATTGGAGCCAAATTAAAGTCAGATTAATATTAGCTAGTGGTTAGAAGGTGTTTTCCTTCAGGTTGCAGTCCTGCTCAGCTGATTTTGAGAGCTGATGGCTATGCTGACTTTTGCCATGCCACCAAACTATGCCTTTGTATATTTAGGGTGGGGCATGCAAATTTTTAAAATTAAGCATGTATGTAAATACAATGCAATCTTGTTTTGAATCTGTACCACATTTCATTTTTCAAAGACTACTGGTTTTCAAAGGCAATCCTGCATACAGTATATTGTATTAATCAAAACATGATACAGCTAAGACATGTGTGTTTTAGGAACCGGCATATATAATTTGGTCTATAAAACCTATTATAGACCTTCTCTTTTTTTTGGAACCATAGCTAAAAATAAAGATAATGATCTCACTGAGAAACTTGGGCAAGGGTGCGTTAGGTGATGTGTTTGATTTGTAGATACTAGCCTAAAAGAGGCACTTTGGAAGTATGATTTATCAGCATTCCAAAGGACTGTCTTCCTTCTGAGAAACATGCTCTCTGTTTACATATCACAAGTGTAATTTCAGCCATACTCTAAGACCCCAACAACAACAGAGTGATTTCCTCTTTTTCAAAAATCCAAAACTTTTTTTTAAAACCAGCTTCAATTCAACAGCAACAACAAAAGTCAATAGTCTGAATGAAACACTTAATGTATGTGGAATGACATATTAACCGTTCCCACTGTAAGGGCTAAAATATCTTTGTGTTTTAAGCTCTTTTTGTGGATTTGCATGAAGCTTGAACAGAGCACTCGTCTGGGTTTCTGTTGTCAAATCCAGATCTGAGGATTTCTTCCCACTTTCTAAATATAATGTAATGTCAGCCAAAGCAATAAAATGTGTGTGTGTGTGCACATGAGGAAAATACATGTTTGTGTTTTTGCAGTGCATACTTTGTGTGCAAATTGCAGTCACATGCCTCTTGAGCTGTTCCAAATGTTCCCTTTTAAGGACGGGGGAGCCCTTAAGACTCCATGAAGTAGAATTATTGTTATGCAAGCAGTAGGAAAAGTGTATTCCCTCAAGCATTTTTACTTGCAGTGTTCAGTTCCAATGATTATATATAAAAAATAATATAAAGTGGATTTTCTGTTTACTTATTTGCACGGTGTGGGATTAATGGTCAGGAATGTATAGTTGGAGATCTGGGTGTGGCATGAACGATGGCCAAGGTTTCAGTGAAATGGAGCAGAACCAGTCTGAATAAAGAAGAAAGTGCCTTTATTTTATAAGTAATATAGTGATGAGACAAGATGAGAACGTATACATTGCTTAAATCATTTTTCCTTGCATGCATTTATAGTGTGCAGATCATTGAGCTTAAGTGGGGTGCACTTTCAGCTGCATGTGCTCCATTATGGGTGTCAGAAGAAAAATGTTGCTATGGCAATTGCTCCTTTCACTGAATATTAAATTAATGAAAAGGCAAGTCATGTTCTGTTCAAAAGAGATTATTTATTCAGGACATGATCCAGCTAACAATGTTGGTGGCAACAGATGCTGCTGTCTTGTGCACACTTGGTTACAAGTAAGTTCCACTGAACTCTGTCCCCACGGCATTTGTCAACAAAAACCATTTTGCAAGAGAGAGGGTTAAAGACTGGGAAGACCAATGCTCAACCCTTATCCAGTTAGTTGCCTCACTCCAAACAGCTCTTTAAGCAGCACTCCTGTACTCACTGGTCCAGCAAGAAGTCCTGTTCTGAGTAGAAGGTTACTGGCTTTTCACCTTGTGGAGTTCCAAAGGCAGTTGGCATCTAAATCCATGTGACAAAGTACTGATGCTGTGGCTTTTCTGAAAAGGAAATCCGCTTCAGAAGGGAAAATTTTGGAGAGAAGAGGTAACTCACCCTTTTCCCACTTAATATTTATCTGCAATTCTGTTGCATTGGCTTCTTCTCCATGGGGAACCAAACCTACATTTGCCCGTGTAGTAATACAAAAGAAAGCTTGGAAATTCTTCTGTCAGAAATCAAACCTCCTTAGTAAGTCCGTATTTGCCTACCAGTGACCAATCGCAAAACAAACCACACTAAATGCAAAATACATAGGTTAAAAAATACCACTTCCTCTGATAGACAAATGTCTTCTGCCTGTTAAAGGAGCACTAATTCTGAAATATACTGAACACATAATCTATCTTGACTCCTTATTACAATTTAGGTTTTGCTAGATGAGCTCCACAACCTTAAGCTCTCTTGGTTGCTTATTGGCCCTTACTTTGCATGCCAGAAACTGTCTCGCAGTGTTAGCAGGACTAGATTTGAGATAAGTGAAAACAAATAAATATTACATCCTTTGTGGTGTCCAGCGTCCACTAGCACAACCCATGCAGAATCAGAGATATCTTCGTTTCAACAGTCCCTAAGCATGTAAAGAAACATATATTGTTACAGATACAACTCTGCTGTTTTGTATATGTCCAGCATCCAGATACTACTATCTGCAGAATCTGAGAAGTAATAACATTCAGTGTGATCATGTTTTCTTGACATTCTTACATAATCTTGGTGATATTTTTGGGAATGCCTGATTATTTATTTATTTATTTATTTATTTATTTATTTATTTCATTTATACCCCGCCTATCTGGTCAATTGTGACCACTCTAGGCGGCTAAAGTATTGCTAAAGCACAGTGGAAAACAGACATTTGTAAAGAACCAGCAAATGTTGTGTTTCTATAATGTGCTGACTGAAACAAACAAACAAAAAAACCCCCACATGCCATATTTACACATGTATCTAGCAGCAAAAGCACCGCTGGCTTTGAGAAAACTTTGGATAATAAAATTGATTGTGATCCTCAGGACACTGAAAAGAGATGGGAAAAAGTAGAAGGCAGGTCTTGTCAGCAAGTACTTAAACTTCTGAAGACCAAAATGATTGTAGGATGGAAGGCATTGAGCAGAAGGTTGGACTCAGTGACCATATGGGCTCCTTCCAACTCCATTATTCTATCATTCCATGAATTCAGAATGGCTCAGGCAAACACAAGGATCTTGCACTTGTCTCCCCTTTCTTTTTCTGTGTGCAAGACCCCTACATGGGAACTAAGAGTTTTTTCTCTCCCACCCCCATGAGAGGCAAATGTTAAAGGGCAAATGCACCATCTTGGAAAACAGACAATCTGTACTGACTGGAAAAAGGGGATCCAATCTAGCCATACCTGACAATAATCTGGTAATTCTTCACAGTCTGATAGACTGAGGAGATGTGATGAAACTTGCCAGTAGGCCATTTTGATGGGGCTCAGCTCTGTCTTAAATGTACTTACTGACTAGGTGCGTTATACTGACTCAGGGATCCTCATCAAGTGTGTGAATGCTCACATTGTTTCACTAGAAAAAAATGCCATCTGCTGCTGCAACGGTATTCTTCTTTTATCAACGTGCTTTTCTTGTTTGTACATAATTTGAAGGTTGTATAACTCTGGCACTCTTCTTCAGTGCAGTAAGACAGATCTCTGACTGCTTAGGGTGTGAGTTGATTCTTCCCCCGCTCCTCCCAAATAAAACATTCACCCCCAACCCCAACAAAGCTTATGCATTACAAGTTACAGTGTTCCTTGTAAAGTGCTGCCCTTGGGAGTAATAAAGGGGCAACAGCGTATTGAACATATTGAAATGACCATAACTGTGGTCATGTTATTAGTTTTCCTACATGACGAGTCAAATACACTAGTTGCTGTTAGTCATTGCTTTGGGCAAAAATACTTTTGTGGGAATTGTTATTAAAAGCTTTTTTAAAAGAGAAATAACAAAAAGTAACAAGTAATGTATGAGAGTTACTTTTAAGCTTTTAATATTTGTAATACATAACAGTAATCCTTTTGTTAAAAAAAAGAATAGTGTTCCAAGTTTTGACATCTGCAGCAAAGATGAAGCATTGCCATCAGCTATGGGTGATCACATGACTCGTGGTCAAGATGGCCTTGTACACATGCATTGTTGAAAGAAAAATCTGGAGGTTTATTTTTTGGAAAGTCTATATTGAAATAGAATATATATCGATCATTTTATTTTCCATTATGTGTCTAATGGAAAACTTAAATATTCAGATGCTACCCTGTAAGAATAATACAAATAACTAAAAATCATCAACAGTTGCCATGGAAACCAGGAAGAAATCATTTCAAGAGGAAAGAACTTGAGTGTGGTTGAAGCCAACAGTTGAACTGCAAAGGGAGATTTAATAAAACCATTCTATATTGTACAGGAAATGAAGACAAAAATCTGTTTGTTTCTGAACTATCACCATGGGGGCAAAACCTTTGCTATTTACTGTATCTTCATACCTATGAATGTCAGTTCGGTGAAAAGATGTATGAAAGGCCAATGAATTTCAGATGACCCAAGAAATAACTAATAAAATGCCCTGAAGGTTGTTAAACCAGCTTTCCCCAACCCAATCTTTTCAAAAGATGTTGGACCAAAATTCCTATCATCCTCACTTGCCCTAGCCATGGACTATGCTGACTGTGGATGGTGGATGTTCTAGTCTAGTATACAGCGAGGGCAGCTGGTTAGGGAATGTTGTTCTACACCAACTAGTACCCCTCACTCTTGTTATATAATTTTACCTTCCCTGAGGTAATAACAGCCGTCTGAAACTCTTTAAGACTCACTCTGTCTGCTGAATAACTGCCATTAGCTTTAAGCTGGAAGACATTTTTATGAGATATTAGTTCCAGGGCATGTGGTTTGGCACCAAAAGCATATTATTCACGCAAAACAACAGCATTAACGTAACATCAAGAATCTGGCTTAAATTGACACATGCATACACACCCCTGGGAAACTCAAAAGTTGAAACAAAAATGTGTCCTTGGTTCACCCCCAGCCAGCCTTTCTATTGAATACTGTATAAGTATGGTAAGTTTGCAGGGACTTCTCTTGGGTCTGGCTGAGATCCCTTTGACTTCCAGGGAGGCGAAAGCAACAGTGGCTCTTTGCCATTTTCATGTTGCCTGAATTTCCATGGCTACCATGAATCCTTCCAACCATGAGAAGGCTGCTTTAAATCAGAGGCTCCCAAACTTTAAAAACAACAACTAAATAACATTTTTAAAAGAGTCAGGAGATGGTTTCTTCTTGAGAAAGTTTACAAAATATTTTGGGAGTAGAAGAGGGATGAGTCCATCATCCTTGCTACGAATAGAGTCAGTTCCTCTTTCCAGAAAGCTCCTAGGAACTTCAGTGGGTGATTGTGGCTGGTTCCAGAAGAGCAGTCTTCTGTGTGTCCCCCCCTCCCAGCTCAGGGTTTATTGCACCTAACAGCTGCCAATTATTTTAGCATCTGAGGCAGAAAATCCCACAAGTGCCTTTTCCCCTTCCCATCAATAAAATATCATAGCAAAATAAATAATGAATAATTAGCTGCCCTGTCACAAGGACCCTCAACATCTGCTGCTTGCGGTAGGAATTCCCAAGACCAAATTGAAGGCCACCCTTTGAGTCTATGTGGTGCACCCTCAGGATTCTGAAGCGTCCTGTCTTACAGTTCCTTAGATTTCACTGGAGCCTCTCTCTCTCTTTCATGCACTGCATTACTAGTTTTATACGGCTGTGGACGGCACATAATTTAGCTAAAATTGGGAAGAGTTCGGAAATGGGCTATAGAGCTTCATTACAGTCCTCCTTACTTTCACCTACCAAGATCCACCGCTGGTGACTGGCAAGAGTGTGTGTCTTCCTCTTCCAATGTTATCCCATCCAGGTGATGCACCTCTTTCAGTGCTTGAGAGATATGCAAAGAGAGCTGTTTTCTGCCCCAGTCACCCAATTATAAAACAAAAACAAGCTCATTTACCAAATTTGAATTGTTGAACAGACTTCCATTTCCTCTTAAGGGGCTCTGCTTCTAGATACAGAAGCAACCCTTTGTCTTGGGAAGCCCTCAGACTACACATCCCCTACTGAGATCACCTCCTTATGCAATGTTCATTTCTGGCTGCTTCTGGAAATCAGCTTCACTGACACTACATTGCTATAAAGTTATCCTGTGAGATACATCATTATGTATTGTCAGCTGTCTAGCTAATGCGAAAATCCCTCTGCTAAGGAACAAACTCATAAACTATTATGAGGTCAGCTGTTATGCACTGTATCTAAAATCTGAACCATTTTAGGGTGTGCCTTCTGTTTCCCATGTCTATGTGTTAATGTTGACTTAGATATTATTATGCATGCGTGCACTAAAATTTCAGTCTTCTAGCACATGGAAAATTCCCTAAAATGATGGTAGTAGCTAAGATTCCTGGAGACATAATGGACCAATGTTCAAGTTAAGCATTTAAGAGAAGAGATCTAACCCTGGCTGCTCTGCCTCCGTTGTCATGCTTAGGGTGCAGTTCCACTGGCAATTTGAGTGATTTCTGTTCAGGCTTAAGCTGTGCCCTTAAGCAGAAGAGACACAGTTCTTTGGAAAGATTATCCATTGGTTCCTTGGTGCATGAAAATCAAAGCCAGATGTCAGAAATGCAGAAGTAGCTATGGGAGCCTTCCTCAACTTGTTGTGTTATGTCCTGTCAAGTTGGAACCAACTTATATCAACCCGTAATTGAGATATTTAAGGAGTGGTTTTTCCAGTTTCACTCCACACATACACTGAGTTTCCATGGCCAAGCAGGGATTCAAACCCAGGTTTCCTGAGTCCTACCCGGTCACTCTATCCAGTAAACCACACTGGATATCCTCAGTTTGGCATGCTTTCGTTGTATTTGACTACAGCTCCAAGAATTCCTCAGGAAGTTATACTAGGAGATTCTGGGAGTTGTTGTAGTCAGTTTTTTTTCTGATCAGGGAAGACTATGCTACAAGAAGGCATCATGTGACAAGTAAAATGAAAATGCACATGGTAGAAAAGGATATAGCAAAGGCAAAGCACTGTTGTTGATTACTGTTGAAGGCGTCTGCAAAAATAATGTGCCTTCAGGTATTGGAAGTGTCAGTGGACTGTCTTGTTTGGTGGGGACTACAGAGCTCTCCTCAGGCAAGGAGAAACTTCCCAAGTGTCTACCCTCATTATATAAACGGCCAGAGAAACAGAAAGAGGCTCCATCCGGATGAGGACTATACTGCAAGGCAAAGATGGCAGCCAAAGACCAGAGGCAAGAGGAGCAGCTGTGTGTGCTGTGTTGTCCTTGAGAGGAGAATAGAAATGTTTGTTCAAATACTGCCTGTGGGACCTTTCAAATAGGGGAGCTTATGGCTTCCTTTTTAAGACAGGCTGTCACTACTGCAGGCTGAGCTAGCACAGGGAGATCTCAAAGCATATCCAGATGGCCTCCTGTGTTCTTGCTCTGCTGAGGGGCCAATCAGTGTGCATATGTGATGCTCCAAACACCTCTGCTTGTCAGGGTCCCTCCCTGAAGAACTTGTCCTTGGAGGAAAAGAGTTGGAGAGAATCAGGGCATACCTTCCAGATGGGCCCAAATTAGTACAGAACCTTCTATCTGAATATCGTGCAGCAGCACATCTGCCATGCGGACTCTCTCCCCACCCATCCCCAGACCAGCAGAACCACTCACCTTTCAACACATCCCATCAGGGTCTTTTATTGCCGGTGACGCACCAATCCAACCAGGAGCTTGGCTGTCCAGTCCTCAGCTCCACAGGCAGCCATTAACTCATCAAGGAGGTAGGATGGGGGTTCTCCCACGTAGCCAATGAGTGGCTACCGCCTGCAGAGGTGGGGAATGACCACTCGAGTTCCTGCCTAGATTAGTGCACCACCGGCGATGAATGACTCTGGGGCTTGCGACAAAAGGTGAGTATATCCACCAGTCCAGGAGGTGGAGATAGAGTCCATGTACACGATGATATTTGGATAGAGGGTTCTGAATTAATTCAGGCCCATCTCTATAACCCTTTTTGTTGCTCCCATTATTAATGAATTAAAAAGAGGGGTGGTTTACAATACTTTGGGTAGACAAAGTAGTCAGAGTAGCTGACTTTCATGTTTTAGGTCTTGTGTCCCCCCTCCCCCCAATTTGCCTTGCTAACTGGAACAAAACTGTACTGTATTACCTCTCTGTGCAATGAAAATGTATACCTGAATCCCTACAACCAAATCCAATTTCACCAGTTAATGTGGATTGTTTTTACTTTTTTAAAACACTTAAGCACTTGTGGCGCTTGGAAAGCAAGCAGCAACAGATTTAAATCCACTGAAAAATAGTCCACTGATGCTTCTAGTTCACACAGGAAAAATGTATCTATATATTTTAGCATGGGAAATGCCTTGATTTGGAGGAACTGGGCCAGATTCTGATCATCTTGGATGGCTGTTCCAATTATATGTGGATTACTTAAGGACAGACAGGTTCCATCATGCAGTTAAAGACTCACATCTCCGTCATTCCCAATACATTCCACTAAACTCTACAGGGAAGTAGTGACCACATTTGTTTTGTTTAGTAATGGAGATTCTGAAAGTGCACTTGAGGTGACTTTACCAAATTAGGCAAGTAACAGTCAGCTCAGTTTTGTCATTGTCTGTTTTTATCTTGTTTATTAAACTAATAGATTTTGTCAGATACAAAAGAACTTGGACAGGAAATGAACACTGCTCTCTCCTCCTATACAGCATCTTCTTTATGTTGCTGTTTGATACAGATGCTTGGCCACATCTGGCTCTTGTGAAGAATGAAGCAGCTCCTCCTTTCCAGCTGCTGTGTCCTAGTAACTCTACATTGCAGGGATGTTATTTTTAAAGGTCTCAAGCCAAAGTTGTTCTCCCTCAGACAATATTACTTTGGATGGTGAGGGAGGGAGAGGGTTTTGCTTTGGGGGAAGACGTCAGCCTGATTATTTTCATTGGAGTTCTGTGTCTCCATCTCCCAGAACACATTTTTTTGCAGATGCACTAAAAAGGAAGCTGGGAGATTCCTCCACCCACCCAAATGCCTCAACGAAATATTATTTGTTATTTCCTTTTGTGTGCAAGGTCTCTCACACTAAGCTTCCTTTGGAGTGCAGATAGCCCCCATGAAAGGCAATGTGAGCCAGACAAAATGCCTATTTAACTCCCCCCTTGGTCAGGGAGGAGGAAAAACATCATCATATTTTTCCTTATTGCAGCTAATACAGATGGATGCAGTCTCTTCACAGGATCCAATTTTTTCCCCTTCAGGACTGAACTGAAGACAAGAAAAGGTTGCTTATGACCTTCCTTAGTGCTTTTACTATCTTATGATTTTCATGTTATCAAAATTTGATATTTATGCATTTTGTTTAAAAGAGGGCAAAAGTGATGTTTTGCTTTTCATATGTGAAAGAATAAGCACATTTGTGATGATCTTACAAAAGAGAAAAGGAATGTGGTTCCCCCTAGGAGCAAGGCAGATTGGACTAGAGACTACTTCCTGGCTGGCCTAGTCAACTGCACTTTTCCCCTGCAGGCTCTCTCGAAGACTCATGTGTTCCTCTATATGTACCCACTGGACACTGATGAGAGTGGTTTCTTGCGGGCCAGACACTGCAAGCCATAAATTGGTACCACCAGAAAGACAAAGTGTAAAAAATCCTGGTGTTCTGGGCTTTTTAAAAAAAGCCACCTCCTGTAGTTGTTTCATTTGTTTTGCTCTATACTGGGCAGAATTTGGGTGGCATGAGCTTCCTGGGTCAGAATCTCTCAGTGTTAAATCTGTTCTTCTAACAAACAACACACACACACAAATCCAGGAGAGAATATCATTTTTTAAATGCTGTGGTGGTTGTTGTTTTGGGTGTGGAAATAGAATGGGTACACATTTCATATACTGAAATAAAAAAAAAACAACCCAACCCACCAACAATGCACTGTAGCCAGACAGCAGAAGTGCACATTAGGGGCACTAACAGCCCCCACCATCCATGTTCATTACAGTTGTACTGACTCATTTTTCTGAGAAGTTTTCTGGCTTTTCCAAAGTACAGCTTGATGCTTTAGAAAAAACATGCAAAGCCAGTTTAAACAGAGACTATAAAATAAAATAAATTAAAATAAAATAAAATAAAATGAAGCACTATAGGCAATGACAGCTTTATAATAACATTTACAAATGAAAGCTGTAATCCATTGCTAAGCCCCAACCTCTCAGTTACATTTTCGGAATTGTTCTTAATTTCTTTCTCAAGAACTTTGAAATGATGCATGAGTTGGTTGTTGTAGGTTTTTTGGGCTGTTTGGCCATGTTCC
This sequence comes from Intellagama lesueurii, assembly GCA_037013535.1. Taxonomy (NCBI): domain Eukaryota; kingdom Metazoa; phylum Chordata; class Lepidosauria; order Squamata; family Agamidae; genus Intellagama; species Intellagama lesueurii. Next base: position 276,036,110 of record JBAJHW010000001.1, read on the forward strand.
GAAGGTTTTTCTTCCTAATGTTTCGCCAGTCTCTGTGGCTGGCATCTTCAGAGGAGAGGAGTCAGAACTCTGTCTGTGCTCTGGTGCAGTTTTGTGGGATAGTTGAGTATTTGTAGCTGTGAGATCAGCTTTTTGTCCTTTTGAGGAGATTGGGTGATTATGGTGATCAGGGTGTTTTTTTGTTATGGGTGTATTGTTGTGATAAGGTGTGGGGGGGGGAAATGATCTGTCACTGTGATTGATGGCTGTCGTTAGCTAGTCTTTTGTGTGCAGTGATCACCGGTCCTTGTGGCTGGGTAGAGTTCTTTGACCTTTTGCAGGCTGTATTTTTCAGTGCTGGGAGCCAGGCTTTGTTGAGATTTAGACTTTCTTCTTTTTTGCTGAAGCTCTGCTGGTGTATGTGGATTTCAATGGCTTCCCTGTGTAGTCTAACATAATGATTGCTGGTGTTGTCCAGTACTTCTGTGTTTTGAAATAGAATTTCATGTCAAGATTGTTTTAGGGCATGTTCAGCTACTGCCCGGTTGTTTTAGTCTGCAGTGTCTCTCATGTTCTTTTATTCTGGTGTGGATGCTGCATTTTGTGGTCCCAATATATACTTGGCCACAACTGCAAGGTATCCAGTATACTCCTGCAGTGGTGAGGGGGTCCCTTTTGTCCTTTGCTGACCGTAACATTTGTTGTATTTTTGTGGTGGGCCTGAATACTGTTTGTAGGTTATGTTTTTTCAAAAGTTTCCCCATGCAGTCTGTGACCCCTTTGATGTATGGCAGAAATACTTTATTTGTGGGTGGCTGTTTTTCTTCTTCAGTTCAGTGTTGTTTTCTTGGTTTGATGGCTCTCACCACCCACGACAAAAAAGAGGCATGAAAATATTTTTTGCCAGAGAAGGTCATGAAGCACCACTGAGAGGCTTTCTCTTGTAGTAAATTCCAAAGTTTCCTACACACTACATGAAGAAGTCCTTTGTTTCTTCTGAATCTCCCTTTGAATCTCCCCAAATCCAACTTTAATGGATGACCCTTGGTTCCAATATTTCAAAAGAGGCAAAAGCACATTCTCTACTTTACCCACACCATACAAAATTTGATGCATCTCTAGGATGTTCTCCCCTTGAGTATCCCCCCCCCCCTCACTTGAGCCCTAAGCCCTAAGGCTTCTAACCCTTTTTGTGAGCAAAACATTGTAACTTATTTCATGTAACCAACTTCAGCCTTGTCATAATTTTGGTGGTCATTTTCTGTACCTTTTCTTCTTGCCCAATATACTTCTCAAAGACCACAACTATAAACAGTAATCCAAGTGATGGGAACACACACAGTTCCCATCCAGCCATAAACAGAATGCAGCACTAGATACACTTTGATCAGATACAGCAGAGTTGGGTGGTTTGGGGTGTTGTTGTTGTTATTTTTGTTCTTATGAAGGAGAGTTACTGAAGCAAAATACAAGATAAAGCACAGATAAGTAGGGAAGATGAGGAGATCCATGGGAGGAGCAAAACCAACAGATGATCCTCCAAACCATTAAGCAAGCTGAGCCGGCCCACAATTAAAGGTCAGTCATCAATTACTTCCCTCAGGAGTAGGCAAGCTAATACCGTACTCTTTTTTTTTTTTTACAACTCCCATCATCCTTGACCCTTCTGGCTGCATTTATTCAGAACTGCAATCTAAGATATCTAGAGGGCACCAAATTGCTTACTTCTGATCTAATTAATCTGTCAGTGTCAGAATTTTTTATATCATCCCTATTGTATTGTATTGGAAATGGGATCAGAAAAAAATTGATAGCCAGTTTAGGAAGTGAAGGGACCAAGAAAAGCAAATTTTAAGGGTCCACAAAGAGAAAACACATCATCAAAGATAGTGCCATCAGCGGATAATGACACCCAACAAGTTGAGCTTCAACATTGTGTATTTTCCTTGATTTTGGAGTAAATCTTATATTAAAGTTTAAAAACAAAATGCTCCCACATATGGTCTTCCAGCTTTTCCTCCCACATAGAATTACCTTCTTCCGTCATTATACAAAATAATCAATGAACATCATGAAACTACCAAGATGTATAATAGCTCAGTTTAAGACTACAGAAATCTGATCTTGTCCTATGTACATCATCTGGTGACCAAGTTAATATCATTCCTCAGTGTTCTATCTCTGAGATTCTCTGTCTCTCTCTCCCTCACACACACACAACTTTTTTAACAAATTAAAAATGTTTGTCATTCCTTAAGATATTAGATTCCATAGTAGAGGAAGGAATAAGGAAAAGCTATAAAACCCCTGAGTTCCTGGGTGAAGATGACTTTCTGATAGGATTTTATGAACTCTGAGACTGTTTCAGCCTCTTGGCATCTGAAATATTTCCAGGGAAGCAGAAGAAAACGTGTTCTGCTTAGGCCGGGTGCTCTCCTACCTTCCCTCCTTCACAAGACTACAAAAGAGGACCTATATAACTTCTTGTATTGTGCTCAGCTGGTTCATGGCCTCCAGATGTAGCATTCTGTGGATAAGGAGAGTGATGATCACCCAAAGGTTGTGCGGAGGTTTTGTACAGAAAATACAACGTGCCTTTACCTTAGAATAGTGACCTGCTTTAACTATCAAAGAAGGATACTTTTGTTGCTGAAAGAGACCAAGTGAACAATATGTGTACATGATCACCTGGCTGCCCACTGAGTCTAAAATGTGTTGAAGGGATTTAGGAACTATACCTGCACAAGTCTATCTTCTTCAGGCATGCAGAAAATGGAAGAAGATTAGGAGGGACTATCAAAGGAACTACAGGAAGAAAAGGGTGGACTCAATGACTCCCAAGGAGTGGAAAAGAAACCCTTAAGTTACTAAAACCAGAACATGCTACCCACTGAAATTTGGTATTAAAAGAAGCCGCATGCATGATTGTAATTTTCCAATAAAACATTTTTAGAAATAAGAAGTAAGGGTGTTGTGGGGAACACAGTCAGCCCCAAGATGCCCTGGCATGCTCATGCTAGTCCAGGCATCCATACAGGGTCTCTTTTCTGTTAAAGACTTGCTCTGGAAGTACAATGGTTCAATTCAGAGGTTCATTTTTTAAACTGGTCACAAGCCACAAAGGCCAATGTGAATCATACTGGCCCTTTTTGCTTCTGATTCAGTTTTCCCCCTACTGCTGGGAGTTTTTTCAAGCCAGAATGATTTGAATAGTGTTTTCCACATGTGATCAGTTGTTTTGTTCCACAAAAGGATGTGGGGGTGGGTATTACTCTGGGTGGTATTCTGTTGATGTACTATGCTGGGTGTGATGTTTGGGCACAGTGGAAACACCAGCCCCAGCCATATGTCTCCTTAGTGTTCCATAGTGTTCCCACCCCCAAAATATTTAATTAAAAAAAACATAAATGACTGGGACTAGTTCTGAATCATTGCATTGATGCATTAGTTTAGCACTGGATCACACACACACAAAGGTAAAAATTGAAAGAAAGAAAGGAGAGCTGGGGATTGCCTGGTGGTTGGTATCAAAAGAAAGGGAGGCTGTGGGTGTGGATTGAACCGTATAGGATTGAGGGACCAGTGTAGACACTGGCACTGAAACAATCCAGGGTTTCTATATGATCAAGTGCTAAACTGAATAAGAGAGACTGTGATTCAAACTGCAGAAAAGTCAGATTGCTCTGATTCACCTTGCCAGTGTAGTTGTAGCCTAAGATTCTTGTTTTTGTCATCCTGCACTGCTTTCAGACCAAGCCTATGATTACTTGCAGAAATGCCCAGAGGGTAGCCTTATTTGTTGCAGCAAAACCCAAGACTCTTACATTGTCTTACAGATTAATAAATTTATTGTGCTCTAAACTTTCATGGACCAGAATCCACTTTATCAGATGCCAGAAGTTATATTTTCATTTTGCAGGAGCAGACACACACAGGTGGGGAGAAAGAGAAAGAGACAGAGAGATGTTCAAGAACTGTTGAGTCAAAGAGCAGGGAAGTACAGAACAATCCAGATTGTAAAAATGTGACTAATATCTATACAACACAAACACAGTGACCTCTTCCAACAGCAGTAATTGGTGATAATGACACATAGCTTGTAACTATTGCCTTTCGTTGCCACCTGACTCCTTGGTTTACAATCTCTCTCTCTCTCTCTTGATCCTGTGTACATTTACTTCTGCCAACACAGGTTAACACTTCATATGATCGACAAATGGGGATCTAGTTTAGAGAGAGAGAGAGCACATGCCATAATAAATATCTGTGTTGGTCTTTAAGATGCCTTATTTTTTGTTGCTGTACTTCTTAGAGAAATTCCTGATGAGTTCAACAGAACTTACACCCAAGTATCTCTGCATAGGATGGAGGTCTTTTCTGGCTTAGGGGTAAGCTAAATAATAGTAGCACTGCAGTTTCACAGGAGAATTTATACTTCTGTATACTTCTTTATAGCTGTTGGGATTTGTGATTTTGGACTGAAGAATAGGCAGGCTTATGCACTCTCTTATATATTCACCATGTGCCCATAACAAATGGACACATGTTTTCAGGGTTTTGCTCATGTATCTTTTAGAACCAAAACTGTACAACATGAAGAGAGAGAACTTCTGAAAAAAAAAACGTGTTAATAAACACATTTCAACAGTACATATAAAACCATAGTCTAAATCTAAGCCAGTAATGTCAAACCTCTTTATTTTCAACAGTGGAACATACTCAACTTTATGGTGGAGTACTAGCTAGTGCCTGATTTCTACTAAGTATCTATAATACAGCTGATGCCATTTACAAGGCTAAACATTTTACATCCCATCCAATGCCAATGAAAGGACTTTCAGAATGGCTTATAATTTTACAATCGTGCTTTAAACACACACACATACACACAAAGCAAAAGAACATTGTAATGTTTTAAAAGCAGCAGCACGGCCAACACACATCGCATCAGCATGTAAAAGACTGTCCATTCATTAAAATGTAGCACTGCCAGAAGACAGGCAAAACAGACATAAATGGGTGACATCATGCAGACGTCTCTCGCTTAATAATATAGGAAATCCATGAAAATGACTGAGAAGATTATATTAGTATCCCAGTACAAGACCAATACACCACAGCTGGTAATCAACCTCATTGATAAGTCAAACAATACTCCCACCTCAACCTACTTCTACCGCTGTGTTCTCTCAACAGCTATCTCCTTTACAAATGAGGATAAGGACAAAGAAATCTGCAAAATGGCACATCTTTCATGCAGTAGTATGAAAACTGAGTGTAGGCCTACCAGACTCTCAGAGACAGAATCACTTATGGGACAGTTGGACAGGAGCTCTGCAACCACTTGGGACTAATGGCAATTCCCAGCTGAAATGAGAGGCAATTTTGTTTTACTATTAAATCATTTCTCACAAACCCTAAGTGTTTGGTGTCTGGAAGGGCATTTGGCATGTCATTTGAGATAAAAGACAGAAAAGAAAGATTTTGCTCCACCAACTGCAGGATGGAATACTCTTCCCTCAACACACAAATTAGTTTTGTTATCTCCCTAAAGAAATGGTGATCCCTAGTTCGATCCACTGCTCACATTAGTAGGGAAGAAAATACTGACTGAGAATAAAGGCTTAAGTCCAATTTTTAGCCCAAATGACAACAGAGCCATTAAATCAATGGGAATTTAGTAAACCCACACTTACGTATGTTGCATTGATTCAATGAATCTACTCTGGTTAGTTTCACTGTTGAGTTAAGGCCAAAGATTTCTTGATCTAATGTGATTGCAGACAAACAAGCATGAGTGCAAAGCAATGGTTTCATGGGTTGTGGGAACCAGAGTTCTTTCTTCTAGCAATCATGATCCCTTTGCAGACTCGTCCTCATGAATGTATATAGGACGGCAGCTTTGCAGTGTAATGAATTGTTTGAATCAGACTGAAGTGAGCTGCATTGCAAAAATATTTATGCCAGACAAAATTTCTTAGTATTTAAGGTGCCACAGGGCTGTATGTTTGCTCACTTGCCCTCTTGTTTTTGATACAGCAAACTAATATAGTCACCCTCCTTAATAGATTTAACTGTGAGTCAACTCTGCTTTATTCTGGGGCTGAAAGGTTTGGGACCAAACTCCCTTTTCAAGGAAACTTGCAGATACCTGGAGGACAGGGGTGGCAGAGGCTGCACTGCTTTTTCTTCCAGCAACAGAATGATGTGTGCTGCTCCAGATACCCATTTTCCCCAAGAGAAGGAGAGCTCAGAACACCTTGTTCTCAGCTGGCTTTTGCTGCTGCTGCCAAATTCCTTGTTCAAATAGTGAGGTGCATAACAGATAAGATTGATGTCATTCCAGATCTTGCTGAGCTGAAATTCCCACCAGCCCTAGCCAACCACAGTCATTGCTGAAGGTGGATTGGAGTTCCAGATCAAAAACATCTGTAGACACCATGTGTTCTCCATACCTGCTTTAAGGATTTGTGTTACTTGGTGTAGCAAACTCAGTTTCATTAGTTATAGCTCCTGTGATCTCTTGGTTCAGCCTCTGCCCACCAGCCCTAAGTGGGCACTCACACCACTGTTCTCATCTAGCCACAGACATTTGCTATGTAATCTTTCTACTAGACTTTTAAAGTTAAGATGGAGAAGTTGGAATAGCCATTGGCAAAGGTATCCTTAAATTATTAGGGATATGCAGAAGAAAAACTTTTTTGTTTCAAGTTCTTTCAGGGAGTTGTCTCTTGTTTTCATGTATTTTGTTCACTGGTCCTTTCATTAAACTTTCAGGTTGTCTCACATCATCCCACCCACCCTTTTTCTTCTTTATAGCACTCTGGCATGAATCCAAAAGCCCTTAAAAAAACCTGTACAACTTATTCCAAACAACAGGGTGCAGCAACAGAGAATCAATGTATTCTCAAAGTGGCAACCGTACACAAGAAAGAAAAATCAAACATCATTATGAAGCACTGGTTTATATTACTTCATTCACCATGAACAACATCATTTAATCAGCAGGCAACAGTATAAATGAGAAAGAAAATCATCATCATCAGACCTATGTAGACAGCACTACTTTATATTATCACATTATTCACCATCATCATCCATGATCATGGCAGGCCTGTTGTCTTGCTTGTTTGTTTGCTTGCCACTAACAACCCAACTCACTCAGTCCCCAACCTTTAATACACTGTGCATAACACGTTTACCAGAATAAATAATGCACAGTAAATTAATCAAACAGCAATTTGCAAAAAATCAATCAAACAGAGAAAGCACCTCCACAGAAGGAAATAGAAAATATTCTCCCCCAAAATGTACCAAAATATGCACACTTACTAGACTAAATAATACAAGCAAATCAGCCAAATTACAATTTCAAAATTTTTACTAAAACAGGGAAAGCAATCCTCATATGGACGGGGGGGATAAAAAAAGCAAAATAAAGATCACACTCACATCCCTGTCTCCCAAAACCAAGAAAAGTCAGCTAACAGATGAAGATGGAAATCCTCCCCAACCAAGCCCCCTTTGAATATGGGTTGTTTTCTCTCCCACCATCATGTGATTTTTTTTCTTGAGTCCAGCAGCAGCAAGCAGACAGCAGCAGAAATAAAAGAAAATGGAAGAAAATGCCACCGCAAAAAATGAAAAAGATCCAAGACAGAGGCACAAGGAGAGAAGAAATGAAAGATGACTAGCACCAAGGCAGGCACTCAGCACATACAACTATCCCACAAGTAATGGTTGAAGCAAAAGAGCAGACCTCACTGGTTTCCAGGCAGCTGACTGCTGTCACAAGACTCATAGTGCTATTTGATGAAAAACTAAGGTGATTTACATAATGTTAAATGAAAGAGGGAAATATGAAGAAACATCAAATTTTCAAGTACCTCTCTCGTTAAAATGAAAGATTTGTGTTTCAGAGGCACTCTTTCAGAAAGGGACAAAATAACATGAAAATGAAAGTAGGTGCCTCTTCTGTGGTTTCCCGCCATTCATGTGAACACGAAAGCCCCATCCCTCTTCACTACCAGGAGTGTTAATGTCCTCCTGGCTGTAGATTTCCTGGAGCACACCAATTACCTAAATTTAAATGTGTGCATTAATGTGATGACTGCTGTGTAAATTGGGGATTTGGAAGAGGTAATAAAGTCGATCTGCCACTTTTGCCTTTTCCATCTGGGATTAATAGTCATGCCAAGGTAAAATTGGAGGAGTTGTTTTTCTGGAACACAGATCTAAGAGAGAAAGAAGTTGATTTACCCTCTCTTGGCATACCCCTGAAGTTGCTGTTAGGAGAGAAGGCAGTGGAAGAACGATGGTTTCCCAGGTTAACGCAGAGTATCTTGCTAGTGTGAGATGGGAAAGTTATATGTGAGGACTTCAAGAAGTCAAGTCTTCAGAAAAGCAAGCCAGTATTTGCTCACATATATTTTTAATCACATATTCTAAGAGTAATGAGTGGAAAAGTAGAACAGTGCTGAAAAACATCTAGTATCTCTATGGAAACACAGGATAAACTATTTCTCTCAAATGGCAGTTTTACATCTTCTTGGATCATTTAAAAAAGTCCCTGAGACTCCAATAGATCTCAGTGATAAATTTTACTATGCCAAGAGAAAGTGTTTTACAACTCTTGCTCTTTTTTATACACCCACAACATCCTTTGACTTAGCTTTGATTAAGCAGTACCAATGCCAACATTGGTGATTAAACTCCAGGACATAGATTTGAACTCAATACCATACTCGCTACAACATTTTCAGACGGAATATTTAGGCACATACTTTTGCCATGGTTTTCTGCCAAAGAAACCCCAATAAATAATAGCAGATGAAGAAGGTACTGGTTTTCCAGGTACTTTTAAAATATTCCCTTCAGTATACTTAGCAACTTCTACATGAATCTCTCCAGATTCCACATACGCAAAGAAGGCATATGCATACAATTTCTCCACTCCATCCTGCTTTCAAGACCATCAACAGACAGGTTGGTTAGCAGGTCAGTGGTGTCCACCTATCATTTGTCTAGGAAGAGAAAGCAGGCATTGGATTTAGTTCCGTTTGCTCTCCCCATCTATAGCTGATTTAGCAACAATTAGTTTTCCACCTGAGCTCTGTTGCCAGCTATGCAAGCAGATGAACTGACACCATTTTATCTAATAGTCCATGCCTGCAGAGTCCTTATAGGACTGTTTGTTTCTGGGACCACTGACCCCAATAACACAGTTTTTATTCTGGCTCCTGTTGAAAAATATGTTACTCATAAAACAACTTTGTAGAAGATGGCAACTAAGAAAGGCGATCACTTGGTATAAAGATGTCCTGTTAAGATGCATGCAATTTTTAAAAAGAAAAGAGTATCTTTTGTATTACATTCTTGGTTATGACAATACAAAAAAAGTACTGACTGATTGGACCAGTTCAAATAAGATAGAGGATCTGCTGGAAACCTGGCTTATCATTGCAAGCTGTATTTTACAAGTTGCATGCTGCTTGATCAATCCAGATTGCAGTGCACATCATTTTGAGTGCTGTCCAAGCACAAGAGAACCTCTTCTGTGGTTTGTTTCTCATCTAATAAACCAGAGAAAGAATCCATGGTTTGTTTTAAGTTATCTCCCCTGGTTTGTTGAGAGACAAACACACCAAAGAAGAGAAATTATCTGAATTCAGATGCCATAATAAACTCTTAAGTGCCGGATAGGTAAATTTCAACCTTCCAGATGTTGCTGGACTGCAACACCAAGTGTGTCTCACATTTCTATGCCGCTAAGGTTTGATGGCAACTCCAGTCCAACAACATTTTGAGGAGCATACTTTATTCACCACTAGTGTAGCTGTTCTTGCCACAAGCAGCTTGTGTCTAACATGTCAGGGTTCCGGCACATCCTTACTTGCCCGGTAGTCTGAACCACAGGACTCTTCCTAGTGCGGCCAGCAGGTTCCAGTGCGAATAGCTTTTGCTATTCAAACTACTTTCAAAAGCAGTTTGCCATGCAGGATGTAGCGCTTCTGCCTGAGAGAGGCAAGACCACAGTCCCCATAGAGTTGTATACATATTTATCTGGTTTCTGGAGCTTGGCCAGTATTTCTTGGCAATTAATAATGAAACAAAAGGGTTTACCAAGAGAATGTCTTTTCTCTGGAAACAAGGTGAAAACAAAATGTGCTGCTGAATATATTTCAGTCAGAAATGCCACATTTCTAGATGTACTTTAATGATAAAATTGGATACATTGGCAGCCAAGAGCAAATTAATAAAACAGTTGTTCCTGGGATGCTCGTTGTCCATCATACTCCTTCCCATTTGTGTCAAAGACTGTTTCTTTTTCAGCCTAGCAGTTGCTGTCTCCATGGTGGCCTTTGTTAAAAGCTCTCCTGCTACTCTTGCTCTAGGTACAATTCTGAAATGGATTGCCACTGGAAAAAAACTGGAAAGAGATTTTATGTTTAAAATATAATCTTTCATCAGAACTCTAAATCCTGCCAAGACAATTAAAGGCCACACTGTGTATGTACATTACTGAAAAGAGAGCCCAGCAGACTTTTCAATGCTTAAATTATATGGAGCGCCTTGTTTTTGTTTTAAGCACAACTGACTTGTAAAAGAATAACTTAATTGCATGTAAACAAAAGAATTCCTAATGAGTCTGTAATGGTTCAATAAATCTTCCATAGCCTTAAGTTGTAATTTAAATTCATGTCTCTTTTGTTGTGCCAGTCACAAAATTATATTCAGTGGCTCAAATCCTGTAGGGCAGTTATGCAGACAGTGTAACTTTTTGAAATGAATTGCCATAGTTTAAGTCTCTGTAGACATTATCAATTGCATACAGAATCTCGTGACTTGACATGCATTAGATAAGGTCTAGAGATTTCTTCATTTATGGCAATTTACCTCTAAAAGCTATGCCTTTTACATAATTATGCAACAGGATTTCAGCCAGTATAAATCTGGACTGCCAATTACAACAAATCACTTAGCTGAGAAATGTTTCAAGTATTGTTCTCTTGCCCTCTCAGCCAGGTTAATAGCCTGAAATGCCAAGATGATTGACCAAAAAGCTAGGAAAAACGTTGCAGGTCTTCAGTTCTGTGATTTAAGTTAATGATAATGGGTACACTGTTCATTTAACAGCACTGATCCAAGGGTATGACAAAACATGCATTGGCTATGATTAAAATGATCTAGATAAAGGCAGTGAAACTAAAATTAAAAGAAAAACAGTATCACCTAGATAATTCCATAAATTTATTTTAAAAACAAACATGGGCTCCCTCAAAAAAGACTTTCATATACTGTGGAAAAATGCTAAAGGAAATTCAGAAGCAATATGCAAAAGACTAATATTTTAACAATGCAATGTCTACTCAGAAGTACTGTATTTCTCAATGAGTTCATTGAGATGTACCTCTACATCAAATTTCTAGAACACTAGAGATTTGCCAAACCTGGAGCCCCAAATGTTGATGGACTTCAATTTCCATAAGCCCCCACTGGCATGGCCAATGGTCAGGGATTCTGAGTGCTGTAGCCCAACAACATCTGGGGGCTCAAGGTTGGGAAGCCCTAGTTTAGAGGACTGCAGCCAAACTTACTCAGTTTCCACTCCAACTTTGGTAACAAAAAAGACGATCACAACAGTTCGATAAACAGTCCATTTTTAACATACTGGCAGCTAACAAAACTATCTAAAATTGGTTCTCAAAATATGGTGGAGAGGGAGGGGTACACAATATAATGGAATTAACTTTGAACTACATGTTTTCCAAGTGTGTTGTATCATAAATACAAGAGATAGTTCTCTAGATAGTCAACTAATTCCCATCAGGAATCCTGTGTGATAAAGCTCATAAAATCTGAGAACACCAATATACTGACCAGCAACACAAATCCAGCTGGCTGGATAGTTCAGTGGTTTGGGTATCTAGCTGTGGAGCCAGAGGTTGGGAATTCAATCCCCCACTGTGCATCCCAGAAGAGCCAGCCTGTGTGGCTTTGTGCAAAGCTGCACAGTCCCATGATGCCCCCAGACAAAGGGAATGGAAAACCATTTCTGAGTATTCTCTACCTGGAAATTCTGAGAAAGGTCACCATAAGTCAGAATTGACTTTACAGCACATGATTATTATTAAGACAAATTACTAACATTATGTCCTTCCTTGACAGCCTCCACCACAGGGGAAAATGGGTACCACAAGCTATGTTCTGCGCTATCCAAATAGCTAAATGAAATAAAAATCCAAATGTAAACTATCATCCAAAGAATGTTATAAATTAAATTTTATTACATTTGTTATAAAGAGACAAAATATGTCATTGTTTGCAATCACAAGAGCTTCTTCAAAGGTTCTTTGTAGTTTCTCTTAATAGTGATGCAGCAGTCTATTTTCAAGCTAATAAAAAGCAATCCTACTGTTGGGCGGAAGATCTGAAGACAGAGGACATGCCTTATCAAATGCCCTGTTCTGCTCATGCGGCTGAGATGAAAAAGCTGAAAGTGGAACAGCACCCTTCTTTGGTATTTCAGTCTTATACCCATTCGCTGCAATAGGAAAAATAATTATGTTTGCCTGTTCCAAGGCTCATAATCATGAGCATTCCCCTAATTATGGGGATGCAGGTTCCCAAGGATCCAAACCTCCTCAATCGGTCCCCAACACACCCATGCTGAATTCCCCTTGTTCATCACTCCTGATGTCGACAAGGCAAGTGTTGTGGTCATTTCTGTGACTGCTGGGAGAGTCTTTCCCTCCAAAATCAGATCTCTCTTTCTACCATCTGAAGCAGAGCCACGAAGCAGCCTAGGGCCCCCAAGATTCCACCCAAAGTGGCTTTGGGTTCATAAGAGTATTAACTGTGAAAAAGAACAGTCCTCAAGAATGCATCTACCTCAGATTAATCAGGCAATTACAAAATGTTATTTAAAAAAATATTAATTACAGAAATCACAGGAGCACTACTAGAAATTTTCCTTCTTCTGTCACACAGAAAAGAACGCTTATTTGATGGTATCTGATGTGGCCCCTACATGGGCAACTCATTATCCAAGCAGGGCTGGCGGTGCGTGTCCCACCATTCTGAAGAGAGGTATGGCTCTCACCCAGACCATGGGCTGCCCTAGAGCCATGCATGTCTCACATAAAAAACAAAGTATGCTTTTTATTTCCAAACTATTTTTATTCATATGTCCAGGGCTAATCAAAGTCTTGGAGCAAATGTTAAAAACATTCATTTTTATTGTTGAACAACCAGGAAAAGTTACAGTTTTATGGGTATGTTTGTCTACATCGTTGAAGAACAAACTACTGATGCAACTCTAGTTTGGATTTTTCTAGCCAAACTGCTGAAATAACTTGCTCACAATGTAAAAATCCACTGGGCATCGCTCGATCGCTTCTCAGCCTGCTCAGTGGCTCAGCATGCAAATTTGGAAGGAGGAAGAGCTCAGTTTCCATCTGTCAGGGTCACTTATTAGTGGAACAGCACGGCCCCCTTCTGGATTGCAATCATAATACATTCAAGGAATAATCCACAAAAGAATGGAAGTGTCTGCTCTGAACGTCATCTCTCCTTCTTACCAAACTCCCACATAATTATCATTTGTATTCAAGTTTCAAATATTGCATTTAGGGAGTTTACAATCATAATTTGGTGGTGACACTGTAAGTCCCTAAATGACTGTACTGAGTACAGAGCAACAAGTAGCAACTATTTGAATATATTTTCAAAATATTTCAGTGACATATATATTCAGGCACGTGGGACATTTACTTGTGCAAAGACATTATGAATGAACAGAAGTAAAGTACTCCACCTATGGCCCACTGGAACTATAGAGAAGCCATTCTCAATGGTGGTGATATGGCCCCTCTGGGGGACTTTGGCACACTTGAAGGGAGCCACAGACTGAAAACCTTTCTATTCTGTTTTTTAAATACATCTATTTGTGTTGTATCCTTGTTTGACAGGGGTCCCTAGAACCTGAGAAGAACTCCTAAAAGGGCTGCCAGGAAAAAAAGGTTAAGAATGACTGCTAGAGCTAACTCTTAACTTAGAGATCTGTTGAAATGAGTGGGACTTACTGCTCTTAACTAACCTAAGAACCATTGAAAATCTACTCTTGGATACAATCCATGCTGAATATTCATTCAATGGATATTGATTGTGCCAATTTTCTGGTTAGTTTTCTCTCCCAAGCCTACATTAAAAAAAAAAAAAGCAGTAATTCACTTCTGCAACAAATTAACCTAAAAAGAAGAAGAGTGACATAAGTCAGCACATCCATCATCACAAGCCATGATTTGTCAAACTGGACATCAGGTAAACCTAGTTCAGCTTTCTTGGTCTGAACTGAGCTAGAGGGAAACCCTTTGCTGACAAGGATTCCTTCTAGATTTGGTGGATTCCAGAAGCAAGACAACAGAAAAATCCAAAACATGTGCTCTGATGTGCCACGCGCTTATGTGTAATGCTGCCAAAGAACAGAGAATTCTGGTCTAAAAGGACAAATTGTCTGAGCACAGGTATAAGGCAGTACACACAAGACCTCTTCTAGTGTGGCGGCCATTGTTCACCCCAACTCCAGATGTCAATCTAAAATGTGAAAGCGGCAGTCCTGTTCTAGCTGATGGAGCACGTAGAGCATGATGAATCCTCTAATGCCAAGATAAATGCTAGTTAGATATTTTGAACGTACACAGAACTCTTTGAATGGGATTAAATATGGCGATACTTGTACACAATACCAGTGGTCAGAATTCAGAAAACAGGCAAGCCAAACCAAAACTTGCTGATAATGGATGTTCCCTCTGATAAAGCTCAAAATCAGAATGCCTAAAAGAGTTCAGGCTAAACTGTGATTAGTGAAAGGATGCTCCCTCCTTTTTAGTTTCTCTTTTTATCCCCCATAAATAAAAGCCAGTTTATTTTCACCAAAGCCCATGTTTGACAATTTGACAGTTTTTCAAATGCACATTGACACATTATGACATCCAACGAAGGAATAAATACACTTCTCTCCATCTTTTAGTGGTCTTTCAGAGCAGGTCACCACCGCTCACAAGTTTCAATGATTCTGTATTCTTCCGGATTTGGTTTATTGTCCACCACAACTAATCATTTACTGCATTCCTTTTTTCGAACTTTTGATTTTGGTGCTGCCACAAAGGGAAAAAAAGTCATTAGTATTCAATAATATATAATCCTATATTAATTAGGAAAATAGTGCAACCTACCATTTGGATTTTCTTGTCTGTAGAAGGTTTTCAGCATTTCCACAGCTTCTTCAGATCGATAACCAGCTATGCACTGTAGAGGTTAGAATATTTTGTTTAAAAACTTATTCTTAGAACTAAAATTAAACAATGGCCAAATTCTACTTGTGTAGCTACACAAATGCTGTAACATTTGGATTTAAAGAATCCTACGTTAAGAAATCACCATAGACATTATCAGTTTTACTCTGAATAACTTGGGGTAATTCTCCTCCAAAAGTTACACCGTTTGTGCTACAAGAGCATAGCTAGGGAAAAGGATTGGGGACAATTAGAACATTTTCTTCAAACAAGAAAAAGCACTGTTAGAAAAGGAATTTAAAAGGTCAAATCAAAGAGATCCATCTTGACAACTTTTCTAAAAGCAGAGAGAATGGGAACCATTCACAGTTTTGAAAGAAATGTGTTCATGTATTCGGGATGAGACAGGCATATCTGCCGAGCTGGCCTTAGCAATGGCGGGATCCTCAGGAGGGCCTCCTTTTTAAAGCCCTCATACTTCCTAGGGAATCTTTCCAAATCACCTGGTTTGTCCCAACTGGCACAAATTCTCACAAGTGACATGTACCAGCAGATATTGACTACAGAACTGCCCCAGGAGACATTATATCACTGAATATAAGAACACAGGTCTAAATAGCAAAGGACACTTATCATCCATGTCCTGCTTGTCAACTTACCAGAAAAATATAGACGATCATTATTAGTAACACAATTTGTTGGAGCAGGATCAAATTACATGCACCAGAGGATGGAAAAATTACTTTTTCAATCAGAATTCTCATAATCACCTGGCCACAATATAATTGGCAGCTGTAATTAAAAAAAGGATCATTTCTCGGTTGTGAAAAGTCTGTGCACATTGCTCATTCCTTTTCCAATCAATGTGGGTTTGTTGAGCTGGGACTGTGAAATCTAAAGCCTATATTTCTGCCAAAATACCTCATCTCCATGGATATCTTCTTCTCCTAGCTGCTAAGGTTTCCTTAGCCCATCAAAACAGCTGAATGGTGATAAAACTCATTCCACCCACAAATAATTCCCACATAACATTTATTCCTTGAAATGTGTGAATGGGAATGACAGCACATGGGCATGAACAGAGGAAGATGCTTTCCGTGAATGCACCAGCTTAAAAAACATCCACCTACATCTGAGAAAGCATTCAACACCGCTAGGCACTGCAAATGCTTAAGAATGGAAAGTGAAAATTCTCCTCTTCTTCAGCTGCCACAATGTAGAGCTAAACTTTCATCACAAGGGTTACACACAGGATACATGGAAATGAGGGAGAATCCTACCCTTTACATTAAAAAAAAACAGATGATTCAATTTCTATGATTGTTTCCAGTGATTTGTTTCTTGATCATTTATTTATTGATCATGATTTATTAAATACATTTAAATTCTGCTCTATCTTCTTTGAAAAGATGTTATATGCAACCTCTTGTGGTCTTCATGAGGGCTTGGGAAGGTTACTGTTTTGAACTACAACTATAATAGTTGGAATGGATACTTGGAAGACCTTTTTCAAGTTCTAGTCTTTTAGCCATGCACTAATAATATTCACTAATAATATTTTGTTTCACCAATCCTACACAATTAGGGGCTCACAGACCATTCACTGAGCCCAGAAACTACCAATTTCCCTCTCATATTTCTTAAAGTCATAGGAAGATTATACCACATTATAACAATACATTCCATTACAAAGAACTAAGGAATGTGTAAAATGCCATATTACTGGGTAACATCATACTCAACAATTTATATTTGGAAAAAGAGACAAGTGGTTCTAAATCTTAAGATTATTTGTGTGCTCTCTTGCTCTCCGATAGCTAAAAATGCAGTTATCATTGTAGAAACAATAACACAACATGATGAAATGTTAACACAATAGATCCACAGAGAGATAAAACTGAGTAGAGGTTTCACAATTAAAGCACTATCGAGAATGCATGTTTACACAAATCTACCTTTAATCAAACTGCATTTGCTTTACCGGAATCATTTGAAAGTGTCATGAAAGCAGACTGAGAAGCTTTTTCACCTGAAATGGCTCCCCTGTGTTCGTTAAGGTAGCAGAAGAGATGTTCAAAACAGAACCACAACCTCCAAATCGTTCATTTTGGCAGCCATATACAACCAGTGGGATTTCTATGAATGAATTAAGGTATTAATCAACTACGAAAAAGAAGCATAGAGAACAACATGATCCTGTTTTAACTAAATGTTGAGCCGTTACGACATGCCTGCACTGTCAAACCCATTCCTCCTTTGTTTCTCTCCCACAAACTACTGTTTTCCATAAGCTTTTATGGACTTCTTCACATGCATCTAGTGACTAATGTCCATGAAAGTTTATGCCCAATAAAGTGTGCACATTCTTTAGGCACCAAAAGACTCTTTGTTCTCTTTACTACAAGAGACTAATGTGGCTACCCTCTCCCCAAAACTTTTGTGAAGAAACACTTATTATTTCCTGATGATATTTTACTCACTTCTATTCCTCCAACTCTGACTCAAGGTCCCCTTCCGCCCTCAACAGGAAAACAAAGAACATGAACTATTCTACATCTGTACCAAATCACCTAAGCCAGAGCCAGGGATGGCACAAGACATTTTGGTATCCGAAGCAGACATGCCATACACAAAGGTTTTTGTTTTTTTAAAAAAATAGATGAACTAAACAAATGATAATTTCTTGCTTGTTATTACCAAATTGCCATCTAAGGCAACCTATCTCACCTTGTCCAATGTTGGGGCTGACCTTGCATGAAAGTCATTCTTTGCTAGCTTCATTCATACCAAAGCCTTCTAAGTACGAGTTCCTGTCCACATGTTGAAAGGCTATAGGATTCTGAACTGCCAGTTCTTGGGCAATAAGAGGACTACAGCCCTCGTGCTTTGCTTGTGGGCTTCCCAGAAGCATTTGGTTGGCCACTGTAGGAACAGAAAGACTGGTTCAGAAAGGACTTTGAGCTAGCCAGAGCGCAGACAAATTACTGATCACGCTGACTGGAGTCGTGGCCCAAGTTCTGGATGTAGCAAGGTTCTTCTTGGGTTCATCACTTCTATGCAAGCAAATTCCCACAAAGTCCTTACATCAAGAAGCAGCTGATCTCCATTAGCTTGTTAGAAAGCTGATAATAAAGTGAAAGTAAAATGCCACTAAATCATTCTGTGAAGGATACTCATCATGCGCAGAGCAGCTGC
The DNA here is from genome assembly GCA_037013535.1 of Intellagama lesueurii. Lineage (NCBI taxonomy): Eukaryota > Metazoa > Chordata > Lepidosauria > Squamata > Agamidae > Intellagama > Intellagama lesueurii. The sequence continues at coordinate 276,054,580 of JBAJHW010000001.1, forward strand.
ACACATGATACAAGGTTCTACAGTAACATACAAGACTGTGTGCAAAAATACTTCCTCCGGTTCCTTCTTCTGCTGACGACACCAGTCTAGGGCCTGATCAATTGCCACCATTTCTGCATGGCGGGTAGCCTGTGAGGATATAGGAAAACAATGCCAGTAGTTACACCAGACAGCATTTCCCACCCATACACTAACACACACATACACACACACACACACACACACACAAAAGCTCTCTTTTTAGTTAGAAAATACAATGTAAGATTTCCTACACCAAGCAGCAGGTTGAGGCAGATGGTCTCAGAGATTTGCAGTCCTCTGTCATGTGGCTCCCAAAGTTTAAATTCCATCACTTTCTCTAGTCCACAAATGAACTGTGGTAAAATGGTTGCTACACATACTCCAAACCATGGTTGGATTGAAAGAAGCAACTAGGCTGCCACACGGCAAATAATTTTTCTATTAAAATAGACAACCCATGTGAATGATCTCATTTATCACAGATAGAAAGCAAAATAATAATACACTGACTTCTGGAATTCTCTTCATAAGTAGTAAATGACCTTGCCACTTGTTTGCAGGATGTCAGAATTCATGCACACGTGATCATGATCACACCAAGAAAGCTACATGTCTAAGTATATGTCTGTTCAAAAAGTATAACAACATAAGTGACTGTTCCAGGAAAGGACATATCATTTATATTTGCTTGAAATTCCAATCCTGTTAAGTCTTCTTGTTGTTGTTATTTAATTTTGTTGTGGTGGATATTAAGACTCTACATTTTAGTGTTGTTGTTCAGTCGTTAAGTCGGGTCCGACTCTTCATGACCCCATGGACCAGAGCACGCCAGGCCCTCCTGTCTTCCACTGCCTCCCGGAGTTTGGTCAAATTCATGTTGGTACATTTTAGTACAGAGTTTCAAAAACAACAATAGGAGACAGACAGCATAATGAATGATTTTGACACTATTGTATACGTCACCATATTAATACCTAAAGTTAACCACAACATATAATATAACTGGAACAGACCCAAACATTTAGTGTGAACAGTACATACTACATCAGTAAAACAGAAAAGATCATCCACATTCTTGTATTTCCAATCACCATGTATGGGTGTGAAAGCTGGACAGTAATAAAGCTTAGAGGAAAAAAATTGTTATTTTGAATATGATGCTGGAGAAAAGCTCTGTGGATACTCTAGATTGCCAGAAAGATGAACAAGTGGATCCTATATCAAATCAAGCCCAAACTATCTCTGGAGGCAACAACAATGAAACTGGGGCTGTCATACTTTGGGCATGTATGGAAAAGACAATAATGCTGGGAAAGGTGGAAGACAGCAGGAAAAGAGGAAGACCAAATATGGGATTGATTAACTCCCTAAAGGAAGCCACAGCCTGGAGTTTACAAAATCTGAGTAAGATTGTTGTGGACAGGACATTTTTAAGATCTCTCATTCATAGCGCCGCCATACGTCAGAGGTGATTTTATCCTTTGTTACCAAGTGTTAAGTTAGTCCCTTTATTAAAAACATCCCTGGACACAACAGGTACAGACATGGCACAGCCTCCCATTTAAACAAGGACAGAGAGGTTAGAGAAAAAGAGGCTATTTGATGAAAGTTTTCAGCTACTGGCAAAATGATTTTCCTACTTGTCAGATATTGAGTTTCTATTTTGTACCTAATTCCATCTATGAATAAACATGAGGGAAGAGACAAGAGCTCCTAGTCATAAGACCTCGACGGATAGCACCAGAGATTGTCTCTCTTTGTAGAGCTTTGGGCAAGTTCACAGTTTACATCTCCAGTCATTTCCAATTAAAAACATTTGAAAACGAACTTCATGACAGTATTTTTCTCTATATGTGCATTAAAATATATTACATAACATGTATTTTTATCAATTCTGAAACTGACAAGGCTCCCAAAGCAGTTTTTTTAAATAAATACATATTAATAATAATAAAAACAGCATCAAAAAGAGAAAATGCAGAGCACAAAAAACCAATAATGATGCATGATTAAAACCTCACCATTGAAAAGCACGGACAAATAATCTGCCTTCAAGGGAGGCCAAGAAAAAAACAACAGTCTCAGTGCCAAATTAACTTTCCAAGGACAACATTCCAGAGCTGGAATCACCCCAGCCTTTGGCCTTACATCCAATGGCAGGAATACCAGAAAAGGGGCTCAGAGGGTGATCTTAATACTTTGACAGATACCAGTGGGCACACGAATGTTGGTAATAACGTCATGCTGGCCTCAGAAAACAAAATACGGGAAGCAAATACCTGTCCAAGCATTCAAGCTTTTAGGTTTCCATGAGATAATGTGAAATAAAATGAAAATTTAATTTTATCCATGAGCCATTTATGGAAGATGGCTACTGTAAGGCACACAATTTAATCACATCAGGTTTGAAACCTGAACTGATGGAGGACTGATGGACCACTTGATGCTTCTGGAATGCTCTGAATTTGGAACCATTTGCCACAGAACCCATTTGAACTTCCTGAAAATAGATGGCACTGTTTTGCAGCAGTTCTACTATCAGGTTCTTTTGAAAACATAACAGTGAGGGAATTATGATCATCCCTTTTACCACTACTCCATCTGTATCAAATTGTTTTATTTTGTCTCTGTCTATGTGGAAGGGATGAGAGGATGGTCTGGAGTACAGTATCACTACCCTTTTCTTCACACTCTTTAGAGACAAGAAAATAATTTAGAATTATTAATGGACTGGCATGTTCTTTTCTGAATGACTAAGATTTTGTTTGTGTCATCTATACTGACAATTTCTGGGTTGAATTATAACAACATGACATTGGACTGTGCCTTCTGGGAAGGCAGTAGCAGAGGATCTGCTCTGCATGTAGAAGGTTCCAGGTACCTTCAGGTAAGACTTGGAAAGACTGCTGGTTCAGATGCTGAGCACTGCTGCCAATCAGGGTAGACAACATTTCAGAGCCTGATGAATCAATGGTCTAACCCTAAATAAGGCACATCTGATATTCTTAGGGTGAAGAGGTATGATAGTTTGATGGGCCTGGAGGCATTATTTTTTGTGATCAGCACCCATGGCCAGCCACACAGGCCCAGATTTTAAAAAAATGTTTGTTTTTTAAATTAAAAATTGAAATTAGAAGCACCTAGTCATTTACTTCTGGAGTTAACTTTGGGGTGGTTCCCTCCCCATCTTCTCCAGGAGCAGAATAAAAAAAAAGACTCATGGAGAGTTGAGGTCCCACAAAAATGCTCTTGGGAAGCCAGTCACAGAACCACCTTAGTAAGGTGATGCAGGAGCCCCAAATCCAACAACCAGCATGGTTGAGGAATGACATATCACAGACCACAGAACACTAGAAAGATTTTCATTGGCTTTCTACTTGATCCTGAACTCAGTTAAAAATGCTGATTTTAATCTTTGATGCTGTACATATCAAATATCTCTTGTCTTGTACACAAATGGCATGGCTTTTGGAAGCAATCTGCCTCATGCTAAGAAATCACTGTAACATTATCTGTTGCACACTGAGTTGTGTGACTCAACCTGCAACTGATAATGTCTACAGTGCTTTCCTGACTTGAGGCAATTTGCCTCCAGAACTTGTATCATTTTCAAAGCTAGGCAAGAGGATTTTGTCCAATGGGTTTCACTCAATGTCACACAAGTGGAAATGTGCTCATGGAACAGGACGTCCCCCTCCCTTCCCATCTCAACATCTGCTCTAGCAGTTTCTCCAGACTTTCTACAGTTGATTAGGAAGAGATGCTACAATGAGAGGGGATTCATTCTGCCACTGCCATCTGTTCCACTTGTGGGTGGACACACCTGGATGCAACCCAAAACTCTGTGGCATTCTGAGATTAGAGTTAAAAATCACATATACTAAATGCCTTGTAGAAAAGAAAATGTGCCATAACATCGGTAAAGCAAAGTGAAGTTCAAGAGTTGAGAGGTAACTTCAGCACACATCATATTTTCCATGCTTATCAACTTGACCAGGAAAAAAAAGGAACAGTAACATATGGGAATTCCAGATGCAACAGTATTTTTTTATCAAAATGGTATTTGATTCTTTGTTTGGGCAGCTTACAGTACAGTTTGATGGCCAAACAGTCATTAGCAAATGGGTTGGCTACTGAAAACAAAAAGTCAGAGTTTCCTCTATAAGCACAGCAACTTACTTGAGTATACGTCACTTATAACTCACACAAGATGGTTTTTAGCAGCAGAACAAAGGACAATTCTTGTATCAACATAGGGATTTTTTTTTAAATTTACCTATGTAGTACATTGGCTTGTACAGGCTGAAATTGGTCAGATAACTCACATTTTTAGTTTCATTTACTTCATTCTTTCCCTTCCCTATGACCTCATTATTGTAGACAATTAGGCAACCAACAGGCACTTCACCGTTGTCCAGTGCTTCTTTAGCCTGTGAGACACACATAAAAGAATTAGCAAAAGCAACATTAAAAGGGATGTTAGTGCATCAGCTGCAAAAGTACATTCTGGAGAAGTACATTCAACTGGAGCTCTCCTAACAAACATTCCACAATGCACAATAAACAAGCATCGAACAGCAGACACCCCAAACAAGACAGAACAATACACAAATGTATCCACAATAAACAAAAATTATTGATGAAATAGATCAGGGAACAAAGTTGGTTTAGGATACAATGGCTGGAATTCAGTTTTGCAAGTTATGCCATTCAACTATGATGATGTTATCAGCCGTGGCCATACCATGGTAATTTCAGAATTAAAAGCTTCTTATTCCCCACACCCCAGGTTGCAGAGATCTCTAGGGATCCCCTTCATTTGGAAGCCAAAAAAATGAAGGCAGGACTGGTCCCACCAGCAGCAGTTTCCATGTTCTACAATTCTCAAAAGTTCTCCTAGGATAAAGGGGATCCTGACAGTAGAGAGGGGAAATAGAAAGCTTTTAATTTCTCCAAAATAGCCATGGCATGACCTCTACTGTTGATGTCTTCACAGTTGCAATGGTATAACTTGCACAACAGGATTCTGGCATTGACTACAAAAAGGGAGAGAGAACGACAGCAGAACTGCTATAAGCCCTGTTAAGAAACCAGCCTCATTAGGCTTTGCCATCGGCCATCCACAGACATTCCACCAGGCTGAGGAATCACATAACATGAAGACCCTGTGCTTGAATTTCTCAGTTTTCATTTTCTGGCCTCATTCCATCTCATCACATGTCCTATCTTTTTGTAATGTAAACCAGAAGGCACTATTTTGGCTTTTATTAAATCACTGCGTAAGGCAATCTGAGAGTCTTACATCTATGGAGTAGGCTAGATATGCTATAAAGAAAGAACAAAACCAATATCAGCCTCAGAATATTTTTCTCACAAAATTAAGATCCTACTAGCCCATATTATAGCAGATTCAGTTCCCTAACATTGATTGAGGTGATAGGTCATTCACCCTTGCTCTTACATAAGTGATGGATTTTCTTCACTTTAATGGAAAATATTTGTGGTTTCAGTGGTATATATTTGATACTACGAGATCAATGGAAACTATTCAGTTCCATACTTTTCATGCAGCTCAACCACAATGGGTTTTCAAGACAATCTAATTTTGAATTCAGTACTGCCGTGTCAGACTCTAGAGTAACCTCTGTGCTGTCATGCATATTCTGTTTATTAACTGCAATAATTGAAGATGCCTTCCTCACTGATGAAAACATGTCTGAATATTCATGTCACTAGATATAACATGTTAATATCCATATTCATAGATCATTATTAGCCATTCACTTCAATATTTAGTTGAGAAAACCAGGATATCTAATAATTCTTTTTAGAAACATTTATTATGTTGGCGGGAGGGGGTTGACTATGAAAAAGAAACATAATGAGTAAGATAGGAAAGATAGCTAAGATCATATCAAAGAGTGAATAGTTCCTGATTCTGGTGAAGGAAATCCAGCTTCAGACTGCCTTTTAGGTTATTAGAAAGCCTTGTTTTAAATCATGATCACCTACCCAAGCCCACAACAGCTTGGATGAAGGGTCCATATAGCCATTGTTAATGGAATCTAATCAATTTGACCTTCAGTTCTCAGGAAAGGAGCAACTCCGAAGTTAATGGACAATAGGAAAAATAGAAAGCACACAACTGCTTCTTAAAAGAAGAAACAATTAATTTTCTCTCTAACTTCTGTCTCACAAACGTTGCTGCTTTTCATGTTAATGCTTTTCATGTTAATGAAAAGGGCCATGCAAATGAACTTCTATATAACATGAAGTCCAGTACAGTCAACCCTCGACTTACGAACGGCCCTAGTTACGAACATTTCGACTTAGGAACGGCTCCGTTGGAAAAAATTGACATCGACTTGCGAACGGAGCCTCGACCTACGAACGAGGCTCCGTTTGCAAGTCAATGCCAACGGAGCCATCGGCGCCTTCGGAGGTCTCAAAGGGCTTTCCCCCCGACATCGGAGGAAGTCGTTTGAGACCTCCAAAGCCAAAAAGGCAGGGAGAAAGGGCGGGAAATTCGAATTTCCAGCCCTTTCACCCTGCCTTCTTGCCTTCGGAGCTCTCAAACGGCTTCCTCCGATGTCGGGGGGAAAGCCCTTTGAGAGCTCCGAAGGTGCCGATCGCGGCGGTGGGGACCCCCAGGGAGGTCTCCCAGGGCTTCTCTGCCACCATGGGAGACCTCCCTGGGGGTCCCTGCCGCCGTGATCTTCGCCTTCGGAGCTCTCAAAGGGCTTCCTCCGATGTCGGGCGGAAAGCCCTTTGAGAGCTCCGAAGGCAAAAAGGCAGGGAGAAAGGGCGGGAAATTTGAATTTCCCGCCCTTTCTCCCTGCCTTCAGAGCTCTCAAAGGGCTTCCTCCGATATCGGGGGAAAGCCCTTTGAGACCTCCGAAGCCAAAAAGGCAGGGAGAAAGGGCGGGAAATTCGAATTTCCAGCACTTTCGCCCTGCCTTTTTGGCTTCGGAGCTCTCAAACGGCTTCCCCCGATGTAGGGGGGAAAGCCCTTTGAGAGCTCCGAAGGTGCCGATCGCTGCGGCGGGGACCCCCAGGGAGGTCTCCCATGGTGGCAGAGAAGCCCTGGGAGACCTCCCTGGGGGTCCCCGCTGCCGCGATCGGCACCTTAGGAGGTCTCAAAGGGCTTTCCCCCCGACATTGGAGGAAGCCCTTTGAGAGCTCTGAAGCCAAAAAGGCAGGGAGAAAGGGCTGGAAATTCGAATTTCCCGCCCTTTCTCCCTGCCTTTTTGCCTTCGGAGCTCTCAAAGGGCTTTCCGCCCGACATCGGAGGAAGCCCTTTGAGAGCTCCGAAGGCGAAGATCGCGGCGGCAGGGACCCCCAGGGAGGTCTCCCATGGCGGCGGGGAAGCTCCCAGGGCTTCTCCGCCACCATCGGAGACCTCCCGGGGGTCCCCCGCCACCGCGATCAGCGCCTTCAGGCTTTCCTGGGGAGTAGACCGGGCCTACCGGGGGAAGCCCTCCCCTGGTAGGCCCGGTCTACCAGGCTTTCCCGGGGAGTAGACCGGGCCTACTGGGGGAAGCCCTCCCCTGGTAGGCCCGGTCTACCAGGCTTTCCCGGGGAGTAGACCGGGCCTACCAGGGGAGGGCTTCCCCCAGTAGGCCTGGTCTACTCCCCGGGAAAGCCTGAAGGCGCCGATCGCGGTGGCGGGGGCCCCCCGGGAGTTCTCCGATGGCGGCGGAGAAGCCCTGGGAGCTTCCCCGCCGCCATCGGAGACCTCCCTGGGGTCGCCCGCCACGGCGATTGGAGGCAGCGCTCACCCAGCGCCGGGAGGCTAGAGCTGGCCGGGTGCTTGGCCGCTCGCCCCGGCCGCGGCGGAGGCAGCGGAGCGCCGGGAGGCTAGAGCTGGCCGGGCGCTTGGCCGCTCGCCCCGGCCGCGGAGGAGGCAGCAGAGCACCGGCAGGCTTCGGACTGGTAAGTCCTTTTTAAAAAACTTTTCTGTGTGGGTTTTGGAGGGTGGGTTTGGACTGGGGGGTTATGTTTCTGTGGTTTTTTTGTGTGTGTGTGTGGTTTTTTTTGCAGTCCCAGCGTGGGACTTGCTCTTTTTATTTTTATTTTGGTATTTTTTTGAAATGCTGGAACGGATTAATTCCGTTCCCATGCGTTTCAATGGGAAATGGTACTTCGACTTACGAACTTTTCGATGTACGAACGTCCTTCCGGAACGGATTAAGTTCGTAAGTCGAGGGTTGACTGTACTGTTACAGTATGTATACCACAAAAATAGGAACATGGCAGACTCAAAAGAAACAGATCTGCTAAGGAAAGAGAAGTTGCACAAAATATAGGATGCAACTACACTGGCTTGATTTGCAACCTATTTTACACTTCTGTTTGGATTAGGGGAATCACATGGAAACTGCAGACTATTTCAGTGCCTGTGTCCACACTGGCCCCTCAATCTGAGGTGGTTTGATCTGTTTTACACCAGCAACAAATTCTGCAGTATTTGATCATGTAGTTGCAGCTACAGTCTAACACATGGGTTTGGATATCACGTTATTTTTTGTCTACGAGGAACTTAGTAGAACAAAGGAACAGAAGAACTATACAATCCACAGACAAAAGGTGTTCAGTGTTCAGTGTAGTCATCAATAGTTTGATAACTATTAATCTAGTAGGCAGTATTTAATGGTTTACCATCTGCTTCCTCAGACCAAGTCCATAAAGTACTTCTGCTATTTTGATAATTTGTATTTCTGCCCTGCACCCTTCCAAGGAAGCCTATAACATTCACATCTGTCACTAGGAAAACATGTCTTCTCAAATGTTTAGCATCATCCCTGTCGTTAGGTTTTGCTTCTGAAAAAGATATTCAAATAAGATGTCCTTGGGCCAATATATATAAATAAGAAACAGGAACAAAACATCCCAGAATGAACGCGGGCTGTTCTCAAATGCTAGGTCTCACCACTGGAAGAACACACTCATCATGGGACGTTCTGACATAACATGTAACACAAATGCTTGTTCTTAGGCACATTGGTCACCCGTGTGTGGTGCCCTCATCCATGTTTGAGACACTCTTGCTTTACCAATTCACTTCGGGATAAAGAAGAGTGGAGCTGCATCCCCAAGCAATCTTTTTTTAAAAAATACAAACTTTAAAACATTAAGACTCTAACAAATAATTAACAAAAAAAAATTACAAACTAAACATCTATCCTTCCCCTATGGATCAGAGATTTCACCGTCATCTGGTCATCGGAGTATCTTCAAAGGACTCCGGTGCACACTGGTTCGCTATAAACTGATTTTCCCCCTAAGTTCCTGTCTTTTTCTGGGCCCAATTATATATCAACTTCCAGCTTTGCTTTACAAAGTCTCTTGGTTGATCTCGTAGTGCCTCTGAAAGCATATCTAGTTCTGCAATATCCAATAGCTTCTTTAATAACTCATCCTACGTTGGTGTCTCTACATTCTTCCATTTTTGGGCCCAGAGTAACCTAGCTGCTGTGAATATATACAGTAGACTATATTTTATTTTCTTATCAATAATTTATGGCATTATATTCAATAATAACATTTCAGATTTAAAACTTAATTTTTGTTGAACAATCTTTTGCCATTTCCCAAACCTGTATCCAATTTTTTTTTTTGCTTCTTTGCATGACCACCACATATGATAATAAGTCCCTGGATTTTTTTTACATTTCCAACAAACATTACTGATCCCTTCTGACATTTTTGCCAATCTTACAGGAGTAAAGTGCCATCTATGAAACATTTTAAGGATATTTTCTCTAAGATTCACTGGCTTAATCATTTTATGATTCTCTTTCTACATTTTTGTCCATTCATCAATATCAATATTATACCCAAAGTTTTGTGCCCATTTTACCATCGCCTCCTTCACTCTCTCATCCTCTAAATCATATTCTAATAAATATGTATACATTTTTAAAATTATTTTCTCATTGGTGTAAATCCATACTTCACCCACCTGGACTTTTCCCTCAAAGAAGCCCATAATTTTATCCTTTTTGTATCTCGATTCTAATTTCATCATTGACCACCAATCTGTAGCAAGGCCCAGTTTCTCTAGATCTTGATTATCTTTCATATTCTGGTCTTTAGTTAATAAGTCTTTGTACGTGAGTAACTCTCCCTTCTGATTCAATACTTTCAGTGTAAATGCTTCTATTGGTGCTACCCATATTGGAATTTTCTTGTAGGTTTGTATTTGAAATTTTTGCGATACTAAACAGAGCGCCTTCCTCGGAATATGTTCTGCGAAATGTGATTGTTCTTTGCATTTCCCATACCACACATATGCATGCCAACCCATTTTCAAATCATGACCCTCCAATTTCAATAATATTTGATTTTCTAATGTTATCCATTCTTTAATCCAGACCATGGCACATGCCTTATAATATAATAGCCAATTCGGTAATCCTGAACGGCCTCTTTCTTTTAAGTCTTGCAATATTCTGAGTTTTATTCTTGGTTTCTTGGCCTTCCATACAAATTTTGAAATCAGGCTGTCCAGGTCCTTGAAGTATTTATAATTTAATAAGATTGGTAAATTTTGAAATAAAAATAACAGTTTTGGTAATATCATCATCTTTATTATCGAGATTCTTCCCATCATTGAGGTTTGTAGCTTATTCCATTCTTCCAAGTGTCTCTGAATTTCCTTCTGTGTTGTAAGATAATTTTCTTTCATCAAATTACTTGTTTTTTTGTAATAATAACTCCTAGATATTTCAGTTTTTGTACCTCTTTGAAGTTAGTTATCATTACCAATCTTTCCACGTCTTCTTTCTTTATATTTTTAGTCATGAATTTTGTTTTTTGATAGTTTATTTTGAGGCCTGCTACAGCTCCGAATTCTTTTATAGTTCTCACTAATGCTTCCAGACTGTCCAAGGGTTTTTCTAATATTATAGCTAAATCATCAGCATATGCTTGCAGCTTAAATTCTTCTCCCCTGATTCTAAGACCCTTAATTCCAGCATTCCCTCTTATTTGTCTATTTAGCATCTCTAATGTTAGAATAAATACTAACGGAGAGAGTGGACAACCCTGCCTTGTGCCTTGTTCAATTTGAATGTTTTTGGTTAGATGACCATTGATTTTAATCTTGGCCTTCTGTTTAGTATATATTGCTTTAATTATTTGTAGAAAAATTCCTTCTGCTCCCATCTTCTTTAATTGCAGCAACATAAACTCCCAGTCGACATTATCAAGCCTTTTCTGCATCTAAAAAGATTAACATCATTTGCTTTTCTGGATGTGTTTCATAATATTCCAAAATGTTTATTACTGATCTTATATTTGATGATAGTTTCCTTTTAGGGATGAAACCTGTCTGGTCTTTGTGTATAATTTCCGTAAGTACCTCCTTTAGCCTTGTTGCCCAAATGGTCGTATATATCTTATAATCAACATTCAGGAGAGAGATTGGTCTATAATTCTTGATTTGTTTTTTCCCCGTCCCATCTTTATGTATTAAGGAGATATGTGCCTCTTTCCATGAATCCAGGATTTCCCCTCTAGTTTCAATATCTTCTATTAATTTCTTGAAATATGGACTTAAGGTTTCTTCAAATGCTTTGTAGTATTCAGCCATCTGGTCCAGGGGCTTTCCCATTTTTCTGTTTTTTCCATGCTTCTCCAATTTCATTTGCCGTGATCGGTTTATTTAAATTTTCCAGTTGTTGAGGACTAAATCTCCAATCCGAAAGTTTGTCCAAATAATTCCATTGTTGCTTCTGTTCAATCTCTTTCTTTTTGTAAAGATTGGTATAGAAGTTTTTAATTTCTTTTTCGATTTCCTTTTGTTTATATATTTCCTTTCCTTCTTTATCCAGTATTCCATTGGATTCGTATTTTGTAGAAAGTCAAAACTATGTTTTATTTGAACACGGGACAACAGGTCCCTTTCTTCAACATCAACGTCTCTTCCTTCTCTCGCGGCCAACGAGTCCCACGAGGGCATCCAAACATCCTTATCAAAGGGGTTATAATCCAAATTGTCCCAAGGACCCTTCAAAAATGGGTTACTGTCCTCCAAGTCCACAATTTCTGTCTCCGGGTCTAGTAACGGGGTGGTCTCTTCATCTCCCCCTTCTGCTCCCCGGAGATTCTCCTCTCCCCGGAAAGGGATCCACGGTCCATTAGGTATCCCCTCCTCTGGACCTCCTCCAGACGCCATAATCGGCGTTCTCTTTCTTCTCTTTCTACCGCCTCCTTTTCTTCCCGGAGGCGTCTACGCCACTCCCGGGCTTCTGACTCACCCCAGTAGGACGGCCTCGGAGGTAGACCCCTTCTCCTCCGGTAATCCGCCTCTTCTCTAGGGACTCGTACTCTCTCACACCGACCAGTCCATGGGTCCTCTACCCATATCATTTCCCAACCCCCTGGTATTGTATCATCCGGTCTTTTTATATCCCCTATTCCCGCCTCCACCAGGGACCTTCCCCTTTTCTCTTTTCCCGCCAAATCTACCCCGGTCTGGGTGGCTACTGACACCTTTGCCAGTTTCCTCTCTAATTCCCGGGTATCCACTCCCCGCTGTACAGTCTCGACGGGTGGCGTAGGTGGATTTGTCTGCACCTCCTGTTCTTTCCTGAGGGAGGACGACACTCCGGCGAGAGCTTCTACCCTCTCGCCTGGAGTCTCACACACACCCCCATCCAAGAGGGTCGTCCTCTCCTCTTCACTCTTGGCCCATGGTCCCTGCCGAGAAAAATAATCTACATTAGCATGTTCGGCTCCCTTGCGATATTGTACAGTGAAGGCAAAGGGTTGTAAAGCAAGATACCACCGGGTGAGTCTGGGATTAGTTTCTTTCATTTGCACCAACCACTGCAAGGGGGCGTGGTCTGTTACCAAAGTAAAAGGTGCCCCTTGTAAATAATATCTTAACGCATGCGTGGCCCATTTGATTGCCAGAGCCTCTTTTTCTATAACCGCATACTTCTGTTCTCTAGGGCACAATTTACGACTCAGATACAGAACTGGGTATTCTATCCCATTCCTCATCTGCGACAGTATCGCCCCCAAACCCCTATCAGAGGCATCCGTAAACAGTGTAAATGGGAAGTTGAAATCTGGTGCAAAGCGGGTGGGTATCTCACAAATGATGGTCTTAAGGGTCTGAAAGGACTCTTCTTCCTTACCACCCCAGTTTACTTTCTTGGGTGCTTTCTTTCTGGTTAAATCCGTTAAAGGGGCTGCTATAGTTGAGAATTGGGGAATAAATTGTCTATAATAACCTACCAACCCCAGGAACTGCTGAACCTCCTTTTTGGTTTGAGGACGGTACCACTGTGATATTTTGGTAACTTTCTCTTGTTGGGGTTGAATCTCCCCCTTTCCGACTTTAAACCCTAGGTATTCCACCTTTGGTAAAGCTATCTTACATTTTTTTGGATTTACTGTTAATCCAGCCCTCCGAAGTTCTTTCAAAACTTTCTTTAGATGATACAGATGTTCTTCCCAAGTACCACTATACACTATAATGTCATCTATATAGGCAGCGGCGCAATCTTGGACTGGGGCTAAGACCTTGTCCATAAGGCGTTGGAATGTTGCCGCCGCGCCATGTAACCCGAAAGGCATTTTTACAAATTGATATAGTCCCTTCGGGGTGCAGAAAGCAGTTTTTTCTTTATCTTGAGGCCTCAGGGGAATCTGCCAGTAACCCTTCGTAAGGTCTATAGATGAAAGGTATTTAGCGCCCCCTAGCTTATCTAGGAGGTCACCCACTTTGGGCATTGGGTACGCGTCAAATTTAGAGACTGCATTTACCTTCCTAAAGTCTATACAAAAACGTACCGACCCATCTGGTTTGGGCACCATCACTGGGTAGCTCCGCCAGGGCCCTTTAGCGGGTTCTATTACCCCTAACTGAATCATTTCTTCTACCTCTTCTTCTATCACATGTGCCAATTGTCTAGGCCATGTTCTGTCGGTAGACCTTACCACCACTCCCGGCGGTGTTTCAATGGCATGTTCTACCAGAGGGGTACACCCCGGTGTTCTAGAAAAGACATCTGGGAACTCTTCTTGCATTGCCAGTACTTGTTTACGTTGCTGTGGGTTAACTTGTTCGTCTATGACCAAGGTAGAGGTCTCCCTTAAGTCTTCACTCTCAGGTCCTAGCTCTTCCTCCACCTCTGCCCCGTATAAGCATTCCCTGTCAATCCACCCTTTTAGCAGATTGACGTGCAAGATCTGTTTCTTCTTTTTCCTATCCGGGGTCTCCACTTCATAATCCATCTCTCCTACCCTTCTTAACACCTCATAGGGTCCATGCCATTTGGCAAACAACTTGGAGGTTTCCGTGGGTAGTAACACCAGTACCTTTTGTCCTGGTTCAAATTCCCTTGGCTTCACTTTCTTATCATATCTGGCTTTTTGCCCCTCCTGAGCCCGTCCCAGATTTTCTTTAGCTATGTCCCACGCTATATTCAAACTATTTCTCATGTCCACAATTTGCTGTAAGGCATTTTGTGAATGATCTTCTCCCTCCTCCCACTTTTCTCTGATTAAATCTAATACCCCTCTAGGATTTCTTCCGTAGAGCAGTTCAAAAGGTGAGAAACCCGTAGAGGATTGGGGGGCTTCTCTCACAGCAAACATCAATGGTGCCAGATAGGTATTCCAAGACTTGGGTTTCTCTATCACCAATTTCCTTAACATCCCTTTTAAAGTTCGATTAAATCGTTCTACCAGCCCGTTTGTCTGGGGATGGTAAATGGATGTCTTAAGGGGTTTCACTCCTAGCATCTCCCACATTTGCTTGAAAGTCAAACTCATGAAGTTAGATCCTTGGTCTGTTAGGACCTCTCTTGGGAACCCTACCCTTGCAAATATACTCAACAGTTCTTTAGCCAATACTTTCGCTGAAGTTGTTCTTAAGGGTATTGCCTCTGGATATCTAGTGGCATAGTCGATGACCACTAGGACGTATTGGTGACCACCTGTTGATTTGGCTAGGGGTCCCACTATGTCCATGGCTATTCGATCAAAGGGGCGATCAACCAGGGGCATAGGAACCATTTCTCCCCCTGGTCCCGGTTTTGGCTGAGTCAACTG